>OY740766.1:97573218-98188664 GCA_963513935.1 Aphrophora alni
TTCGAAAACTTTTTAAAAAATTACAAATTGAGAACATCAAATTTTGGTGAAACAAAAAAAAAGTAAAAAAAAGTGATGTAGATTGTACTCTGTAAGTAAGAACTTACTCTGTAAGTACATTTTTGATATGTAATTTGTGTGTTTAAAAATATATAATGTTAATTAAAATGGTGGAGTTTTTCTTGTGGACTCTGTATTTAGCCCATTATAAATTGTTGTTTGTTTATCATCCAATAAAACCCAGATTAGTTTAAGAAGACATGATACAATCATATTCATTTGTGTTTATATCAATGGTATATGTCAATGGCAATAGTAACATAAATATAACATATTGCCTACTCTTCAAAAAGAGATATTCTGTTTATACACATTTATTTCATTCCATGTAGTCCTCTATGTTACATTTATTGAGCGATTTCATTATATTTATATGGTTCAGGAATGTACACTTAAAATAACAGTGACAAAAACTGTCTATGAAATTTCTTTAAAGTCACATGTCAATGAATTGTTAAAGTGCGGCCAAGAAAACACAATATTGTGAAGACTTTGTCCAGGACTCTGGGATAAAGTTAACTGACACTGACTATAAATTGTAAAATTTGTAGAAATTTTATG
This sequence comes from Aphrophora alni, assembly GCA_963513935.1. Taxonomy (NCBI): domain Eukaryota; kingdom Metazoa; phylum Arthropoda; class Insecta; order Hemiptera; family Aphrophoridae; genus Aphrophora; species Aphrophora alni. Next base: position 97,573,840 of record OY740766.1, read on the forward strand.
TTGATTTAAGCCTACTTCAATTAGTAATTTTACTGCATTTAATTGTTTATTTGTTGGAATTTGATTAGTAAAATTTCCAATAAAAGCTATACTAATACTTTTAAAATTATGACTTCTTGTGTGTGATCCAGCATTATTCCAACCTCTGCCAATAAAAACTAAACCATTTCCTCCAACTAAAAACTGGTAAGCTATGTCAGAATAATGTTGTTCGTCTAAATGATACCTCTGAATACTTCTAACTGTTTGTATACATGATTCTAGTTCATAGCACATTTGTGTATTTGTATGGGCAATAATAATTTCTCCTACGGGTAGTCTTAGTTTTTTTATAGTACCAGATGATTCTCGTGCTTGCCATTCTGTTCGGTTCACAAAAACAATTCCCTCGTCTGAAGAATTTCCTGGAATAAAATAAGCCAATTAACCATAAATCATAAATGATGAAGCTACAAGTTGCTGATTTACTCTCTCACCAATAAGTTTGGGTACTTCCAAAATAAATGTGATACAAACTTTTAATTTGACATGTAGGTAGATCTTATGGTAAACCATCAAAAACTCGATTTTCAAAATCAGGTAAGCATTTGAAAAAAATAATGTGTCTAAAACAACCCTTTTGGAAATATAAAGGGTTAAAATAAAAAGTCAAAATTCAATACTCCTGTCAAAAATTAAAATTTTTCCCTGATTTCAAACTGTTTACAATACAGTAATAAGTTTTACCTCTCTCATAAAAATTCAATTCAACTACTGTTAAAATTTTTAATGTTGTGTTTCTTAATTGAATTTTTATAAAACTCATTTCACGTGTGTATTTTATTTACAAATAATTTCTCTATTTTGTAATTTAACATCTTTGGAATAACACTTTGATCCCTGTAAAAATATAGCTGCCATAAACAACAGATTAAATTTTATTGTCTTTGATGTAAGTTTAAAATTTTCTCCTTAAAAAAGTAGTGGCAAAATTTCGTTATTGTTCTTATTTTTGTTTAATATTTTTTTAACCAATTGGTCTAGATCATATATCTCAGTCGATGATGCTGATTTTAAATTTACTAACACCTTTTACACTTGTAATTTAAAAGTAAAGTATCAATTAACAACTAATTTTTTTGACTCTCGATTCACTTTGTCAAAACTTACAAGACCCATTTCTGTATTATGTTTTATACAATGCTGATTAGAGATAAAGGTCTTTATTTTATGCTATTTTCTTCCGTTTCTTATATGGCGATAATGACCAAGAGATTTTTTGCCTTTAAAAATTAATGTTTTTAATAATAATATTTTTACTATAGTTTTAATAATTAAAATCATAGTACCCCATTCGCATTAAATTATTTAAAAAAGGTAAATTCAAGATGGCGGAAATCAATATGGTGGCGGAAAATTACTAATGCTTAAAAAGTAGAATTTTTGCATCTGTACTGATGCCCATCTGTTAATTTTTGATACCTTCAACCATCTGCCATGTCTAATAATCAAACGGTTCCAGACTTTTACACACTGTATTTAACTTCTTAATAGCATCTAGTAATTACTTAAACAGATAAACCAAATCAGCTTCTTCTTGATAAGTATCCTTTCCATTCAAGAAAAAAATAAGACTACAAAATGTCCAGAAGTTTTCTAGAAGACCCAGGAATACTAAAAGACTATTGTCAATAATAATTAAGTTGTTTAACTAAATTGACTTACATATGGATTTAGCAAGTTCTATCTTTGAGTTCATATGGACTATATAATACTGTATATGAAAATGTTGATTCCAAATCCATTTCTCCTCCACTGAATGTTTACATGTATATTAGTTGTTGTGTAAATACTGATTTTTCACATCTGTATATATCTCTGAATGTTGGTTTAGACACAAGTGTAAAATTTATGTATATATAATTGTATCATTTATAGTTAGTTGTAGCATTCCTTGTTAGTAAAATGTGGAATTTCATAATTTTCACTTAAAAGCTGTAATTTTGATTCAAATAGCATTAAAGTTTTAATTACTATACTCAATGAATGACTTTGGATATTTAAATTTTTTTTTTTTTAATTAGTCATTTGAATTTAAATTAAGTCCAATATTTTCTCCGGTTAATGCAAGAAAAACCGGAGATTTTATAAAAAAAAAAAATCAGCATATTGTAGCAGATTAAAGACCAAAACAAAAAACTGAATCATTTTCATATACAAGTAAAAGAAAACAAATATCAAAGAAAAATGTTATATAACAAACACAATTTGTTTCCATAATATGAAATCTGAAATAATAATATCATTCACCACTCATTCCTTCAGTAACATCATATATATAAACTTTAATAATTAATAAACAAAATCCAGATAGATATTGTCATTTCACATAATCACCCAAATTAAGCATTGTTACTATTTTCCAATTTAGCTATATTTTATTAGTTTTCTTTTTAATAAATATTTATGCACCTCAATCCCATATCTTGTAAACAAATTTTAACTTAAGACCATATTACCTAGCTCAAGAGAAATAAATCCCAGATTAAAACAAAAAAAACCAAAGAGTTTAGTTTATAAATTATATCCATCTCATATAATATTATCTCTTATATATATATATATATATATATATATATATATATATATTATGTGAGTAAGATGTGTTCATACAAACCATGGAGCTTAACTCCCCCCTTTTTTTCTTCTTTTTTTGAGAAAGAATTAATAAGGTTTAGCACAAATAAAATTTACAAAAGAAAAAGAAGAACTGATTTAATGATTCCGGATAATTTTGTCTAGTTGTAAGAAAATATAGAACAAAATCTTTAATTTATGTTACAAAGAGGTTAGACAATCTATAGCATGGGTATGATAGTTATAAGTTTTCTTTGATTTTAAGTTCAAAATATATATTATCTTTTACAGGCTTAGTTCAAACAAAGGTCAAAAGGAACCATGTCCTCAGAAACGAGAATTTTATAACTTTGATTATACTAAAGTAATAAGACTTTATTATTCCTTTATAAATGTACGAACCTGTGTGGGTGTTCCAACTCTGTATTTGAATACCAAAACTAAAAACTACTCCAAGTACCACCAGTGCAGCACACAACAGTATTGTTATACACAGAATAATCCAAAACAATTTCCACCATCTAAATGTTTCCTGCTCACCTTTTGACAAAAAATATTGAATATTACTTGAAATTGTTTGTATTATTCACAAATCTATTTCATAAGTGGCCTAGTTGTGAACCACGAAATCCGATTTTGAATTTCTATGACGGGAACAATTACCATATAAGAAACTAGTGTTTAAAAAAGCACCCTAAATAAAATTACTGCTGTTTGATTAAAATTATCAGGTGTAGGCCTATAAATTATGAGAACATAGTAATCAATTTTTGATAAACTGTCTATCTACCATATGGTCATACAATATTTTTTTTAATGGGAATTTCTCGGTTATTAACTTTAAAATAAAACAGTTTACGATTAAAAACTTTTTCACAGAGTGATCATAAAGTCCCCCCCCCCCCCTACTTTATTCCAAAGTTTTCCTCATATCGATTTCGGGCTAAATGAAGTTTGTGTATACTACATACTTATACTACATTTTGTAATGTGTTAAAATTTTCGGCCGCCATCTTGAATCTGTCATATTGGGTTCGAGACTATTTTTTTTTTTAATGGCAACATTGTGTTTTGATACATGATTTAACATTGTTTTTCGACCTTCAGTTCATTGACTTAAATATACCTTCTTCAGTTATTAACAAAACATCATAGGAAATGTATGAAATTTGACTTTTTTCCGAATACTCCACATTTAATGTTTTAATTTTATGGGATGCATGTTACTGAACTAGAGTTCGATTTTCAAGTTGTAAAACTCATATTACTACTTAAAACAACTACAATATGGTTTTCAATCACTTTTTAAATAAGAAACCAAAACACTCAATATTAATGATAAATCAAGTTGTGCAATATCAACTTATTTCAGTAGATCTTCAAAACTGTGATCCGCTGACTTTACAAAATTGAAGTTCGAGACATTGAAGATCTTTGGTGACAAGAAGAATGTAACAAAGTAACCCTAAACATGTTTGTGAATTCTTATATAATCTGCATCTACTACTGTCAAGATGTTGGAGGATCATAGTTTGAACTGAATTATAACATTCTTTACTTACGACTTTGATCAAGGTTATGGGGTCATTAAACTTCGATTTCTATAAAATTTCAACAAAATCGGTAGAGCTATTTTTGAGAAATTACGTATTAAATAACTGCTCCATAGACGATTTTTTTGGTTTTTACCAATAACTGACTAACCAACACTTATGGATAAACTGCCAACGTTTTATTGACTGAGATCAATACGATTTATTGGGTCATCAGAAGCAATATTATACTTAGGCAAAATTTCATCAAAATCGTTAAAGCTGATTTTAATAAAATTATATATATATTTTTTTTGTTTTTTCTACCTACAAATTTTAAGTTATAAAAAAAAAATGGAGATATAGCCAAAATATACTCACACAGATAATTTGATTATATTTGATACACACATTTGAGCTATAGAGCACTCCACATATGACAAAACCCACTTTTTAAAACACAAGGGGACATCAAAACGGATTTATCCACAAAAAACTCCTCATAACTTCTCATAGATACTAAATATAAGTAAAAATTAGGGTTCAAGACTAATTCCGTAATCTGAATTCCGTAATATATATAAAAATCAGGAATTCAAGTGACAAACTATATCCACCAATCTGACATTCAATATACAAATAAGTTATTTTTTTCTTAACTAAAGATTGGAAAAATAATATTAAATTAATTTCAGGGCTATAAACTAAACAAATATTTCGTTAATGTACTTACTGTCAGTTTCAGATAGCAATTTCTCTCTTGAAGAACGTTCATACATCGAATCAACTTTTCTTGTCATTTCAGCTACTGGACACACTATATGATTTATCGTAACTTTGCCATTATACACGGTTTTATTTCCAACATCTACCACTTTAGATTCTTTTATACAGATAGATTCGTATGTTGAGACAATTTCTTTTTTGGTTGAATCATCGTTATGTACATCGACAGCAGTGATTGCAGATGTATCAATCAAAGCCATGCATAACTGTTCCTTGCACTCAAATTTTATTCATTTATTTGATATAGAATAAAACTCGTAAACTTATGCATGCATATTTTAACAATGAGGTAATCTGGTGGTGCCCGATTGTGAAATGTAAACTAAACCCATACAATAAGGAAAACACATTGATCAAATTTTATTGGTCAAAGTTTAATCTAATAGATTGTAGGAATACAATCTGATAACTGCCACATTGATTGATTTAATCAATAGTTGGCGTACACCTACAATTTTATATCTTGTATTGAATATGATTTTCTGGTATGGTAATGTAAAACATTGTGGCAATTTATGGTATTTTTTCTTCTACTTAGGGGAAATGATAAATCTACCAATCGGTAACTTGATTTTGCAGCTTAGATGTTAGAGTGTATGACTTCTAAGTTGTAGGTTCGAAACTAGATAAGACCACGGTATTTTTAAGTTTGTAGAATCGTATTACATAAAGTACATTAATTGACACTATATAAAATTTCTGAATGAGATAGAGATAAAGGGGATAAAAAACCGAAAGTAACCCACTTGTTTTCACTCATGTAGTTTGGTCAGTATGTTTTAATTGTTTGCTCTGTAAAATACATTGGAAAACATTCAAAATAAAATCATACATTCTTGGAATTTTGTGTATTTACTTTTTCACTGACCAATAAAAAAGTAAAAGAGTCGAGGTCATTAGTGTTATCCAACTCTTGAGATGAGAGGTAGGGGAAGCAGATGAGTGAAAACGTAGTTTTGTAAATATATAAAAATTTGTAATATATATCAAAATTTAAAAAAAACATTGTTACAATAAAAGTTATAGTTTATTAAATTTAAAACATTTTGTATTTTAGTCGTCTTTCTATTGAAAAATAAAAGGAAATTTCAAAGTTCGCTTTGTACACTCATCATAATTCATAATTATAAATTCATATCTCATACTAAAGTTTATTTGTAAAAAATTAAAAATCAATACTCGATCAAAAATAGTTGAATTTAAAGTTGTACCTCATGAGATACCGAAACTCATATTATACGAATGGAAAAAAGGAGTTTTTCTAATTATTAACACTCATTAAATGTTTTTGTTATTAAATAAATATATATACACAAGTTTTATTTATTTTCAAACAATAAAAAAAAAATTCTACTTTTACAAGAATATGTTGCATTCAGTTGTATTTTTATTTTATTGGGGCTGCGTTCCAAAATTATAATAACCAACAACCAACAGTTCATACCCAAGTAATGACATTATGGAGGTAAGTTTACTTTTTACACAATATTTTATATGTAACACATAAACATATATATTTTGTAACATATATATATATATATTTCCATTTTCATTTTCAGGGATTTTCAGGTAACAGAAAGGTATCATTCCACTTTTTTGAGTTCAGGGAATTTCAAAACTTACATATCCAAGAAAAGCTTTTTTTTTACATAACTTTTTCTATACTATGTTGCCTATATGTAAGGAATTTAAATGACAACTTATATACAGTATTATTGATTTTTAATTTAGTTTAGTTTGGTGTTTAGTGACGGTTTCAATGTATGTAAGAGAACCAAATCCAACCCATAATTTAAAATGTTATTTAAACCATAAATGAACAAGCGTTTTACAAGTCGTTGCATGTAGTCAACTGAATGTCATATGATAATATCTCGAGGTCGTAATAGGGCCTACACTCCCCACCACACTAACATTATAATATTGGCAACAAAACAAAGTGAAGACCTCGCCGAGTCCAGTATCGTTGATTCGTTACAACACCTTGTACAGTGATGTGGGAATGTTTTGTGAATTTATTGAAGAAAGTAATTACAAAGGGAAAGATTTATGTGGGCAAACTTCGATACCCTCCGATACCGATTTGAGAAAACATCACGACACACCACTTTCACCAACGAAGCCTCAAATAGCAGCGATATTTGGTGATATTGTTATTAGTGATTCGAAAAATGTTTGTATAGGCAACAAGACCTATTTTAATGGTTCGGTTACTATTCGGCAAATTGTTTTACCCGAAAGTAGTGCTACAGGAATACCAGGTTAATGATAAACTTATTAATAATTATTAGAATAGTAATACAATAGGTATCCAATAGATTTTACAGACAGTAGACAGTAGATTATGCAGATATAATATTTTTATTATACGCCTACAGAATTTACTAATACTATAGTCTATGATTTGTGAGCCAGACTCGGTATTATTAAATGAGCCCAACGTTTACTTTTGAAATATACCACTTATTCTAACATGCATAAAAAATAGCAAAGTTTAAATTTACAAATTTATTGAAATCTACACAATTATATTTAAATCAAATAAATCCTATTTCAAAATTTCTTCTAGTATCTACTTAAAGTTCAAAGTTTTCTTATTTAAATAAGTAGTTATTAATTTTTATATTTAATTTTTAATAGTCTTTATAAACAATACAAGTAGGCACTGTGTGTTGATTACATTGTATAAAACATTGGTTGCATATTACCTTTTTATTTTGCAGCTTAGGCTTAAATTATTATTTATGCCTACTATGTTAATAGATATTTTTATCTTGAAGATTTAGGCTTTAGTGTTAAACTTCACTGACAAATATCTTTAACTATTTCCCATACAACAATTATTGAATACCCTATTTAAATTTTCAATTTGGTTTTCTCAGGAGCTGTAAAACAGGTCTTTCTCTTATCCCTGTTGGAATGGGAATCTTTTTTACTGTTTTCTAAAGTTGGCTTGGGGTTTTTCAATAATGGGCATAAGTTTTTTATCTTCAGATCTATTTTGATCTTTTTGTTAATTCATAAAACTGGATATCACTTTATTTTATATTTCACAATTTAACCACTTTTAGTGCTATTCTTAAACTTATTATAGATTATGTTTAAATTTTATACCTTGTGTAATTTTACATCTTTGTATAATTTTTTTTTTAACTGTATTTAGACTGATGTTATTTCGTCCCTCCAATGAATTTGAATGGTTTTTTTTATATATATTCCCGTTTGTACGGCAGCGTTATGACGTCACTAGATGGTCGACACTTTCCCCGGCAGTTTACTTTAATTGATTAATCTTTCCATTCCACTTTCTAAATATGTTTTTGACTCTAAATGTTTTGTTATTAAAGAATGAATTTAAATTATTTGTGTTATTTATATATTGTAATAAATTTATTTTGTATGAAGTGAGATCTTGTCTGAGTGTTATTTCCTTTACAGTGAAAGTATTCTACTTTGCAATCTAGGCTTATTTGGGTTATTTTATTTTTTTTGTTTTTTATGACTTTAACTTTAATTTAATGGCTCTACAATTTATTATTTGAATTAGTAAATACGCAGGAGACATGTCCGATTGATTTTACGTGCCAAATCTCGGCATGTCTTCTTAAAATGCGTTTTTTCGATACTTTCTATTATTCTGAACAAAACTAGTGGCTTTTTATCTCTTACAATTAATTATTTACTTCACAATCTTAGAAATTGTAAAATTTGTTCCATATTCTATCATGTACTCATATTGAATTCACTAGTGGGGCGCATGCGCACTTCATTCACTAATACAGGTTGATAACACTAAGATAAATATGATCTATGACAGCCTCTATATATATACTGGGTGTATCAGAGCGGGTGGCCGGCTTGTATAGCATTGAAACGAGAATACTTAGACATTTAGTTTAAACTGATAACCCCCTATTTCGACCCCAAGGAACTCAGGGAAAATGTTTTCAACCCTCTAAAATGACCCAAAAGGGTATTTTTTGAGGGTGGGGTTGGTTTTGGGGAAATTTTCAAATGTAAAGGTAGGTGGTGTTGCACCTCATTTTAACGGTCTCGGTACACTGATCATTTTAAAAAAATGTTTTTCATTTATCTTGCACCGTCAATACAGGGTGGCCCGAAACATCATAAAAACTTAAGTTTACATATCTTTTTACATCTGACATAAACATTTTTTTTAACAGCTACAATTTTTAAATTACATTGACAAAGATGTGACCTTTTAAACAACACCTAATCTTGGTTTGTTTTCTCACATTTTTAGCAGGTTTCAAAATTTACAACTTTTAGAAGTTTTAAAAGTCAATATCTCAAAATTTTCAAATTGCAATGTGGGTCATCTTACATATCAAATTGAAGCCCTTACAATTATCAACAATTTTCATATTTGAATTTTTTTCATTTCTCTATTGGCTTAAAATTTACAGAAAAATATTTTTTTTCTTAGAATTACTGAGTTTTTGTGTACGTTATAAGTAGGCTTAAAAAATAACTGCTCACCGGTTAATGCCCTGGAACAGCTTACAGGTGTTCAAGCTGTCGTCCATTTTGTTCCATACACAAATCAACACGGGTTGGAAAGGAATCAACTGCTCGCAGTACTTCCTCTGTGTTTATCGACCCCACTGCATTTCTTATTCTATCTTGCATTTCTTCTCTTGTAGTAGGCTGATTTCTGTACACAATTTCTTTGAGTCTTCTCCATAAATTGAAGTCCATATACATGTTAGATCAGGAGACCTCGGAGGAAAGTTTGTTGGGCCTCCTTTTCCTATCCATCGCCCAGTAAATTGCTGGTCCAAAGTTTGACGAACTGCAATTGCATAGTGTGCAGGCGCACCATCGTGTAAGAACCACATAGTATTTCAAATTTCTTGTGGAACTTGTTGTAGCAAATTAGGTAAGATTTCTAACAAAAAATGATTATACATATTTCCATTCAAATTACCTTCGAAGAAATGAGGCCCAATTATTCTATTACCTATGATTCCACACCAAGTGTTTAGTACCCAATATCTTTGGTTGTCAACCTCCCTCATCTAATGGAGGTTTTCGAATGCCCAATACCGCATATTGTGAAGGTTAACCTCTCCATTACTTCGAAAAGTAGCTTCATTGCACCACAACACTTTACGGGAAAAGGGGGGATCTTCTTGGAGCTGCTCTCTGGCCCAAATACAAAAATGTTGTCTGTTCAGGAAGTCGTTTTCATCTAACTCTTGGTGGCATGACATTCATATGGGTGTAATTTATTTTCTTTCAAATTCTCCATACAGACATTGGGCTAATTCCGGATTCCACAGACAATCTTCTGACAGAATAATGAAGATTTACCTGCACTGCAGCCAAAACATCAGTAGTCCTCTCATCTCTCACCGGTTTAGCAATTTCTTGGTTTTTGTGGCCAGGGTTAGGCTGCACATGTCCCGTCTCGCGCACACGGTCTGCCAGTCTTCTAAATGCCTGCCTAGACATTGGATGTTGCCTCTCTGGATACTATTAGCATAAAGCGCAGCAGCAGCCGTAAAGTTTTGGTAACACTCCCCCAAAATCATAAGCATGCCAAAAGCTTCATTAACTTATTTGTGTACGCCATGTTGACACTGCACAAAGATACCAAACTCCACTAACACAGAACGATTGTCAAAACAAACTGCCTAAGCAACAGCAAAACCTGCACTGAACCTTTAATAGACTTTGACCGGGTGCAGTAAAGGTAGATTAAACAATGACTCAAGTTTGAACAATACACCAGGAATACTCATGAATGAGCATCTAATTCAATGATCCTTATCTTTTCGTTATCAGTCAAATTCTTCATTCCTTTAAAAGTGGGTGCGCTTCCATCGCTACTGTGGTATTATTATTATTATTATTATTTTTTTTTTTTCATATTTCTTTGTTACAAATGTTATTACAGTATTATTTAATGTTAGCTTAAATTTTGTTATGATTTAATGTTGACAACTAAAACCAGGATTTTTAAAAGAGAAAAACCATATTTTTCTGTAAATTCTAAGCCAATAGAGAAATGAAAAAAATTAAAATATGAAAAATGTTGATAATTGTAAGGGCTTCAATTTGATATGTAAGATGACCCACATTGCAATTTGAAAATTTTGAGATATTGACTTTTAAAACTTCTAAAAGTTGTAAATTTTGAAACCTGCTAAAAATGTGAGAAAACATACCAAAATTAGGTATTTTTTGAAAGGTCACATCTTTGTCAATGTACTTTAAAAATTGTAGCTGTTAAAACAAATGTTTATGTCAGATGTAAAAAGGTGTGTAAACTTAAGTTTTTATGATGTTCCGGGCCACCCTGTATTGACGGTGCAAGATAAATGAAAACAATATTTTTTTAATGATCAGTGTACAGAGACCTTTAAAATGAGGTACAACAAGACCTCCCATTACATTTAAAAATTTCCCAAAAACCAACCCCCACCCCCAAAAAAATACCCTTTTGGGGCATTTTAGAGGGTTGAAAACATTTTTCCTGAATTCCTTGGGGTCGAAATAGGGTGTTATCTAAATGTCGGTTAAACTAAATGTCTAAGTATACTCGTTTCAATGCTATACAAGCCGGCCACTCTTTCTGATACACCCTGTATAGTTCATTAACTAGGTCTGGTTAGGTAACAATATAGGAATAGTTCGCACTTATTACACTACATTATTAATACTAAATGATACGTAGTTTGACAGTTCCTCATAGTGACAGTCAATAGTGACAACAAAACTATTTTCCGAGCGAAATAAAAAACATCGATAGATTTTATTTAAATTGATGAAATATGTCTCAAATAACATCAAAATGCCATAAAACAGTCATTATAAAAATCGCTGCTTTCAGACAGAAATAATAAATTAGGAAACATAAAAAGTGACTAGTTTTATTCAGAATGATCGAAAGTATGCAAAAGACGCAATTTTGAAGGCGAAATGCAGAGATTTCGAATTTAAAATCGATCGTACATGTCTCCTGCATATTCACATTTAAATTTATCTGACTTTCTTTAAATTATAATTAGTATGTCCTAATTATAATCTTAAGATACTTTAGCCTGAGCTAACCTTGATGCTATGTTCACAATAAATTAATGAAATTCAATGACCTTCAATAAACAATGATCTTCAATAAATATTACAACAATTATTAATAAATGAAATGATTAACTAAATTCTAACAATTAACAAATAAATAACCAACTAATCAAATTCTAGGCTATGGCCTAATTTTGTTACAGTTTGCTTTTTTTTTTTTTAACAAACTTGTTGGTAGAACCATTATAAAGTACTCTATACCAAAATTTGAAAAAGAAAAAAAAAATAGGCAAAAATTGCGACCTACAGATAGATAATGTGCATAAATCAACTAAACAAATTAATTTAAATTGTTTTGGCTATGACACACTTTTCATTGTATCTTATGTGTTCGCAAAGATATTATGTTATTTTCAAAGATAGAAAACTACATTTAAAATTTATATATATATATATATATATATATAACATTTTACTTCAGAAAAAATGAGATACTGTATTTACTATTTCTGTAGAATATCTCACGTCTTATTAAAAAAATAAAATAAAATAAAAAACAAGTGTCAGTACATTTACATTATAAACATCCGATTGTCTCTAAAACCAAAATGAATGAACCAATTTAAATTTCATGCAAACTAGTTTGTCGCTAGTATCATTGTCACTAGTTTTTAACTAAAAGCAAATTTTGTATTTTTTAAACCCTAAATAATAAAAACATCCTTCAAAATTTGTTTGAAAAAAATATAACAGTTTTCCTGCAACTATTATAATAAATAAATTCATTTCTAATTCGATATTTTGAAACAAAACTCGACATTATCAGATTTATTGAGACCATAAACAATCTGGCACTATCTTTCTTTTTTTTTCTATTTCACCTGAACATATAAAGAAGAAAATTTAGCACAAAACGAATATTCTTCTCCACTTTGCATAATTTTTGGAGGTTATTTTTGGGAGTGTTATCACAAAATAATACAAATCAAGCTTATGCACACACTAAATAACTAAAAAGGGCGAGATTAGTCAAAGCAGGTTGACTATATATTGGTTTAACCTTTCATTTTTGGATATTCGCCGATTTTATTTCTTCCTTGTAGATTTGATCTATTTATCTAAACAAAAAATTATCAAGGTTAAAAAAAATTAAAAATTAAACCTTTTAAAAGAGGAAACATTTTGCTTTGCAAATGCTGCATCTAATAATCAGATAATCAAAAACAATTTCTTCAACAAGAGAGGTAATCCAATACCTAACACAAAATGTCCTCGACTTATAAATTTCTTATAGATATATAAATTTTAATTAAACATGATTCTAAATAGCACTATAGGTGCTTATCTCAAAATCTCAGGTCTAAACTACACACGTCATAGTCCAAGATGGAAATTAGGGAATTATTTAAATATAAAATTTAGGAGTCAAACCTGTGTTAGTGGATTTGCTATGAATAATTAAGATGGAGATATAATGTTAAAATTCACAACCTCATCATTTCAACTAAATGGTCGAAAGGTTTATCCAGAAATCCAGTTCATAATTCAAGTATTTTTTTTATATAGGCCTATATATAATTAAGTACAAGTAATTATATACACTAAAAATTAACCATACTTTTGCTTTTTTTAATTACAGAAAAATCCAATAATTATATTTGGCAACGAGATTGCACTTGGACTGCACTGCTGATTGCCGTATTGACATTAACAATAGTTACGCTTTGGTTTTTGTCTAAACTACTGTTTCATAATATTGGAAATCCTATGATTCCAAATATCAACAAAAATAACTCAGGTATGACTAATTATATATGACATACAAAGAAAGTATGTACAAAGTATTTTGAACGTTTAAATTCAAAATGTTGTCAATTAGCCTAATGTTTAAAAGCTCTTAATATAAATATAAATAGTTGGAACTTAAATACATCCTTATCAATAGATACGAGTGACTTCACAATTATGTAGTGAGAATATCGTGATTGCATCCTATTTCATAAGTTTGACAACGCGGAACTTGTTTCTAAAAAACTGTCAATTCACTGTCATACATTTTGATGAAAATAAAGTTTCCAAACTACTTACTAGGTCATTTTAATTTATATCTTAGGTTTTTTATTTTTATATAAAATTACACATTTTAATACTTGAACTTGAGTGTTTAAACGAACGTCAATGAAAGTTTTATGCATATTAAATTTTATCTAATTTTTCTTTTGTGGTAATTACCAAAACGCTGATACAACCTTTACTCTTAGTTATCATGATAAACAAATTTGTTAAGGTAATAAACTGTTCATTGTTTATATTACTTATTGAAGCTCATAACAATTTAATACATCGATCTAAAGTTATGCACCAAAATAATTTAGTATATTTTTTATCTCATATCATTTATTTATCGATTTTGTATTTTTTACCATTTCTTATGTATACAGTGAAAAAGTAAATTCTTCATAAAAATACCTTTAAAAAAAAAAAAAAAAAAAAAAAGTATTGCTTATAATAAATAAATTTAGCAAAATATTTGATCTAATCTTTAGATTGATGTAGTAAACTGGTACCAAATAATACACTAAAGAGAGTAGATTGAAATACTGATAAAATACTTATGTTTATTCAATCTTTCCCAATAGGGGGAAAATATACATATAAAGCAAACAATACAATAACCATTATGATTATAAGGGGGAAAAAACAGATAACTTTATTTAATTAAAAATATTGTTTAAGGAAGAAATATAACTTAAGTAAAAGTAAACACTTAACGAATAAAACATTCACATGTTGATGTACTAATTTCCATATCTGAATTGTGTTTTATTTGCATTGGTATCAATTGTTTAATTCCTTTTATACTGTAGCAATTTTCTAAATATTTGAAGTGTTCTAACGCATGCGCCAAAACTGTTTTTACTTTCTCTAAGAACAGTGTCAATTCGAAGACTTATCTTACGTACACAGAAAGAATTTGAGGTTAGTCCTATTTAATTCTTTGGGTAGTTCTTACATGAAATTTGGTAGAAAACATTTTTAGATTGACAATTTATATTTCCAATAATGCATTTTTTTTAATTAACTAATATAATGATCATGTTGCCTTACTGGACTGGTACGATTAAATAAATTACCTCAATTTAAAAGCTCACAGTTCTATCTTTTGTTTGACGTTACGATTATTTCTCCTCTTCCTTCAGGCATTATCAAACATTAATTGATATTTCTTGCCTTGATGTGCGTCAATATACAGTATATAACATTTAAAAACAACACTAATATACATAACAAGAACGCATTAGGTTCACAATAAATATTAAAATAAAATTGATACAATTATATACACGAGTTCAGGGTCAGTTACAATTGAAGCTAATAGGAAGAATAAGAAGCCTAAGTCTTATATTGAAGGAGTTCAGTTTGAATTATCTTATCAAAATTGTTCGTCAGGATTTTTTTTTAATAACGCACTAGGATCTACTTGTGTTTGATTATAAATTTCAAATTTTTCTAAAACTTTCATACTTGGTTCTTTAAAACATTAATGTAAATTTTTTAAGTTGTTGTTGATACTCATGTAACTGTGGCCGGTTTCAATTATATGTTCTGAAGATTTTAAAGTTTTTAGCCTTATTGTTGTTACTGTATCCCAGTATGTTTTCTTTAAACCTTACTTTAAAAGATCTGCCCGTTTGTCAAAACAAATGTTTATTACAATTGTCGCAACTGATTTTGTAGATCCCAGTGATATTGTGTGGACAAATGGCTTTTTCCTTCAGTTTCAATGCTATTTAGGTTGTTATTAGTTTTTATGGCTAAATGGATTTTTCCTTCAGTTTCAAAGTTACTCAGGTTGTTATTAGTTTTTAAGGCTAAATGGCTTTTCCTTCGGTTACAATACTACTCAAGTTGTTATTACTCTATCTTTTGACATACCGTACAACAGAATTTCAACTCCTCCTTAGGGGGTGGCCCAGGGGTTGTGACTCAAATATTTTAAATGGGAACACTCATTGTGTGATACATCATGTTCTCTTGAACAAGTGAACATAAAAACAAGGTTGGTCTCTTTAAAACAAGAAAAATGGCATAAATAAAAAGTTTCTACGATACCTGTATACAAAATGGCGGCTAATTGAAGTTTTTTTTTTAAGAAATACTTTGGTACAGTACAAGGAAATGTACAGTTGCTAATAAATTAATTTTGTCATATTGATCAAAACTTTATTATCAAAGAGATTGAAAAGATGAATATTTATTAAACAATTTGTTTATTAAATTACATTTCAATTTAGAAGATCCTCGAAATGTCCTCCTTCTGTTGTTTGATAGTGTGCCAGTCTGTTGCAAAATGATGATACTGCATTATTTACTAATTCCCCAGTGATAGTTTGTGCTGCTTCTTGAATTCTATTCTGAAAATCGTTGATATCTTCCAGCTTATTATGGTAAACAATACTTTTTAATTGACCCCATAGGAAGTAATCCAACAGTGTCAAGTCGCGTGAACTTGTTGGTATTCTACTGCACTCCTTCATCCATCTTCCAGGAAAATATTCATTTAAAATTTGTTGTACCCAAATGCCAAATGAGGTGGGGCACCATCTTGTTGAAACCAAATGTTGTAGAAGTTAGGGCCAACAAAGTTTTGAATATTTGGAATGATATCTTCTACATGAAACCTTTCATATTTCTCTGTGTTTAAATTTCCATGAATAAAAATAGGCCCTTTAAATCGTCCACCAATAATACCTGCCCATGCATTTACTTTGGCTGGATACTAAGTAAAGGCCTCATAATACCAGTGTGGATTTTCATTATTCTAATACCAACAATTATGGTGATTTGCATCTCCATTCAAGAAGAATGTGGCCTCATCACTAAAAACAACATTGTTTAAAAATTAGGATTTTCAGAAACATTGTTCATCATAGTTTCACAGAACTCAATTCTTTGATTGAAGTCGTCTTCTTTAAGTTCTTGCACCAAATGAATCTTGAAGGGTTTGAAATTTGCCATATTCAATGTCCGAATCATTGAACTTTGGCTAATGTTATGTTATTGTGCTACTATTCGATTTGAGTAATGAGGATTCTCAATGATGCTTACATAATTATTTCTAATGATTTGTTGCAAATTCTGGCCTTCTTCCTAGTTTTATTCTATTAGTAATGCTTCCTGTTTCTTGAACTCTTTTTATTTATTTCGTATATAATAACGAATTTTATCTAAAACTGAATAGTACAACAATCTCCAATGACCTGCCTCAACTGTAGTAAACCTCTTCACAAGTAAATTTGAATAAGAGTTAAAGTTAAAAATAATCTTATATATTTTTCTAAAATATGGTTGAAAAATAATATGTTTGTATTAAGAGATTTATTACAAGAGAGAACAAATAAGGATATCTTAACCAGACTAAAATTCTTAAACAGCAGTATTGAACAGCTCTTAAAATGATCGATGTCTGTCACCGTCTGGGTGATATAAATATTATAGAAAGACCTCCAAGTATGGACTACATATATCTCTCTTTCCAACCAGATAAGAAAAATTAATCATATTAATTTACCTTAAAATTCTTTCCTTAACAACAACCAGTAGTTTTAATCCTAAACTACCCTTAAAAATGTATTAGGTAATCCTAAAGATAAAGTTTCGATGTTTGGAATTTATTAAATCAATTGTAACATGTTTGATAAGAAATATATTGGCCAAACAAAGAGAAAAATTATAACTGGATTTAAAGAATATTTAGCACATATTATAAAACAATAGAATTTTTTATTTTATTTTATTTTTTAGAGCAGATCTGGTGTATCAAAATTATATCTCCAATTGAGGAAGCAAGTTTTTGATAGAAATATACTACAAACCTACATCAAATTTCTCTATAACCTAATTTTTCTTTCTATGTTTTCAGAATGTCTTAAAACTAAAACTAAGGTTCAATAAAAAATTATATATAAAACCTTGTAAATATAAGTGTAATTCTTCTGTAAATAAGGAAGTTAGAAGAATTATATTTTTGTGTTTATTTTATTACATAAAATTATAAGAATTTTATTGTAAATTAACAATTACTACTAAGAATAGCAATATGTTTGATTTTGTAGGTTATTTATTACTTTTTTTTTTTATTATTTCTTGAATTTTTTTCAGATTATATTTACAATTATACAAAAAATGGTCTACAAATTGTAACTCGTTCGCAATGGTCAGCCCAACCCCCAGATGGACCTTTGTTATCTCAAACATTACCAGCTGATATGGTAGTAATTGGACATACTGAACAAACTGCCTGTTGTACTACAGCTCAATGTATTTTAGCTGTAAGATTTATGCAAACTCATGATATTGAAAAGAAAAAATTTCCAGATATTAGACATAATTTTCTAATTGGAGGGGATGGAAGAGCTTATGTTGGATTAGGATGGAATGTAATTGGATACCATACAGTTGGGTACAGCAATGAACACATAGATATTACTTTTTTAGGAAATTTTGACGATTTTAAACCTGAAGAAAGACAAATAAATGCAGCTTTATTGTTGATAGAAACTGGTGTTCAGCTAGGAAAAATTTCAAATGACTATGAAATATTTGCTCAGTGTCAACTTTTAAAGGCAAATAGCCCTGGGAAATATCTATATCTAAATTTGACCGGTTGGTCACACTTTAATAACAGTGTTAAATGTAAATTTTGATGAAGTGTAGTTGTAGTATTTATATATTAAAAGTAAACAAGTATCAAGAAACATATTATTTACATTTTTAGAAGCGACTAAATCCAATATATGAGAAAATTATGTTCCTACTCTTAGTGGTTATGGTAAACATCATACATTTTTTAACAAATCATAGCATTGTAAAACATTTAACACCATTCTAAAAATAAAACTGTAAAAAATCTATAGGTCCCTGGATATCAGGATGTTACAGTATTATTTAGTAAATGTAAGTTAAATTTTGTAATCAACCACACAGCTCTAATGCATAAACCAAGTTTCATGATGTTTTAGGGCAAGGGGTTCCCAAACTTTTTGCACCTGTGTACCACTTGACTTTTTGAGAAATTTTGGCGTACCACCAGACCTAAATATTTTAATAAATGTATAATATTTACTCAAAGGCTTTTTGAATTAAATTCCTGAGAAAACTTCATATTTAATGGTTAGATATTTGTTTATTTATAACATGCTTATAATAAAAGAGAAATAAAAAGATTAAAATGGTATTAATTTACAGTTTTATTTATTACCCATAGGTCTAAAAACATACAAATAAAAAATTAATACAAACTCAGCAAAAAATTAATCAGCATACAAAATATACTTTTATAGTCTTTAGTGCGAAACTTGTTGTTGTTTGCCTGTGAATAAAATATCAACATTAGGAGTAATGGGACTTATCTTCACTCTTAAGTCCTCTTCAACACTTATTCTGCTTCTATGTTTATTTTTTATGTACAAGAGTTCAGAAAATCCTCTCACACAAGTAACTCGTAACAAATGACATCAAAAATAACAGAGCTTGCCGTAAGATCAAAGGGTACTTGGTTTTACATCTGATCCAGAAGTTAATTAAAGATTTCTCTTTAAAATCTTTCACTCCATCACTCCTCCACTCCTGCACAGACAAGCAGCTGAGTAATGTTAGCGTACTCACTGCTCATGCGTACAAAAGCTATTAATAGCATGTTGCTCACATCACTCACGCGTACCACCTGAAACATTCCTGCATACCACCAGTTAGGAAGCCCTGTTTTAGGGTGTTCATTTCCTTTTATGGCCTAAATGTGCATTTTTTTAATTTGGGTTCAAAATAATTATTTAAAACAAAAATAATAGTAAGATTTTTGTTTAAACACACCGTTGTATTTACAACTCAATAGACTAAACCTATATTTTTGTAGATTTTCAAAATTGTATTCTTTAAGTAGTCTAGTTATGCATTATAAAGCCATAGATTTAATTTTTGACTTTTTGTACTTAAAAGATTTAACCTATTGTAAATGCATATTTTACATAAATTAAAATTAGCGTAAGTTAAAGTTATATCTGTTAAATATAAAATATGTGCAAATTGAGTATAGTCATTGATAATTAATCAAGATAATTCACAAATTACGCAGTTTCTAATATATTAAAAATTTTAAACAAAGCCATATATTTCAACTTTTTATTTCATATAGATTGTCACTTGTTTTCACTTGTCACTAGAGCTAAAATTCAAATTTTAAAATGGTGTAAATTAATTTATAACTTTAAATACCTGAAGGATAAAGGATCGGTATTTCTTAAATTGCTCTCCCACTTTGTTATTAAATGTATTAGATGTACTAGCTCCATTTACATTTTATTCTTTTTGAAAAGAAAAGATAAAGCTGTCAGATCCCCTAAATTTTCACTCATATTTTGTAGACTAAAAATTATATCATGGATATAGATTATCCATTACATATTGCAAACTAACCTAAACAAATTAAAATAAGTTGTAAGATGAAATAATTTTTAAAATATTTTACATAGACTGTATGCAAATACTATGACATTCCTTACAGATATGTGTAAAAATTTTACTTAAACAAAATAGATCAAATTCACTAAAGGTGGCCACCATACAAATATAAAACTTAAATGTTGATTATACTACTTTTATATACAAAACCCTTCTCTTTCCTCTAGCACTTAACTCTGAATAAAGCTATGTCTGTACATAAAACAATATGAAAGTTAAAGTAACTAGCTTGAATCTCATAAGTTTGTGTATGAATAGACCTTAGAAAAATATGGTATTTTTGATAAATAGTATTTATTTCTTTTAATGACAGTATTTTGTTGGTTATGACAGTAATTTTAGTACTACTTTTCATTTCATTTTCATTTCAACTACTTTACAAGTAACAAAGAGGACTCACCTCTCAGCTCCAGATAATACATTAATAAATCAGAAGACCATACCAGAAATTCATATGATTTTAGACACGTCAAACAAACAGTTTTTACATCGATTTTAAGCTTACTCTATTATATGAAGACAGAGATGTAATTTACAAATTACTTATAACACCATTTAAATATTAATTTTGACTTAAGTTAGACAAAAACTAGTACTAAATTTTGATCAAGACATTAAAAACATAAGGAAATAAGTTTCATTAAAATATATATGTAATCACAAAAATTATTTTAACAACTAATTTTGAACATTTTAAAGTTTTTAAATTGTATAATTTTAAACTGTTATGCACACTGTAAAATTTCACAGTTGCTACAATTAACTTTAAAGATGAAAAAAAGCATAACTCATACTTAACTTGAACTAATATTTAATTTATTATGCAAAACCTGCAATGAAGAAAAAAATAAACTAAATTTTAAAAAATAATAATAAATCACTTTAGCAGTCCAAACTGTGAAAGATGACTGGGTGATTTTATAATTTTCTTTAAACGTTAAAAAAAATGTAAAAATCAGATTCATTGCGTAAATTCAATTTTGTTCATTGATTTAGATTTTTGGCTGTAAAAAACAACACATTTCTATAATATACAAACTAACATCTGGATACCTATTGATTGTTTTACAGATTTATTTTTAGATTAGTTTGAAATAACAAAATACCATGACTGATTAAAAATTTGAAGTATACACCACAAAGCTGCTTATGAAAGAGAAGGGGTTAAATAAAGTGATTGAACAGTTGTAGTTAGACACACCTAACAAGCTTTAATATGTTTTAATAAATGATGTTCAAATATTACACTAATTTTCTTCATGCACCTATGTATATATATCCAAACCTATATTAGTCCCCATCTTTCAAGAAATTAAAACTTACGCTATGGGTGAAAATATTAAAATGTACCATCTACTTTATAGAACTTCATTAAAAAACTCAAAATTGGTACATATAATTTAGACCAAATTTTGCTATAATTTAAAGATAATAACCAAAACTAATGTAGTAGGCCTAAACAGCATATAAAATAATAAGTTGGTTCATAGGTAATTTTTAAAATTAAATAAATAAAACACAAACTGAAAAATGTCTGTAAAGCCTATAATGATTCAAAATGTATTTACTAATAATGTATAATAAATATCATTTCCACTCATCCATTCAATAACATCATACATTTTCTCCTGCTGTAAATAAAGGTTACTTTATTAAAAACATTCAGGAACATATGTGTTACAAATTACTAACTAACATTATCCATAGATAGGAATTTAAAAGTGTTCAGAAAAACAAATAAAAACCGAGTTTATAAACTTTTTTTTAAATAATACAGTGCTTAAAGTAATAAAGTACATGGTGAAATTAAAGTGCAGGTAATAAGAAAAATATGTTTTAGAGTATACATATATGTATACATTAAAATTTGATTTTTTACAATACTTTAGAATTTAAGGGGCTGCATGAGATAGATCATTGCCCAGCTAAGTCAAAACGAAAGAAGAAAAAAAACTACTGAATTATTAAGGGGAGTTGAACAGTCCTATGCTACCTATGTTAAGTTGATCAAATTTAGGTATCTATATTTCAGGTTAGGTTAGCGTTAAGAGGGGGTTCCACTGAATCCAGGTATATTTTTAAGCCCATAAGAGCAATGTTAACTTTCAAAGTTTCTCCTGCCTCAATGGGTAATCGGATTTAGTTAATTTATGGCTTGTTTTAAAGAGAAAAAAATAACAAAGCGATTTCAGTGAGCAAAATTTTTATTTTAGGTCTCATTTTTTAATTATAGAGCCATAAAAACGGGAATTTTAATTATTTTTTTAAATTGATCTAAAACCCTAAATGAAAATTTTATTCACTGAAATTGCTAGATAATGGTGAATACTACGTGTATACAAAATTTGAAAACGATATATTGAAAATTAAACGCTGGACAAACTTTAAAAGAAAATTGATACAGCCACTGATTCGAGCGCTGCCCGGTGTCAAACGTCAGACTACTTAGAGCCTCGCCAAAAGCATTTCCTGCAGCGCGAGTGGCGCGTTATTTTGAAAATATTAAATGCATAGTTACCAGGTTCAAGAACAAAAATTGTCTATGATTATAGTATTAATTATGTTCATGGGTAACATAGGGTAACATATGAAACACGAATTAAAAATTGTATTTTACAATCTTACTTTTTCATTTTGATATTTATTATTCAAGTAATAACCAAAGAATTAGTGTAATTTCTCTATTTTATGAAAATAATGTTTCCTCGTTTCAAACAAAGATATTTGTCACCAGAACCAGTCATCATCGACCAGTCGACCCGACCGTCGCGCCGGTCTCGGCTTATTGTTTAGGAGAGCCAATAACAATACGCTTAGGATGACTCATACTCGGGTTTTTCCGCCCTTTTGTCGGTTCCACACCCCAAGACACTGTTTCTTGCCACTTCAGTCGTGACGGTAACCGCGACCTTGTGGGTGTAGTGCCGAAGTGAGTTGACCATTGTGTTATGTGTGTTTGTGCAGTATGGGGAATAAAAAGAAATATGTTGGATCACGAAAACGAAACAGACAGGGGTTGTTTTTGAACGAATGGAAGGTGTTGAGTAGCTATGGATTATCCCCCACTTACACTAAGCGCCGAAAATCTGATGGTGAAACTTCAACAGCAAACCTCAGTGAACCATGTCGTGGACGTGTTACAAGTGATGCGC
Source organism: Aphrophora alni (assembly GCA_963513935.1). Taxonomy (NCBI): domain Eukaryota; kingdom Metazoa; phylum Arthropoda; class Insecta; order Hemiptera; family Aphrophoridae; genus Aphrophora; species Aphrophora alni. Next base: position 97,597,493 of record OY740766.1, read on the forward strand.
TCAGCAACGCCGCTGATCAAGAACTGTGCCGTGATAGCGAGAACAACGATGCCGTGTGCTCAAGTGATGGTGTTGACAATAATGCCACAGGACAAGAGAATCATGTGTTTCAGAGTGATGTCAATGAGGACAATACCAACTCTACAGAGGAACCTATCACTGGTCGTCGTGTTGTCGACATCAAATTTTTATTTGAACAAATAAAGTCACTATGCCACCACAGCCCTATGTTTGGCTGTACGTTTGCTGACATGATGCTCGTCAGAGAAAAAAGTGAAGGGTTGCGCTCTGGCTTCATTTTCAAGTGCAAAATGTGCAAATTGATGAAAACTATTTGGAGTGATCCCAAAACCTGCGGTGCAATGAATATTAACTCTTGTGCAGTCGCCGGTACGATCACCGCTGGGGGAGGTTTCGGCGCCTTCCAGAAAATTATGGGTGCTCTGAATGTGCGTTGCTTCAATAACAAAACATTCGCAAAGCATGAAACGACAGTTTCAAATGGATGGGCAGAGGTAGCAACTGAAGAAATGAAGGCCGCTGCAGATGAAGAAATTGCTTTGGCGAAGGAACGGGGCGACGTCGACGCCAACGGAGTCCCTCTACTCACCGTAGTGGCAGACGGCAGTTGGTCTAAGCGTTCATATCGGACTAACTACAACGCCTTATCTGGAGTGGTAAGTTGTGTGGCATTTATAATTATTTATAAAGTGAATTTTGCATGCCATAAAAAGACATATCCTTTTCAAATCATGTCCTAATCAGCAAAGAGCAAAGAAGAATAATAGTCGACCAAAGAATAATATTAGGGGGAATGATTGATTGATCGATTTTATTTAAAGTTACAATAGTAGGGCTATTTAAGCCCTCTCTTACCTAAAGTAACTATGTGAATACAACTGACTTCATTCAATCAACTATTTCCCGCTTATTTAACTTAATTAACTTTCAATTATTTCCCGGTCATATTTCCTAAATATCTGAATTCTGCATATTATGAGATGAAATTAGAGTCCAGACACAGAGGAAATGTGGCAATTATAAGTTATGGTAATAACCTATTCTTCTCAAAAATTTAACAAACGTGACTCTTCTGACCAAAAATAACCTGTGTTTTTAACTTTATGTCATGAATAATACTATTATTAGCGAATTTCCCATGTAGGGAATAAGCTATTACCGTAGGTGGCATGGTAAGACTTAAGCCCGAGACCATCATAACTTTTCGTTTTCAGGCCCCCAGATGCCAAAAACACCATTCGTTCAAATTCATATATATATGTGTGTGTCCGTAGGCACGATTTAAGGGGGTTTTGGGGGGGTTCTGTACCCCAAAAATCAGTTTTTTGAACTTTTTACATATAATCTTTTTTAAATCCAAATTTTTGTTCGCACCATTGAATTCAGATTATAAAAAATAAACAATTTTGTATTTTGAATTATTGCTCTATGTCAAACGGTTACTGAGATATTTTAGCTGTGTTCTGCCCGAAATAATCGACCCAAGACGTCGCAGAAGTATGCCAATCAGGGACCCTCAACATATTGTGAATGCCAAAGAAAGAAGAAAGAAAAATAATGTTAAGTGAATTTTTTCATGTAATGAAAATAGTGCATTATGTGTTCAGTTTAGATATTTGTTTCAATTTCTAAGAGTATTCGAGTCAGTAGTGTCATATGTAATTATTTTCGATATTTGTATTGGTTAAATTTTGAGCGTTTGTCGTGTAAATAGTGTAACATGTAATTATTTTAGATATTTTTATAGGTCAATTTATAAACGTATGTTTAGTAAATAGTGCGGTATGTATTCAGTTTAGATATTTGTATAGTTCAACTTCTAAGAGTATTTCGTGTAAATAGTGTAAATTGTGATTACTTTAGATATTGTTATAAGTCGATTTATAATTTTACGTTCTGTAAATAGAGTAACCATGTAGTGAATGAGTTTAGATATTTATACGGTGAAATTTATAAGGGCAGTTAGTGTAAATAGTTTGAAATGTAATGATTTTAGATAGTTGTATAGGGCAGTTTATAATTTTTTGTATTAAATATTTTTGTAGCAGGTTTTATGTAAATAGTCTGACACGTGATAACTTTAGTACAGTTCAATTCATATACGTATGCCGTGGCCAGTTTTATTTTAACATATTTAAAGCGAACAGATCCAGTAGGTTGTTTTTACATAAAAAGTATAAACTACAAATATTTTAACTGATTAAAGAATGTTTATCTCTTGGCATTTTTATTGAAGATTTTATTTCAAACTCTCAAAAGTTCTCCCATCAATTAGCTTGATCAACAATATCTTTAGATTTTATGTCAAAGGGTTTAAAATTATAGTTTGTTGTCATTTAAATGGTTTGAATGGGCTGTCATGGGAGTTAAAATTTAAAGGGTTGTACCGTGAATAGTTTTTTAATTTATGATATAATGTTTTGAGGTTGGGGAAACCAAATTAGTGAAAGTGTGTTGCCCAGTCTATAGATCAGTCTTTATGAACATAATTGTTAACAGTGGCCGTTTGCGTTTGTGTGTCTGTTGATTACAATGTTTCTTGTACATGTTTTTTGTGCACTATGTATACATGATACTTACATATTTTCATGTTCAATGTGCAATAAATATTATTTACATCAACATGGGATATATTTATTTATTAAAAACCCTCTCACCTAATTTTAACGTTTCTGTTTTATTCTTTTTAGAATAAATATTTACTCACTGCGTAAAAATTAATGTAAGGTTATAATTACGTCTACTGTTTATTATGTATGTGTATATATGTATATAACTATATTCTAACATAGTTGTTATTGTTATTGTCATAGTGAAGGAGCACCCTGTTTTTGTTCATTTTTATTTTATTTATTTTTATGGTGAATGCAAATTTGATTAAAATTTAATGGTCGTATTTTAATTAAAAATAAAACAATACATTCTTAAATTTCAGATCTTTTATTGTTAGAAAATTTAGGCAAAATTGGACGGTAAAAAACCCTGTGTGTCGCAGTTCGCCTCGACCCAAGACTCAAGACTCGTACTGTCCCTGTCGAGGCATAGGGTGGCCGGCCCCAGGACCATATATAGCAACTGCCGGCCCAACGTTTGGTGGTGAGAGAGAGGAGTGGGTTGCCTAACGGTACCGGTTCGTGGGAGGGGGTTGGGGGTTGGGGCGGTCGAGACAGAGAGAGACAGAAGATGGGACAAAGAGCGCTTCCGGTAGTGCAAGTTATTGTAGTTCCAACCGATACCACGTGCAAGGGAGCGCTAGAGTCAACGACGAAATTTTGTTTAGGTGGAACCCCCTCTTAACCTGGACTGTTCAACAAGCCTTTCCTTCTCTTTTCAACTCTGGCTTCTTTAGTAGCATCAATGACAGCTCGATCAGCTTTCTGCACTCATTCTTTGTCAGCTGATTTTGAAACAGCAACAGTATTTATTCCATAATCTGTGAACCCTAACTTGTTAAACACTCAGTTTCCCAATGTTGCCATCATTGAAGGTTATAATGTTGTCATAGACCCTAAACTCAAGTGTTTTCTTTCCTACAAAATTGTTTTTGAGGATTCTGTCCAAACAATATTGTTGAATAACTCGTTTACGTTCTGGGTTTTCCCATGAAGGCATTTCTTTAGGAGACTAGTGTCAGATAGAGCATTAACTGTAGGCTTCTTTGCTTCCATAACCGGTACAGGGATTGAGTTTGTGTGTGTGTGTGTGTAAGGTTTGTTTTCAACCTGAGCTAGCCTACATTTACACCAAGTCTTCGGTGGCGGAGGGCATAGTGTGTGTAAAGGTTCTTTATCAGTTGATCACTAATGGTAATTAATGGCCCATCACCTCTTCCCACAATATCTAAACTATCTGTGTTGTTCAATATGGCATTATGATAGTATGTTTGCAAATGGTCAATAATCTTGGCAGTTAACCGCCTTTGTAAAGGTTTACCATCTGATAGCAATTGACCTTTAGATATTTTTATTAGTGCTCGAAACCAACACCCCATCTGCTTTTGCACATGACCAATGCATTCTAGTTTTTCCACCGGCTTTTCACCATATGGTTTGTCATTTCTAATTCCGCCAAAAGTTTTAGAGTCCCCATCTCCTAAATATTTAACAGTGATTGCAGTTTGAGTCTCCATCCCACCGCTTGGACCTTCATAGTTTTTTATACACTGGGGCTCATGCTGGGCTTTTTTCTTTACATCTAACTTATTTTTTTCACAGCCACTACAATACTTGGTTAGTATTTCAACATCAAGTACCTTGCCTACACTGGTTACAGTATAGCATGCCAATTTTTGAAAAAAATTAACGCTTTTGCCATGTGCTGTCAAAAGCTATGGCTATGTCTGTGAAGAGTTAATTTATTTCAACAGCTTCTCATGCCCTCTGTTAGCTTCTTCTTGGAAGCACTACAATTACTTGATAAAATTTTACCTTACGTTGGAGTGCCAATTTACAATATCTTGATAATGTTTTAGTTTTAACTAACATTAAATAGCTACACGTTGAGGTGCCAAATTAATTGAAATGTTCAAATTTAACTTTTATATTTTTATTACAAATAAATAGTCTCAAGTTGGAGTGTCACTTTACAATAAATTAAACTTTTTGTTAATATTATATAGCAAAACTTACAATGAATCCAATTTGAATTAATTTTCTTAGTCTTAGTTCTTGACTTAGGCCTATATCTCTATTTTTCTCTATATTCAATTGTAGTGAAATTGTTTTTTTAGTTTTCCACTATCTTATAATAAAAAATTAAAAAATGACACATAAATCATTAAAGTTTTTTAAAAAATCATAGGAGTCTATTCATTATCACACACAATAAATTAGCTAATAATAAATATATTTCTAAGAGCACTCTTAATCTCGGGTTCGGGTTAGGTGCCGGCTTTTTCCAAACTCTATTATTAGCACAAACATAAATTGAGATCGTTAATTGATTGAAATTAAGTCAAATACATATAGTTTAAAAAAAAACTGAAATGAATAAAGAATAAATGAAATGAAATGGGTTAATTTTAATTGTTATTTAAGTTCAAAATATATCAAAATCTAGTCTTATCACTTTAGTATAGTTTCTTTTGTCTCTTTTGATAGAAAGTTTTTATGGTGTAAAATATTAAATTTAAAATAAAAAACCATGGGGTTATATAACAATGTCTTATTTGGTTAGGTCTCACCAATTTAATTTTCTCTACAATAGTCAATAAATTGCTCAACACATGTTTAACATTTTTAATCATAATTTGGTTTTATGAATATGAGAAATTAACATTTTAATGATCATTAACTTGTTACATCAACATTTATTGATGATATATATATATATATATATATATATATATATATATATATTATATATGTATAAATACATATGTATATATGTATAAATACGGTACATATATATATATATATATATATATATATATGTACCGTATATAGTCTTTTAATTAGTATGCCTCAACTTAACTCATTCTTGGAGCATGAGAAATTCAATATTATATATCACAATAGTTCAACAAAAATTCATAAACAGTTATGGAATTCAAAAATAAAATTTTACATATTATATATCTATATCTCGGGTTGGGGAACTCGTGCTGGCTGATTTAAATTAACCACTAAAAGCATCTCTAGTTTAATTTAAAGAAGTTATATATTAAATCTGAGAATTAAATAAAAATTATGATTCCAAAGCAAATTTGAATTTAGGCTAGTCTTTCCTGCCTCTTGTAATTGTTTAAAGTTTTCAAAATTGGATTCTCTTTATATTTTTGATATCTAGTGATTAGTTTTCTTATTTAATTATGTTTATCCTACCATTTGCACATATTTAAGTAACTTTCACTTTATTTTACCAAACGAAACTATTAAAAGATTCACACACGCTAAATACACATCTTCATGCTTTGGCCGTCGGTACGCGTCTCCTTTTTGAAACGACGCTTAGGTTGGCGGCTTCTTCATAATTCCCGGGACTTGCATATTCGTTATGGACGCCATCGTCATCTTGTGATTGGTTCCACGTGGTCTCGCTGTTTTTGTAAACGTTCTGGACTCGTACGTCATTGGTTGTAGGATCTATATTTTACGCTTTATCACAAAATTTACGATTTTTAGTCAAGTTTATGTAAACAGTTAAATGCATTTCAGTGTCTTTTTGTTTTGTTTGAATTTTGAGATCATGGTTCAATTAAAATTTACTTTAACTTACAAATATCTGAAAATAGATTGTTTTATGTACTATTCCGCGAATTTGCAATATGACTTTCCTAAATATAACCGAACAGCTGTTCAAGTCTACAACTAGTTTACTTAAAAATTATCATATTTCTATTTAAAAGTTTAGTGAACTCTTATTCTATTGTGTTTTTACAAGTTTATATAATATTAACTGTGACAGATAATATCGTGTTACATATCTATTAGTGAATATAATTCTGAGACAGTTTGTTTTGTAAATGCCATGCGTGACCTAGATTTGGATTTAGTGCGTTTCCAATACATAATGATTATTTGCAAGTGCTTTGGTGATATTCTGAACTCTACTTCTTTTATTATATTAACTAAATGTATCTTTGTACATATATTTGATTTTAATGGTTCTTAATAAAAGTGTTTTGTTTCTATTAATTTTGGCATACTATTATTTCATTTAGCCTATTTGTAGGTTAGGCCTACTTTGCACATACATTGCTAAAAGTTTATTACAGTTATAAATATATTTTTTAATATGGTGTTTACTACATTTGTTGGTTTCTACTTTTTGGTAGCCTAATTTATATTTTCTAAAGTGTTGGTATCGATTTTTATAATTATTAGGCTAGGTTTATCTGAACATTTGTTTACAGTAGGTTAGGTATGACTTACTAATAGTGGTAGGCTATGACTGTTTTTGTATGGTAAATCTTAAGATGGGATTTGGTACATCATAAACTGATACTTTTAATAAAATTATTCAATGCCGCACTGTTTAAATCATATTATATCTTTGGTGATTTTTTTTTTTTTTTTAAGATGAAGAAATACGTCTGACCTGGTCCAGAGAAAATCCAACAACAATTCTTCAAGAATCAAATTCCAAAGCCATTCAAAATACCCGCCTTCTATATCACTTTTCACTGCTGATCGTATCTAGGCCAGTTTGGTAATAGTCAAGCATTACATTAAAGTTGATCTAGGCTACGCTATGTATCATCGCTATTTCTCTAAATGTCATTCTCTATTCGTTTTTATTTACATATTTTATAGAAACATTTCGATTGTTTCAGCACTTTGTTAAGTTTGAGCAGCTCTAGACCTGGATTTAACAGAACTAGTTTTCAAACACATCAATATTACTGATTTAGTTTGATGTACATATTACCTCTAAACTTACGTTTTTTACTCCACTTTTTAGATCTAGGCATGTTTTACAGCAATAAAATTACTTGCAAAAGAATAACAATTATCTGAATAAACACAAACAACAACCACTAACCTCAAAAACTTCAAACACAACAAACTAAACTAACCTCAACCTAATCATACATAAATCAGCTGTTGGTAATTATACAAATTGTATCAGGTAGCATCTAAATTGTTTTAGAACCAAATGTCCAGATTTACTCTTTCCTAGACAAATGTTCAGTACAAAATATACAAGACAGTGTCAATTTATACTGTTGGGATTGTACTAGTGGAACTATCAAAATAACAAAACACATAATTGTATCCATGGTAAAACTATTTAACTGGTATTAAATTGTACATAAAAGTGCAGACATTAAAATAATACAATAAAAAAAGTCCAATTTGGACCTATTATAGTACAATAGTGTTCAACTGATCTTATGGAACAAGGAACTTGCTCTTTTGCTCATACAGTATCTTGACTATCTTCGCTTCGAAAGTTCGAAACTGCAGTGTCTGTTGTAGCTGTAAATGTTTAGCCTGCAATATTTATGCTAGGTTACGAAACGTTATCTGTGGCCGTTCTGTATTGTATTCTGTTTATTCTATGACCGTCAGCTGACAGTATTAAGCCAACATGGCTACGGTTAGTTCAGTTAGTTGTTTTTGTGAGATTATTTGGTCTCTAACATAAACAATTAATCTTGTATTTTATACAGTTGTTAAATATTTTAATTTTTTATGATAATCAAATATTTTAAGTTTTTTATGATAATCAGAATTAATTTATCTATTTTTGCCTTTTAGTCTACAAGTTTGTCTAATAAACAGCCTAACCTATTTGGTAACACTAGTTACAACCCACTGTATTTCAATATTTTAATATGTGTGATAGTGATGAAGATGCAACTTCCGCGGCACAATTTCGACTTACAAGTATTTTATTTGGAAATATTGATGAAAGAGGTCAGTTGGAAGATGATGTGTTTGATAATGAGTCAAAACGCCACCTAGCTTCCTTAGCTAGGCTTGGTTTAAGTTCTATTTTAAATGAATTAATTGAAGGAGAAGAGGTAACCAAATCTGAAACCACCTCGGAAGACAACTATACAGATCATAATCCAAGTCTTTACTCAGATGATGATTTTGCTATTAAATCACCTTCAGCAATTGATTATTTTGACATAACTGAGCTTGCTGAAGATAATGGAGGCCTACATCAAAATGATTCAGTAATGCTCAATAAACAACTTGAAGATAACACTGATTATGATGCTGATGATGAAGAACCAGCTTCAAAGTCAGATACTCAGCTAATGCCACCTCCGCCTTTACCAGATACAGAAAAAAATGGAAATAATGAATATGACAGCGATGGAAGGAAAAAAAAATTGGAAACTCCTTTGGCAGCAATGTTGCCATCAAAGTATGCGGGTGTTGATGTCAGGGAATTGTTTCCAGACTTCAGAGTTGATAAGGTAAGAAATCAGTACCAGTTCACATCATCATCTTAAGAGAGAACAAATTTTACCAAATTCATATAATACAAATCTTATTTTAAAAGGAAAATAAGTATTTTTAAAGTCGAATTCACTTTTTCACTGTAATAGTTTTAAAGGACCTAGATTCGCATAAAAAAATATGTTAGGCTTACAGTATAAACACACAGAACACAATTCTCATAAAAAATACACCTAAGTATCAGACGCGTTTCAACGACAAGGTCGTCCTCTTCAGTGATACACAAGAGGATTATATATAATATATTATATATAATAATATATATTATTGACCTTCCCAAACCTATAGTTCCTTTACTAGGTTTGGTTAGGTAACCAAATATAATTACCTAGACCTATTTGCGTGGATGAACATAAACATCGAGAGATGAGACACTCAATATATTCACCATCGTTTCAGTATGAATGAACGTTGATAGATGTCATAACCTCACACTCAGGATTTCGTACTTTAAAAAGGTTCCTTCCAGCTAAAGGATGATCCAATGGTTTAAAAATGAAGTATGTAAAATACGATTTCATTAAATTTCACTACTAAATCGCTACAATGTACATTTACCCTTGAGTCTTGATTAATTGTTGTCTTTTTAGTATTTTATCTATGTATACCTACATTTTTTGGTTAAAATATTGTCAAAGTTACATTGTTTAACACCGTCTTATATTGGATATTGAATTTAACGGTTAAAAAAATTTGTACGTAATGTTTAGGTATATTGAAATTTAACAATTAAAATTAGTTTCTTTTAAAAATAAATATATATAACTTTCTTGTTCCCTTTACGATAAGTACGTAACCTATGTAGGCGATAGGCCTACATGAATTTCGTACTTTTCATATTCAATTTTTACAGTGAAAAAGTGAATTCCACTGAAAAATACTTGTTTTCTTTTGCAATATAAGGTCAGGCCCTACAGTATGTAGACTACTAAATGAATTAGACATATTTCTAAATTTAATCTCATCAATTTTGTAAATTTTTATTCCAAGTCTAGGGCCTACTCCAGGTATTTTTGATATGTTCTAATTATACTGTAGTACAAACTTGACAATTTTTTAATATTTACAAATGTTTAATCTCTATACATCACATTATTTTTTTAACTGTATGATAAAAACACTTTTAAAAACCTTTAAACAATAAATTTAATTTACCATAGGGCCTATACCTAGGCTTAGTATAATAGAAGGTGGTATTAATGAAACGTAAGTTATGTTACCCTATAAAATTTTATTGAAATATTTTTATCGGTAATTGTGCAATCGAACTTGCCTTGAAGTTTAGTTAAGAAAATCTTTGAAATCTTTTACTACCTACCTTATTTTTAAAAAATGAGATCTTATTAGGTCTTGCAAGACCCTTTTGAAGTACCAAAATATGTTAGTTTAGTAGAAAATAAGAAATAAAAAAGTACGAAATCCAGCTCAAATTTTGAATTCCTATTTTAATATTTATGACAACGTTAGTCAAGTTAGTGAATGTGTGATCACTTGTTTTATTAGATCTGGCTAGGTGTGTGTGTGTACATTACACACACATAAATGTACATTACAGTTTAATTGTATCATTGAAGATGAAGAATTATGAGATTAGGTTTGGACAGACCTAATGAAACAAATACAGTTTTTACACTTCCGATAATTCTGCACATTCAGGACTTTCCGGTTACCGGATTACCAGAAATGCCGGATTATCGAGCAGTACCATGCGTGATCGCTAAATCATAATTCATACAGCTGCAACTTTTTAGAAAACAAATACTGAATCTTTTACCAGGAACGTAAAGGATAAACGTTTCAGCTCAAAAAAATACTATACAGTATAGAACAAAACTTATTTTTTATTGTACACTACATTTTAAATATGGTATATTGTACAACTACAGCAAGCAATAGATTGTCATAACTACAAAAGGCCTACAGTGAACTTTTAATTGAAATAAAATGTATTAGAATTTATTTAAGTCCTACTATAATTTGTAAATTTAGAAGTCTCATTAAAAAAAAAATCTCTAATGTCCTTTTTTTTCTAGAATCATTTTTCTTTTAAATCATGAAGTTATTTCTCACATTATGTAAATCATTGATTTTTGAACAGTTATAATCTGAGTTTGCTTCAGCAAAAGTTATAAACTTGTTTAATGTGTTGCTGTTTCAACCCAGCTGATCCATCCCTTTTTCTTCTATTTCTTCACAAACGCACGAGAAAATTGTGAACTGACCTAACCAGACCTAATAAAATATATTTTTTACCATGAAAAATATAGGCTTTGTTTTAATAATAAAAATTGAGCGATGGCAATTCACTAACTTGACGAACATAGTCATAAATATTGACGTAGGCATTCGTAACTAGAGCTGGATTTGCATTCATAGTAAACTAACCCGACTTGGTTTTTGTACTTTTATATTTCTTATTTTATACTTAAGTATTAGAGTTTGGCATTTCAAAAGCGTCTATTATGATTTCATTTTTTCAAAATAAGGTATATTGCAAATAAATAAGTTGACCTTATTGAAGAGTTGCTTCATGAATATTAAATTAGTGAGTTCATTCACATTCCTTCCTTCCCTTCTGTGATCTACAAATTTGTAATTACACTACATATTATATAATATGGTTATACCTAAAGTAGCCTAATATTTCATTAATTACTGTTTATTATAGGTTTTAAGATTTTCACGTTTATTCGGGCCTGGTAAACCTAGCAGTTTACCCCAAATATGGCGGAGTGTACGTAAGCGACGGCGTAAAAGAAAACATCACCATCATCATCAAAATCAACAACATTCAGATTCTGGTTCTGATCAAGAAACCTATCGTACCAAGAAACGAGGGTGGACTTTTAATTATGCTCCACCCCCTCTTCCTGAATTGTGTAGATCTGATGATGAGGTAAGATAATTAAAATGCATTAGTAACAAAATAAAACATCCTGTGTAGTTTCACCTTCTCTCCTTCGTATATTTTCTTGTGTTTTATCTCTCTAAATTCACATAGAATCTTCATGCTATTCAAATTCAAAATTTATGATGCCAATTTTAATAAAGTACAAATATTGTAAATAGTTTTTCTTACAATGTCCTTAAAATTAAACTTTCATAGATACCACTTACATTTGAATGAAATCAATCAGTCTTCCATTCAAATTAGTAAAAATCAGAATATGTTATATCACCATCATAGCTTCCATAAAGTCTAAGCACGACTTTGTTCCATATTCCATTTTACATGTGACTCCACAGAATGAATTGATCTCCAAAACTTTGGATTATCATGGATTTATTAGTTCCAGTAATAAAATAATTTTTGTTGAGCAATAAAAATTCAGTTCTTACATATTGTTATATATGAATGCCTAATAGCTTCCAGATTGTTATAATTAATAATAATATAGATAAATAATAATAATTATTATATAAATGCCTTGGCAACGTCTGTCAGTGATGAATAATTTAAAATTATATAGATAAAAAAATACCTATGTAATTTTAAATTATTCATATGAAGAATAATATAGAAGATTTCTGAATGGACCTAATGGTAGATTTGGTTTTACTTTCTCATATACAGGGTGTTTGAAAAGTCTGGAAATGGCTTAATTATCAAAATGTACGAGTCTTATGAAATAGAAATAAATGCAGTTGAAATTTTTGTCCGCCATCTTGAAATATTATTATTATACATTTTTCGGATATTTGCCATCATTTTTATGTTAAAAATTCAAAACACGACGTTTCGGGAATAAGAATCAATTCCCATTATCAAGTGACTAAAAACTAAAGAAACATGAAACTAGAAACTAAGCCTATGTGAGAACTAAAATTAAATAAGATTACCACCAACCTTAATATCTAAGCATGCATCTCAGAGCTGAAACTGAGAAGTCAAAAAACAATCACAGTAAACACACAACTAATGGTAAGTACGTGTTGTTGTATCAAAGATACAGCAACAAGTGACGTGGTCCATAAGGCGTGACAAACTGTTAGTGGAGTAGCCTATTGTTAGTTGTATTAAGCTTCCTAGAACGAGAACGGGTTACAACCCCTTGTGGCGATTTAACAGGTAAAATTTCACCCTTGTTTATTAGTAATAAGGGATATTATAATCAAATTTTAGTTCTTTTTTTAATAATGGGAGCCATAATGGCCTTACTTCAGTTGATTGGCTGATAGGATTGTCCGTTAGTTTTATATACGAGGCTTCAATTATTTTACGTTTGTATAGGTTACTTTCCCGGTGTATGATTTTTGCCTCTTCCCAATTGAATTTGTGATTTTCGAACCATATATGCTCTACAATTTTTGATTTATCGACTAGGCCTTGTTTTATGTTCTTTTATTCTAATGTTTAATGGTCTTTATGTCTAGCCAATATATTGTCTATCACACTCACATTTGATACTGTAAATACAGTTTTTAGTATCCTGCGTGCCATTTTTAGGTTTAGTTTGGACGAGATGTTGCCTAATGGTGTTTAGTGTTTTAAAAGCAGTACAAATTTTATATTTTCTGGCTACACGTCTAACTTTTTCCGATAATTCCGGCACATAAGGGATTCTCATGTACGCTAGTGGTTTATTTTCATCTTTAGACTCATTATTTTTATTATTTTTCGCTCCTTTACATTTGGAAATAATGGATAGAGGATATCCATTATAACTTAAATCCTGTTGATACGTGTTAGTTCCAAGTTTAGACTGTTTAGATCAGAACAAATATTATAAGCTCTGTCAAGTAAGGAATGAACAATTCCTTCTTTGACGGACTTAGGATGGTTAGAATTGTAATTTAAATAACGACCGGTGTGTGTCTTTTTTCTATAAACTGAACTTTTTAGGATCCCCCTATCTCTCTCAACACACACATCTAGAAAAGTATAATGTACCAAATCCCATCTTAAGATTATCATACAAAAACAATCATAGCCTACCATTAGTAAGTCATACCTAACCTATTGTAAACAAATGTTCAGATGAATTTAGCCAAATAATTATAAAAATTGTTACCAAAACTTTAGAAAATATAAATTACCAAAAAGTAGAAACCAACAAATGTAGTAAACACCATATTTAAAAAATATTTATAAACTGTAATAACCTGTTAGCAATGAATGTGCAAAGTAGGCCTAACCTACAAATAGGCTAAATGAAAATCGTATGCCAAGATTAATAGAAACAAAACACTTTTATTAAGAACTATTCAAATTGAATACATGTAGAAATATATGTTTAGTTAACATAATAAGAGAAGTAAAGTTCAGAATATCATCAAAGCACTTGTAAACAATCACTATGTATTGGAAACACAGACACACTAAATCCAAATCTAGGTCACGCACGTCATTATTTACAAAACACCGATTCCAAAAACAAACTGTCTCAGAATTATATTCACTAATAGATATGTAACACGATATTATCTGTCACAGTTAGTATTATATAAACTTGTAAAATCACAATAGAATAAGAGTTCACTAAACTTTTAAATAGAAATATGATAATTTGTAAATAACTAGTTGTAGACTTGAACAGCTGTTCGAGTATATTTAGAAAAGCCATCTTGCAAATTCGCGGAATAGTACATAAACAATCTATTACTTTCAAATATCAATTTTCAAATATTTGTAAGTTAAAGTAAATTTTAATTGAACCATGATCTCAAAATTGAAACAAAACTATAAGATACTAAAGTGCATTTAACTGTCTACATAAATGTGATTAAATATCGTAAATGCTGAGGTAAAGCGTAAGAAATAGATCCTTCAACCAATGAACGTACGAGTCCAGAAGGTTTACAAAAACAACGAGACCACGTGACAAAAATCGACGAATCACAAGAGGACTATGGCGTCGAACAAAATTGAATATGTAAGTCCCGGGAGGTATGAAGAAGTCGCGAAACGTAAGCGTGAGTTTTTGAAAAGAGACGCATCCAGACAGCCATAGGATGAAGTAGTGCATTTAGCGTGTGTGAATATTTTTTATAGTTTCGTCGGTAAAATGAAGTGAACGTTACCTAAAAATGTGCAAATGGTAGTATAAACTTAATTAAATAAGAAAACAATCATAAATATAAAAGAATCCAAGTTTAAAACAATTACAAGAGGCAGGAAAGACTAGCATAAATTCAAATTTGTTTTGAGATCACCATTTTTTATTTAGTCATCTTTTTCATAATATAACTTCTTTAAACTTAAATAGAAATGTGTTTAGTGGATAATTTAAATCAGTCAGCACGAGTTCCCCAACCCGAGATAAGATATAGACTATGTAAAATTTTATTTTGAATTGCAGAATTGTATATGAATTTGTGTTTAACTATTGTGATATGTAACATTGAATTTCTCATGCTCCAAGAATGAGTTAAGTCGAGGCATAATAATTAATCAAAAAGACTATATAAATATATATATGACCATTCAAGTGTTAATTTACCATCTATGAATAAAACTAAATCATGATTAATGTTAAAATGTTTGTGTTGAGCAATTTATTGACTATTGAAGTAATTAAAGTGAATTAATTTACTGAAAATGGAAAGAGACTAAAAATGCAATTTTCTTAATTCTCTTCCAAACATATTATTATATTTATTATAAATTGACAAATTGTTATAAATGAGGCAAAGACACCAAGATATAATTTTTAAATTAATTTCTACAATAACATATTAAAAATTTGTTATAAAAGGTAGTTTATTATTTACTTCATTTTCCATGGTTAAGGATATGGAATCAGAAGCGTTGTTCATTATAGCAAAATATATTCTAATTTATTACTACCATGAGGCCATATAACAAATGTATCGTCCACATATCTGAGCCATATTTTTGGTTTAAATTCTGAAGAATCAATAACTTTCTTTTCGAATTCCTCCATAAAAATATTGTCAAAAACAGGACTAAGTGGACTACCCAATATTTTTTGCCAATATTTTTAATACAACAACACATACTTGCCGTTAGTTGTGTGTTTACCATGATTGTGTTTTTTGACTTCTCAGTTTCAGCTCTGAAATGCATGCTTAGATGTTAAGGTTGGTGGTATTATTATTTAATTTTACTTCTCACATAGGCTTAGTTTCTAGTTTCATGTTTCTTTAGTTTTTAGTCACTTGATAACGGGAATTGATTCTTATTCCCGAAACGTCGTGTTTTGAATTTTTAACACAAATGATGGCAAATGTCCGAAAAATGTATAATAATAAAATTGAACTTCCATCATTAACAAATAACTTCAAACAGAGAATCTTGAAATAAACTTCTATTTTTTTAATGGGAAGGTAGTCGTGTGAGACATGGTTTTAATGTAAAATTTGACGAAAAAAAATGATGGTCAAATCCATTTAAAATATCTAAATCAGTTATATCACTTTTAAATTAAATCAGTTGTAATGTAGGCCTACATGTTTTTGAATTTTTGAATTAAGATAAAGAATAGAGGTAAAATGAATGGGGTTTTAAAAGAAGCGGAAAGTTTCAGAAGGATTAGAAATTTACCTGAATACCATTTTCCAAGTACACTTTCAAAAAAAGATTGATTAAAAGTAAAACTTTAACTATTCTAAATTGGTAAGCGTAATGCTGCCTGGCGCCCATAAAACGAGCAACATAATTTTTCTTTTTTATAAAATAAATTAAATTCAAAAAACCCCTTTTATAATATATTTACACAGTTGTAAGATAACAATAACTACTAATTATTCTACAATTAATGCTCAAATTGTTGACAGTGTGCTAATTTAACGTAATATCAGTTTACTACATCTCTTATCATGCCAGGTTGTATTTTAGCAGGTTCTTCGGTTATACAGTTTTTTGGTTTAGTTGTGTAGACTTTTTTTGAGATAACCCCAAAAGAAGTGATCTAGAGGAGACAGATCTGGTGATCTACCGGACCATTTTTCTTCTTCTTAGTCATTTTATTTTTGTTAATAACTGTTTTGAATTTAAATAAATTATTTAAACCAATAAATCATTTAAAACAATAAATCATCTTATTATTTGTTGGCTTGCAAACTGGTTTTTCAGTCTGAGGTTTGCTTATTTTTTCTAAGTTATTTCATTGCTCTAATCATGTTAATTAACAAAGTTTAGAGTGTTAATTACAATTAGTATTTTTTTAATCATATTTTTAAAGGAAACTATTATAATTTTAAAAGAATTATGTTAATATCCGATATGTTTATTCTATAGTTATTTTGACCCACGATTTTACGTTTTCGCTCATTTGACTAACAATAACTTAAAAACGGAATATATATATCACTTTTTTCTCATTTTTTATTGACCAAAAATTACTATTTTGTCAATATCAGTACAACCAATTTTGTTCAAATTTTTGGGAAATGCAAAGATTTTTGTTCAATAGTAGAATCACACATGAAAATAAAATTACATTTCAGGAATAATTGATAAAAAACTAAAATGATACCAATAAATACTATAAAATTTGATTTACCCTTGTATGAGTGTAATAAACTGCTATAACTAATCACATGTCATACCAAATTAACCTAATCAGCTATAATTATTTGTATCATAGTTAAATTATTATATCTCAATATGAGCCTGTTTCTAGTTAAATTAAGCCTAATTGTAGATTGTGTTCATTTGATTACTCCTAGTATACAACAAATTTATACTAGAAGCCGTATATATATATTACTTCCATTTTAATATTACCGAAATCTGTTTTAATAAAATTTACTAGAACTTGAAAGATTTATGCAGATCCAAGCTCAAAAATTGCTGCTCAGCAGTGGTTTCATTGGTACAAAACATTTGCTAATTTCTTCTCAAAGGTGAAAAATATTTCAGGAAGAGGTAAAGTTAGGTCTTTTAATTAATTATATTTCTCCCTATGTTTTTGAATTTATTTCTGAAATTAATAGTTGTAAGAGTGCAAATACTATTTTAAGATGTTAGACCTAAAATTGAAATTTATGCCTGGCACAAATTAGCCACGAGGTACCAGTGATCAAATGAAAGTCTAAATCAATTTATTCGGGCCTTAAAAAAACTCTCTAAAGACTGTAATTTCCAAAATAGAGATAACAGTGTTAGAAATGCATTCATTAGTGACTTGCAGTCATCTCACATTCGCCAAAGACTTTTAAGAATATAAAATTCTCAATTTAATTGACACTTTTGAAAAACGTGCTTCCATTCAATTACACAAAATCAGGCTGAATGTTATCGGGCACCCTCACTACCTACTAATGCAACCTTTAAAAATGAAATGAAATGATAAACTGACCAATGAGGATGTAGAAAATTCAGATCTTTCAGCTATAAAATGTAAATGCTTTTTCTGTAGACAGATTAAACATTACCGTAGTATTTTCCCAACAAGAAATGAAAAGTGCCATAGTAAAATTGAAAAATAAAGTGTTTTGTTAAAGCCTGGCAATATAACAGCATTTGGTAAACAGATATAATCACTTTCTCAGTTAGCTAATATATGTGCTGTCTCACTGCCTTCTTTAGGGAAACCTATGGCTAACTCACATTAAAGTAATAGGATTTTACAGATGCTCTTGTAGATATAGGGAGTTCTGAAAGTTGTTTAGTTCACAGAAAAAAACAAAGTTTTAACTACTGAAGCCAGCGTAGCTATGGCCTCAACCTCTTTCCAATCTCAAATTAATAGCTGTTGTCAAGCAAATTTGGAAATTCTGGGATATAAATACAAAAATGTAAATTTTTGGTTCTTAATGAATTATGCACAAACATAATTTTAGTCATGATATAACTAAAAACCATGCTAGTGTTGAGATAATTTTTGGTGGAGATAAAGAACTTTGGGAAATGTGTGGTGTGTCTACAGCATGTATTCCTCCAGTTAGACTTTTTAATAACCTATCTCCGAATTACCACCCTGTTGCAATAAAATCTAGGTGGCATAATTTTAAAGATCCCAAATTCATAAAAAAAATGGAAGTTTTTAAAGTATTATCAAGACCGCCTAGGTTTATTGAACCTAGTTTCTCACCTTGGCATACCCAAGTTTTAGTTACAAAGAATGAAACCCATAAAAAGAGAATGTTAGTTGATTACCCTCAATCAATAAATAGATTTACTCAGATGTGTTTGTCTTACCTAGAATAGAGAAAATAGTTAACGAAGTTTAATATTATATATATAAAATAAAGACAATATAATTTTTTACTCATGCTCTTATCAGACAATTGTATTTCGAATAATATTTAACTTATATTTTGTTTCTAATCTTGATAGTTTGTTTGTTTTTTTGTTTTTTTGATATAATAAAATTTAATTTGATTGTAAACCCATGTGTGTGTGTTCATTTACCATTGAGAGTAAAACACATAATTAAATTGATATAAATATATAATATATTGTACTGGGCAGACCACAGCAAACTCTATCTTGTTGTGTGCAACATTATCCAGCCATTAAAAACAAGCTCCAGCTATTGTGGAAGCAGTTAAGAAATGGAGACAACACCAGCAACTATTAAGCTGGTGTCATGATTCATAATTATATTTAAAACATAAAATTTAAATACACTTTTGTCTTTTACAAGTACTTCACTGTGCTGCAAGGAGCATGTAATAACGCATACATGTGGACACTAATGCAGCATGCTTTACAGGCTTGCTACAACTCTGTGCGTTAAGACGCAAGACGAAATGAAATTAGAAAATGAAATCGAATAGAATATCACACAAGTGTGGACATAGCTATTCAGTTGTAATTATTGTTATAATTGTTAAGTTTTATTGTTCAGTATGAGCCTATTTCCAGTTAAATAAAGCCTAATTGTAGGCTCATTTGATTACTCCTAGTATACATCAGTGAGTTTATGAACAAACAAAACAAGGTTATCTTCTATTTAAATATCTTTTAAAATATTGTTTCATAACATTTGCTAAAACTTGATAAAGGCAACCTTTTTTCTACCAAATTATCTCCCAAAGATGTACATTTAGTAATATTAAATAAAGTTATATTTTTCAGCATAACTTGATTAAAGATATTTTCTGAACAGATTGTGGTGACTACCAGGGCTATCCAGAGAGTAACAGACGTTTTGAAATAAAATATAAAGAAAGTGAAAAAAACCAATTTTTATTATATACATTTTGAAGGTAAACTCTACTACATAATCACCGTATAAATTAAGGCATTAACCCTTTCCGGTCCACCGGCGCACCGGGTGCGCCGTCGGTAAAATTCCGTTCCAGTCCACTGGCGCACTGGGTGCGCCATGCATATTACTGGTTTTGCAATATAGGTAACACGTTTGTAATATTTTTAAACTACACTAATAAGTTCCTTAGAGATCTTTAGATCGTATTATTTGAATAAAATGCCGTTTTAATACAATTTATTATAGTTTTTGAACGTTAAAAAAGTACGTTCGCAACCCTATACGTTTTGTTACACTGTTTAGTTGTGTTACTTACATTATACGAAGTTTGACGAAAAAAATATATATTTATCCACGTTTTCTACAAGGGTGTTTATGATAATTTCATAATATTATATACATTAAATTTTAAAAGAATTTTTTACAAATAAAAAATATAATATATCTTTTGTTTTTACTTGGGTTTATGAATTCGGCAGGTAGGGCCCACGAAGAGTCATAGTTTTGTAATCAATACTTGTCGTGATAGTTCTGTTGTTGACAATGAGCCGATCTTTATCCGAGAATGTTGACATCAGGAATGTGTCCCGGCCTCTTACTAACCGGTTTGTTTACTCATCCCGCCATTCAACCGCCCCTCCCCGCACAATCGACTCGCCGCCTGTCAAAGCGCCCCATTGTTCCATCACGCCACTGGCTCACTGACCCGTTCTTACTTATATATTTTTATTTATAGATTTTGATATATTTGCAAAGTATCTTACATGTATAAGTAAAATAAATGAGAAAAAAAATTATAAATTCTTTTTTGTATAAAACTTTTGTTATAAAATAAAAAAATTAGAAACGATAAAAAGTTTTTTTTGTTTATGAGCAACATAAAAAATAAAAAATAAAATAAACAAAAGTATAGTTATGAAAATATTATACTATATGTAATTGTGAGAATTACAAGGGTAAAAACATGGATATAGGAGGCATATTATGTATTTTATAGCAAAAATTCAAATATACTACAAAATGGCTGAAAAAAATAGTGGACCAGAGCAGGCAGCAGGTGGCAAAGGTAAGTGGACCCGAAAGGGTTAATCATAACGTGGTACAAGCTTTTCCATGCCCTCTTTGTAGAAATCTGCCGCCTGCGAGTTCAACCACTGGTTTACACCGGCATGGAGTTCAGCGTCAGTGTCATAGCGTTGCGTAGCGAGCGAGCCATGTCTTCATCACTGGGAACAGATGGTAATTGCTCGGCGCCAAATCCGGGCTGTACGGCGGATGATTGAAAACTTCTCATCCAAAACCATCCAAGAGCTCTTGGGTACGCTTGGCCGTGTGTGGACGGGCGTTGTCGTGGAAAAACAAAACTTTTCCGCTAAGTTTTCCCCGACGCTTATTTTGTATTGCACGTCTTAATTTTTGGAGTGTTTCACAATACCTCTCTGAATTGTTTGGCCACGTTTACCAACATAAACCTTATCACACCACGCACTTCACAACTGGCGAGATTTTCAATGACAGCGCTCATTTTAAAACTCCACTGTATAAAAAAATACAATAGAAACGATGGTCTAGCTACCGCGGCTGGTTGCGTACTGAGTGTAGAAACATTCTGACGCCAAGATGGCAGCGCTAGCCCCGCCCACTGCCGCGCCAGGACAAAACGTCTGTTACTTTCTGGGCCGCCCATGTATTATTCTTAAATTAATAATATTATGAAATATTTAAGTTGAAAAATTTATGTGTGAATACTGAAACGTTTTACCTAAAGTATTATTCAACAACTTTAAAAAACTTAATATTACCATGACATTTCGAACCAACAATATCATTAAGAAATTGTTGAGCCAAAAACAGGACATACCTTTAGAACTCAAAAGCGGAATTTATAAATTAAAATGTGATCTTTGCAATAAATTCTATATAGGTCAAAATGGACGTGCATTTTTTCAAAGATTCAAAGAGCATCTGCCAAAGAAGGACATTAAATCTAATTATGCACACCACTAATGGTTGGCGAGGACCATTCATACACTGATTTTAGGACTAATTTTGAACCACTTCACATTTGCAAGAAAGAAAATTTATAAGGCATTTAAAGAGGGTAAACACATATTATTGAATGACCAATTAAATTATTCTTCGAATACAATATACGAAATGGCTATAAAGATTCACGATACTAATCCTAAATAAACAATACTATACAGTTATGGACATGAGATGTTAGTTGTTCATGGCATTGAAACTATGCGTACCATGTACGTCACGATATTTTTATATAACTGTGTTTTTTTATATAATAGTGTTAAATGTTATATGTTTGTCTGTGATGTTAAATTGTAATGTGTGACAAACTCTATTGAGGGATAAACTTTGAGGATGGAGTATAGGCTCCGAAACGTGTTAGAAAAAATCAAGAAATCAAGAAAGAAATCACGTGGCAGAGCCCATATAAGGTAACTTATTGTTAATGTAACAACTGTGACTTGGATACCAAACAAAATGAATCTTATATTATTCTTAGTTTTGTAGATAAGTGTATGAGAAAGTTGGTGCAATGTATTTCACTATTTATTGCTTTCATTTTTTTACTCATTGATATTTTGTTAACATAATATTGAAAACATTTATGACAAGTATAATAAAAACCATTTGACATAGATACATCTATTACTATATTGAAATAGTTAAAATAAAAGTGAAGACAAAGAGGGTTAAAGATCATCAAATTCTTCTTAACACGTTCGCTGCTATTCCTAAATATAATTAATTAAAATTAAATGCTCAGAAGCTAAAATTTATTTGGGGTAAAGACTTACCAAATGTGTTGTTGTCTACAGTAAAATCCTTAGAAAGTCGTTTTAGGGCTTAGAAAGAAGTATAATATATATAGTGTCACTATTTCCATTGCGAAATCATACCGCCCGCTTGCGACGCTATACTGCACAAACCTGAACTGTGGTTGTAGTCTTATTACATGTCATGAACTAAACATATACAGTTTATAGATAATATATGTTTATGAAAATATTTACACTATTTACAGCACTCTATCAACCACCAATTTTTTTTTCTTTCTACAACTGATTGTGATATGTATCAAAGCGTCCTACTGGACAGAATGCTGTGTTCCAGGGCAGGCAGAATAAACACAAATATATGGTCCTCTTCTGTTCTCCTTTCTCAGAACAAACTTTGCACCTTTTTCTAGCTCATACACCACTTTCATTTCGAGCATAATTAGTTTGTACAGCAAGTTCCTTGCCAGTGTCCTCAAAGGAAGATCGGGTTTCAGTGGCAACAATGCTCCAATGAGTTCATTGCGTAACTCATATAACAGTGTTTTTTCTTCTTTCGGGTTGTTTCTTCTGTTAGATCGTAGAGTTCCAGTAACATATGTGTTACAGGACAACAGTTTACTAGTCAGGGCAAAGCTATTATAAAAAATATTCAAGTAAATGGAATGCCCTTTATAGAGGACACCACTCAATAAGTGCATAACAACTTTTGATGTATGTCCCTTTCCTCCAAGAACATCGTTCTTTCCTCCATAGACTGTAAATCGTAGACACAAGCCCTTAGATTAACTCAATGTGTAGAGCTTTATTCCATATTTATGGCACTTCCCTTTGATATACTGCATACTGGAGTGAAGCTCCTTTGCAGGGGAGTATATGGAGGTCGTCTTAGAGTTGAAGTAATGAACTAAGAATGATATCTTTTGGAGGCGATTATTCGGATCAGCTGTAAGGTCATTCAGTTTTTAGAAGTGAAGGCATCTCATAATGATTAAAAATTTATTGCGGCTCATGTACTGCCTAAATATAGGTATGTTCTAGAGTCTGTTTGTTTTCCAGTAGTTCTGATATCTTTTTAGTTTTATAAATCCCATATATGTAATAGTAGGTTCAAAAATATTTTGTTCTGGTACAGTAAGGTCTTGACACTTAGTAGTTCAAGAACTTGGTTGAGTTATGGACAACAAAACAACTCCAATGCATCTCATTAGTAAAATCGCAGATAGTTTGTAGGAAAATATTGTCCAATAAAAGGGGGAAAAAACAGTCAACAGGGCTGTTATTCCCTATAATAGGTTGGAGAAATTTGTTAATCCCAGTAAAGGGAATACGTTTTAAGCCAGATGTAGCATTAGACCAGACAGGATTTACATCTGTGTCTTCATAGTCACTTTCTTCACTACTTTTACCCAATCATCAGAGCTATGGTTATTTGACCCGTCAAAATCATCGTCACTCACCTGTACAGTGGCCATAGCTAGTAAAATATTCTAAAATATTAAAAATACTAAATAAAATTAAAACACACACATTACATAATCAAATAAAGAAACACAAAATATGTTCCAATTAAATAATGAGTAATAACACATACAAAAACTGAAAAGAGTGGTAATTTGAAACTGACCCGTGAAAATGTTCAACAGGTCGGTCACAACAAACGATCAATAACACGTCCATCCTCCACAAAAGTTGTTCTCACACTAAAGCCTTAACCATGCACCCAACATGTTAAAAATGTTCTTTGATATATTATATTTCTGTTAGGAAAAATTATTAAGACCAGAAGAAGATAAAGCTGTAAACAAGAGCCTCGATAATGGAGATAATTCTGATATGGGACCGAAGGTGGCTGATTGGAGATTTGGTCCAGCTCAAGTTTGGTATGATATGTTGGAAGTACCTGAAACAGGAGAAGGATTCAACTATGGTTTTAAATTGAAAGAAAAGGTTTGTTTTATTACACTATGACATACTCTATAATTTTTCAATACATAGAAATACCGAAATTAAAATTCTAAAGTATGTTTAATTACAATAATGGTAAGGTACCAATAGAAAAAATCAATCTTGTAGGTTCGCTGAAAATTAAATTTGCTTAATCAAATCAGTGTAAAACTAGTAATTAATTTAAGTACAATCTTCTCCCAATTTTACCATTTTCTTATTATTTATATTTGTCAATGCACATTGGAGTTCCTCCATCTTCGATACTTAATTTAGTATTGGATTCATCCATTAAGAACACATCTATATATACAGTTTTGCCACACCTCCTGCCACTATTAAATTAAGATTGTACTCAAATTAATTATGTAGATTCTATCAGATATAATTATTATAATAAGTGAAACTAGTAGGTATTTAAAAAGGAATAAATCTGGGGTGAATTGCATATATAATCAAATCTAATATTATTTTCTGTGTTATAATGTTAGTACTATTTATATTTTAGATAAAGGAAGAAGATGATTCTATTAATAATGACTATCCAGATGATGCCTTTCTTATGGTTTCTCAGCTTCGATGGGAAGATGATGTAGTTTGGAATGGAGATGAAATCAAACACAAGGTATTCACTTATTTATTTATTTGTTATTCTTTTTGAAAGACAAAATTAGATCAAATTTTACTCAAGGAGAAAAACAAAATATATTTTACCATCTCTCCAAAAATGATGTTTCATATATTAAACAAAATTTCTCAAAATCAGCTGTACTATTTTCATTTAAATTTTCGTGAAATATGAAGATTAATGGTACTGTGCAAAATTGCAAATAATAAAAAATTACTTTTCAGTAATATTATCCAAAAAACTAAAACCAACCTTGACCTCCATCATTTAAACTTGATTTCATCTTATTATTTTATGCTTAAAAATAAAAATATTGTTTAAAATAATCTACGAAATCTAAGATGGAGTTCATGGTTGACTTTCTCTTTTTTACTAACAACTATCAAACTAATGTTTTTAAAAATGAATAATTTTGTTTAGTTAGTATTTTGATAATGAATGGGTGTACAAAAGAAAGTTTGAGCAGTGTTATTGCACCATTTATTTTTATTCATTAAATGCACAACACAGTCTTTGGTATGAATCTTGTTTCAATAACTATACTGTGTTTATAGTTTGTAGACCTATAATAAATTGTAATTATTATTATTGTTATTGAAACCTTTATATTTTCTGCAGGTAATGCAGAAATTAAACAGCAAAACTAATGCTGCAGGTTGGGTTCCAAGCAGTGGAAATAGAACAGCACAAGCATTCAGCCAACCTGGAAAAGGTGTTCCTCAATTTGCAGGTGGGAATGTTCGACTGTCAACTATTCAGATGAATACTTCCTCAAACGCTGCAAATAAACAAAATAAAGCTCATATGTGAGTACTTTTTATTTACTAGAATAAGCAATAGCCTCTAGACCAATTAGGGGACTTGATTGTTTTCCATTACTTACTTTGAAATCAATTCAACCTATCTTTCAATCTGTAAACTGCACTTTAGACTCGATTACGTTAGGAAGGACATCTAACGCTGATTAATTTTTATAATAAATTACACTTATTTTCTCTGTGTTGTTGAACTTCTTAAATTTCATTTGCACCCAGTGTTACTCTTAATACATTAATTCACAAACCGAAATTATTTCATCTCTATGATTTTGATGCATGAAATATGAGCATCAAGTGTATAGAATTTTTAAAACATGCTCAAATTGATGAAAATATAACTATGATTTCTTTCTATATTTTTGAAAAATATGAAGTACTCCTTAATACACTTTATCCTTAAAATAGAAAGAATATCTGTTAGTACTTGATCTAGGTTGATAATGTGATTTTCTATGTAGAACTCAATATTAATATATCTAACTGCTAACATAGATCTTTGTTCTACCAGTTAAAATATGGGATGTTTCCAAAGAGTAAAACTAGAGTGTTTTTAAATACCAATAAACTAACAGGTGATTCTACACCAGATAATATTTTGTGTTCAGTTATTATTATTAGACCAGAGTCTGTTCAATGAAGCAAACGTAAAGAAGCCCTATTTTTTCATCTTTTTGTCAGTTTTTTTCATTAAGCATTTCCATAAACCATCTATTAGATCTTGATAAAATTAAATATATATTTTTAAATAAGTTCAATGAAGAATATATGGATTGAGTATGGTGTTTCTATCTTTCTCCTTTAAAAATATACAAATAAGTGGACCAAGTAAAAATAGAATGTTTTAGTTTCAAATTATGAATGCTATTCATGATTGAATTATAATTAATAGATATGTCATTGCAAACTTTTTCTTATTAAATTTTATGCTAGCTACATACAAAATTACCTTTAAACATTTTCACTTTATCATCATTTTTGATAAGATTACAAAGTATGGTTTTCCTTATTTTAAGTATCTCTAATCTAAGACATCCCTGCTTTGTCAAATCTCGTGAATCTTAAGGGTTTTCATTACTCAACTTTTTTATATATTCTCTTAAAGTCAAAACTTATAAATATTAATACTTTATTTATTGCCATTTTAATTCAAAATATCTCCGAACCAAATACTCTCTTTCGTATTCTAACGAAACACGAAACTTTACTTCACATTCTAATTATATACTGGGGCATAACTAGAGGTATTTCAATGATAACTCTTAAGACTTTAAAATACCTCATTTAATTACTTCCTAATCATTAAAATACATATGATCCAAACTTTAATTTATTGACCCATGAATAATAATGCCAAACAATAATCAATCTACAGTTTGAAATCTATAATTATCTTGAATTGTCTCTACTTATACTTTTAGCCTAGATCATAGTCAATAATAATGAATATATATATATATATATATATATATATATATATATCTTAGGGGCCACATACAATTAAAATAGTACAACTTGAATTTTCCTAATGTTATGATCTCCAAAATGCATTGTCTACATTCACATCACAACTAATCTCTCCTATATATTCACTTCCAGATTACTCGTTTCTTCCTTCTTTTTAAATGCCCACATTTCCTTCTAAATTAAATTTTTTGTCCGCGAAAGTTCCAAGTTAGTCTTTTTTTATTGGTTCTTGGATTCCAACACATCTCACATGTTCAATACTTCACATGGACAAAGTCGATTGACAAACTTTCACTCCTGTCTGTTTACCCAAGTTTTTTAGTAGTGTAGCATTCTTTAACTGTTAGTTTCCGGCAAGGTAATTTAAAAAAGCCTAACTATGTACTAATTAATTTTTAATCTTCTTATCCCCTAACAATTCATTAATTATTCAGTAGACACAGTGATACAATTAATTTTCCAATTAATTAGTTATGAATTTTATGCTAATAGTTTATCAACCTTGTCCATCTATTCTAAGATCGTAATCTACGAATATAATATGTAATACTGTACCAAGTGTTTTTATAATAAATTAAAGGTCTCTTTAGGGCCTTGTTTATATTGAGTACAGGATCAAAGTACTCTAGCTGTTATCTCCATATCTCCATATAGTCTTGAGTTAGATCCCTCTCTTTTATTTTTCTTATCAGGTATATTTTGACCAACTCTTGTTATCTCTGAAACTTATGATATTGATTCAAGGTTTAGTGGTCTCGATTTTTTTAATATTTTATGGTAATCATGCTTAAGAAATTTTTCCAGCTTTAAATAACAACACTAAAACGGCAATGGTAATCGAGAATTTTTTGTATTTCAACAACAATTAGACGGAGGGGAGAACGTTTTGTTAATTTATTCAAATTCAGCTTTATTTTAGCTTTGGAGTGGTGAACAAGATATTTCCTTATTTTACTGGTATACAAGATTTCAGTATTGCAAACAGATAATTACTGATAAAGATTTAATAACAAATGATATCTTTTTTTTGTTTCGATTATTATTAGATGATCCAGCTCCTCTGAAACTGTATTTAAATAAAGAGTGTTTAATAGGCTACATTGGAGGACTGATATTTAACAATAACTCGGGTACAATTTTTTTTAATAAGGATTTTGATCAATTTTTGTTCCACCTTTCTAAAAATATCGGTTCATGAGTTGTTAGTAAAAAACCCCCAAAAATTGGTCATAACATTATAAAAGACAAATATCTTAAAATCTGCTGTATCGATTTCGATCAAATTTTAACGCTATGTGAAGATTCCGTGTTGAAAATTACAATTGAAAAAGCTATATGGTTTAGGTATAATTTGCAAAAAACAAATTGATACTTAACCACCATTAAAAGCTTGATTTTAATCAATACAATTTTCACTGTTTATAGAAGAAGTGAACCAAGTTTAGGCCCTATTTAAATATCTAAATATTATTTCAGCCTTGGTAACAATGATTTATTTTCACTTTTTACCAACGTTTTTGGTGACAAATAGTTTTGGTTGGTTTTTATTTGGTTTTGTGGATCAGACAGTTAGAAAGTTTGTGCAATGTTTTTTGCATCTTTTATTAATACAATTCATTTCTACTACCATCACTGCCAATTGTCAAATTTTTGTTCATGTAAAAGACATCTTGGCAAACTTAGAATGTAAAAATACAAATTATATTCATAACAAAATTTATAATTTTACCGATTCACAACGTAGGAGGATGTGTTCAATTGTTTCTTCCTCCTTTTCACGAGCTAAACATCTGAAGGACTCCACCAAATGAAATCTGCTCAGGTAAGCCTGGGTAACAATGTGACCCAATCTTATTCGAGCAGCATAAGTTGCTGTTGATCGTGCAACATTCCTGTACAGTGAAGGTTCAGAAGGCTTTTTTTGGATCCTGAAAAAGGAGTGCCACATTGCACCTACCCTCCATCGCTCTATCCAGATATCTTCAAATTTTTTCCTAATTTGTCGCAGACATTCGCCAAGAGATGTTTGTCTCTGGGGTGCAGGTTGGAGTTTTGTCGCATGGTTGGCCATGCAATCAGCTATTTCATTGCCAGAAATACCACTGTGACTTGGTATCTACTGAAATGCGACATTTCTTCCCCATAATCTTTCCAGCATATTGTGAATTTCTTCGATTCGATAGTGTAAACTTGTTGGCCTTTGCTTTTGTATTATTTGCAGGGCCGATATAGTCAGAGAAAATGCACACATTATTGACAGGGAAAGAGTCATTGTAAGCAAGAGCACCAGTAATTGCAAGCAGTTCAGTGTCTGTACTACAGGTAGATTTCGATGGCATTAAAAACTCTGTGTCTGTAGTCTGGTCATAGAAGGCAGCCCCAGCTTTCTTTTCCTCTCTCGTGACTGACCCATCCGTGAAAATCCAGTGAAATCTACGGTATTTTTCGTTGATGTACTCCAAAGTCGTCTGCCGCAGCAACTCTGGAATTTCTTCTTCTTTTTTCCTTTCGATTCCAGGAATGGTTAACTCAACATTTATGCTTTTTGTCATCCATGGGGGAGTGGCACTCAATACTGGGAAAACCTCGGGAGTACTTAGTATAGATTCCATATTTGCTATGATGTTGTTGAAGGAGTTCCGAGCCAAGTAGTTTTTTTCAAGACGACAGAGTAGATGGCTTTGCAGAAGAGCCTGGATTTTGAGATGTCTTGTCATGAACATCCTCTCTATGTACAGTTTCAAAGATGCGATTGCTAGTTTAATCTCCATCAATTGGGTGCTGGTCATTCTAGGACATCCCAAACATATCCTCATTGAGCTGCTCTGAATTACCTCCAACTTCTTAAGATGGGTGGCAGCAGCGGACCCCCAAACCTCGGATCCATATGTCATTTTTGATCTAATGAAGGTTAAATAGAACTGCCTGAGAGTAACAGTATCTGCACCCCAAACTCTGCTTGCGATAGCTTTTATAGCATTTGTTCTTCCTATGCATTGGCTCTGGACATATGCGATATGCGGTCCCCACAGCAATTTAGAGTCCATCACTATAGCAAGGGTTTTTGGATTTGGATTGTAACGCAGGATATGGCCATTTATAACTATTATTGGTTTGAAGTCCTTAAGATAGTATCTCCTGGTAATAACTGTAGTTTCTGTTTTCTCCTCAGAGATTCTTAAATTCCACTTTGTTGACCATTCATAACCCAAGCGCGTGAAGGAACCGCTACAGGAGACGTCGAGGAGACGGAACGCAGTCGCGTATCATCATTATGGTTGTCGTTTTTTTCTTCATACACTGTGTCTACGGCTCGCTGCCCTTCAAAACCAGCCTAATCTGGGTCTTTTTGTGACGACCATATTGTCAAGTCATCCGCATTTATAACAAAGTCTACCTCTTTCGATGTGTCGGATGCAATATCATTCAGCATTATGTGGAACTTAGAACTGCTCCCTGTGGTGTTCCATTGCTTACTAGTTTCGATCCAGGCTCAACGTCACCCACAACAGTTTTTATTTTTCTTCCGAACAGAAAGTTGAATGAATCTTAGCATTCTACCTCTAATGCTCAGCTTCATGCACTGGAGGACAATCGACCTGCTCAGCACTCTATCGAATGCCGCTTCAAAATCTATCATTACAGCAACTGTACAGTGCTTTTTGTTGAAAGCTTTGTTTATTTTATCAGTCAAGTATAGCAGAGCATCCACAGTACTTCTTCTTGGTCTAAATCCGAACTGCCTGTTGCTTAAAAGACCCTCTGATTTCAACTTCCATTTCAATCTTTCATTTATCATTCGTTCCATCAACTTACATACACATGATGTTAAAGGTATTGTTCTATATGAGGTGGCCTTTGTTGAGTTTTTCCCAGGTTTACAGATTGGTATTATTTTTGCCAGTTTCCATTTTTCTGGAGGTTCTCCCACTGTCCATATTGTGACAAGATTATTGCCTGGACTTTTTGTAATAAGTGGAATAGCAGTGTATTGTTGGTGGTGCCGATATATTCCGATTATCATGATAAGTAATTTTGCTATGAAAACCTTTATGCTATACAATAAAAAATAATAATAAAATGTATTCAAATTCAACATAAAATAAAATGATGAACAAAATTTGGAAGTATGACTATTTTAATTTGATTAATTTTATTTTTCACTATTCATATTAATGCTATACACTCAGAAATTATAGATTTTCGTGGAAAAGTTATGAAGAAAACCAGATATATTCGGGAAAATAGGCGGGGGAAAGACAGGAATTCAATAGCAAGTGTTAGAGTAGAACCAAATAAAGTGTAATTTTTTATAACTATTTACAGATACCCATTCCTTTCTATTTTCAGTTGCATAAAACTTCAAAATAACTATTTAAACAAATTTCATTTGTATAATTTATTTTTTTAACCTGTTTTGTGATACATTATAACCAAGCTACATTATATTTAAGGCGGAAGAAAAATAAATTATTAAATTCCACTTTGTTGACCATTCATACACTGTGTCTACGGCTCGCTGCCCTTCAAAACCAGCCTAATCTGGGTCTTTTTGTGATGACCATATTGTCAAGTCATCCGCATTTATAACAAAGTCTACCTCTTTCGATGTGTCGGATGCAATATCATTCAGCATTATGTGGAACTTAGAACTGCTCCCTGTGGTGTTCCATTGCTTACTAGTTTCGATCCAGGCTCAACGTCACCCACAACAGTTTTTATTTTTCTTCCGAACAGAAAGTTGAATGAATCTTAGCATTCTACCTCTAATGCCCAGCTTCATGCACTGGAGGACAATCGACCTGCTCAGCACTCTATCGAATGCCGCTTCAAAATCTATCATTACAGCAACTGTACAGTGCTTTTTGTTGAAAGCTTTGTTTATTTTATCAGTCAAGTATAGCAGAGCATCCACAGTACTTCTTCTTGGTCTAAATCCGAACTGCCTGTTGCTTAAAAGACCCTCTGATTCCAACTTCCATTTCAATCTTTCATTTATCATTCGTTCCATCAACTTACATACACATGATGTTAAAGGTATTGTTCTATATGAGGTGGCCTTTGTTGAGTTTTTCCCAGGTTTACAGATTGGTATTATTTTTGCCAGTTTCCATTTTTCTGGAGGTTCTCCCACTGTCCATATTGTGACAAGATTATTGCCTGGACTTTTTGTAATAAGTGGAATAGCAGTGTATTGTTGGTGGTACCGATATATTCCGATTATCATGATAAGTAATTTTGCTATAAAAACCTTTATGCTATACAATAAAAAATAATAATAAAATGTATTCAAATTCAACATAAAATAAAATGATGAACAAAATTTGGAAGTATGACTATTTTAATTTGATTAATTTTATTTTTCACTATTCATATTAATGCTATACACTCAGAAATTATAGATTTTCGTGGAAAAGTTATGAAGAAAACCAGATATATTCGGGAAAATAGGCGGGGGAAAGACAGGAATTCAATAGCAAGTGTTAGAGTAGAACCAAATAAAGTGTAATTTTTTATAACTATTTACAGATACCCATTCCTTTCTATTTTAAGTTGCATAAAACTTCAAAATAACTATTTAAACAAATTTCATTTGTATAATTTATTTTTTTAACCTGTTTTGTGATACATTATAACCAAGCTACATTATATTTAAGGCGGAATAAAAATAAATTATTTAATATGTATATTTTAGTTTAAATATTCTTCAAACTTCAAATATAATTAATACAAATTGTAATATGCACTGAGAAGAAGCTGCACTAAATTCAGATTCTATTATAGCTCTGACCAAACAATATTGTTTAAACTTGGTCAATCCCTCTACGGGGTTTTGCGCTCAGGTTGGAAGCTGATGAAATTGTACATTTCTAGAAATATCACATTAGAGTCTGTGATGGCTTAGTGTTAAAATTAGTAGTTTATGATTATATTTATTGTTATCAATATGCTCTCAGTTTTGCAAATAAGGCAAGTCACAAGCTTTTCAAATTGACATTAGTGATATTTATCAGCTAGTTAGTAGAGGTTCGGCACTTTAATTCTCGTCCCATTAAAACTGCAGAGTTGTTTGGTCTTCACTATATTTAAGAAAAACAGTTATTTTAAAATACAGGTTAATGTTTACAATAGTAAATTTGTTGATAAGTGAAAATCATGTTGCAGGTTGTTAAACAAAGGACAATCAAGGCCTGGAGAAGACAGTGCAGATGATACGTGGTATTCTATTTTTCCTGTTGAAAATGAAGAGCTTGTTTATGGAGTGTGGGAAAATGAAGTTATTTGGGATGCAGAAGCAATGACTAGTATACCCAAACCCAAGATT
Organism: Aphrophora alni; assembly: GCA_963513935.1. Taxonomy (NCBI): domain Eukaryota; kingdom Metazoa; phylum Arthropoda; class Insecta; order Hemiptera; family Aphrophoridae; genus Aphrophora; species Aphrophora alni. The sequence continues at coordinate 97,631,529 of OY740766.1, forward strand.
TTAACTCTTGACCCCAATGATGAGAACATAGTTTTAGGTATACCCAATGATGTAGACCCTGCCAAACAGCGTCTTGATTCAACAACTCCGGTCAAAGTAAAAATTCCTCATCCTCATGTTAAAAAGTCAAAGATTTTGTTGGGGAAAGCTGGTGTTATTAATGTTTTGGAAGAAGATACACCTTTACCACCACCTAAATCCCCAGACAGAGATCCATTCAATGTCTCTAATGACAGGTAAGTTTTTATTTATTTATTTGGTTGCACAGGACATTTAAAATTAATTGAACATATTATAACAATAGTAATTACTATAACAGTAATAACAAATTTATAGATCCATTAATATAGTAAAATAGATAATAGACAATAATAGAATAATCATAGTACAATTATAAAAAGTATATTATAAAATTGCATGATTAAATTAAATCCTTATCGTCCAAAACTCCAATGCCTTATTCTCAAACACGCTGAGCAGCTGAAAGCACCTCCACAGATTAATATACACCAAACCCTAACGGTAATAATGTTGCAAGATTTAAATTTTATGTTACCAGGAAGCTGATAATAGTATAAGTTTTTTTGAAGAGTCAGAATGATAAACAATTATTGTGACAAAGCTAGAAAACTGACGAAATAGCTTGCCTTCCAAGTGTGGTGAACGTCACGAGTCATAAGGTGTATATCAAATATTTGTGAGTGTTGCCATAACTATTAATTGCATATTTTCCATAACTTTTATTCAATGTATTTTAACTGATAATCTTAATGTATTACATAATAAACGGTACGAAAACATTCCACAAACTGTTTTGTTTATTCATTCCCAAAATCAAATAAAAACCAACAAAAAATTTTCATTACCAAAAATGTCAGTTATGGTAGTTGTATGTAAAATATTGAAAACTAACTATGGACCCCATCTTTGGAAAAATATTTATGTATTAAAATAGGACCGAAACGTAGTTCGCTTATGTGATAAACGAACCCTCAGTGTAAATCACATTTGTTTAAAGTTGAGGTTCATTTTTGATATTTTGACAATTACATTTTATTTGTTATTTTACTGGTTATTTTGCAGATGAGTCTGGGTCATTAATTTTTACAATTAATTGAAATTTAATAAAATCAGTAAATTTGATTTTGAGAAATTATATTTTTTCCCTATATGACAGCAACTTCCAAAATTTTAGTTATAAAAAATAAGAAGAAAAGTCTTGAGTTATGATTAAAATATACACAAATACCAAATTTTATTAAAATTGTTGCACGATTTTTTGGGCTGTACCCATATGACAGACATAGTGTCCCTGGGATGGGACAACATTATTTATTGCGATGGGACAATTTTAAGTGGGCGTAACGTTGAATGGCAAAATACGTGATTAAGAGTTGGTGAAATCACTTGGGAGCATGTGGGCGACCTACTGTAGGTCGCCGCACCGGTTCCAGGGTTAAAAACAGACATACGTACAAAAAATCTGCTACAATTGTTTGGTTCATCATATAACTTTCTCTCTACTACATATTTGTGGAAAATAATATAATATTTTTTAAATTGTATTGCTCTTTGGACATTTGTAACCTATAAATAAAATTATCAGGTTAATTAACATTATGGTAATTTCTATGATATTGTTTTTCCTACCATATTTTAAAAAGAAAACTTTTTGAGGAAGTAGTGTTTGAAAAATGAATTGTATAAGAAACAGTAGGCATTCCAGGAATTTTTTTATTTTAAGAAAAGAAAAAACTTAATGAATTTACTTCAATGTTTGATTTTATCCAGCTTTTTTAATCCTTTTTCTGATAGTAAAAAATATATTAAATATCACTTTTGTTGTGTGATTTTAAATTTTAAATGTAGTTGCAAATTTGAAACATGTGAATAGAATTGGAGCATTAAATGAATATTTCCTTTAAAATCTCAAAAAATGTTTTCATGATTAGTTAACTCTCTCAGTGTATTTATGAAGAAGAGCAGGAAGTAGATAAATGCTCTCCGATATATAAAATATAAATAATAATATTTTTTTCATTTAAACTTAAAAATATATTTATTTTATTATGTATGATTGGAATATAACAGGTAGTTGGATCTATACCTAATTTATTATAAATTATACAGTATCTCTATTGTTTTATTTTTGTTTTTTCTCAATAAAATCCTGTTTATTGTCTAAGTAGAAATAAACTGCATTTGATTAGAAAACAAATCTTGTTACAGTTATTACATGCCGAGATCTTCAGAAACATCATTAAGACTAAAAGTTGGTGGAGGTAATTTAATTCAACATTCGACCCCAGTTGTTGAATTAAGAGTACCGTTTGTTCAGACTCATATGGGACCTATGCGACTTCGTAATTTTCACAGACCTCCAATGAAGCGTTTTTCACATGGCACTTTGGCACATCCAGGGCCTCATCCAGTTATGCCTTTGCTAAAACACATAAAAAAGAAAGCTAAAGTATGTAATTTTATGTGTCTTATTAGTTTAAGATTTATTTATATTATGACAATCTGTGACTTGTCTTTAAATATTTATTTTCAAGTATTTTAGTTAAATGAACAAGTATTATCCTAGTCATTTAACCTAGATTCAAAAGCATTCCAGGCATTCTTTTTTTATCTTGATGCTAGAATGAGAAGGGCCAAAGCTCCCTCTAATCCTCCACATCTATGTCCTGTCAGGATTGCCTTTGAGTTTGAGTGGTAACATATCAGGTTTTGAGGTTATATTGTGTTTTTTCTCTTCAGCAGTCTTTCACACTTATAAAAGGATCTACGACCTTGTGCATAGTTTAAAGTTAAATAAAAATTTAAATCTAAATTGGTAAGCGAAATGCTGCCTGGCGCCCAAAAAACTAGCAACTTCTTCTTTTCTTTTTATAAAAACTAAATTAAATTTTCAAACCCCTCTTCTGTTTTTATATTTTTACAATTGTCGCACCAACTGTGGGGCAATTAGTTAATAAAGTAAACCCCTCTTCTTTATTATATTTTTACAATATTGAACCAAGTACTAACAAAAAAATGAAACCCAAATATATGAATGTTACAAGGTGAAGTGCCATTTCATCCACACCTTCAGATGAGACACCATTGATGGTTTATTTGATCATTTATTTTCATTTTTGTGTATAGAAACATACACAACATTTCATGACTATGAATAACTCCCATTGATAAACCCAAAATATGAGGAAAGTGAAAAAAGGCTACCAATCTACAACCTTGTTGGAAACTAAAACTAGCAATTTAAGAAAGGAGTCTAGAAATTATTATGAACAGTCAGGAACTACACAATACAAGCATATACTGAGTTGGACCAAGAAGCTACATTAGTCTACTGGTTTTTCATTTTCCTTATGTTCTAGGTTTCAAATGATAATAGAACTTGATTCGTATTTTTGAAAAATTGAATATTAGTTTGTATACCCAAAAAAATGGTAAATGTCTGAATAAACTGTATCTATAATTATTATAAATGCATTTTATATGTTTGTTTTAATTTTAATAACAATGAAATTGCAGCAATTGATAAATTAGTTCATAAAGTTTAATCGGACATCAATGATTTTTAATCATGACTTGTTATAAACATCTCACATACGATAAACTTCTGATTATGAAGTTGATATTCTTAGGCTAAGTACAACAGATATTAGTTTTGTTTATTTGTTTTTTATTCTTGATATCTACGAAAAATTTGTGTTTCAATTAATGTATTATTTCTATTTATATAAATAAGCTCAGTATATTTTGAAACTCAATTTCAAGAGCTGAAATGATTGTTTTAAATAGCAAAGAGAGCAAGAACGTGCAGCTTCCGGAGGAGGTGATGTATTCTTTATGCGTACTCCAGAGGATTTAACTGGGCGTGATGGTGATCTTATTCTCATTGAGTTTGGTGAAGAGCATCCTCCGCTTATTAACCAGGTAAACTGTTTTTAATAACTGTTAAATTGTGAGGTTCCTGGTTACTTTTCTTTTCTCTTATGTTCTAAATACATTTTTCCATGGCTTAGTAATAAATTCAAATCTATATATAATTATTATAATATATTTTATAATATAATTCTTATATTATGTTAATAATTGCTATTTGTACTATTAATCTTTACATATCTCCATATGTAAATTGAGATTGTATATGAAAATAGTATCTTCTATTGTTCCCTAGAGTATTTGATAAGCAGTAAAGATTATTATTTTATATACATTATATTAGTATAATATGATATGTAATTTAATCAGTCATTTTGAACAGTACACGATTAGTTATAATATTTCATCTTTTGGTTTTAAAAAAAAGAAATATTTTTCCTGTTTAATTAATTTTTTCTTTGTATAGTATTGTTTATACATGTTTGAGTTTTTGAATGTAGATCCACCTCAAAACCTCCTTTAGTTCTTACTGTTGTAAACTATTCTCTGAGTCTGATTGTCATGCACATTATATTCTCTACTTTGCATCACGAATGAAATTCTGATAATGATATCAGAACTGGAAATGATCTTTGCATTGCCACTACTTTATAACTCATCTCTCAAGCCTTTTTACCATAATATCTTAGTTATTTAAAATCTTACAATTATTACTCCATTCTTGCAGTCATTATCAGGAATAACTTGTGACCTGTTCAGCCTTTTGAACTTTAATGCTATAAATATTTCATATTTATGACGTAAACCAATTACTTCGTCTGACTTTGTTTGTTTGTCATGGTGCTAATTGAAATCACATATTTAGAAACAAATTGTATTACATTCTAGATATATACACAGAGTGGTTAAAGCCCAGTAAAATTGAACATTGAGTTTGACAAAATTGGTAAAGATGGTTTCTCTTCTTAGATAAATAGTTTATGATGATGTCAGTATTAAAAGTAAGAAATAGCACTAGTGTTACTCCCCCCCCTCATCTTAACCCCCTCTGTCTTTTTTGTTAGGGATCAATATTTAAATTTATAAAATATCTTGTTTTCTCCTATATTTTATTGAAAAATATTTTAACAAAAAATTACTTTTAAATTGTTTTATAATTTTTTTTTTTCAAATATGTTTAAATTGTTAAAATTTTAACACATAAATGAAAATATTCATCTAGCTATTCTGCATCTGCAGTTCTGTCGGTAATCTTTTTAGCACTAGCAAGATATCATAAGTAAAATCTCATCAGTAATACGTTTTTCATTAGAGGAATCAGTATTAAGGGATAAAAAAATAGTGTTTTTCATTGATTTAATTGTGACTATGATGTAACTGAATTGATAATTCTGAATAAACGCAGAATGTTTGTGATATTTAAGAACCATGATTAAATACTGAAACTTGAATGTAAATACCATGATTTTTATAAAAATGAATGATAAAGAAATTAAGACAAATCATTTACATATATATTAATATGTTTAAATAAAGTTTTTTTTTAAATCAAATTCAAAAGAGCTACATTATAAGAAGTATTTAATTTAACAATTTTTATATCATGATATTTGTTGAATATCACAAAAAATGCACACCAAGAACAAGATATTTAAGATTTTTTTATTTTGATCTTAATAAAGGTAAATTTATAAGGCTTTTAATTAAAGGGCTTTTAAAGGTAAATTTTCTGGAGAAGATTTTTTTGATGAAGTTAAATTTAAATATATGTCCCTAAAACGGTTAACACAAGAGGTTAACACAAGAGGTTAGCGCTAGAGATGTTTGTTACTTTTAATACAGGGTGCTTCAAAAAGAACACCTCAACTTTGTAAATTCATATACATTTATTCAGACTACTTACAGACCAGGTTTTGGTATCATTTTAAGTTTTTGTTGGAACCGGGTGCTTAGCAACTCATTAGAAATCCTCAGGGAGTCCCCATGTGTCTGACAGTATCATAGGAGAAAGTGACGGAAACCTTTGATAAGAATCTTACAAAATCAACCCGGCGTGCTTCTAGTGGGCTGGGCGTTCAATAATTCCATTTAAATGCAATTTTTTCTTATCATTTCTTTAGTCTTCCACCAATACTGACAGAGTGGTAGAGAACCTTATAGAGAGTGGTTTTTCCACCCGTCAACAGATTCCGATCCTATCATACTACCCAATAGTAGTAGTAATAGTGGTTATAGAGAGGGTGCTATTTTCCGTAAATGTACTACGAAGTTGATTCAAAGCCTTTATATAGGTACAACTACCTAAAGTCCATTTGCAATGTTCGACTATAGGATCTTCATCCGATTCCCAATCTTTAAGACCCAATCCACAGGCAAAACAAAATGTACAGTCTTCAATGCTGCTCTAAAAAACCCCTGCTTCAGACCACACTGTCTTGGGGGGAAAAATATATCTTTACGTAAGAGCCTAAACACTACAAATTTTCTCACTAAATTTCATTTTGGTATTTGAATCAAAAATGAAAAATGATGTCTTGGGGGGGGGGGATTGTATATTTAAATAAGGGGTTAGATTTATTTGCTCTTGTAAACAGTGTATAAACTTAATGAAACAAACAAAATTAACCAATGTGAGAAACTATTTAAATGACAATCTAAAACTGTTCTGTCTGTGCCGTTAATATCACCTTTATGTAAATTGTATTTTATTTAGGTAAAAAACCTTGTTTGCGTTCTTTCAACTATTTTTCAAGTTTTTGAATCCGAAGATATCCGTGTGTTACCGTATATACCCGAATGGTTGTCCTCTTTACCCTATCACATTCTTTTTGAAAAATTATTCTTTTACCTTTCACCATTATGGGTTGGTGAACCGCTTGGTAAATCCGTTGATAATAGGCTGTTTAGGTTGGAAAATCTGTTAATAATCAGATGGCAAATTGGTTGGTAATCGGATATTTGGGGTGGTAAATCGGATAGTAATCATGTGTTTGGGTTGGTAAATCGATGGGTAATCAGTTCCTAAAAGGATATTTTTATATGTAAATTAGATGTGTGGGTTGGTAAATCAGTTGGTAATTGGATATTTGGGTTGGTAAAGTGGTTGGTAATCGGTTGCTAAAAGAATATTTTGGTTGGTAAATCGGTTGGTAATTGTATGTTTGGGTTGGTAAATCGGTTGGTAATTGTATGTTTGGGTTGGTAAATCGGTTGGTAATCAAGTGTTTGAGTTGGTAAATTGGATGCTAAAAGGTTATTTTGGTTGGTAAATCAGTTGGTAATCGGTTGCTAAAAAGATATTTTTGTTGGTAATCAGATGTTTGGGTTGGTAAATGAGTTGATAATGTATGTTTGGATTGATAAATCGGTTGGTAATTGTATATTTGGGTTGGTAATCTGATGTTTGGGTTGGTAATCTAATGTTTGAGCTGGGAGGAAGGTGTGGTTATAGGTCATTCGAGATCATGGAGACAATCAGGATGGACATAGTGTGAGCTCCTACCAAACGTCATATACTGCCTAACCTACCATTGGGAATTTTTCTTAAATCTATTTATTTTATAAACACCATGTGCACTAAATCATTGCAACCGGATTATTCGAACTCACAGGCTTTGGTCTCGGACTTTTATTACAAGCCGGTAAAATAATTGTTTTCTTCAATCATCAACTAACTACTTGACAAATTATCAATCTATTTAAAATCTATAACTGCCGCTCTCAGCCACAAGGGAACACATAAATTCAATCTGACTACCAGTGACATAATAGTGCATTCTTTTCGGCAAATGGTACATTCAGTTGTGAAACAAGTCAAAATGATGCAAATATAAAGTTTTAAATAAATCATGTTATACCAGAAATGTAATGTAAATAAAAAAATGTTTGAATACGACAACGCCTAGCGGCAGACTCGCGAACTATGTTATAAATTTAGCAAGCCTAAATTAACAAATTCCCGAACGAATATGAGAAATAACTTAATACCACTACATTTTACCTAAACCTAGAGTATATAAATTAAAGGTCTAAACATCTCGGTTATCTAATAAAAGTAACAAAACGGCAGTAGAAAGTCAAAAAGAAACTTTTAGAAGCAAAATTTTCCAACACAGAAATGACCGCCGCCTTAGAATAATAGCGTCAGAGAAATTGAAATAGTAATAAAACCAGGATAGCTACGACTAAATAAACTTGGCCTAAGGAAGAAACAGTTATTTCTACATAAAATTTGTCACCTGAATTAATATCAAAAACCTCAGAATAATTAGGTATTTACATAAATACGACAAAAGTTCGAAATTCAAAGATGGCTGCCTAGATCCGTGTTGGACACATATTTTAGAACGATCCAGTCACGTGATCTATACAGTTTTAAAAAAATAATAATAATAAATGATATAAGCGGGAATTTTAACCAACTTTAGATTGTGACCAAGATAATTGTATTTAATTGTAAGATAACTTTAATGATAAAAAAAAAAAAAGAAGTTATTTGGATCCCTATAGCATGTCTTCAACATCAAATTTTATTATAAGTAGAGTCAGTAATTATTAATGAAGTTATTAACAACTTTTGTCTTGTAAATTAGGGTCATATACATTTCATTTGTGCTACAAATCCAAAACATGATCGGAAAAGAAAGTGTACAAAAGTGAATCTCTTTGTAGAGCCTAACAATGGATTTGGAGTGCAGAGTCACAAACTGATATAGCAATGGGCAATACCTATTTAAGTTTGGCTCCTGCCTGAAGATTTCTTTTAAATATAAAAGTATTGTTTTGATTTTCTAAAAGTGGATGAGAGGAAGCCTAGAAGATCAGTGTTTAATAAAAATAAAAAGTTTAAAAAATATACCCCAGGATAGATTGAATATTGACAATTTTTTTACTGCTGCTGCATAATCCAACCTGGTGAGATCGTTCAGTTTATTACTATAATATTACCTCATTCCTTTGAAACTATTAAGCCTATGAGGCATTATTAAAAAATAACTAAATATTTACAAGTTTAGTGTAAAAGAAAGTATAAAACGTAGAAACAATTTTATATATATATCTAAAGTGCAAAATGACTGCTATATAAGCCAACAATCATCTTTTCATCTTCATCAAACGGAAAAGGAGATAATCCTCATTATTTGATTTGTTATTAATTGTGTTAATATTTGTAATTACCTGACTTCCTTGATAAAAGTCAGCACCAACCCGATACCCCGAGATAAAGAGACTTTATGCATTAATAATTATTTTGCCCCAAGATATAGACTCTAAAATATTCATGAATTATATGTGTATTTTTTTTTTTTTTTTTGTTAATTTATGTATGTACCAATTTTTTATGTTCAATTTTAAAGATCTTTTGTTTTCTTCAATTGGGATTGCTAAATGATGTTGAACCAGCAGATGAATTTAATGAATATTAAAGAATAAAATAAATCATTTACATCCTGTTAACAATTTACTATTTTTTTTTTATTAATTGATTATTATTTTAAGATATGTTATAATAAAATGGCGACCAACGTTCCGGCTTTTATCAAGGAAGTTTTCCCCCCAAATAACTTCTTTATCAAATATCGAACCTAGCGTTAAAATAAGCAATATTTATGTTAGTTTTAAGTATTTAACTTTCTATTTGTATAATTTTTGTGATTCATATAAACAATAAAATGGATCAAACTCCAAAATACAATTTGAGGAAGAAGATCACACCCACTCAGAAAGCCCAAGAATATGAAGGGTTACCGATTATGTTGTCGTCCCGTCGAGAAGAAGACTTGATCGTGAGTGGCAATATCAGAGACTTGGAGGACGTTCCGCTGGAAGGGTCGCGGATCCCTGAATGTGATCACCAAACTAGTGAAATAGAAGAAGAGGAAATCGTGGAAAGATCGAGCGACGAAAACGCGAGTCAAGAAGTACAAGCACCAATGACAATGATTGAACAGATATGCCAAATGCTAAAAGAAAATAATGATCAACTAAATAAACGTTTTGACGAACAAGACAAAAATGCAAGTCAACTAAATGAGCGCTTTAACAGGCAGGATGAAAAGATCGAAAGCATCAAGGAAGATGTCCGAGCACAAATAGAGAGGAGTGAAGAGAGACTATGGCAGCGTCTTCAGCAACGACAACAAACCGTGCAAGAACAGCTCATCATCGAGATGGAAGAACGACACAGATTATTACAAAAAAATTAGCGGCGACTAATGAACGAAATAAAGAGGAGGCGCGACAAAGTATAGAACGGAGAACGAAGGAGATAGGGGATAAGTGTCAATACGAAAACACAATAGTACGAGCTGAGGTAGAACAACTTAAGGAGTTCGACAAAGAACAAGAGAAACGGATGAACCAGCTCACAGCCCAGATGACCAACAACACCGAACGAGTCGAGACCATAGAAAAAGAAAACAGGAGCACCAAGACCACTGCTACTGCTCCACAAATCTATGTCACGTGTGGAGGCTCCAATATAAATGACAACCAAGCACCCAAGTTCCACGGCCGAGAGCACAATCCTACAGAACATCTAAGGAGAATACAGAAGTTCTACGAACGAAGGACTGTGACTCAAAGTAACGGTGATCCAACCAACTTACTCATCGACACTGTGGAGTTATGTTTGGACTGCCACGCTGCTTGATGGTTTACCCTCATCAAACAGGACTTACGAAGTTGGGCCGATTTCCAGGAGGCATTCGAAAAGAAATACTGGAGCAGAGAGGTCCAAAGGGCTATAAAACAACGCCTCGATGTAGAAAAGTACCAGAGAAATGGGAAACTAAGCCGTTCCGAATATTTTACAGAACGTGTCATTACCCTAAGAGCCATCCAACCACCTTTAACGGAGGATGAGATTATTGCGTGCTTGGCAGAACATTTCGAGGAGTTAATACAAGACGCTAGAAGGGTCCAGAAGATCGAAACGATCATAGAGTTCGAGCTGCTTCTCCAGAAAGAAGACCTCAAGGATGCACACACTCGAACCAGACGCGAACAACACCAAGCCTCATCAACACAGCCGAGACCGAGATTCACACCTCGAGAACAACGACCACATCAGAACAACTCTTTTCAATTTAGACCACCACCCTACCTCCAACATCATGCACCACCTCACCGACTTCCACCCACACAACAGTACAGCTATCGACCACGGCCTCATCATCAACAACAGTACACACAACGACCACCACTACACTTCCAACCCTCGCCTAATAGAGGAAATACATCATTCACCCGACCAGACCGTCAAAATACTCAACCACGACTAACTGGACCTCGCAACCAGTCATATCCGACCAACGAACAGGTCAACGTCTGCCATGCGATTGCCGAGAATTTACGTCCTGCCAACCCATCTGAGCCCAGTACCACGCTCCCTGAAGCGGACAAATTGTACGACGAAGTCAAGTTGTTTCAAAAACATCCAAATGACAGTGGTTGAATTTCACACTTTTCAAGATAATGATCTCAAGTATATAGTCAAAAAACTGGCTATAGTCGGTGATCATTTTCACAGTGTCACTATGTTTAAGCCGCTTTACAAATTTTCTGTCCTTAATGACATAGCTCATAGAAAAGTATGGTAGTTGCAATCATGTTACCACTATCAGATGGGACAAGGGCAGTATACCTTATAATATGATCACAATGCATACCTTGTACTAACCTTTTCCTTACTTTTCACCGGAATACATTAAGAGGAAAAATTCTCCTATTGTGGAGATCTTAAATAATTTATTACCTCAACATAATACTAACGTTGATAGTAAATGTACACTAAAAAATGCAAAATGTTATTATGATTTGCTCCTTGCCTAAATTGAGTAAGACGCAGGATAGTTATGAAGATACCTGACTGGCATCTGTGTGTGTTACCCTTTGGTATGGCCGTCAAAAGACTCGATAAACCTCGAATGAGACATAGGCAAATAGTCATAGCGTAAAAACACAAAACAAATATAAAATTTTAAATATCTAAAAAATTCGGGGACAATAATTTTGTAATGGAATGAAGGTTAAAGGGAGTAGCGATAGATTGGAGCTATTTCTACAAAGGCTAAAGCCTTCTGCTTGCTCCAGCTTGTAATGTAGACACATGATACTACTCTCGGCTTCATGGTTCTGACACAGATCTTTGTGGTTAGAGCGGAGTGTTTAGACTACAATCACACGTTTTAGATTATGGTCATATCTTGGGTCACATCACATCTTTGGTCATAGGATTTCGACTATGATCACACATTTTACGTTATGGTCATATCTTTCCATTACATCTTTTACATCGTTATGTAAATTACATCGTTATGTAATTACATCGTTATGGTCACATCACATCTTTTGTCACAAGGTTTAGACTAGAGTCACACATTTTACATTATGGTCATATCAGTTAGATTAGGTTAGGTCACATGATCCCTCACGAATCAGTTAGGTTAGGCTAAGTCATTTAGTCCCGTTAGGTTAGGTCACACTTCTTTGGTCACAGGGTTTAGACTACTTTCACACATTTTACATTATGGTCATATCGGCGAGGTTAGATTAAGTCACATGGTCCCTCTCGGTTAGTTTGGGTTAGGTAGGTCACATTGTCCTGTTAGGTTAGGTTACAGGATTATGCGGTCATACATTTTAGGTGTGAATTGTAACATGTATATGATAATCTAATATATTATATAAACATAAGTAGTGGTGGTAGCCCAGGTTGTTCTGAGCTGTAGTAGCCCTAGACATGTGGGAAGCTTCATATAAACTTGTCATACATTATAATAATACTCGTACAAATGTTGAGTGGTAGCTCTCTACTTGGGGTAAAGTATGGAGGAAAGTTAAGTATATTAACAATAGAACTGCGGGTTGTTTGCTCTACTGATCCTAACTGATTATATGCAGTAGCCAAGGTTCTATGCTCTGGTAGCCAACAGAGGAATTATAAATCATATAAATATGTTTACAATTGTATATTAACATTCAAAATGCTGGTCCTATGCTCTGGTAGCCAGCGGTGGAAGTATAAATCATATGGTGAAACTATAAATCATAACTATATTACAGATTATATTAACATTAAAATGCCACTGCTTTGCTCTGGTAGCCAATGGTGAATATTTAAATATATTACACATTATATTAACATTAAAAATGGTGGTGGTATGCTCTATTGATCCTAACAATAATACACAAGCCAAGATACTACATTCTCGTAGCCAACATAAAATAAATATACATTAACCAACGTTTACACTACTGTAGGTAAAATACATAATTAAAATAAACCAAGGTGGTGGAGCACCCTGGTATCAACAAAGTAAAGTATTAAATGGCACTGTAATATCAACAACATTTCCAACAACTCATGGAGTAATCAACATCTACCGTACTGTATATAATTAAAATAATAGAAAATGGGACGCCCTGGTATCGACAAAGTAAACCATTAAAAGCACTGTAATATCAATAACTCTCCCAATAGCGCATGGAGTAACCAACATCTATTGTAGGTAAAATATATAATAAAAATAATCCAAGATGGTGATGTGCTCTATTATCGACAAACTAAACTATTAAATGACACACTAATAACAGCTGACACTACTAACAGAATATGGCGGCTTATATGCTCTCTTCAAAATACAATGGTTAACACTGTACACGATAGCTCAGTCGGAATAGTATTTAGCTTTAAATTCATACTTCATTGGTTTTTATCTTACTGGGAAATAAATAGTTAAGGATTTAAGCAATGGTACCCAAAAACAAACTGGCTTCCAAAAACAATATGATAGCCAAGATGGCGGATAAGATAGGTTATGTCATAGGCTAGGGGAATGGTGTGATGTCATAAGTTGGAGAAGGAGTAAGAGTATGATGTCAACGTTGAGGAAGAGGTAGGGGTGGGGTGGGGTCATTGGTTGGGGTGGGAATATGACATCACTGGTTCTCAAGTTCAGGCCCCTCTACTGCTGTGAATCAGGCTTCTCTACAGCAAAATTAGTTAAGTGTTAAACAAAAAGTGTTAAACATATATATCCCTAAGCATAACTATTAACTTACGATTTGGCCACTAGAAACATCTGGATATTGTTTTAGTTTTTTTATAGCCAGGTCCCAATTTTTTATAATATTTAAACCTGTAAGTACAAAAGTTTCCAATAACTAAGGAAATGTAATAAATGTGTGATGCTTTCTTCCGAGGGGGGAATCCTAGCACTCATGAATATATTTCCTTAGACCTCAGATAGTCCAGCCAATGGCTTGGATTTTCGTTCCAGAGGTCAACGTAGTTAGGAGAGAAAAATGACTCAGCATGGTCCGATCCTAGAGACCCAGCACGGAGTGTATAAGTAACAAAGTCATCATAACCAGAAGGAGGGGGGTTAAAGGAATGGCCGTACCTTTGACAAACTGAAACTAAACTATTTTATCGATGCAAGTTCGTGTACCCATTCAACGAAGCAGATGGGACCTCAAGGGGGTTCCCCAAATCTTGCTAACCACGGGCCTGTTTTATAGTGTGAATGTACTCACGCTAATCTTCACCGCTGATGTAAAACAAGCCCTACGCATACACTGTAAAGGAGTGAAGGCTCTCTGTATGTGGATTTGCACCACACACACAACCTAAAATGATGTAGTCTATTTGTATGTGAATTCGTACCACACATACACCCTAAAACAATAAAATCTGTTTTGTGTATGAGTTTGCACTACATATACACACTACAGCAACAAAGACTATTTACATGTAGATTTGCACCACAAATAAACCCTAAACCAACAAAGACTAATAGTATGTGGGTTTGCACCACATATAAACCTTAAAACAACAAAGATTCATTGTTAACAAACAAAAAATGTTAACTTTGAAATGTATAACGGTAAAAACTACCATCACTTATAAGGAGGTGCTAAGTCCTGGGATTGACACTATTTGCGTGATTTGTATAAGTACAAACACCTAATATTCCTTGTGAGAATATACGTAAAGTGATTTTATATGCTTCTGTGCAATTATTAACACCAATAAAAAACACTAAGGACGTTCTCAAAGAGCTATTATATATATAAATCTGTAACCATCCACCCTAAGAACTCCTTATAAAAGGACATCTTTGTAGGGGTGTCCTATACGTAAGGTCCTTAAGATGGTGTTTAAAACCTAGTTTTTCTAAACTTGTTATTTTTCAAAAAATAAAACAATACAATATTTTTACTTGATTTAATAGGTCAATGCACGATTATAATGTATTTCAAATTTGAAGGAAGTCCTGTAAGTTGCTTTAATTTGAAATCTATAAGTTTTAATTGATTTTGGTTTATCAAGTATTGATAGTCAATTATAAAAAGAGAATGTCCATTTGACCTTGTACGTTAGACGTCCATTTTGTGTTTGGACGCCATCTTACAACACTAGAGAATGTGAATTTCAGTATGATTTAGTTAATTATATTAATTCTGTTTCTAAAACAAATACTTCTTTTGTACTATGTGTTTATTGCTAAAAGAAAGAAAGTTAAGGTTCAGGTTCAATCTGTACTCACCAGGCAGACTCATGTGATATGTGAATGGAGGGATATACTCAGTGAGAATTTACTCGCTCATATTTGTTAATGAAAATCATTCTTTTAATGACAAGAATTTTGAATGGTTTAAAAATTGAAAAAGAATCTTAACTAAACATCAAATTCACTTATGTACTAAGACAGACATGTTGATATTACAATACAAGTGTTTTCTGTGAAATGAAAAGTTGCATGTGAAGCTTATATACTAGAAATCTAATTCAGTGTTCCAAGTTCAATCACTTACATGTTATTAATACACATACATTATTTCTACTCACATGGTATGTCTAAATATACTAAATAATACAAAACCTTTAAAAAGAACTTCACTGTGAAAAATTTCTAAATACTTCTACTTTTAAAATGCTCCATAATTGCTGGAACGCAGAGCGTTCAGAATATGCGTCTACTCTCTTAGGAACGCGAAGTTGGAATGCCCTGGAACGGAACGCTCGACTGACTTTGCCTAGGTTGCATTGTAATTCCAAGAATTTTCTATCTTTTCCGTTCCAACTGGCTTCTGCTCTGCGTGCTAGACACAAACCCGCGCCTTTTGTCAATTTCAGCCTAGGGGGTGTTACATTAATTCATGGTAGACGCTTAATTTAAATTGTTTGATTATCGTTAATTGATTTAAATATTTTTGTTCAAAGTTTTTGTAATTTATCATTTGAATAATTTAAATATCTATGTGTTATACAAACTTCTTAATACTAATTACATGACCAAATATCCTTAACAACTTTATTTATTTATTTTTTATTGGTTGGAGAATGTCCCATGCTTACAGTCCTCAAACATTGTTTCTTTCACCATGCCCTCAAAAGGGACACCTTACAAGTGTGTGTATGTGTTTGTGTGTGTGTGTGTGTGTGTGTGTGTGTGTGTGTGTGTGTGTGTGTGTGTGTGTGTGTGGTGTGTGGTGTGTGTGTGTGTCCTACATGCCGTGACTTATAAATAAAAATAACAATAAAAATGTAGAAATTTATGATAATATCATAAATCGAAACATTATACTGCATGTTTTAACATTTCAAAGTAAATAAATAACATGTGTCACCAGTATGATAGGACTTTCCCAGTATCAGAAAACATAACCATTACCATGTGCTTATGACATTTCAATTAGAAACGAAGCCTTATCTAAAAGTTCCTGCCATGACTTTTACAATGATTTACAATAAAAATAGAATCTTCCATTAGTATTATAAATCAATATATTATACCATATGTTCTTATGTCATTTCAAATGTAAACAAGGACATAACACGTGGCATGTGGACCTCCAACAAGGAGATAACCTCAGTATCAAAATGTAAACAGTATCACATACTTTTTATTAGACAGGGAAGCGTCCCCAAGTCAATTCCGAGATTGGTGTTGTTTTAAATAGTGGTGATGACCTTATAACGTAGACAGGAATCCCGGATGGTAATGACAAACATTCAATGCTAATTTAAGTCTTTATATAGTTAGGTCAATTGCAGAAATGAAAATACAAATAATATAAATTTTAATTTAGGCGTGTTTATATAGGTTGGAATGTGTACGAAGATCAAAAACTACTATAAAAGGAAGGCAGGTAAAGACCCAGGACCACAAGAATATCGTTATGGAGAAGTGGCATATGCTCATACTTCACCTTTTCTAGGAGTTTTGCCACCTGGCCGATCAATACAAGCCTTAGAAAATAACATGTATAGATCCCCAATTTACGAACACAAAATGCCAGGCACTGATTTTCTTGTCATACGTACAAGGTAAGAACACTAATTTCATTCCAGATATATTGTTCTAAAATAAATTATTTGTACTATTACTTAATTATGTAGTGCTATTATGAATCAATGATATCTTCACCAGTGCTGAGTCACCATCAGGAGTGGAGTAAGTGGAGGCTATTTTTCAAAATGTAATATTATCAAAGCTCATTTGAACTATTCAATACTTTTATTTTTATTAACGTATATGAGAACCTGCCTTATGTATAGAAATAAAAGCTAGTCAGGCCCAAATAAACATAGCCTAGAAAGTATATAGAGACAAAATTATCCTTTTGATATAACTCAGCGGGAGTATTGCTTGGAGGTTTGTTCATGCTGATTATAAATGAGTCTCAATTGAAAGCCATATTAAAAAAAATTAACAGTTATGACACAAGTTATATTGAAAGTATATAAATTTATTTTCTTCAAATTTTGAAAAATTACATTGCCCTTTATATCACACAAAGCCTTATATTATATAGAGGAAATTTAGAGTAAAATATAAATATCAAAAGGTTTGAATTAGTTATGATTGCCCATGCAATAATAGTAATGTTCAAATATGAGTTTCGCCAAGGGAGAACATTGACATTCAATGACAGTGAAGGTTTTATTCAAAGGACTAAAGATGAGTCAACTAGATATGGAGTAAAGACATTGTTTAAAAAAAAAGTACTGCCCTTAGTATCTTGTGTTAAATTGATAAATTTATTTATTATGTATGTAAAGGCTTTGTTTATAAATATAAATTATGAGACATTGGATTTGTTCGGATTGTTAAGAACACCAAATATTAGCAATAGCAACAGATAATGAACCTATTCACAAAGTTACTGTGTTAAAGTTACTTCTGTGTTTATGAATATTACTCTCAAATTTCAGACTCTACCAATGACAAGATATAAATCTTCCTGGTATCACTGATTCAGTAAGCTTTTAAACCTGAAATGTATTACACATCATGTTGTATCCAATTATTACTCTGATGTTCCATCTGTTAAAGATGAGTAAATTTCTGTGACACACCATTTATAAACTCCTGACTTTTTCTAACCCCTATCTCTTTCTGTTTTTATGGAAAAAACTGTGCCTTGTTTAATCTGCTCATTCGAATCAGCAAATTTTCATTAGTCTGATCAATAGAGCAGAGTAATTTATGTGTGAGACTGTGTGAAAAGTTTATGCACCATTATTTTATTGTGTCATTAAAAGATTTGATTAGTCATTAAAAATAATCATATATATATGATGCACAAGAGGAAAGCTTGAATGATTCTGGAGATATAAAATAATATTTTGTGTTTATAGACATCAATACTTCATCCGAGAAATGGATGCCCTTTTTGTTGCTGGCCAACTCTGTCCACTTTACGAAGTCCCTGGACCTAATTCTAAAAGAGCAAACAATTTTGTAAGGGATTTCTTACAGGTAAAGTATCTTTTTAAATGAAAAATTTTAAAGTAATTTCTTACCTTTATTTTTGTAATATTTTTATTGTATAATAAATAGAAATGAATGTTTTGTTGGTGTGCAAACAAAACAAATATATTATTTTTGTAATATTTTTATTATATATTAAAACTGAAATGTTATTGTTGGCATGGAAACAAAACAAATATATTATTTTTGTAATGTTTTTGTTATGTATTAAAACTGAAATGTTATTGTTTGCGTAATGTATATTACGAGATCGAACAAAATAAAAATAAAAATTATTAAAACAAAAATCTTTACATATCTTTCGGATTAAATTAAAAAAACCTATCAAAATTATGATAACGAATTCGTTTCATACCTTGTATTAAGATAAGTGAATCCCCATACGCCATCTTATAAAATTTTGGAAAAGAAGCCAAACAAGAAGAAAGCGTCCTTTGAACAGACCAGTTTTAACATCGAAGACGTATAGACGCGTACAGCGACGGACTACAAAATTTGAATTTTCGATTGTGAAAAGTGAAGAAAGGTTTTTTTGTGCTTGACGAGAGGATATATAAGTGCTAAGAATACCAGAATTCCAAATAAACAGTACCAGGACTATAATACGACAAATTGGTGAGATCTATCCAAAATATTTCGGACTTTCTGATTTCCAAAACAAATTTTTCAATTTTGTCTTTTTATAATCGAAATTTAATCTAATATTTGGTTGAGAATTTCAATAATCAGGAGACTGGATAAAGTCGGCATACCCTGAGATTGTTTTATATATAAATTTAAAAAATACTATATAATTTTTCACTCATACTTGTTATCAAACAATTGTATTTCGTTTAATATTTAACTTATATATTGTTTCTAATTCTTGATAGTTTTTCTTGTAGTTTTTGATATAATAAAATTTAATTTCATTGTTCACTTTGTAAACCCTTGTGTGTATTCATTTACCATTGATAGTAAAACACATAATTAAATTGATATAAATATATAATATATTGTACAATAAAAATTTACATAAATGACAAGGATACTCGGTAGGATATCACACCCATCTACAAAACTGATGGGTTTTAATGCTGAAACTCCTTATGCTCCAAATTTTCCACTGAATTTGTTTTTATACTCAAAGTTGTGTCATTTGCAAACTGAATTAAGCTATCCACATATATTGATGATGACAAATCATTGATGTAAATTAAAAACAACACCAGACCGAGAACTGATCCCTGAGGGACACCATATCCCAGTAGGGTCTGGTTAGACAGCCATCCTGTAACATTAACACGCTGTGTTCTATTATTAATAAATTATTAAAATATTCCTCTAATACCAAGCCTTTCACATTTGTTAAGTAATAATTTGAAATCAACACAATCAAAAGCTTTGGAAAGGTCAAGAAAAATACTCATGACTTTCTTTTACCTTTCAAGACCCTCCACTAAAAAGCCCAATAACTCAACTATAGCATCTATTGTCGATTTACCTTTTTGAAAACCATACTGGCCACTATAAAGGATATTAAATTTGTTTAAAAATTCAAGTAGTTGCCTTTAGACAATTTTTTCGGAAATTTCACTGAATACTGGCATTAAAGAAATAGGTCTGTAATTGCTAATATCATTTTTATCGCCCATTTTAAACAATGGGAGGACCTTAGCCGATTTTAGTCTGGATGGGAATTTACCTTCAGAAAACTAAGAATTAATTAAGACCTGAAGAGGTCTGATCAACTCCTCAGAACACTGTTTTGTGATCCAAGGTGAAACTTCATCAATCAGCAGGTTTTTTATTCTTCATTTTTAATCATGCCGTTACCCCAGTGACATCCTCAACACACAGGTGAGAGAAACATAGATGATCTCCTACTTTTCCCACAGCCTGACACAGAGTTGTAAATACTTTTCTGAGTAACATTTTGACTGAAGAAATCATTAGAAAAATTGACTATGCATGATGGCTCATTATACTGCACACCATCAATATTTAACTTAATATCACTACTATTGTGATTTTGTTTCGAAAATATTTATAATTTCTCAAGAAGTTTTGCTAAATTTGTCAGAATTGCTCATTTTTTAGACAATTCGTAAGATTTTGCTGCAATTATCACATGTGTGTAAACCTTTTTTGTATTTCATATAAAACTGTTTAAAATGATGGTTATTTGAGGTTTTATAAATTTCGTAATATGACTTTAGTTTATCTCTAGAAATGAATTTCTTTGGATATCCATTTAGAATTTTTGTTCTGTTTATTTATTTTTAAATCGTTTAAAAGTGCAAGCTAAGTTCAGAAAAAAATAAAAGAATTAAAGAAGTAATCAAACTTTTCGTCCAGGCTATTGTGAGTATTGAGACACTCCTAATTTTCATTTTGTAATAGGTATTTTAAAAGATCTATATTCTCTGTGCAACAATCCCTAACCTTTCTGAAATCATTTTTAATAGGAATGGGTGAGATATCAAAAATATCAATCACCTGTGCATAATGGTCTGAGATCCCAGACTGGATAATTTTTACCGATAAATTGTTTGAAGATATATTGGGTATAACATTGTAATTGCTGTTGCAAAGGACCCGATCACCCTGATGTGAGAGTCGATGCACCACCCAAGACTATGAGTTGCCAAAACATTCCTCAATCCATCTGTACATTTGGATTTTGTGAGAACATTTATATTTATGTCACCACATATAACAAATTTAGACCTTCAAAAGCTAATAATTGTAAAATTAAGTCCAAATGCTCAAAAAACAAGTCTGTATCTCCGCCTGGAGCCCAATATATCCCTATTATGATCAATTCATCACACAAACTACAACATTTAACACTAGTTATTTCAAAGTCCTTCTCAATTCACAATTTTCCAATGGGTGTGGAAGTGGCAAAACTGACTTCTTTACGAGCAAATATTGTTGACTCCCAACCTAAACTCCAGTTTAGGAACTTTAATCTTAACAATATTGTCATTTAAATTTAAGGAACTGTTACTCTCACAGCACATCCTGTTTTTTTATTAAAAACCTGTGTGTACCGAGTTTACTTTCGTCACTTTTTCATTCACTAAGACTCCTTAACTGGCCCTGCCAGTCAGTAGGCATCTTTCCAACAGAGTCATAGTTGAATGCTACACAGTAATTTTCGGTTTGGTTATCAACTACTTCTTCAACAATGTAGGTTTTCTTACAAGTTTCCCCTAATGCCTTGCTTGAATTTAAAATTAAATCTGTGAGCCTATTTGTGACTATATTTCCCCCCCTTTAATATATCACTATTTGTGAAATGGTCAGAAGAGAGTCTTTCATTCAAAAAGTAATAGAGATTCTGCTTGGATTATTATTTTTTTCTTCATTAATAATAGAATGTATACAGTTATTAGCAGAGTTCACTACATATTTTTTCATTAAAGTATTTTCGGAAGTAGGAATAGTATTTATAATAACATCAGTTTTGTGCAAAATTGGAATGATTTCACCGACTGATTCTTTTATGGTATTACAGAAGTTCTTACCCAGAGAGATGTCATTGGAACCACCAAATATTATGAGGTGGCAATATTATTCTTGTTGTATTAAATTTGCAGCAACCTGTTTAGCCGATAGGGCTATCTTTTTTATGGGAGCACCTGAATGTATAATTCCGCTAAATTTTTGAAATGTTTCTACAATGACTATCACTCAGAACGATAATTTTTTCTTTAATTTCCCCCCAGTAGTCTTTAAGGATTTGCTTAAATATCTATTTGTTTTATGTAAGCCTAAGCTACTTTTAGGAAGTTATAGTGGTGGACATGACTCAAGATAGGCAAGTGCCAAAAATCTATTTTGAACATCTAACTTTTCCTTACTTGCACTATTTTTTATGGTACAGTAGAGTCCCGCAAACTCAGCGTAATGTGGACCGGAAGTGTGCCGAGTTTGTGAAATGCTGGGTTATCGGGAATAAGGGCAAAAAATAAATTGTAATTTAAACCCAAAGCAGCGGCGATATCAAACGACTTTGTCGATAGCGGTATCCCATTGTCGGCAGTGTAAAAACACCGGTACCAAAGCGGTGGCGATATCAAACGAATTTGTCGATAGCGGTATCCTATTGTCGGCAGTGTAAAAACACAGCGGAACCAAAGCGGCGACGATATCAAATGACTTTTTCGATAGCGGTATCCCATTGTCGGCGGCGATATCAAACAACTTTTTCGATAGCGGTATCCCATTGTCGGCGGCATAATAACAACGCGGCATTGGCACCCGTCGATATAGCAGACATACACCTGCAAAAACGTTTGATGGGCCGCTTTTTTCCACGAATCAATTTAGTATACATTATGGAAAATATAACATTTCTTTTCAGTTTTCTTTGACAGGTATGCACAGTATATACAGTAAATAAAAATGAGCGAGTTACGAAAACGGAAGCGTGTATTGGTTTCGTTTGAGACGCGGTTAAATGTGTTAAAAAGACTTGACAGAGAGGAATCTGTAAAAAAGCTTTGTGACGAGTTTAACGTGGAAAAAGTACCATCAACGATTCGAGCGATCGAAGTTAATGCCCGTTTTGGGATCTGCCGAACTTTTACGAACATCGCTGTTCTTAGAAATTTTTTTTTTTCCCGTCAGGGTCGCCGAGTAATCCGGACTGCCGGGTTATCGAGTGCCGAGTTTGCGAGACTCTACTGTATTTACTTTGAATCGTTTTTGGGCAAACCCACCTCCAATTTGAGTTTTTTTTTAAGATCTCTTAAAAGTATGTAATTTTTTTCATTCTCTTCAAGAACCTTAAGTTTTAGATAATTGTTTTGTTGTGTAACTGAGTCCAACTCTGCACTCAATTTTTACCATTTGATCGTTTACTTTATCAAGTTCGAAATGTAACAATTTTACTTGATCCAGTAGGGCACCTACCTCTGGATCATCAAACCCTTGAAAACCAGAAGAGTTCATACTATCGGTACTGCACATTGTAAAATCAAACAGTGAAATGTTAAGAAATTGAATCAAGACAAACAGAAAGTGATAAATTAATAGAACTTGCAATGGTTATGCAAGATTGTCATAATATTATCCACTAAGTAAATGTAAGTTTCTTGTGTGGTTAGTCAATAATAATTGTTAAACCAAAAATAGACACAAGTCAAATACAGGGTCTTATCTGATATGCCTAAGTCAACAATTCACAACAGTTTATAACGTGCATCAATTAATTAAAACAGTGATTTTTGAGTATAATAACAATTATTAATATTTTTTAATCCAATTATCAGTTTACTCTGATTAAACCATTTGTTTAGGTACTAACCCCTGTCAAACTATCCACTTTTCCCCAGCAAAACTTTACTTTTGGAGTACCACTACATTCACATCCATTCACTTTCAGATTATGATACATAAAGAAGTATCATATTTGGTATATATTTGTATAAATATAAAAAATATGAACCATTTATTATTTACTGGTCAAAATGATATTCAATAATGATGTACCAGACAACAATTTTATTTTTATTTTATTATTTTATTTATTTTAGGTATTTATATACCGGTTGTTCTGGAGAAGTCGAGACACACCTCGAAGAATAAAGATGGATGATATCAAGAAAGCATTTCCTTCACACTCAGAGAGCAGCATACGTAAACGTCTTAAACTATGTGCAGATTTCAAGCGGACAGGTATTGGTATGGCAACCCAGATCCTTTCCCTATTTTCCTTTTAATCCATATCTTTATAAGGAGTTTTTACTTCTATTTTAGAAATTGAAGTAGGATGTATGTCATAATCAGTAGCTTATTTTACATAAATATTTTAATTAAATGAATAATTAATTTTGTATTATGATTAAATGACTATTTTCTGGTCTTTGTTTTTCTAATCAGTGCTTTTTTGTCTTATTTTTCCCAATGCACCTAAACTATGTATGAAAATTATATGTAAAATAATTATGTTTCAAAGCTTATTTCAACATTCAGTAAACAATTTTATTAAACTTATAAAGTAATTCAAATCTTTAGATAAAGTAATAGTGAAATTACTAAAAAACCTGCATCAAAATGTATGTTTTTGTTGGTGAAAATACAATGAGTTGTATAATATAATGCAGTCATCAAAAATATTTTTTAATTCCATAACATAAGTGAAAATAGTGATAATATTCCTTCTTACTCTCATTTTGACAAACACACATACAGAAAGAACTAACATACATTTCATATTTTTTAAATCTTTTGTAATTCCAATTTGATTATTGAAACTTTTATTTATTTTTTATGCAGCCAAAATATTTGGAATAAAGTTGGTCCATTTTTCAAAACAGCAACAAAACATTCATATTTTGATTTAAAAAACAACCTTTGTACAAAGTGACAAAAATCGGCTATTGCACCAAATATCTTTGGTTAGCAAACTTCCAATCTCACAAAAATAGTGACCTCTTGAGAGTATATACTTATATACTTATAAATTATAGGCACACATTTCATGATCCCCAAGTCTAGCTTTTATCATGATGACATCTGCAAATAGCTTTAATAAATAGCTACACAAAATATATTATTAGGTTTAAACTTGCGTTTCTGTTCATAAAAAGTTGAAACCTCTTTTTGTTTAATAAGACAAATTTGTCAATAAATAACTTCAACATTTCAGATATTAATTTGTCATATTTTGTTACAAAATAAAAATAAATGGAGTTAAAACATAGGACAGACTTTCTCACTCACTCATCTCCACAACCGAAGTTTAAGATGGTATAAGTTACGCATAGGTCAATTTTTTCTTCGCCAAATATCAGTTGGCAAAACTGTTCTCATTGTTGACTCGTTGTTATTGTAATGTACTAGTGCTATTCCAGTATACATTTGTCTTTGTAAGTGTGTGTATATTCTCAACTGTCTTTTCCAAGGATGAACATGTGTTTATTATTGAGACTTATTGCACGTATAAATCTTACAAACGAGTAAAAGACGAGTTCCAGTTACAATTTCCCAATTCTTCAGTATCTAATAAGTGAACAATATCGTGTCAGATTAATAACTTTCGGAAGACTAGCAATGTTTATGATCAGAAAAGCACAGGTTGACCATCACAGTGAAAGTTCTGTGAATTTTACCCACCAAATTTTAAGTTAAAACAAAAGATTTGTTATATCTTAAGATATGGCCAAAATATGTCCACTTACCAAATTTTATTAAAATTGGTCCACAAGTTTGGACTACAGAACAGATCTGACAAATGAACATCATTAAAAAAAAAAAAAAAATCATTTCAGGAAACCTCAAAACTGTTATATCGGCAGAAAACTTGACTTCAATTTTTTTAACTCATTACATAAATTTCTCTTTACTACATATATGAGAAAGTAAATAAAGCCATATTTGAATAGAGCATAGAAAATTTCATTTGCATTCCTATGTTCAGGTCTCAACTAACAATGTCCCTTCTTTTTCCTTTACACTTTTTTTTTTAACTACCAATATATTCTACAGTTAGTAATGGTGTCACTATGTAATATTCCTGTTTGTTCTTCCTGATCCTGGTGCTTTAATTCTCAACCCTTTACAACTGTCCATCTTGTTTCCAAAATTTTTGTATGGAGATTTAATGAAAAACCATGCAGGTTAACAATATTTGATGATGGAGTTTACTCATGTTGTCCATATGATTAAAAGAATATTCAAAACTTAATACAATATTTTATTTCAAAAATGAATTATAATTATTATCGTTAAATATTTTGTTTTTGTGTATTTTTGTGAAGGGATGGATTCTAATTGGTGGGTAATTAAACCTGACTTCCGCCTCCCTACGGAAGAAGAAATCCGTGCTATGGTATCACCCGAACAGTGCTGTGCATACTTTAGTATGATAGCTGCAGAACAGAGACTTAAGGTATTTATCATTTAATTAATTACTCAATTATTTTTATGTAATAATAAGGCTTCTTTTAATTATTAAAAGGAAAGTGAACAATACATTTCTTTTTGTGTGTTTTTTTATGGCAGATATTCCCAAATTTGGGAGTAATAACAATTATAAATCTAATATTGTTTTCATTTATATACAGTTATATTTGGTATACCTTATATATACATATATGGTTGGTGCTCCAATATATATCTATCTATATCTATTTTACGTTCTTTAAAATTAACTATAATTAACTAATTGCAAAAATCTATATATAAATAAGATCACAAAACAACTTATTTCTTTTTTAGGAATCTATCTTTAAGGTATATAAAAACTAAGTTATGTTAAAATATTACTTACTTACATGATTTAAAGTTTGAAATTGTTTTTCATTAGGATGCTGGGTATGGTGAAAAATTTATTTTCACTCCTCAAGAAGACGATGATGAGGACTTGCAGCTCAAAATGGATGATGAAGTAAAAGTAGCACCATGGAATACAACAAGAGCATATATTCAAGCCATGAAGGGGAAGTGCCTGTTACAATTAACCGGACCTGCAGATCCTACTGGCTGTGGAGAAGGATTTTCATATGTACGAATGCCAAACAAACCTACGGTGAGTTTATGTACTTAATTTAATATAAGAGGGCAGTCCTGAAAATAACTTACGTTATTGGTAGCAGAATGTCCCTCTCGCCCCATTCAGTACACATCCAGGCGTAGTTGCTTCTGCTTTGTTTACTTTGAATTTCTAAAATGTGTTCTACAATTGAAAATCCTGAAAATTGTGAAATGCAGTCAATAAGTAGGTTTTTACTGGCAATAAAACACAAACCAATTGATATCATCGACAATTTTGTGAGGTGTAGAGAAACGACGTAATTATTGAAACAGAGTTATGCAATTTTGCATTATGATTAAAAATGGCCGCATTAATATTCACAATGAAGAGCGAAGAGGCCAACTGAGCATTGTGGCTGATGATGTGTTGGTGAAAATCAATGGAAGGTTTCGTAAAAACTTCCACTTCATAATTATTGAAGTCTCGTTTCAGTTTCCTCAAACATTCCCGAAGTTTGTTACATAAAAGCTAGGTTGCCAGCAGGTTCTGAAAATCTTGTCAGAAGACCATATGAAAAGGCGTATGGCATCATTGTTGCCATATCTTTAAGCTACTGAAACGGAATCTAAGTAGATTCAAATTCGCTCAATTGCTAAATTCACAAAATTATTAATTTCTTGTACTACAATGTTCTTGTAAAACAGCGAGAGTGAACTAAATGCACTACAATCACAAATGGCAAACACAGACTGACAAAAATATAGAAGGGGGACAGGTTGGTGTTCTGTGGAATGCGGAGAGGTGGAGGGGAGCGCCAAAGTCGTTTGCCCGAGCCAGGCGAGTGACGTTCCATGCATTGCTGCCTGCCCTTTGTGCATGAGTGATTCTAAGCCATTGCGTGACTGGAAAACATTGGCTGAACTTAACAGTTTTTTGTTGTATCTCATGCCGATACCCAACGTCACTTGTTACACTCTGAAACATTAACTAATACATAATAAAGTACTGGACTACAATTAAGTAATTAGGACGTGTTAATTACCTCAGCCGCACAGAAACTTTCACTGCCCGTGAATCATTACAAAATACGTCATTCATGCAATGCGGAAGATCACGTGAAAATTGAAGGCTCTAAAGCGGCAAATTGTTATTAAAAAAATCTTACCGTCCGGTCCAGATTTTCCCGGAGTCAGCCACGGGGCCGATACGAGTGGTGATAAGCCACACATGCAATCGCTACCGGTCCATGCCGATACTCAATGACACTTGTTACACTCTGAAACATTAACTAATACATAATAAATAATAAAGTACTGGACTGCAATTAAGTAAAACACAGGGTAGGGCGTGTCAATTACCTCAGCCGCGCGGAAAATTTCCACTGCCTGTGAATCATTACAAAATATGTCATTCATGCAATGCGGAAGATCGGGTGAAAATTGAAGGCTCTAAAGCGGCAAATTGTTATTTAAAAAATTTTACCGTCCGGTTCGGATTTTCCCGGGGTTGGAGATAAGTCGGCCGCGGGGCCGATACAAGCGGTGATAAGCTGTACGTGCAATCGCTGCCGGCCCATGCCGATACCCAGCAACACTTGTTATACTCTGACACATTAACTAATACATAATACAGTACTGGACTGCAATTAAGTAAAACACAGGGTAGGGCATGTCAATTTCCACAGCCGCGCGGAAACTTCCACTGCCCTTGAATCATTACAAAATACGTCATTCATGCAATGCAGAAGACCGTGTGAAAATTGAAGGCTCTAAAGCGGCAAATTGTTATTAAAAAAATTTTACTGTCCGGTCCAGATTTTCTGGAATCCGGATTTTCGTGATCCGAATTTATGAGAGTCTACTGTACTAAATAGTGGAAAATAATTGATGAAAATATATGAATAAACTTATCTTGAGAAATATATAATTCATTGTAACTATCCAAATGATAAAAAAAAACTTTATACTTTAACAATGAATAGGAAAATTTGTGCCCAATTCAAGAAAAATACATTCAATAAATGAATCTGTTTTTGTCAGGAAGAACAAGACAAGATTGAATATTTTTCTCGTTACAACTATTGACTTTTGAGATTTCGCACATCTGTATTGTAAATACATTTTTTAGTGTCCTTAGTGCCATTTTTAGATTTGGTTTTGATGAAATGTTGCCTAACAGTGTTTTGATTATCAAAAGCTATTATATGTCCTTAGAATAATTAAGGGTAGGTCTTAATTATGTAAATGTAATCCTTATAATTAATTTTTTCTCTATAAAATCGGAATATTTGATTTATTGTTTCATTTTTGAAATTGTGATCTTGCAGCAAAGTAAAGAGGAACAAGAGGCTCAGCCAAAGAGGACAGTAACGGGCACAGATGCAGATTTAAGAAGACTATCTCTCAACAATGCAAAAGCTCTTCTTCGCAAATTTGGTGTTCCAGAAGACGAGGTATTATTTTGGATGTGTAAATATGTATATACAATAACATTTTATTAACCTTTTTTCCCACAATTGTTTGTTCTCCTTTTGTATTAAAATTATATTTTCTATTAGGCTCTGAAAAATTTGAAAAAATATATTTAAGAACATTTTATTTTTAAAATGTTAGAACAACACTTTCTTTCAATTCAATGTATTGGTACAACTGTGCCTTGGTTTTTGGGTCAAATCTCTGAACCCATGACTCATAAGTAATCACAGTGTTCCTAAAATCAGGGTTGCCATTTGCAGAGTTCAGTATGCCTTATGAGATTAAAGCAATGTTCCTTTTTACCAGCTTTCACTCTAACTCCCTGCAAGGCCAATACTTCATTTAAACTGAAATTTATATTACCCATAGTTATTTCCACCATGTCCGCAAATAGTCAAACGGTGACACGACAGTCCTGCATGATCTGCCTACACTTGGTCAATAACTTCATCATTTGGGATTGTTGAAAGGATTTGGGATTGTTGAAACGTCAGTAGTTCAACTGATGTGTGGCCTTGTTTGAAACAGTTATACTACTTCTTAATTTGTATGTTGTCCATGGCATTGTTATCAAACAGCTGCTGAATCTTTTGAATAGTTTTCATTTAGCTATTGCCAAGCTTAATGGAGAACCGCTGTTCAAGTGTTCCACCATTTTATAGATAATGGAAATCTGACAAACACTGAGTACACACTCTTTTACAAACTAACTTCCAGTGACTGAAACGTCAGGGAAAAAAAATCATTCATACACATTACGTTACCCTCCATCTCCCCATTACAGAACACCTCCCATGGTTTATTTGTTTCCACGGAGTTAATTCATGCCGGATACTTTTTGAATAAACCTTGTAATTCGTTAGCTGATGTTGTAGGCTCTACTTGTAATCTTAGTGAATTTCTGCTAAGAAGTGAGTTAGTATTTTACTGCTTGATTTTATTGTAAGATTCCAATAAATTTGTGAGTATGAAGGGAGGGAGAGTTCCAAATAATTTGTATATACTGGTTGCCTTACTTACTTATGTTAAAATGATTAATATATTATTTATAGTTTGAGTGTACCTTTCATTTTCGTGTTATTTTTCTCTCATGTGTATTAAATTGAATTTTCTTTAATTGAATCTGAGACATTTCAAAGTTCATATAACTGAAGAAACTGAACTGATGAGAAATATATTTCTATCTGTTAAATTGTAAAATGGGACGTCTCCAATTTATCAAAGTTAATAACTAACTTAACATAAGTCATAACTAACTTCTATACTCTGTAGATATGTCAATTTATTTTAAGCCCTTAGGGAATAACAGGATACATTTAAAAATCTGTTATAAATTTATAAAAATAATAGTATATAACACGAGGTTACAGTTTAATAGGGCACATAGCCTATTATTTTTAGATTTTGTATGGAAAGGAGATACAGGCTTACCTTGGAAAGTAGCCTTTAGTAATTACCTAGTAATATACAAATAGAAAAACACAATAAAACACAAAAGTTCTGAATATTTCATAAATACTGAAAGTGAACAGTGTTTATGAAACATTTCAGAAATTTAGTGTTTTATTATGTTTTTCTATTTGTGTACCACTAGGTAATACAAAGGACCACTTTCCAAGGTAAGCCTGTGCCTCCTATCCAAACAAAATCTAAATGTATGATCTGTTAGATCATCAAATAATTGTCATTTTTTATATACATTTATAATCTTTGTTTTATATTTGTTATAGATTAAAAAGCTATCTCGCTGGGAGGTAATTGATGTTGTTAGGACATTGTCGACAGAAAAAGCAAAAGCTGGAGAAGAAGGAATGACTAAGTTTTCAAGAGGAAATCGTTTTTCTATTGCTGAACATCAAGAAAGGTACAGTATTATAATTAAAATATATCTTTTTAGATGAAATGTTAAATGAAATGACAATTGTTATATTTATTTAATTTTGTGTAAATTTATTTCCATCAAATCATTGTTACAATCAATCCAAATTTGTGTATGATAACATTTAAATAAATTACACGTGGAAATAAAACAAAAAATTGGTAGTGTTATTTATGTGTAAGTAATATTATAACAATCAGACTTAAATATTGTATGTAATCTTTACTCTTAGAATAAATGTAGATATTAATGATAATATTTAATTATTCATTTTTTAACAGTGTAACCTATGTATTCCATGATACGTGAGACTATATTCTAGGCTCTGAAATATTTTATCAATTTGTCTGTCTACAAAACAAAAATATACAGTAAAAGTCCATTAATCCGACATTCAATGGTTCGGCACGCCCAATAGTCCAGCATGGCTGTTTACATACAGTACTGTAGTGTGAACAGATCCTGCCAGAGTGTGTGACTCATCGCCATGCTGTGGCCACTCTTAGTTTAGTGTACAGTAACTAAGTAACGATTTTTAGCTCATTGTGGACAGTTGTGTAAATGAATTGTGTTCTGTAAATACTGTACTTTGATTTAATTAGTTTGTCAGTAAGTGAACATTTTTTATTATCAACGTGTTACGTTATATAAGAACTGTAGTTTAATTGCTTTGTTTATTGATTTTGATTGTATTATAAGTTTCAGCTCGTTGAGGATGGTTATGTGAACATTATGATTTATATACACTGTACTGAACTGTAATATTTAAAGATTGTCAGTAAACTTTCTTCTTTATTATCATGTATTTTGAGATACTGTATGTTCTGTAGTTTTCATGTTTAGCGTTTCTGATTGTATTGTAATTTTGAAGTGGCAGTGGCTCCTAATCAACAGAACAAATCATCTTCGAATGAAAACAAAATAAGCACATAATCCTTACTCAAAATTAAAATTAGCGATTATTAAAAGGTTGAACATGGTGTGAGTAGACATGTTATAATGAAAGAATTTAAAATAAATTCTTCAGGAAAATATGATATTTATAAATACATAAAACAGTGAAAAACGTTTGTGACTCAATCAGATACATTAAAAAATATTGATGAGAGACAAATATTAAAAAAGCCGAAGTTTGATATGCTAGATGGTGTTTTATACAAGTGGTTTAGTATGAAACAATCAGAAGTTAAACCAATTACCATACCTTTTATTACTGAGAAGAGAAGGCAGTTTCATATTAATATGAATTTACCGGATACAGATTGTAAGTTTTCTGATGGGTGGTTAAGGAATTTCAAAACACAACATGGAATTCGTAAGTTGGCCGTTTTCGGCGAACTAAAGTCTGCCTATGTTGAAGCAGGGGATTATTACAAAGATAAATTCCAGACCATTATTTCCGATCATGGATTTATAAGGTTGCCAAATCTATAAAAACCAAGGCCATTTATGAACTTCACTAACCTCTCTGTTATTTACAGGTCTCAGTTGGATGAACCAAGAACTTTTTTCAAACTGATTTTTCCATGATTTTTGTTCCAGCTGTAAAGAGTAATTTTGCCAAACTTGGAAAACCTGTATTATATAACATAATATAAAACTATATCATCTTATTATTTTTTTTTTTTTTAAGATAAGATTGGAAAAAAGTCTGCACCTAACCCCGACCTGAGATAAGAGTGAATTTTTTTTTTTTTTTACTTAAAAGAAAAGACTATAATAGACTTTAATTCTTATCCATATAATTTGATTTTCTTTCTGATATAAATGAACAATTTTATTAATTCTAATTTATCATCTTAAAATATATTGTAATAATATTTTGACGTTATAATGAAAGGTTATTAAAAATCTTAAACGGTTAAATGAATTGTTGTTATATTTCATTTCTCAATTTAAATTTTAAATATTGGAGAATAATAAATATAATAGAGTTAGTTATTTCAATTTTAGATGCTCCAAACGTAAAGCTAATTTGAATTTTAAATATTATTGTTTAAATATATATTTGTTATATTGTACACGTCTAATGAAAATTTTATAAATTGATTTTTATTTTTAGCAACTATTATCCACACATATATTACAAATCTGTAGTAATAGTTGAAAAAAATATTTTTTTAAAATTTTTGTATGATGTACATTACCATTTCTGTGAAATTCTTGCCTGCGTTAATTTCCGATTTTTGGCTATTTTACATAGTAACTCTAAATTTTTTACATCTATCATTTTTTTTCACTACACAGCTAAATTCTATGCACCTTTCTGAATATAATGATATATAAAAGTTGTGTATAAAATATATATTACTATTTTTTTGTGAATTTTTGAAAAAAAAAATTATCAACTTACCTTTTTTCGTAAAATTTTTTTTAAATTTTGAAAATGTAACTTTTTTTCTAAATATATTCACAAATTTTACACAAAACTTTTGTATATCTTAAAAAAAGGTGGTAAGCTATTAATTGATTTTGGATGATACAGTTTTTTTCTGAAAAATGATAACTTCATTTTTTGACATCTAACATACTTACTCCAAACTGTTTCAATAAAAAAAAAATTTATTACATAGATGAATTCTATGCATCTTTCTGAGAAAAATGATGTCTTTTATAAGTTAGGTTTTGTATAAAAATAATATTTTTTATGTATTTTTTAAGAAAACAAAACTTTTACAAAACCTTTAACATACGCCGGTTGCAGGGTTAAGCGACTAAGAATACCTCTGTTGGTAGAGCATTGGCACATATAGCCAAAGGTCCTTGGTTCAATTCCCAATCTAGGTCGTATATTTTTCACCTGAAATATTATTTAATTTAACAATAAGATTTAAAATCATGAAATTTAAAATCAGTAATACATACGTAAGGGCTACAAGTTGAGCAAAATATTAATTTCAATATTGTTTCTAATGAGGTAATTAATTTTATAACTCGTAAATTGTAGGAAAAAGCAAAGTCAAGTGAGAAGTTTACGCCCTATGCTGTGAAGCGACTAAGGGTTGCTCTATTGGTAGAGCATTGGCGCATAAAGCCGTAGATCTTGGGTTCAATTCACAGTCTAGGTCGTATATTTTTCACTTGAAATATTATTTAATTTAACATTACTAGCTGGTAAAAACATATAAGCATTAAAATCAATAAATTTAAAATCATTGATGATTATGAAGGAAGAATAAATTTTGTGACAGCAACCCCTTATCCATAATTATCAATCAGAAACAGAAGTATTCCAACTGTTGACACCTTCTTTACTCACATGAAGAATTTTTAATTTTTCCATTCCTATAATTGATTCCACATAATGATGTAGAAACCCTGTTCCATGTTACTCCAATGGAGGTGATAACCTCAATACCAAAGAAAGAAGAGGCTTTTAGAATATTGTCTGCCCCTATACAGTGTCTACACCTAAACGAGTTGGCAGATTTTTATTCAATTTGGTGTGTATGAACCTTTTTTTTTCTTTAGTTTTTTTTAATAACTCAAAATTTGAAAGTAGCTGTTATAAGATCCAGAGTCATTAGTAAAAAAACAAAAAAAAAAATCATTCGTTGAACTGTAATAAATAACCTATGTCTAACATTTTGTTCAAATTTTTATAAAATATGAATATTAATGTCCCAAACCAGTATACTAAATGGCAAGTGAAAAATATATATGCTTCAAGAATAATCAATAACAAAAAGTGCCACATTAAAAATGTAATTTCAAATTCTATTTATGCTTGGGATATATTTATATCACAAGTGAAGCTAATTTACCCTCTGATTATATAATACATATCTTTTATTATATAATAAATATTTTTCCAAAATATTTTTGTTTTAAATTTTCAGAAAGGTGACAATTTTTATTTCTTTAAATTTCAATTTTTTTAAGAGATAGTTTACAAATGTTATTTTTAGTTTGTGAGTGGGTGTGAGAAAGTGAATGCAATATTTTTTGCTCCATTTATCACTCTTTCATTCACATTGGCAACACTGAACAACTAAGGAACACGTCACAAATTGGATTTAAACATAATGTTCCCATATACAGCTTTTACCTACGATTACGAATTTAAAAGATATTGTGGTTACTAAAAATAAATATTAAATATACAGAACTAACACATCAATGTGGATTGTTCTATTAAATGGTAAGTGTTAACTATTCACATGTGAAATATGTCATTTATAAAATCTAGGGATGTTGCGAGCCCTCGAAATTAGGAGCACGTGTTTTGGACAGCAGCCCTACAATTATTGAGCTCGGCTTAATTTTCTGAGTTTGACACTTTTTCTGATCACAACTTGATTTTACGTACCTGGCTTGATTTACAAATTCAGTACGGATATCGGAGCGTTTCTTGCCTTTATGAACCTTGCTTAGTTTTCGAACAAGGCCCAAACTGATGGAATAATACTGCAATGAAACCTCGATATAACATGAACTGATGTAATGTCACTTTTCTCATGAAGTAATCAGTAATCACTCATCACTGAAATATTTGACATTTTCCTCTTTTTAACTTGGTTTTTTTTTTTTCCAAACAACAGCCAAATTAAAAATAATCCGATTTCAAAATTATAACTTAAAGAAAATTGAATTTATTTATATTGTGTTAAATAATATCTAAAAGACAATTAGTTACTTATTTAATATAAAAATTTACAATTATATCTTAAAACTATACATCTATTATTCAATTATTTAAAATTTGATTTACACTCGATTCTATAACATTGACCAATTTCTTGTCCGTCCGTCAGTGTGGGATCTTAATATACGATTGCATTGCGAGATACATTGCAAATGTCATATATATATATATATATATATATATATATATATATATATATATATCTGTATTGAATCAAATACTAACACAAATTTGAGACCCAAAAATGTGAAATGTTACAAACTGAAAAATGATGTATAACATAATTCTTTTCTTATATGTTATAAAATATTTTATCTTTATTATAAAATCCAAAATAGTGAAGTTACTTTATTAAAAATTTATTTGAAATATCTACAACTAGTCTTCAACTATTACTAAATAAGTTGACAATAATGCAGATGATTTCAGTTATATAAATTCATTTGTTTATTCATTTAAATTATAAATATTTTCTTTTAATAAATTATTTCTTGTTGAACATTAATAATATTTGCTTTTGAGTTTTTTTTAATAACACAAGGTTAAATTGTCTTTAATTACAAAGTTAAATTATTCCAGGCTAGCTCTAGGTTTGGGTTCATTACATATATCTTTATCATAGAATTACAAAGTTCTTTTATAAATATTAGTAATTAATATTTATTATTTTCTCGGGGCAGGCACTCGACCAGACATGAACAAACTGTTTTTAACGCATTTTGTGAAGTTACAGTTAAGAAAAATTGAGATTTAGGATCGGTGTTCTTTTTTGAAATAGGCTTATGAATTGTAAAATTTGTTAAATTTTATCTTCAATATTAAGAGTTTCTGGACTTTATTATATTTGAATTTACAGAGGATACCACTCTCTGTGTGATTTAGCACTGAATTTACCACTGTTTATACTGTTTTAACATACTAAAACTTGACGGCATCACTTTTAAAATTACGAATAGAAATTTTCATCTTTGGGCTCTGAAGTCTTGATTGGAATGAATTTTTGGCTTCGGTTTTGGAATTGAATTGTTGCCGCGGTTCCCAGCATGCACTGTTCTTCCGTTCCCTTGGTTACTCAAATAATATTCTCTCGTTTTGTACAATTTGATGTTCTTGACTTGAATAAATTATAATTTTGATATTACTTTATGTCTTTTTTGCCTTTGGTCTCGTGATAATATTTATTCATATTTACATTGCCGATTCTTAAATGAGTTTACTGATTTTATTGTTAATTGTATAATTTCCCGTTCCAACAGAATGACGTACTTATATCTATGACTCAAGTAGTCCTAGTTCTAATTCTAATTATATAACATTTGGGTCTTACGGTTACTATTTATGTTCTTAAATTTACTTTAAGGATTGTTTTACTATTCTAACAGATATTGTGACTTATTATTTATTTTTATTTGATTTTATTAATTTCGATTGTGATAGTCGTTTCTTTGATCTAGTTGTACTAACAAAAACATGGCGTTCATAGGGAATGCGTTTTACCTTCATATATTGTATATGCTATCTTCTGATGATTAAAATAAAGAATAGTTGTTTACTGAGGCTATATATATATATGTGTAGTGCTTATATTAATTTATGGTGTAGTGTTTGTGATAGTATTATGGAATTGGTTTCAATGTGTTTGTTTAGATGTGAGGTTATAGGTTTTCATGTTACAAGGCTCTGTCTAGGCTTTATTCTATATTTGAGAATTATATTTGATAATATCCATTTCTATATGGATTTGGGTGAATTCTTGGGGTGTGAATTGGTTTTGACATAGTTAATTTAGTTATTGATGATGTTTTTCCTTGTGTATTACTTTCGTAAATTGTTTAGGCCTATCAGCTGATATTTTAGTGTCAGTTTCTTGGTTGGCTTTGTGGGTCATTGAACTTTGCTTTGTTTTGGTGTCGTTTATTTTAGGCTAACTTTTTATGATGGAATTTGTGACGTTATAAATGCCCTTTAAATTTGTTTTTGTGAAGTTTACTGAACAATAAATAAATTTATAACTAACAAATTACATTGTAAAATAACATATATAACATAATATAACATAACATAACATACATTGAACATTTATTCATATGGAATTATTGGTTATCCTTACTTATTTTATAAGTTGATTTTGAATTGGTTTAACAAATTGAATAAAATTAACAATTGGATCATATGGATCTTATTCTAATATTAGGCTACATATACCTAATTAATTGATATTTTATATCATAATTCATGGTTCATGGCGTTATACATAGTTTATCATTTGGGTAACACTTTATAGTTGGGGACACATGTTTTATCATTGGGGTGGGAAACATATAGTTGTCATATGACATATAGTTCATACTAAGGAATGTCTATTGGACATGGGGAATACACATTTCGGGGACACTTTTACATAAATACATATTTTGTGATACTGTTCATTTTTATTTCACTGTTTTTATATAGGATCACTATTCATGGAGATATACATATATTTTAACATATAAATATTTGTGATAATTCACTGTTTATGGGGGGGATAAGTTGTGTGGGTTGTGGGAAAAATACTGTTTATGAGGGACCACTTTGTTTGTAGTAAAAACACATTGTTGATGGGGAACATACATATAGATAGTCACATTTTTTATATTTAAGCACTTTGTTTATGGGGGATATACATATATAGGGAATTATATATAAATGGATAGTCACATTGTTTATGGTGAACACTTGTTTTATAGGGGACACTTGTTTTATATTGAAGTACATTGTTTATATCGTTGCACTTAACTTTATGTCGATTAGGTTGGTTCGTCGGAGGTCTGTACAGGCAAGGCAATTTTGTAACGACGTAGGAGAGATATATGATATGGTCCATAGGTTTTTCCATTATCATCGATTAGGGAGTAAATGGCTTTTCCCATTTTCTTCAATATTTTTAATGGTCCAACATATATTGTGAACAATTTTGCTGTTTCACCATATCCCATACTGGATTGGGGAAATGACTTTACTAGTACTAAATCATTTTCCTTGAGTATCGTTATCTTATGTTTTGCATTTAATTTCTCTGCTCTTTTGGCTTGTGTGGTTTTTATTCGAGATTTTGTTAATTCTAACTTTTGTTGAATGGGGATTTGAATTTTGAAAGGGTTTTGTATTACCTCTTCCCAGAATCTGATATCACATTTGTTTAGTTGTAATTCATTAGGAGTGAAACCAGTGGTTTCATGTTGTATTTCGTTTAGGAAACTGTTTATGGTACTTATGTAGTTTGACCAACTTCTGTGATTTTGAGCACAATACGTCCTGAGACAGCGTTTGACTTCTTTTATAGGACGTTCTGCCATGTTTGATATGGGGTGGTATACTGGATTTAGTATATGTCTTATTTGATTCTCTTCTAGTTTTTGAATCCAAATTCTACTTTTGAATTGAGTACCATGGTCAGTTAAGATTTTCTTAGGTTTTCCGTATGTGGGTATGTATTCTTTGAACATTCTGTCTATTACTGCCTGTGATGTGGCTCTCTTTAGATTGTATAATTGGACAAATTTTGTGAATGTATCCAGAATGATGAAGATATATTGGACACCACCTCGACTTTTTGGTAAAGGACCAATCAAATCGATTGCGATTAGATCTCCTTTTCCTTCAGATTTGACTCCACTAGTCTCTCCATAGAGAGGATGGTTACTGTGTTTGCATTTTTGGCAGGTGTCGCAGGTTCCTATTAATTGTCTAATTTTCCTAGCCATATCTTTAAATATGAAATCCTTTTGTAAAATTTGCAGGCATTTCCTTGCTCCACAGTGTAGATAAAATTTATGGCATTCTGAGATTAAAGTATTGACAAGTGATTGGGGTATTGTAATTAACCAATTGTTGTGATGTTTCTGGTATAGTATGTCGTCATTTATTCTGAATCTATTATGTTCTGTAGTGTTTGAATTTTTAATTTGGAGATATATCTGTTTGAGAGTTGGATCGTTTTGTTGTAATTGTATTAAATTTCGAAGGTTTTCTAAAAGTTCTAAATTGTGTTCTCTTTCTAAATTTGCGACTATTAATTCTGGTGTGGTTGTCAATGAGTTCTGTTGATTCTCATCTGTTCTGACTCTGCTGAGTAGGTCAGCTATTGTGTTATCCACTCCTTTACAATGTACAATTTCAAATTGGTGATCTTGTAATGCAAGTATCCATCTAGTTAATCTACCATTTAACAATTTGCATGTTTTCAAAAATGTCAATGCTTTATGATCAGTAATGATCGTTAATTTTGCGTTTAAAATGTAATGTCTGACTTTTTGTATGCAGTAGACGACTGCTAGCAACTCCTTTTCTGTAGTGGTGTATCTGATCTCGCATTTCTTCAATGTTTTGGATATAAATAGGATAGCCCTTTTGTTGTTCTGGCTGTCAATTTGGAATAAATGTCCTCCTATCGCAAAGTCTGAACTGTCTGTCTGTAGGTAGTATGGTTGGTTTGGCATAGGATGGTTCAATACATTTGTTTTTAGAAATAAGTTTTTAATTTCTAGGAAGTGTTTCTCTTCATTAGAAGTCCAAATAAATTTTACTTTCTTAGAAGTCAATCTCATTAAAGGTTGTACAGTTTTTGCATATTTGTCTACGAATTTGTTGTAGTAGTTGATGCCTCCTAGGAACCGTTTGAGTTCTTTCCTAGTGGTGGGTGATGGAAAGTCTTGAAAACATTTAATCTTTTCTGAATCTGGTTCTAGACCAGTAGTGGTTAAATAGTACCCTAAGAAAGGAACTCTATCTCGACAAAAGATTGATTTAGACAGTTTTATTGTCATCTTTGCACCTGCAAGTTTTCTAAATACATATTCTAAGTGTTGTAAGTGTGAATTGAAATCAGGTGATATAACACATATATCATCAATGTAGACTAAAGAAAAGTTTTCTATCGTGTTCTTGAATACTAGGTCTAGTGCTCTTACTAAGGCAGCTTGTGAAGTGGATAGGCCAAAAGGGGTTACAACATATTGATATACTTTGCCTCGAAATTGAAATGCTGTATACTGTCTAGATTGTGGTTCTAGCTCAATCTGCCAGTATGAAGAGGTAAGATCTAATGTAGTCAGCCAGTTGGAATTTGTAGCTTTAGCTAATAGCTCATTAATGCTTCTGTTACATTCATAGTCGGGGGTAATTAGTGCGTTTATACGTCTCATGTCTAGACATATACGGAGATCGCCAGTCTTCTTCTTTACAATTATAATAGGGTTTACAAATGGGCTGTTTGATTCCTCAATTATATTGTCCTCGAGCATGTCATTTAATTTTCTCTCTACTTCATCCTGTAAATTTATGGGTATTGGATAACTTTGGGCTCTATAATGTTCTGGATTGTCTACCCTGATATGGTGTTGGTACATGTTGCAACGTCCAGGTTTGTCTGAAAATACTATATTGTTTTGTTTAATTAGGTTGATTATTAGGTCCTTTTCTATTTTGTTGAGTTTATCGTTGTCTTTAATTGAATCGTTTATTTCACTGTTGTTGTTATTATTATGATTTTGAGTTTGATTATTGTTATTTATTCTATATTCATTGTCGTCGTATTTTATTATTTTGCATCCTGCTGACTCATTACTTTCGCTATCGAACTTCATTATTAATATTCTATTATCCTTACTCATTATAGTAATTGTATTAATCTTGAAATTTATTTCCATTTTTAGCATACGTATTGCGTCTATTCCCATTATGCAATCTTTAATAAGGTTGGGGACAATTATACATTGGATATCAAACTCGATATGTTTTATTTGGGCTTTTAATAGCACAATGTGTGAAATTCGTTTCGATTTATTGTTCAACGCAGTGGTGATGAATGTGTTACTCACTGGCAACTGTTCAAAATGACCTAAATTGTTCTTGTTTACCTGGAACCAGTTATCAGAAATACAGGATATACTGCTTCCCGTATCTACTAACGTATTTGTGGATATACCATTTAAATTCATAGTTATTTCTGGACACTTACAGTTGGTTTGATCTGGACTATTGTCATTGTCTTCATTTAATAGAAATTCTCTATCGTAATAAAGGTTTGAGATGTTGTAATCATTATAGTATGATTTGGTTTCTTTTTGTGGCTCTGTTCCGATTTTTGTAAAATTTGTTGGCACTGACTTAGAGT
Source organism: Aphrophora alni (assembly GCA_963513935.1). NCBI lineage: Eukaryota > Metazoa > Arthropoda > Insecta > Hemiptera > Aphrophoridae > Aphrophora > Aphrophora alni. The sequence goes on from OY740766.1 coordinate 97,673,825, forward strand.
GTTCAGGTTTTTCTCGCAGATATCTCTCGCTTTTGCCTGTACAGCCTTGGTTGTTATTCGAAGTTTGGTCTAGGCCAGTGCGTTGGAGTTTAACTCTTGGTTACATTCCTCCTGAGGCACTTGTATTGGCTTCTCTAGTGTTGGTGGTTTAGTATTCATTGCTATAGCTTGACATACCATTCTTTGCTCGTTTGTAGGATACCTAACCTCTCTTCGCTCTTGGTATGGGCCTTTTTGTTGATAATATCGTTCTTGGTCTTGTTGTGGTTGTCTGTATTTGAACTCAGTCCTTATGGGTTCTGGTTGTCTATCGTAGTTGGTTTTCTGGTTATAGTTTCGGTTTTGATTATAATTGTTTGTATAATGTTGGCCATAACCGTTGGTGGGCCTCTGATTGGGTCTGTAGCTATTTTGACTTTTATAAGGGTGTTCTCTGTTCTTTCTGAACTCGTTTTGGGATTGATAATTCCTAAAGGGTGGTTTTTGTGGTTGGTTGTAGTTAGTATTTGTTTGGTAATGTCTAAATGGTCTGTTGTTGGTGGGATTTTGTGTTCCTCTCGGGCTTGTATTATTACGTCTCCTAATTTCCGAGTTTGCCTCTTCCGTATCTTCTCTTTGGAGAAGGTCAGCAAATTCCTTTATTGTACTTATATTTTGTACTCTTTGCGCATCCTGTATGCGTTGGTCAAAATGTTCTACTAGGGTTGCGATGATGTCTTCCTCCGGTGGTTGGGGAGTCATCGACTTCATTATTAATACCCTGTCAATGAAGTATTCACTTCGAGTGAGTTTTCCTCCTAAACGATATTGTTCGAGTTCAAGTTTTTGCCTAGTTCCTTTTTGAACATCCCTATTCCAAAACTTGGATAGGAATTCTTTGCAGAATTGCTGGAAATTTGTAGTATCGCCTTTTATTAATTGCCACCACCGAGCAGCACTACCCTCTAAACTGTTGTCGATTATGTAGAATAGACAGTCTCTGTTGTATCCGATCTGGTTGATTTGTCGACAAGTTAACCTCTCGTAGTATCTTGTTAATCTATCCAGATAATCATTTGGATTATTCTGTCTTCCGTTAAATTTAGGAAGTGTCGGATTAGTTAAATTGTTGATTTCTTGACTATTACCTCCACAAGTTACGTTTATATGGGATGGTATGGCATTTTCGATATTTGATTTCGGTAGTTCAGCAATCATAGCTTTTACCTCATGGATCACATTATTTTTATTTTGTAACAATTGCTTCTCAATTGTGGCCTTCTGTAGGTCTAGGGACTCATTTAAACTCTGACTATTGATTGTGGAATCTAATCTACTTTCTAGGTTGTCTATTCTTTGGTTGTTCTCTGTCACAGCTTGTTCCATTTCAATTAATTTATCTGTAAATTGAGTTTCTACTATAGCTATCTGTATTGCCAAACATTCCTTTAAATTAGTAATTTCTTTCTGGACTATTTCAAAATTTTCCTTCAAATTGGATTCATTTTGAATCATTTTTAATTCTAGTTTTTCCTGATTTTGTTTAAATTTATTTTCTAATTGGTTCTCTAATTCATTTTGATTTTGTTTAAATTTATGGTCGATGTTAATCTGTAGATTGTTAATTAACAGCGTCATTTGTTCTAATAACGTAGGGACATTTGGTTCTGTATCTTGGACACTACTAGCACTACTCTGCTCCATAACCTCTATTTGGCTAGGCCTAACATTTAGTTCAGTGTCATTGGCATCAATAGTCTCTCTAAAGGTTTTCAATTTCCCTTCCTTGGCTTTTCCGGTGGGATTAATTTTAGGCCTAAGGTTGTACTTGCTACTTTCTTCTTGGTTAGCATCCATTTTAAATTATTATTTTTGATTTTGGTATATGTTTTTGAGTTTAAATAGATAAATTACTAAATTGAAATTAGGCTAATCTTAATTCTAATACATATCTTATTCTAGGCTATTAAATTTGTTCAATCTTATAATTAAAGTTGAATGAATCCTTATTTCTAAATTGTTGTCTTAAATTTAATTTCAATTTACTTATATAATATATTTACTTAACCTAAGTCATTCTGTTGAATTCTCAGTTTGTTCATGCCCTAATCGTTGTGGCGCCATTTGTAACATATTTCTTTTCTTATATGTTATAAAATATTTTATCTTTATTATAAAATCCAAAATAGTGAAGTTACTTTATTAAAAATTTATTTGAAATATCTACAACTAGTCTTCAACTATTACTAAATAAGTTGACAATAATGCAGATGATTTCAGTTATATAAATTCATTTGTTTATTCATTTAAATTATAAATATTTTCTTTTAATAAATTATTTCTTGTTGAACATTAATAATATTTGTTTTTGAGTTTTTTTTAATAACACAACAAGGTTAAATTGTCTTTAATTACAAAGTTAAATTATTCCAGGCTAGCTCTAGGTTTGGGTTCATTACATATATCTTTATCATAGAATTACAAAGTTCTTTTATAAATATTAGTAATTAATATTTATTATTTTCTCGGGGCAGGCACTCGACCAGACATGAACAAACTGTTTTTAACGCATTTTGTGAAGTTACAGTTAAGAAAAATTGAGATTTAGGATCGGTGTTCTTTTTTGAAATAGGCTTATGAATTGTAAAATTTGTTAAATTTTATCTTCAATATTAAGAGTTTCTGGACTTTATTATATTTGAATTTACAGAGGATACCACTCTCTGTGTGATTTAGCACTGAATTTACCACTGTTTATACTGTTTTAACATACTAAAACTTGACGGCATCACTTTTAAAATTACGAATAGAAATTTTCATCTTTGGGCTCTGAAGTCTTGATTGGAATGAATTTTTGGCTTCGGTTTTGGAATTGAATTGTTGCCGCGGTTCCCAGCATGCACTGTTCTTCCGTTCCCTTGGTTACTCAAATAATATTCTCTCGTTTTGTACAATTTGATGTTCTTGACTTGAATAAATTATAATTTTGATATTACTTTATGTCTTTTTTGCCTTTGGTCTCGTGATAATATTTATTCATATTTACATTGCCGATTCTTAAATGAGTTTACTGATTTTATTGTTAATTGTATAATTTCCCGTTCCAACAGAATGACGTACTTATATCTATGACTCAAGTAGTCCTAGTTCTAATTCTAATTATATAACATTTGGGTCTTACGGTTACTATTTATGTTCTTAAATTTACTTTAAGGATTGTTTTACTATTCTAACAGATATTGTGACTTATTATTTATTTTTATTTGATTTTATTAATTTCGATTGTGATAGTCGTTTCTTTGATCTAGTTGTACTAACAAAAACATGGCGTTCATAGGGAATGCGTTTTACCTTCATATATTGTATATGCTATCTTCTGATGATTAAAATAAAGAATAGTTGTTTACTGAGGCTATATATATATATGTGTGTGTAGTGCTTATATTAATTTATGGTGTAGTGTTTGTGATAGTATTATGGAATTGGTTTCAATGTGTTTGTTTAGATGTGAGGTTATAGGTTTTCATGTTACAAGGCTCTGTCTAGGCTTTATTCTATATTTGAGAATTATATTTGATAATATCCATTTCTATATGGATTTGGGTGAATTCTTGGGGTGTGAATTGGTTTTGACATAGTTAATTTAGTTATTGATGATGTTTTTCCTTGTGTATTACTTTCGTAAATTGTTTAGGCCTATCAGCTGATATTTTAGTGTCAGTTTCTTGGTTGGCTTTGTGGGTCATTGAACTTTGCTTTGTTTTGGTGTCGTTTATTTTAGGCTAACTTTTTATGATGGAATTTGTGACGTTATAGATGCATTATCCATAAGTAGAAACATAAAAAAGAAGAAAAGTAGTGGTGGAGGGAGAAGTGGGGAAAGATAAACAAGCAATAGATATTATTCTACACAATTGAATATATTTTTCTGTTTATGACTGATACCATTTCTCAAGCCTCTACACAGCACTACCTTTTCGATATTAAATACCCACTTCTTATTTTCAATCCAACCGCTGATTTCCTCATATTATTCTTTCTCCTGCTAGTACCTTTCAACTTTATTTTTATTTAGTCCCTTACAATAATAATATTATTTAATTTTTATAAAAAATGTTGAATAATACAAATTGTTTTGTTTATAGATTATTTCAGTTAATATCTTATGTTTTCATGAACATAGGCCATGCATGCTAGTGTTTCAGAATTCAAAATTTGAGCGTTAAACATGATTATTATTGGAATTAGAATCTCTCCATCTCAATATGGGTGGGAAGAACTCGAGTATAGGTTTTTATCATCGCCAAATTTATTATCCAATGCCATTTTTAGAAAATTAACCAATACAAAAAACTATCAATATCCAGAGAGAAGAAAGGGGGGAGGAGTATCATAGTTTTAAGTTGTAAGATGGTTCAGCTCAACAATTTCCGTTCTCGCATATACAAGTAGTATAGAGTAAAATTAGGAAATTTTACATTTCAATGTTTAAATGAAACGAAAAAGTAGATAATTATTTTCATTATAACTGAAAATATACAGAAAATAAATCCAGTGTCAATTTAGTAGACGCTGAAGTCAAATTTACTAAATTTCTATAGTTAAAGAAGGATTTTGAATAACACATTTTGCAGGTAAGTTTTTGTATTGCCGGAATATATCGTGTCAAAGTATTATTACAGTGGTAGGAAAATTAATTGACCTTGAATATGTTTTTTTTATTACTATCTTCCTGTAGCTACAAAAAACTTTCGATTTACTCACATTTCACTTTCTTGCAAGTAAGAATAGAAGGTGAAGTAATATAATAAGAGGTTCTAGGTAAGAGTAGAAGTAATATAGAGAAGGTGAAATTAAAAAAAAAAAAAATGTTTAATGTTGAATATGAGAAAGAGCCGCAAGCTTATTTTCTTACTGTTTTTGGAGTGTTTTTTAACTAACGATAATCGTAGCCTTTCAAAAGACAAGACTCCTCAAATTTTACTATAAGCTATACACAGTGATTTTCATAAATAAGACTAAGTAATTTATTGTTTGTGAATGTAGTATTCCATCTAAATGCAAGAAGGAAAGGATCAAAGATATCATCCAGTGATATTTCCTAGTGGGCTGTGGGGATGTTTTTTCACTCCAATGTACATTTTACACTCCTAGACAGTAATAGGAGTTTTCTCCCTTGCGCACAGCTAAAACAGCAAGTAATCTAAAGTTTTCATAATGCAGATTATTAACTTTAAATTATTATAAATTGTAAGTGTTATACTAATAATTCTACCGTTTTAAAGGTGCAAACAAAAACCATAATTGGAAAATATACAGATTACGTTTTCAAAATGTGATTAGTCCATTGATTATTAAATAATTACACGTACTAGACAATTATATTGTTCTCATTTTTTGGAAAGTTATTATATTCACAGTGGATGTGAATTATTTATTATTTACAAAATAACTAAATCGAATTGGTTGATTTGAGCCAATTTTGAACTAGAGCAGAAAATAGGTTAAAATTGGCTACAAAATCATTCATCGTAGACTTACATAATATTTTGCTGATGAAATGAAAATAGAAGAAGAAAATAATAATAAATGGCAAAATATTGAAAAGTGAGGAATAAGACATTTGGTTTCCAATTTGACAATAATGTATTATTTTCAGTTTTGAAAAAAATAATAATGTTACACAAATATTGAAAAAAAAATTGTTTTTCCAGTTATTTAGTTACTTTTATTTCAGGTCATATACAAACAACTATCAGAATTGTATTATAAAGATAATTCAGTCGTAAACCATAACTCCTACTATGGGAGACAGTAAAACACATGTAAATGGAAAGATTTTTGTGCTGAAGTGCGTAGACCTGAAAATAAATACCAACACCAGTTCAAGGTTAACTAGTTTTAACACCTCACTTTTACTAGGCTCATTAAGGCTACTGATTGTGATTGTAACACATAGGCTTGAGGTCATAACACCTTACAATCTTTCCTTTGTTAAATTGTGCACTACATACAAACAAACACATAAGTTGTAGTATTATATAAGATGATTAAAACTCTTATTATCAGTCAATAATTTTACTCTTTAATAATATTTTTTTGTTAACTCTGATGTTATATATTTGTATTTCATATTAAGTTATTTCTCACAATTCTAAATTGATAATTTAAATCTAGAATGATTCCATCTATGAGAACTTATTATCTACCGTACTTACTCTTGACATGTTTCGGAACTTTATTCCATCATCAGAAAATCACTATAGAGGTCTTCATATTAAGAAATTACAAACACAACACAAATGTACATTACACAAAGTAACAAGTTAAAATACAACAATTACCGTATTACATTTTCTAATACCACATCATGTGAACACGGTCGTTGACATGGGTCTACTGAAGACTTCCAGTATTTTTCGCATTATTCTGACGTTTGCCGTTATCTTCCACTCACATTGCTGTATCATTGATCGTATTAGATTGGAAGTTCAAATAATCATTTAATATATGTACTGAGCTATTTTTGTATGCTTTATAAATCTCATATTCCTCAAGCGTATCCATATATCTATTTTTATTGCATATATGCAACGGTTGGAAATTAGTTTTAAAATCTGAATATTTGTGGTCATTATGTGGCGTGCGTAATTTAACAAAATGAAATGATGATAAAACAGAGTTTTCATATGGTTCTCCCAATCTCCCTGTGCTAAGTCTGCAAAGCATGGAACTGGACATAGTCCAATTTTGTTTCTCTCTGTTGTCCTGACAAGTATTGCATCCAAAAGTAATTGTCTTCCTAATTTTTTCATTCTGGAGAAAGCGTCAGCATCTGATTCCAAGATTCTTCACAAGTTAGTGTGGTGTTTCATCTGGTGTATGTATGGCCCAGGGTGTTGCGTGTTGCAATCCAAGAAAGTGAACTCTCAGAAACGTAAGTAAGTACAATTGGTGCCCATGTTCTTAGAATATATGAATGTACCATTCTACAGACATGCATCGAGCAAGTAAAAAAAAAAACTTTCACATATTCACCTCAGTGATTTTCGTGGAGTGAAATAATAAATAATAAACAATCAATGACCAAGCTGTAGAAATGGTAAAAACATTTCTTTTATCTTTCCATAACAATCACACTTCCTTTTTGACGACTAATAATTTCACCTTTTTTCAGCTTTGTGTTGATTACTATTTGTGGATTACCAGCCCGCTTTGTTTGTAGAGTTCTGCACATGTTTGTATGATTGTCTGTAAGATACTCTGTCAGGTTCACACTATTGTAAAAATTATCCAAAAGTACTGTGTGTCCCTTTCCAATGTACTCTTCCACGAGACGTGCGACCACCTCAAATATATGACCTCTCTCTGCATCTACAATAGTCCCTTTTCCAGAATAAATCAAGATATTGATGATGAAGTCATCATTGGTGCAAAATTCGTACAGTTTGATACTATACTTATGTCGTTTATGTTTAATGTATTGTCTAAACGGCAGCCTGCCTCTCCAGAGAATCATGGCTTCATTCAATGATAAACATTTACCTGGAATAAAACCCCTTTAAACACTTTGCAAAAGTTTTTGTATTTGTGCAATTTATTTACCACTAAAATCAGATTCTACGTCGTAAAAACACAGGCATTTTAAAAGCACTTCAAATCGATTTCGAGACATTGTCCGTCCAAATATAGGGTGTTTGTAAAGTTCATTTGCCGACCAGAAATGTTTTAAAATTAAGGTTTCCCATCAACATACACAATCCTAAAAACTTTTTAAACTCCTCCACTTGTTGTTGGTTTCCAGTATCTTAAGTTAGAATTTTTACTTGGAGGGTTTCCCTGAAAACGTTGACCACGTTTTTTCATCCATGACACTATATCATTTATTAGGTTTCCATCAAATAAGTTAGAAAATATTTCAATTGCATCGGTAGATTGAGTGTGAACTTATTCATTTCCTGTAAATTCATAATTATGAAGTATGTTTTGAGTGTCTTTCCAAATATTATGACCAGCTGTATATTCTTGATGGACATTATTTACAACAAAATTTACACTAGGATCCTTTGAAATATCATTCATAACATTGTCATCAACAACAAAGTCATTATTTTGATCGTTATATAAAGATTAATTATGAACTACGGAAACATAAACAAGCATAGGCTCAACTGATAGGGCATTCATTAATGGCGCTACTCTCAATATGTGTAGTACTGATGCTAATATCCATAGAAATAATCTCTTCACCACATTGGTTACTAGTAGTAGGCTCTACAATACGCTGATTACTCGTGCTAGGATTTAAAAGGTAGTTTTTATAGCACCTTACATTACTGATATTAGGCTCGACATTCGACAGTTGACGCTGGTCTATTGGGAAGTTCAGCGCATCACGTATAGTTGATGCTGGTCTGTGGTGATGGATTTTATTTAACATGTCGGTAGCGAAATTGTTAATAATTTTCATCCATCCATAATAAACAATGTAATACAACATGTCAATACAAACATTAGCATTACTCTAATAAGCAAAACATCCCGTAGATAAGGTCAATTGTCAACGTACATTCATAAAAGAGTTTCCAACTTGACATCCATAAAATAAAGCAATAAGGAAATCAAAATTCTAAATTAAGGTTTGAATTACAACTTTCCTAATGCCAATAGAAGAAATACTTTCGAGGAAATAGTTATTGCCGAAGCAATCATTAAGATGCTACCTGAACCCAGATTGGAAAATAAAATGCGTGTTTTAATTAGTGACAAATTTAATAAATCCCTAAAGAATCGAGCAAATGATATTAATAAGACTAATAAACAGAATAACAGATTAACGATTGAAATGATAATATTAAAACAAATTAAAAATAAAATAAATGAAAACAATTCTATCATAACCAATGCAAACAAAGGTAACACCATAGTTTTAATTTATACAGTTGATTACAATGCAAAAGTTAAGGTTTTATAATAAGACCAGGATGTTGGACAGGAATCCTATCAATGACTGTGTAAAAACATTGAATAAACTATCAATGCATGTACAAACTTATTGGATGACACCAAAAGACACTGATTAAAACCTATCAATGCTCACGTGCCCCGCTTTACAGGTCTACTGAAGTTTCACAAACAGGAGGTACCTATCAGGCCCCTTATAAATTTCACAATGGCCCCCAGTTACAACAGAGTGAAAATCCAAACTACAATAATAAAAAACTGTGTCATACTTGAACATAACCACAGTTTAAAGAATCACAGTGAATTTATTGATAAAAAGACATTAAATTGGAACCCTCATACAAGATCGCCTCGTTTGATATTGTCAACCTTTATATGAAAGTCAAGTAAACAATAGCCATTGTAAAAAACCGACTCATTGAAGCCAATAGATTGGAGACGCAAGCTGTTGATGAATTATAATGTTACTGGAGGTCTTACTCGGACAGGACTATTTTACATTCAAGAGGAAGGTTCGCCAAGAAGAGGAAGGATTGTTAGTGGATATCTACCTAAATGATTTGGTCTCCATTAAATCCAATTACGCACGCCACATAATGAGCACACATATTCAGATTTTAAAACTAATTTCCAACCGTTGCATATATGCAATAAAAATAGATATATGGATATGCTCGAGGAATATGAGTGTTATAAAGCATACAAAAATTCATTACATATATTAAATGGTCATTTGAACTTCCAATCTAATACGATCCATGATACAGCAATGTGAGTGGAAGATAACGGTAAGCGTCGGGACGTGCGAAAAATATTGGAAGTCTTCAGTAGACCCATGTTAACGACTGTATGCACACGATGTGGTATTAGAAAACATAATACGGTAATTGCTGTATTGTAACTTGTGACTTTGTGTAATGTACAGTTGTGTTGTGTTTGTAATTTCCTAATGTGAAGACGACCTCTACAGAGTGATTTTCTGATGATGGAATAAAGTTCCGAAACATGTCAAGAGTAAGTACGGTAGATAATAAGTTCTCATAGACGGAATTATTCTAGATTTACATACTAAAATTTAAAATGGTGAAGGCCATTACAGTTAAAAATACCTTTTAATGCTACTTCACTAACTTTAACTATAAAATATTAATTGAAAAAATGTCAAAATAACTTTTTTTTATAAAGAATTACAATTTTTAATGTCCTCTCTTTTCTTTCCTTACATTTTTACTGTAGTTACTGTCAATATCTGCTTATTCTTTAATCAATAAATTTATAACTTATAATCGTTCACCTATTTTCTATAATATACTTGAAATAATTCAGATCTATTTTTCAAAAAATATTTAATAGTTTAATTTAATAAAGTATTTTTAAGAGGCATTTTTATCTGTAGAATGACCTTTTTGCCATTGTCCATTTAGAATTTTGTCATTTTGAATTATAATCTTGTTCAGCGACTCCAAAAACCTCTGGATAAAAATTTTGAGCAAATTTTATAAATTATTTCCCGAGATCGGTTTTTACCATTATTCGTGTAGAGGTTTTTAAATTAATAGAAGTGGAGGGAGGGAAGAAGGGAGGAATTGCAAATTGTATACTTTCATAAAAAAAAAGTGTTTTAGACATTTTTTCAAAAAATTTACTAATAAAAGTAAATGGAATACCATTAATAACCTATTTACCTGCAGAACAACTATTTTGGCAACCGCCATTTTTAATTTTATCATCTTGAATTTAATCTCATTTAGCGACTCCAAAAACCTCTGGATAAAAATTTTATAAATTATTTCCCAAGATCAGTGTATTAGTTTATAAAGGTATATAAATTTGGCTATTTGTTAAATAAAATAAGTCAGAGCGTCGAATTTGTTGTTGTTTACTTTTGATCTACTAACCTTACCATACACTTAAAAAAAATAGCCTGATTGGTCGAACTGGATGAAAAGCAGCAGTTAATTTTGACGTGACTATATCCCAAAGTAAGTTTGTATTCCTTTTGTCAGATCAAGAGTATCCATTTCCTGTCAATTACACCTACCTTTCATTTCCTTCCACACTGCCTTCTATTTCAAAACAAAAGATTTAGCAGAAGCTGGAGAAAAAAAAACTTGAGCTTTATAACAGCTTTGCTGGTTAAAAGGTTTGAAACAGCTCAATTGAAGCTTAAGCTCAATTAAAGCTCAAGCTTCTCGCTGAAAGGCTTTGACTTGGTAACAGCTCATGCTCAGCTTGATTTGCCCGAGGCTTGGCTTGAATAAAAAAGGTGGGCTTGCACGTCCCTAATTTCAATAAATATAGATTACACAAGCATAACAAACTTTGATAGTTGAATGATTTCATTTACCACTTATCAGGAGCTCTATCACTAGTTGAGGGCTGATGTTGCAAGGAAAACCTAAGGGTTAACCCAAGTAAGATAACACTGATTCCATTCATAAAAAAGAGGATCACTCCAAACCTGAGTGATATCGAACTTTGTGGGGAAACACTTAGAAATGGGAACAAGGACAAATATCTAGTACTTAACACCAATTTAACCTAGAATTCACACTTGAGGAGCACTATGGAAAAAGACTACAACTCTTTAATGATAGTAAGAAGAGTATTCGGGAAAATCTAGGGACTAAGACCAGCTATGATGAGATACATCTAATTGAAATTATATGACCTATGATGAGATACCGGACCATGGTTTGGTATATTAAAACTGAGCAAAGGAGGGCCAAAATCACTCTGACTAAGGCTCAGATGTTGGTCTGTCTCTGTATCACCGGAGCAAAGTCCAAAACATCAAATGTGACAATGTTGATAATGAAGGAATTTTCATACAATGATTTGTTTATCATGACAAAGGCTAGAAAGGCAGCCTATAGGTTGAAATGTGGTGGAGTCTGGAGAACCTCACTCCTAAGGCATCCCAGAATTATGGGAACAATAAAATAGATATAACATAGTCGTTTTCGAAACCCTTTAAAGTTGAACTGACCTATGAAGAGGAGGATTATGTATTAGACATTTCAGGGGACCTGGTATGGTACACATATGGTTCCAAAATGAAGGAAGAAATTGATGCTTTAGTATGTAGGCTTAGACCAGGGTTGAAGCGTTGATTTTCCTTGGGACAGTAGGTCACAGTTTTTTTTGTGGTATCAAATATCATTAATATATTTATGTAGTGGTAAGTACAGTATTCACACATTCATAAGTTATGATTGAGAATATTTTCCCTTAACTTTATTTTGTAAATGTTTGTTTTAGATATAAAGAAGAATGCCAACGAATATTTGATCTGCAAAACCGTGTTCTGTCATCATGTGAAGTACTTTCAACAGATGAAGGTGAAAGTTCTGATGAGGACAGTTCTGACATTGAAGAGATGGGAAAAAACATTGAGAATATGTTAGCTAATAAGAAAACTAGTACACAGGTAACAATATTTTTAGTCTTATTTTTAAATGATGTTCATTTTTGTTAGATCTTCTTAATTATTAGAGATCAAATTAATTTTAAAACAGGTGACAATTGTAACATAGATATAAAAAAAATTTTTAAAAAAACATGAATATAATCTTGGATAGCGGAATTTTGTGGAAACTTCAATCACTAAATTTAAAAAAAAAACAAAACACTTTATTTTCAACAAGAAAAAATTAAATTACTAGGTCGTGATCTTCAATTGTAACTTACTAGTCAAAAATGTTCAGTGCCAAGAAAGTTTGTGTCATATAACAACTAAAGACGACTTTGGTAATTTAAAATCCTTCTTTTTAAAATAAAATGTTTGTTGTGATGGAAAGTCGTGCATTTTCTTTCATAATACAAGTAGCCAATATGACATTGACCTATAAAGTTTTGCAGCACATTAAAGTTTAAGAGTGTGTGAGGTCTGGACTTAACCTCTATCTTTTGTTAAATGGGTAATACAGAGAAGCCAGTGTGGAAGACAAGGCGAGGTAGCTGTAATTTATAGAAAATAGATACTATTGGTCCAACAAAATAAATACAAACTTTCTTTGGGATAAAATTAGATTATAAACTCCTTCACATATTTTATTACAGACAAATAATTATAATTTGTGGATGAAATTTTTCAGTTCGCGTAGAGAAAAAAAAAATAATAATAATAATAAAATGAACTACGAGAAAACACTAAAGTTTCATAAATAATGGCAATAAAATTCATGAATATGTGAAATTACTAAGTGCAAATATTGGTACTATTTTATACTAAATTTAAATGTATAATATCAAAATTAACAAAAAATATTTCCACATACTAAAATTATAGAATTAGAATTACAAAAAATAATTTTATATGATATAGGTTAGGCTGTTTATATGAAATAGAAATTTATATCATCAGAATTAATAACAACAAAAAATTTAAAGTGAAAGAGTAAAGTTATTGGATTGATAATAGAGTTTAATTACTTTATATAAAATCAAGGTGTTATCACTCCAAGTTAATATGATATAATTAATAGCGTTAAGCTTAGTAGAATTGAATTGGGAGGTTGTATATATTTATTTATTTTCAGGTCTACATGGATCAGCACCAAAAACTATTCATTTACATGCATTTTACTGTCTCCTGTAATAGAAGAAAGTGTACAGTTTATAACTGTCTTTATAGTACAATTCTGATTGATGTTTATTTGTAAAAAAGTAACTAAATAATGGGAGAAAACGATTTTTTTTCCAAATTATGGTATTTCAAAAGATTGTAAATAAAAGATTGAGAGGGAAAAACAGATGGGCACTCGCTGCTGTAGCATGCCACAGACATCGAGCCATTGGTGTCATCTGACACTATATGCCCGAACCAAGTAGTAAGAAGTAAGTAAATAAATAATTGAGGATTGTCAAACTGGAAACCAATCATCTTATTTTAAATGTTTCAATATTTTGTCACTTTTAATTAGTTTTCTTCTATTTATGTTTTATCGTCAAAATATAAAACCCTTTGATAAAAGATTTTGAAGCCAATTTTAACCTCTTTTCTGCTCTAGCTCAGATTTATAAAATCACCCAATTTCATTTAGTCATTTAACAATAACATGATTTGAAAATAATAAATAATTCATATCCACTGGAAATAACACTATTTTTTTTTTTTTTTTTTTTTAGAACAATCATTTTTAGTACCCGTAATCATTAATCAGTGGACTAATTGCATTATGAAAACGTAATCAGTACACATACATATATTTTCCAATGAAAGTTTGTTTGTACTTTCAAAATGTTAGAATTTCTAGTACAGTGAAACTCCCCTTAATGGACACTTCTTAATAAACAGATATTTTTGTATTCCCCGACTGGGATCATGCTTTTCTCACCTTTGTAATGTAACAGACTTTCCCAAAAATGGACATGGACTCAAATTTGATGACCAATTGGTCAGTTGAAACTTCTGAATAACGGACAGCGGAGCAAAATATCACCCTTTTCTAGGAAATTGTAGATATGTCGAAACACACATTCTAATGTCTGTTCGGTAATTACCCAGAAGTTGACTTCCTGGAAACTAGGATTGCTTTCTTTGTGTCTCTTATACAGTAGTTGTCAGTGTCCTTAAAGAATTCAGTTTGAATAAAGTTGCCATAAGAACAGTGTGTAGTATAGTATTGTATTGTGATGTCTCTCAAATAAAAACATTTAACTTTAAACGAAAAAGTTGAGGTTATTCATATATGAAAAATAAAAACCGAGTATGCATGATTAGCTGCAATATTTCAAGTTGGAAAGACCCAAATCAGTGACATTAAAAAAAAAAAATTAATTCCTAAATCGTGATCGGAAAACAAAAATTTATTACTATTATAATTAAAACTATAATACTATTAATCCTATAAAACTATTAATCATATGAAAAGCTGAAGAGCCTAAATGTTTTAAAGGAAATGATTTTGATCACTTGGGTATAGAATGATACTCTAACACACAAGCATGGATGACAAGGAATATTATACTGAATGTCTAACGACATTTGATCTTAAAAGGGGACGGTAGAATAGGAATGTTATTTTATTTTTAGACAATGCAACATCGCACCCCAACATAAAATGGACTAACACAAAATTAGTGTTCCTTCTCCCGAATACCACTTCCTGTTGCCAACCTCTAGATGAAGTAATCATACACAATTTCAAAGTTTATTGTAGATAAAGAGTTCTCAGACATATTTTGTCAAAAATGGAGGACATTACATCGGCTATGAACAGTGCAAAAATATTGTTGTTTTAAATGCAATTTTGTGAATATGCTCGGCTTTTAAAAGAGGTCAAATCCAATACAGTTAAAAACTGTTTCATTAAATCATGTTTGGTCAAAAGTGATAACAACAGTGACACTAAAGTTAATGAGTTGGATAATTTAATTCAACAATTTGGTGGATCTGTTGAAGAATATAAAATTGATTGACGATCCACTTTGTATCAAAGACTTGTCAACCGACTTCAGGACTCTTGTTGGAGATTTTAGCCTGGTAGCTTCAGTTGAGCATAATACAATTGACAAAAACAATGATGATGTTCCAGTGGCTGAAATTATGAATCTAATCAAGTAAGGAAGCTCCAAAGGAGGTAATGAAACTTAAAAATTACCTTATAAAAAACAGGACACATGAGGAGTTTGTTTAATTTTTGAACTCCAACAGAATGTTGAAAAGACTTTAACAAAAGACCATATTAAGCAAACACAAATTAACGATTTTTTTTTTCAAAATAGCTATTGATTTAATTAGTGGGAATATACAGTATACTAAAGTAAATAATTGTTAACTAATGTTTAGATCTTTACAAGCATATTTCTTACATAGTTTGATTTTCTCCCTTTTTAAATTAACATTTTCCTAATTTGCCTATTTGTTTATTCAGTATTGTAGTACGAAATGATTAATAAATAAAGAATTATAACCCATTTTTGTTTTATTGTGTATTCTTGTGAGATTAAAACCATTATGCTTGTTGTACTATAAAAACTTTAATAATACAGTAGAGAGCCGTGAAACGATACCAATATTTAATTTATTTTATTGACCGTGTGTATGAGTTAAAGTATATGCAAAAAAAAAAAAATGGGGAAAAACTTAAACTATACCATAAATTATCATTCTTTTTATTATGGTGTTATCCAAATAAAAATCTATTGTACTTATTTCATAAAATAACCTAGAAGGTTTTTTTTCTGGTTTGAGTAGATTTTAGAAAACAAATATAGTATTTATATGTAAAATGTTATATTTAAAATATTTTTATTTTCAGTTATCATTGGAGAAAGAAGAACAAGAAAGACAGGAGTTGAGAAAAATGATAATGGGAGAAAGTGGTGGAGACAATCAAGATCCAAGGAAAGGAAAAGACAAGAAGAAGGATGATGATGACAATAATTCTCTCTCTAATTTTTCAGGGCAACCAGGTATTCATCTTGATGTTAACTTTTATTTAATGAGTTCTTCTGATCACTTATTATAATAAATAACTATTAATCATGTTGTAAGCCACAAGTGGTGCAAATTTAACCACTAGTAGTTATTGCCATTAATAATTTAATATTTAATTTACTTTTATGAATTAGATGTTATCCATTCTGATTCCCTATAATAAACCAGACAAATTTTAATTCAGTCTTTTAGCATTTGCGACTGTTTAGTATTTGTGAGTGTTTTAACATTATTTGTTTTTAAACTTATTTTATCACGTTGAATAGTTCAGTAGTTCATTATCTTTACAAAATTAAGTTGAATCAAATTTGAAGTCTTTTAGAATGGGGAAAAATGACACCATTTCTGTTCAATGTTTAATGTTAAGCCATTACATATATTTCCTGTAATATTTGCTACTTGCGGATTTCGTAGAGTACTAAAACACGTGGATAATTAAACATATAATTAAGGTTAAACCACAGTTAATTATAAAGGGTGTGGTATTTGATCTATAAAGCTTTCTAAAATTGTAAAGCTGTTTTAACTCTTACATGTCGTAAACATGCATTCCCAAAGTAGCCTAACCTGAGCAGACTCACCTAAGTTGTAAACATCACTTTTTTTCAATTCAACATTTCACCCACTAATAATCGCCATATCGAAATTAATTATATACCATTGTAAAGCCAATATTCCAAATTTTCATATTCATATAACCAAAAATCAATAAATCGTAATAGATCTATAAATTTAGTGTATTTGCCACTAGCATAACGGGGCAACACTCGTTGCAGTAAAAAACCAAATTACATCATTCTTTGTTTAGTTTTCACAAGTCCACATCTCTGTCTAACTACTTTACAATGACGCTATGTTATAATGTTTTTCTTCCTTTTTCAATCTGTCCTTTTCGAATTATTGTAGCTCTTATAATTGTGGAGATATAGAAATTATCCAAAATCAAGAATTCATAACACGTTTTACAACTCAATGAGTCGTAAGCATCACCTTTTTTTCAATTCAACTTTTCCTCTACTAAAAATCATAATAATCATTAATAATAAAGTTAATGTTCCAATCTTTCATACTCATGAAAGACCATAAAAACTTAAGAAAATACGGGGTGAGTCAGACCACCCGTGCAGTACTTATAGCTGTCTTACAAACTTACTTTAACACTTTTTCATTCTCATTTCCCCCTAATTTGGCTCCACTGAATCCAATGAAATTAATCAATTTTGAAATATGCCCCAAAAGGGCCCTTTTTGGGGGGTAGGGGTGCTTTTTGAGGAATTTTCAAATGTAAACATGGCTTGTGTGATACATCATTTTAAAGGTCTAATTACCTTGAACATTTTGGCGCAATCAAAAGTTAATTATCTTTAACCGTATGTACAGGGTGTACCAAAACGTATTGAAATTGGACTTTAAAATAAAATACCGTGTTATCCTAACTACAATACGGAACAGCACCAGATTTTTGTCCAAGCTTATTATTGAGCTATTCTTTAAGAAAACGTGTGGTACAGGCATTTTTCACTGTATTTTGAATATTTTAAAAATGCTCAAAATTGAAGAATTTAAAAAAGCCTAAAACTCAAAATTCTTAAATAGCAACTTATAGCAAATGTTATATCAAGTAAAAGGTCTTTTAAAAACAAACATTTTTTGTATTTTATTTTTTTATCTATCTCTTACTGTTAATAAATGGCAGCCAAAAAACTTAATTATGCCAGTTTACAAAATTTAACAAATTACTTTTATTTGAACAAAAAGGTGTTTTGGATTAAATAAACAGTCTCTGTTATGTAATAAGAACAAAATTCAACTTGTTTTTATTTTTCAATGTGGCTCAATACTTTGGTAGTAGTTGTCCATGTTTATCTTTACTACCTACTACCAAAGTATTGAGCCACGTTGAAAAATAAAAATAAGTTGAATTTTGTTCTTATTCATAACAGAGACTGTTTATTTAATCATAAACACCTTTGTTCAAATAAAAGTAATTTGTTAAATTTTGTAAACTGGCATAATTAAGTTTTTTGGCTGCCATTTTTTAACAGTAAGAGATAGATAAAAAAATAAAATACAAAAAATGTTTGTTTTTAAAAGACCTTTTACTTGATATAACATTTGCTATAAGTTGCTATTTAAGAATTTTGAGTTTTAGGCTTTTTTAAATTCTTCAATTTTGAGCATTTTTAAAATATTCAAAATACAGTGAAAAATGCCTGTACCACACGTTTTCTTAAAGAATAGCTCAATAATAAGCTTGGACAAAAATCTGGTGCTGTTCCGTATTGTAGTTAGGATAACACGGTATTTTATTTTAAAGTCCAATTTCAATACGTTTTGGTACACCCTGTACATACGGTTAAAGATAATTAACTTTTGATTGCGCCAAAATGTTCAAGGTAATTAGACCTTTAAAATGATGTATCACACAAGCCATGTTTACATTTGAAAATTCCTCAAAAAGCACCCCTACCCCCCAAAAAGGGCCCTTTTGGGGCATTTTTCAAAATTGAAATTAATTTCATTGGATTCAGTGGAGCCAAATTAGGGGGAAATGAGAATGAAAAAGTGTTAAAGTAAGTTTGTAAGACAGCTATAAGTACTGCACGGGTGGTCTGACTCACCCTGTATATCTAATAAATCAATATAGTAAGTGTGTTTTCCCGCTAGGGAGAGACACATCAACATGAATCATAATAAATGACCTTATTCTTCATATAGTTTTAGTAAATCTTAATATTTGTCCAAATACCAAGAGTTGACAATATTTTATAGTATTTTTCTTCCTGTTTCAATCTATGTATTACAAATTATCGTAACTATCATAGTTATTAAGATATAAAAATTTCACGAAATGATGACCAAGATTAACCATGCCCGCTTTCTTTTCGATACGTTTATGAAACGTCAAATATCGATTACTAATATATAGATTTTTTAAACTAATCTTATACCATTCCAAAGACAAAATTCAGATGAAACCTTTGATATAATGGTATAGTCCACACCACTGTGAGTAGAATATTTTGTTCGTACTGTACCTCCAAAGTTGTACTTCCTAAAAGGAAATCTTCTTCACTTTCTTTCGCTTAGCTATGTTTTGTGCAAGTGTCAGCATCCCTGTGTCAGTTTATTTCTATTATTGTAAAGTTATTTTGTTATAGTGATTTATTTATTATAATTTGTTTATTCAAGTTATGTTAAATGAGTATATTTTTACAGATATCTCCTTACAACTACTGTCTATAACTATTGTATATGTTTCAATAGTATAAAATAAGTTTTGCAGCTATTTTATACATTTTTGTATGTTATTATTTTCTTGAAATTTCGTTAATGTGAAGACTATTTTTCTTGTTCTTAACTACCTGACTGAAATATAAGACTTCAGAAAACTTTTAACATCATAGTTTAATTTTTTGTGATTTAGTTTAATATCTAAATAATGGTATATTACAAGTTGTGTTTTGGATAAAATAACTATTTTTGGAGAATTTTTCTAAATAGGCCTAACTTTTAGCTATATTTCGCTTTTTACATAAAAATAATTTTGTGTAATGTAAACTTTATATATATATATATATATATTTTTTTTTTTTTAATTTTTTTTTTTTTTTTTGTTTCTTTTTACCAATATTTATTCAAACTACATTACAAAACCTTTGCATATCCTGAAAAAAATGAAAAATTTTGTTGTGTATATACATACATCTGGCTATCATTTTGGCATCTTATCATAGGACATACAATTTGGTATCCAACAGCGAAGAGGATTATATTGATTTTTTTACAAGAGTATATAGTAGGATTACATTGTTTTCAAACTGATATATGACCTTCTTCCAAAATCAATAACTTACCACCTTTTTCTAAGATATACAAAAGTTTTGTGTAATATTTGTAAATATATTTAGAAAAAAAATAATAAATTTGTTACATTTTCAAAATTAAAAAAAAAAAAATATTTTACGAAAAAAGGTAAATTTGTCATTTTTTTTTTCAAAAATTCACTAAAAATAGTAAAATATATTTTATACAGAACTTCTATATATCATTATATTCAGAAAGGTGCATAGAATTTAGGTGTGTAGTGAAAAAAAATGTTAGATGCAAAACATTTGGAGTTTTTTGGTCAAATACCAAAAAATTGGAGAGTAACGGAGAGAATAATTTCACAGAAATAGTAATCTACACCATACAAATAGATTTTTTTGAATTTTTTCAACGATTACTAGAGATTTGTAATATATTTGTTGAATATATTTAGGGGAAAAAAATAATAATTTGTTACATTTTCAAAATAAAAATAACGATTTCCCCTAAAAAGTGATACTCTTATAAGTGAGGTTAGTTTTGACACCTCGACAATTTAGGCGTAATTAGTAACTTTCTAAAGCTAGGCCTAAGACAAAATCACTAGATTTCACTAAAACAATATATTTTACAAAGAATAACACACATATTCACTTGTATAATCAAATAAAACACTCAATATAAGAAAATTTGCTTATAGCCTAGATTTACAATATTCCTCTAGGTTATCCCAAATATAAACCATTCACAAACTAGAAATTCACTCAAAAACATAAACTTTAGAAATTAAAACACATATATTGTAACTTTTATACACAATTTATATACAATTTGTGTACACAAACCTTCAAAATAACAAATATCTAACCCCAAAACAATATGCACCACGCCTTTTATATTTTAATTTACGTCACACAATTGCGTATGTTGCGAGATCAAAACAAAAACTTCTAAATATCTATTGACTATATCAAGTACTACTAACTTGTAGAATGAAATCTCCTCTACAACATACTATAAAGAAAGATTACCAAATATTGATAGAAAAATGGATTATGTCATTTCGTAAACTGCACCGAATGCCAAGTGAATTTCGTCCCGTCAGGTTTCTACTATCGTCAAGTAGAAATATCTCTCGATCTGTGAGATGCAGAAAAATTTGTAATCTACTGTTAGAAAGAGAAACATGTGATCTATAGAACAGTGTTTTAGTCGACTTATTTGACAGAAAAATATATTTGTAATCATATGGGGGAAAATGGCGTCGCTTTTACTAAAAACCGCACAGTTCAAATCTATGATTTTACGCATTAAAACTATGCGAACTTCACCAATTTTTGGAATATTATTTATAACGTTTTGTGTTTTTTTTGCATGATTATGCATCTACGGAACATTAGCTTTCCAACGGTATTTTATTTATTGCGATAGGACGATTCTAAGTGGGCGTAATGTTGAATTGCAAAATACATGTTTTCCTGTCGTTAGACTAGACCATGCATTAAAAATCGACCCTCTGAGCGGGTCGGTGCCGCTTCTAGGGTTAAGGTTTATAGTAAGGCGTTTTAAGGATTAAATTGTTGAGGATGATTAAGAAACAATATTCTACTAATAAGTATCACCCTCCCTATTGTGTGTCTGTGTGTGTTTTTGCGAACAAATTTAGATAAGCATCTAACCCAACCCGTTTAAGTTAACCAATTAAATAATTATACCAAACCGATCTAAATTAAAAGTAAAATTTATGCTCAATAGTGAGCATTGTAAAATAAATTATTTGCTCTGAGACTTGTTTGTCCAAGTTGTGGCACCCAAAAAAATAGCAAGCATTTGACATATATATTGGTTGATTATCAAATTTATTCAAGCTATTAACATGAGTCAAAATTATTCGTGAAGTGATTATGTCCAAATCAATTAGTAGAAAATTAAGATTTTTGGGGTTACAAGAAATTTTTGATAGTTAAAATTATACCAAAAATAGAAACAAAAGTATAAGTTTCATCATGCTAGCAATGTTAATAACAATTAAATAATGATTTGAAGGACATTGGTAACATGTCATATAGGCTAGCTATTAAAGAATATAACTACAACAATTGCAAATTTAAAAAAAGAAGATTTTCCAAGATGTATTCATTATATAAAGAGTAAAATTTATAAACTTGTTACAAGTATGAATATAGACCCTTTTAATTCATATGTTGCTTCTAGGCTAAAAACAACTTTAAATATTAGTTTTAAATAATCATTTCTTAATTTAAACATATTAGAGTAAAACTTTGATTCGTCATGTTTATATACTTAAGGTTTTTTTTTATTTATTAAATTCAGTTTTTTAAGATTTATAATTATTTTGTTTAGGGCGAGTGTTGAAAATTTATCGCACTTTCCGAGATCCTGAAGGTAAAGAATACACACGAATGGAAGTAGTAAGAAAACCAGCTGTTATAGATACATATGTGAAGATCAGAACAACTAAAGATGAAAACTTCATTCGTCAGTTTGCTACATTGGATGATGCTCAAAAAGAAGAAATGAAAAGAGAGAAGAGGCGAATTCAAGAACAACTCCGAAGGATTAAACGTAATCAAGAGCGAGAAAGAATAACAGGAGGATTTTTCAATCGTCTACCTTTAGGAAGTCATTCATGTAAGATTTATTACAAGTATAATATAGAATATGTAATGTTAGTACAGTAATAACCTAATTGATACATAATGTATTTAGTAGCGTGATTTTCCTTCGTTGTAATGGAAAAATGAGTCCTCTCTTACAAAATGTGTGCATTGCCATAGTACGCATACATCCTTTTTTTTAATTTTTTATTTTGGCCGAGACGATACCTTTATTGTATGATCATGTCAATACAATTACAGCAACAACAATACAGCAAAATACAGATAATATACTACGATAGATCGTTACACATAAAAAGACAAATAGCACATATGAAAACTATACATCAAACATATATATACATAATTTTTGTTAAACTCATCTAAGTTATAAAATATAGTTCCTTATAAGGTCCCTCTTAATTATGGTCCCCTTAACCCCTTAAGTGTTTATGTCGGTTTAAGCCGACGCTACAAATATCGATAAAAAGTGCCGCTGTCGGCTAAAGCCGACGCTCTTAACTTGCCCTATTCTATTTCGTTCTCTGTCGAAATATTACGTTGTAGGTGCTAGTATTACCGCTAGATAGTGTTGGCATGCTCTCTAGAGCATAACTTATAAAACTACCGCTTTATTTTTTGTTCTCTTTGGATCCGCCGTGAAATTATATTTACAAGGAGTCGCGATACCAGTGCAGCGAATGTGATGTTGGGCTGTGTGCTGCCCCATGTTTTAAAATATATCACACCCAAAAAAATTACTAAACATTAGTAAGAAACTGTAAACAATCTTTATTGTGTGTACTTTTATTTTTAACAATGGTTTTATACATTTTACTTTTTTTTAATTGTTAGGTAAATGTGTTTTTAATGTATTTGCAGAAAATTTTTAAATTATATTAAACATGACATTTATACTTTTGATGTTGCTTATATTTTCTATTAATGCCTATTTTTTAACTTCCAAGTTAACAAACATTAAAATAATCAAATAAAAAAAATAGGCATTTTTGGGTTGATTTAGGCAAAAAAAATAAAACACTTAAGGGGTTAATTCCATATGGTTCACAGACCCAGCACCACACAATTTTTCTTCTTCTAAAAACCTTCATTTAGGTACTATAACAATTATTAATTAGAAACCTATTATAAACAACATAGATATTCGTAAACAAGCAGATATAGTTGGGTTTAGGGGTATGTGAGCTTAGGTTTTTTAGTTCAAGCTAAGCGTCAGATAAATCAACCTGAGCTTGAGCTTTAATTGAGCTCAAGCTCTAGCTTTTGAACAAATTCAAACTTTTATTGAGTCTGTTAATGGACTCAAGCTGTTATTGATCTTGATTTTTTTTTTTTTTTTTTAATTCTGCTAAATTTTAGATTGAATTGTATCAATATAATGTCGATCTTTTGTTTTGGAATGGGCAGTACAGAGAAGCCAGTCAGAGAGAAAAGTGAAATAGCTGTAATTGACAGAAAATGGACACACTCGATCTAGCAAAATGAATACAAACTTCCTTTAGTATGAAATTAGATTATAAACCCATTTCATTCACATATTTTCTTAACAATTAAGTACTTTATTATAGATAAATAATTATGGATTTGTGGATAAAGATTTTCTTTCAGTTCAGGTCAAGTAAAAATAAAATCTTACCAAATAAACAAAAATTTAGGTCTCTTAAATAATAGTGAAAAATTAGTAAATATGTGAAATTACCGAGTGTGAATTTCAGTAAAATATTTTATAACAAAATTTAAGTATGTAGTATCAGAATTAACAAAAAGAAAAAGTATTGTCTAGGACAGAGGTGTCAAACTCAATTTTGCAGAGGGCCATATATTAAATTTAGAATGTGTAGGCGTGCCAGATTCAAATTAAAAAATGTACTGAATGTTATTATAACATTTTATTTATTTAATTTTATAGTATAATATACGGTTGTTAAAAATCATATCAAAGTTATAAAAGAGGGTAATTATTTTGTTTTTGACAAGTTCATTGATGTCAGGTATCATATTCGTTGTAATTATTTTAAGAATTGATTGGAGATGTTCATTCGTAAGTCTTGTGCGATGCTTGTTCTTATTAATTTTCATGACGGAAAACATCTGCTCAATAAATAGGTGCTACCAAACATGCACAGAATGCGTGCTGCATGCTTTTTAATTCCGGTTAGTTTTCCAAACTCTTGAAATATTGTGTATAAAATGTAAGAGCGTTAGCCTCTTTAAATTTTTCTTTCAAAATACTGTCCGATTGAAGATCTATCAACTCCATTTGCAAATGAACTGGTGCCTGTGAAGCTTCAAAATCGAATGGATTGTTGAAAATTTGGAGTTCCATTTCATTCATTTTGTGGAAGTCTTCAAAACGATTGTTGAATTTCGTGATCAGATTTTGCAGAAGTTGAGAATATTGATCCAATTTTTTTTTTTTTGTTCACTGTGCCAAATGATTTTAAATGTGGGAAAAGATCCAAAGTTTGATTTTTTACCTGATTTTCCCACAGCCTCAACTTTGTTTCAAAGGCTTGAATACATGAATATATTTGAGTGACAATAAGATTTTTACCCTGTAACTTTACATTCAGATCAGTCAAGTGTTTATTAATATCTACCAAAAAGGCACTTATCAACCCACCAGTCATTGCCATAATCAATTGGGTTGCCTTTTTCTAACATGAAAGCTTGAATAGGGTCACGTATTGCAAAAAATCTTTCTAAAACTACACCTCGACTGAGCCAACAAACTTTGGTGAAATAAGGGACATCTGAAACGTTTTCGTCCAAATCTTGTAAAAGCTGCCTAAAATGTCGGTGATTTAGTCCTCTGCTCCTTATAAAATTTACTATTTTAATTATAGGTTGCATGACATGGTCCATTTTTAAATGTTTGGATGCCAATGATTCCTGATGAATTATACAGTGAAATCTCACAAAATTCCCCGATGTTTTCTGTTTTAATTTAGTTATAACGCACAAATGTTTGCCAGCCATGGCAGGAGCGCTATCCGTAGTTGTGCTGCTAAGTATATTCCAGTCGAGTTCATATTCTGCTATCAAATGCTCAATTGCAGAATAAATATCATTTGCTGTTGTAGTACCTGTCAATGGAACGCACTTTAATAGTTCTTCAGTTATTTAAAAGTTACTGTTAATACCTCGTATAAAAACAGCAAGTTGAGCTGTATAATCATTATCGGTGCTCTCGTCAACAACCAGTGAAAAGTTTGTAAACTCCTTAATTTTCTCCTTCAGTTGAATAACCTTACTTACTTACTTCTTAGTACGGGC
Source organism: Aphrophora alni (assembly GCA_963513935.1). NCBI lineage: Eukaryota > Metazoa > Arthropoda > Insecta > Hemiptera > Aphrophoridae > Aphrophora > Aphrophora alni. The sequence goes on from OY740766.1 coordinate 97,699,937, forward strand.
GTCCAGCATCAATCGGAACCGATGGCCCGATGTCCAACGGACGCAGCACAAGCAAGCTGCCAATGTTTTTGTTTTTAAGGATGTCCTCAAAATCGTTGACTTCTGCTCTTAGTAGATCACGTGAAAGAATTGGATAGCTGCAACGCAGAAGAATGTGCTCCAGGTCCTCTTCATCGTCTTCGCATAATGCACAGTGCGACGAATCGGTAAGGTTAATGCGGAATAGGTATTTCTGCGTCACTATGCTGTGAAAGATGCTAGTTGTCTTTGAACCCCTTTATATAAGTTCCCGTCAGTTGGTAGGGGTTGAATCCTGTGTAGGTGTCTCCCAACGGTTGACTGATTCCATTTGTCCGACCAGGCTTTATAAAAATATTTGTTGCCTTGGTTCCTACAGTGAAGCAATGAAACCTTCTTCTCATCTGTAGGCTGCATTTTAGAGGCTGCTTTCGCTATTTGGTCCGCAACCTCATTTCTGTATACGTCAGAATGCGATGGTACCCACTGCAAAGTAATTTCACATCCATGGCTCTGTAGTTCACGAAACAGGCGTCCAATTTCCAAGATACGAAAAGCATATGCCGTAGGTTCGGGGTTCAAGATAGCCTGCAGAGCACTTTTGGAGTCCGTTAAGACACACTCCTGCGGTATTTTCAACGATAAACAACTTGTAAGCGCTGCATTTATAGCTAGTAATTCTGCGTCCATACTGGACAATGAGTTTGCTGGCACGTAGTACCTATCACCAGTTGTTTGATTGAAGTAACCGGCACCAGCAACTTTTCTTTCAATGTCCACTGAGCCATCGGTGAATATCTTGATGTACAAGTTGAATAACCAAATTTTGAGATAAATCATTTATTCTTGAAGCAACAGTGTTTCTTGACAGTGAAATATCTTGAATTATTGACTTTTGAAATGGAAATGAAACATCGGCAACTTTCAACATACAGTCTTTAATAAAATCACCATCAGTGTAAGGTTGATCTCTTCGCGATTTCTAATGTAATAATAAAACTTGATTTCAGGGCATCTTCGCTTTCAGTATTAGCTTTAGTAAACATCGATTGTTGACCTTGAAGTTTAGATTTTAAAGATGACAATGTGTCCATTCTTATTTTTTCAGTGTAACAATTGAATTTTGATTTATGATCCGTATCATAGTGTCTCTTCAAGTAAAACTCCTTACAAACAGCAACTGTTTGATTGCAAATCAAACACAGGGGTTTACCTTTCCATTCTATGAAAAAATATGCAATTTCCTATTTAGACTGAAAAACTCTGCACTCACTATTAACTTTACGTTTTTGTGATATTATGCCAAAATCGTAACAATTATGGAACTCCACACAACAATTATGGATATCGCACGTGCACGACACAAACAAATGCACAATCACTCCTTCGCAGTACAACTAAAATCCTTCTCCGACCGTATCGCTTAGATTACTCGACTCACGTCGCGCCGACGCACTTCCTTTTATATTGATAAGGAAGGTTCTAGTCTAGACTCGAAGCGTGTGGAAGATTCTTTTGTTCTCAACAAAAATAATAGGGTATTTCCGCTTGTTGCTAAGAGATGGTGTTACTGTCTATCTCTCTCGCTTGTCTAGGCATGTGCTGCCCTTAAAATTACTTATAAATGTAGTGTGCGCATTTTTAACTTCCTTAGAGGAATCGAGTAAAGTCTAAAAGCTCTAAAAAACACAAAACACGCTTCTTTCTGTGACATATTGTGATCGCGGGCTGTATTGATACGGCCCGTATCTTTGACATGACTGGTCTAGGAGTAAAACATCAATTTAGACAGCAAGGTGTTATCACAATGTCTAACATTAAGCCTAGTAGAAATGAGGTGGGAGAACTAGTTGGCAATGAATGGGTGTTTGTGTAATCTTTTTTGGGAAATTATTATTTCTTAAAATTACCTAAGAACTATAAAAAGTTTACCATATTTATTTATTTAAACATTTGTTAAGTATTTCACATTTTCCAGTCATACAAATAGTTTATTCGTGATTCTATAAAATGAACCAATTTCAGAACACTGTCTGTCTATACAAGGCTTTGAATATACGATTGCAATACTAGAGATGACACAAGTTTCCCGACGTCATATCTTGCTCAGGTCACATATTGAACCCAGTACTAATCCAACTTAGAGACCCAAAAATACGAAATGTTATAATGCATTCTTTAAGCAGCTTACTTCCTTTCTCTTGCTAACTTCCTCTGATTTACACATGTTAATAAAAACTTGTTTTAATCTCATCTCATAAAAAGGGCATTTGAAAAAAAACAGTATTATTCCATCAGTTTGGTCCTTGTTCGAAAACCAAACCAGGATCGTAAAACCAAGACCTGATTGGAAAACCATACCGAGTTCGTAAATTCAAACTAGACTCATAAAATCATCGAGCTTCGAAAATCTAAAAAATAAATGTAAGTTTCCTGTCTTTTGCTATCCTAGTAACTTTCATATATCCTAGTTTTGGAACATATATCGAAGATTAATTATAATTTGATATATTACCTATTTTTGTCCGTCTTGTGACTTTGTTGTTGTTTTTTTCTTTTCTTCTACAACGCATTTTGCGGCCATAATCCTATTTTCTAGTATCACACAATTAGAGATTTATCCAATGCATATTAAACACGTACACATTTTTTTTTATACACATACAGTAAGTCATATTTTTGATACACACTATCGTGTAGTTTGTGTGTCAAAAATACTACTTACGCATGTGTGTCCAAAACATTTTGTGACTTTTAATATATGTTTTTAATGTATAAATAATGACCTCCAATTGAGTAATACTTGAAAATAGAATTATGGTCCCAAAACATGTTGTAAAAGAAAAGAAAAAATTACAACGAAGTCACAAGATGGACAAAAACAAGTAATATATCAAATTATATTAACCTTCAATATATGTTTTAAAACTATAGGGAAAACAGATCTACTAATTCTACTGAGGACTTGACAACAATCTTACATTTCAGGGAAATTTGAGATAAGTTTGAATTGTTGAAAATGAGATGCTTAATGAACTTAACATACTAAATATGATGAAAAAATACTACTTTTGTTTTAAAAAACACACTGCTGGCATGAGCTATATAAACAAACAAGTTGACTTGCTACTTGTTACAGACTATAATTAAAAATCTTCATAATGTATTATAGCAAACAAATATTTAAATTAGGATTTTAAATTATTAATCAAAACAGACTATACTTGTCTTTTAGGTTATAATTTAATAGGGCACATAGCCTATTAGATTGGTTAGATTTTGTATGGACAGGAGACAGGCTTACCTTGGAAAATGGTCCTTGGTATTACCTAATAGTACATAAGTAAAAAAAACACTAAAGTTTTGAAATATTTCGTAAACACTGTTCACTTTCTCAATCAGTAGAGTTAAGAAGAAAACTGAAGACTGAGTGTTGAACCACAGATTTTTTTTTTTTTTTGTAAAGCCTGTTCGGAAAGGGAAAAGGATAAAGGATGATTCATCTTAGGTTAAGATTAGGGGGTTCTCTTGATTTTGTGACCCATTAATGAGACAGTTCCCATCTCCTTAGTTCTGAGGGGTTACATTCTGAAGGGAGTGATTTTATGATTTTTGTTGTGAAGCCTTCATCAAAAGTGACAATGTTGTGGATTGCTGCATGTAGTGCAGTTGGTTTCTCCATATCCATGATTTTCACGTCATGTCTGTGGCCATTCATCCTGGTGCTTAAGTTGTCTGTGGTTAGGCCAATATATTGAGCTTAAGACATAATGCATATATAGCAATTTATACGTGATTGATATAAAAACTAAACTATATAAGTGAGAAAGTGGCTATTTTTAACAATTGGTGTAACATAAATTAATTTATTTTGTAATTAGAAATAACTATCTACACTGTATGAACATTAAAGTTAACTTTATCTGCAAAAAATTATAATACTGCTTTTTATAAAATTCTATTTTATAAGAGGCCACTTGTTGAGGTACCAATTTATAATATTATTGATTAAAAGCCGTTTTGCAAAAGTATATATGTAAAAGAAGAAATCAATTACTCAACACATGTTTTACAAATTTCATTCTATTTATTTATGATTTTATTTAGAATTAGTTTAAATTTTGTATGGATAGGTGGCACAGGATTACCTAGGAAATTATTCCTTTGCATTACCTAATAGTGTAGTACAACAAAGTTAACTTTGAGCAAGTCTCTCGCAGGTTGGGGAAATGAGGGGCATGTAGTGGGAATAATAGGCTATTAGTAGATACCTCACTGCATGAAGGAGAATTTATATCTTTCTTAATCTAATATTGTATACAGTAAAAATTTAATTGAGAATTCCATTTAAACTGAAATATAATAACACAGTCACATATTTGTAATGATATTAAGAATGGCAATACATTAAAGTCAAATAAAACTATAATGCTTTAATTTTTTTTCACTCCAACAATACAATTTCAGTTTTGTTTTTTTTTTCAGTTAATTCCACAATACAGTTAGTCTAATATTTTCTGAAAAATTAGATTCACTGTCACTTTCATCGCTACTATTGTTCACCCTTATAATTAGTTCTTCCATTTGAAAATCAATTATTCCGTCTGATGTAAAATAATTATCTTCATATTTTTTTTCATGCTCATAATACTTCTTCCAGCCTTCTACAGTCAATCTGAAAACTTTTGGTTCACTAATTGTAGAACTACACTAATATTGTCATTTACATTAGAAGCCGCTACTGCATTTCTTACTTGTGTCCAAATAAGTTCTATTCTGTTTAGTTCTGGGTGATACGGAGGTAGTCTAACAACAGAATGTCCATGTTTTTCTAAAACATTATCGAAAAGATATTTGTCATGCCGGGCCATATTTTGTAATTTTAAATTATAAAGTTCAGATTTATACATTTCACTACTACAAATGATATTTTCTTTTCTTAACCATTCTAATATTATTTGCTTTTTACTATTTGAATTTGGACTGGGATTTAATTTTTTGTTATGATAAGGTGGATTGTGTATGACCAAAACTGATCATGGTCTTAAATTAAGTATTAAATGATTTTCAAGATACTTTTCATAATTCTTGTCATCGTGATAATCACCTTTTCACTCTCCCGATTTAAAAATAAGCAATGCATTTGGACACTTCCGCTCTCATTCCCTGCATGAACAATGATCACCCTTTTCCCTTTTGAAACTTTTTTTTTTTATATATAACGACTTGTCGAGTTGTCAGACAGTGAAAGACTTTTAACGTTGGTTTTGTCAGACAAATTTATTGGTCACCCTTCAAGTTTATAGTCTCATTATTTTTAAATAATTAAGTCTTTTCAATAGTGTGTCATTTTTTTAATTAAAATTCTTCTATTGTCGTCAGTTTTTCTTCACCGGAAACCTATATTTCTAAGAATTTTGCGTAAAGTTTCAGTCGTACAATTATATTCAAGTTCTGGCTGTTCGGTTCTAAAAACTGTCATTAGTGATTTTAAACACTGCAGTTTATTGTATTTTAAATGGAAATTATTAACTATATTTGTAGCCCAACATGCTTTTCTGAAAGTTATCAATATGTACTTTTTTAATTACAGGTCTTGAAAACGTCTCATTTTGTATACATTTGTTGAATTCTGTTATTACTTTTTTTACCGTACTTAATGGTATTTCACATAAGTCAGTAACACTGTGTTTAACATCATTCTTTAACATTTCTGGATTTTTTTCTACAAATTTTTTAAAGACATTTTCTATACTACACTTAATTTGATTTCATAGTGATTAATACTCCCTAGCCTATCCAATTAATTAATCTAGATTGAGACATTATAAACAAACCTAGAATGTAATAAAAAATCCACTAACTATATTGACTATATAATACGAATATCAGGTGCAACTGTTGTGATATAGAATGAGTCAGACTTGCGTTTCTCTCCCTCTCTTTCTAAGTTATACCATTGCCCCATTCCTCCCTACTCCCAACAGTCATGTCAAGTATACAAAAACTCATCAACTGTGCATCTCAATATTGATTGAAGTTAACTTTGTTACTATACACAAATAGGAAAGCACACAATAAAACACTAAAGTTCTGAAATATTTCATAAATACTGAAAGTGAACAGTATTTATGAAACATTTCAGAACTTTAGTGTTTTATTGTGTCTTTTCCTATTTGTATACTACTAGGTATTACCAAGACCCACTTTCCAAGATTAGCCTTTGTGTCCTAACCATATATAATCTATATTTATGTTCTTTCCTATTTATATGAACCTTACTTTTATAAACTATTTATGGTAAAAAACTTAGGTACTTGATGCAATTCCATGTGAACAATTAAAAACACACAATTAGTACAAACCCCTTTTATATTTGAATCTTGTCAACCTTATTTTCTCTGGTTACAGCATTGTCAAGATAACTTTACAACTAAAGACAAGACAAAGTTACATATTTCTTTAAGACAATAGCTGGGTATTCCCCATTGTTAATCTAAGTATGGAATTGAGGGAGGGTGGGTTAGTAAAGGATGATGACCTGGTTACGGGTTTAATAAGTGGGGAACTGCTTAAATCTAATTCATCATTTAAAACCAAATACATTTTTTCTACTACCACTCTATTAATTTCTAAATTTTCTAAATAGTTTAATTTTGTCGATTTATTGTATCATGTAAGATATTAAAATTAGTACTTGAATAAAAATCGGAAATGTTATTACTCAACCGCTATGAAGATGAACGGTTTGTGGTGGGGCTGAAGACTAGTTTTGCTAATCACTTGAAAATGCTCATTTCAGATTTTTATTCAATTACTAATTTGAATATCTTACATCTATGCAATATTTTTTTTTAATTTAACTATTTAGAAATTAATAGAGTGTTTAGTAAAAAAAAATGTTTTGGTTTTAAATAAGCAATTAGATTTAAGCAGTTCTCTATTCTTTAAACCAATGACCAGTTTCATATCTTTTTTCAACCCACCCTTCTCCTCCCCCATTTCATACTTCAATTAACAATGGAATTAAGGAAATATTTAACTTTGTCTTGTCTGTTAAGCTGCTTTGACAATGCTGTAACTAGCGATACCATGTTCCCCAGGTTCAAATAAAATAGATGGTTTGTATTAAAATAATTGTGGTTTTTAATCACTTACTCTTATAATTTAATATTGCTTTTATTTTAGAATTCATTAAGAAAAAAATTGTATGCACATATATATTTTACTCAAACTAACAATAGAGACAGCAGAACATTATGTTGTCATCTCAAGCCAAGGAATGAGAAGGAGAATATTTCTAGTAGTTTGAAAATTAGTTCAGCTGTAACATAAAAACAAAAATTATGGTGTTTTACATGTAAATAATATCTTTTTAATCTTGTTTGTATGTTGCAATAATTATACAACTAACAAAGATGTTTATTATTGTAATGTCCTAGCTTTATCTCATTCATTACTAAATACAAGTGGGCAAGGAGACAGTAGTGAATCTGGTCCTAGTGGCACATTGTCTTCACCAAACAAACCTATCAACAATTTCCAGCCTACAAAACTTATTCCACCAACTCCTCAAACACCAACACCGCCTCGAAGACGCAAACCTAACAAATTGAAACCTGACTTAAAACTTAAATGTGGTGCCTGTGGAAATGTGAGTATTACATTGTAATATTATGTTTCATGTAATTTATATACTATAATTTGCAAGCATTTATGATTAACAAATACTTTTTTTAAGGTTGGACACATGCGTACAAACAAAGCATGTCCACTTTATCAAGGCTCTGCTCCAGCACCACCTTTGAATGTAGCAATGACTGAAGAGCAAGAAGAAGAAATTGAAAAACAACTCAATGCAGATGATGAGGATCTTGTAAATGTAGATGGAACAAAAGTAAAATTGTCATCTAAACTATTAAAGGTAAGTTGTACTATCCACTAATATCTTAACTGTGAAATCTGACCTTATACAAAAATTTTAACTAAAATTTGTTGGGATTGTGTAAATTGGATTAAATGTAATAAAAGTTTTCTTTAAAAAATCTTCCAATTGTGAAATAAAAATCTAGGTAAGATATGATGTGGCCTTTTGAATGAACTCTCTTGAATCATTAAAAATATTTCACTTGCAAAAAAGACTGTTATATTTAATGTTTCTTCTAAATTATAGCAATCAATAGATATGTACAAGATCTCAAAATCAAGAGTTGTATAGAAAAAAAACTGAATATTGTCTCTATCTCATTAGCGAGAACAGATTCATTTATTACGTGTATTTTTCTCGATTCATTTTTAAGGTATCAAGTTTTTGTTTTTTATTTATTTTTTTTTTTTATTTTTATTTGGATAGTTCCATTATAATTCTATGTCTCAAATACGAAGTTTATTCATACATATTCCAGTGTGTTTCACCATTTAAATTGATTACAATATATAAAATTGTGTTATTGAAAGCTTCAGCTGAGGTTGTCAAGGGTGTAGCTTTCTGAATCACTCAACACAAACTTGTGCCAAAATTAAAAAGTTTCAGCGAAAATTACTTTTAGTATTGGTGGTTGATACGATTGCTATAAACTGAATACATTCTGAATTTTTCCCCATAATTTCAAGAAATTCTCAAACCAAATATTTCTAGATGCATGAATCCCAAAATTATGAAAATTCAAACTGTTTTGCATTAAACACAGCTTGATATGATATTGATAATTTAATCTGTGGATTTATAACCTTAAATTTGGTGTGGGCGTGACCAAATCCCTCTACAATAATTAATACAAACTTAGCAGTTCACTGTATTTAGGATGGAGACTCCATATTTTAAAAGCAATCTTTGCGTATTTGCAATCAGTTTCTCCGAGTTAACACAATTTGGCTTTTAACCATAAATACAGTAGGAAAAACTAAAAGCATTTTTAGTTTGATGCATTTAGACGTTTTCCCAGTAAAACATTTAATTAATCGTTTTGTTTCTTTAGTAAGCATTGTGTGTTAATTTTTTCATATTGTAGGCCTAGTTATTGTACACAAGAAGTTGACAGACTCGAGGTCAACCACTTACCTACGTATGAATTTGTTTGCTGTCATGTCCGTTTGTAGAAAGAAAAATTCTGTAGGCTATTTTTACCACCTGAACTTTGATCTTAGACCAAAGAAAATACAGAAAACCTGCTATACAGTTTGAGTTATAAAATGTTATGTTTTAGGGTTAAAGTTTTGTGTATGTAATGAAAGTTTAATTATAGTAGGGTTGGTAATGTGTTATGTAGTGTATTATCATGACTAAAATAAAATATGATTGTGCTTCAAAACAATCTTTTGTTGGAGAGTTTCCATCAATTTTAGAGTCAAGAAAAGACAATACATTTGCCTTTTGCAGTGTTTGTTGGTGTGATTTTACTGTTTCATATTTAAGTCTCAGCACATAGCGAAACATAAGTCTTATATTAATTTCCTTGTAAATAATACAAAACTTAAATTCGATGTTGGAAAAGAAAAAAATGATGTTATAAAAGCAGAACGCTATTTTACAAATTTGCTTTTAGAACATAATTTCCTCTTAGTATTCCGGTCACACAGGTACACTTTTTGGGAAAATGTTTCCTGATAACAAAATCACTAAAAATATGTTTGTGCTCAAACACAAACAACTGCTATAGTTCGGGAAATATCATTTTTAAAAGTTGATCAAATTTTAAGTATGATTAAAAAATTGCCATTTTGTATTCTACTGACAGTAGCAACCAATTTTACTTATTGTTTTACTAGCTGTTGCTTAACAGTTAATGAAGAAGGTTTTATTATAGATATTTATTAATCTTCAAATGAGTTCTAAAAGAAAGGAGAGTTTAATTCGTTTTTAAACTTACATAATACTGATGTTACAAAAATTAGTAAACATGTTAAAAAAAGCATTAGGTGCATCATAAATGAAACGTTAGTCAATTTCATAGTTACAGTATGTGAATATAAATAGATATTTATTTTATTTTGTAAATAAACCTTTGTTAGAAACTGTGTCCTTTTAAAACTCGTGAATAGACTTTAAAAAATAAATAAATAAACTGTCCTTTAAAACCTGTTTATCTGTAGACTAATTTGTGATCCAAAACTTGTGTGAAAAATTCTGTAAGTAATTTAAGCAGCACATACTTGTATATTTTAAAAATTAGCTACATAGACTATATTATGTACTTTTCACATGTTTTATAAACTGTAGCCCACATTGTTGAAAAAGAATAACTAGTATTCAAAACACCTAACAGTAAATTCCATCGTTAAAAATCTCTGTATTTAAAAAAAATTTTAACCTGGCAAGTCTGTTAATAAAACAGAGAAATATATGATATTATATACACTACACAAAGTAAAATTAACTATATTTATATTCCGTTAAATATTTAAAGATTACTTAAATAACATAGATAAAATCTATGTTTCTACATTGCAATATTAATTTAAACATCATCAGTTCTTTAATGTTTTTAGAATCGTACCAAAATGTAAAATGGAGTTTGAAATAACAGAATACTTTTATTTATTATTTATTCATATTGCCTTTCGAACTACTAATTTAAATTGGTACCTTGTCAAAAGTAGTTCAATTTCTTATTTATTGCTACAGCTGTTTCGCATAACTTTTCGTATACATTGTCAATGTAAAATCATTAAATTTTCTTTAATACTTTTTGAGTTGCACTTAGTTGAAATCCCATCATTCTTTTTTGATGACCCTATATTTTACTTTCAATGGCATGTTGATTCCATATTTTGTACATTACAAGCTATCTTTTTAATTCTATGTATTAAAAGTTGAATTGATTATATTGGTGTAATTAACATGGGTAAATAGTATGTGTATTAAATACCAACCTTTTATACAACTTTCATAATAATAACTTTTTTCACGTTAAAGCATGCTGAAGAAATTAAAAGAAGATCTCTTCTACTAAAAGTACCAAAAGATGCTGTTAGTTCACGTAAAAGGCGTAAACCGCCAAATGAACTACACTGTGATTATTTGAAGAGGCAACAACGACCAGCAAATCGAAGACGTACAGATCCTGTTGTAGTTTTGTCAACTATATTGGAATCCATCTTAAATGAAATGAGAGATTTACCAGATGTCCAGCCATTCTTATTTCCTGTTAATGCTAAGGTATTTAATGTAAGATATAAATAATGTTGATTTAGTTTTAAAAATACAATTAATTTTTCTAATAACAATTTTTTTTTTATATAAAGGAATTTTGATTAAATTCTGTTTTATAGTACAATATAAAGGGTGTTTCAATATACTTAATTACAACTTTGAAAGTGTATAAAAATGTATTCATAATACATACAAAATTGGTTGCGGTATCATTTTATATCAAAACAAATCAATTTTTGTATAAAACGGTTTAGTTGACTTAAGTGCCACTAATAGCAGGCATTCAAATTTATTTATTACCAAACCTAATTTACCATATTCATCATCCCTTCTTTGCCTGTGCAGTGATTTGGTTTTTGAGCTTACCGTGATTGTTAAGTAAAGACAGAACATCCACTTAATATTTAACTAAACCCCATAACAAATTTCGAGTGGTGTTAAATCCACCGACCTGAGACTCTATAATCGAAGGAAAATCTTGGACTTCTATAAGGTAATGTGGGTGTGCAGTATTTTGCTGGAAGTGAACATCTTCATCTTAGTCATCTTCATGTCATCTGTAGAATAAAAACCATATTTAGAATACAATATACTGGCCATTGTCTTCTCAATAAATTGACCATACACTTTTCTTTCACTTTGTTAAGAGTACAAAACAAATTCATTTTTGGGCTGTTTTAAACATGCTTGAGTTATTTTTGAGGTTCTTTAGGTTTTTTTGCTGCCCCAGGTCCTCATACAGTTGTGATTACCTTTCGCCTGACTAGAAAAATTGACTAATCGCTAAAGATTATATTTTCCAGAATTGTCTTATTTTTCATAATACTAATAATTTCTGCACAAAATTAATAGTGGATCCATCTTATACATATCAGTAATTCGTTTCAATATTTTTAATCTGTGTGGTTTCAATTTCAAATGTTGTTGTTGTTGTTTAAATCCAGATTTCAATTCATTAGGTCTCTGGTATCCCAATACATTTGTGCGATACTCTTTGGACTTCTCAAAATAGTGAATGAGCCTTGGGCAGACTCCGATTCGCCAGAGATGAGTAGCAAAGCAGTTGTGTCGGGCGGTGGACTTTCTTCTAGGTTTTCTCCCTCTTTGTATGTATATTTCACAAATGTTGTTACCTGCCATATTCTTGTTTAACTAGTCTCTTTGACATTGTTCTTTTAAGTAAGTTTGTGGTAATATGCAGTTTAGTTTCTCTTGATGCCTTTGAATCTATCAGTATACCAATATTTGTGTTGCTAGTTCATTATGATAGTGAGGACTTTCAATGTTGTCATCAAAATTTGTTCTGTTCAAGACTACAGGGAATTAAGGAGAGAAGTGGGTTGAATAAATTCCTGCTTCCATCCTGCCTTTTTCATCCATTGCTCCATCTGTATAGACTCTTAACCACTGGTCTATAGGATATCTTTCTTTTATTATGTTTATGCCTATTTGCTGGAGAGTTAGTGGGGACCAGTTTTTTATTTTTTTTATTTCTCTCTTCTATTATTTCAAATATTTATGTAACATATATTGAACAGACTGTTGTGAATGTCTAAGATCTCTTTAACATATTCATTGACGTCAAAAACAATCAAGCGGCCTGTTGATTTTTTAGACTGAACAAACAGCATGTCTCATCAAAATTCTGATGTTAAGAATAAATTGTGTAGGTCTATTAGGAGGATTCATACTAATTGTGAAAATTAAGTTGAACTGTTTTTCATGGATTACATTTCATGAAACCAAAACACACAACAAGCATATTTCCGATCTGTAAAACTAATTTAATCTGCTCCCAAAAAAGAAAGAAAATTATATTACATAATTAATTTTGATACCTTAAATTACTAGGTTCTGTTACTAACCTAAGCTGGAACTCTCTGACTACACATTACACATTATACTTATACATATATACTTTTTCATATATTCATAATATAGAGAAAGACATGTAGTGCCGGTTCAGAAGTCAGGGGCTAAAAGGTCCAGGACTTAGTAAGTCTAGAACTCAAATAAGCTCTAGAGTCGAAAAAAAGAACAAAATCGGTCTCATGAATTACGGGCTAGCACCGTAACTCTTGGATCTACTAAGTCTAGAACTTGGTAAAGTCGAGGACTTGACATTGCTAAACTCTAGATTTTAGTGGGGAATTGTAGAGAAATGAGTATTCTAATGTTGGCATGGCCGCGTTGGGCAACCATTTGAAATTTTCATCTCAACCATTTATTATATTTTAACTTGTTGCTGTTTGAAAGTGAATAAATGGGGGGAAGGAATAATGCTCTAAAAATATAATTTATCTGGTTTATTAAAACATGAATGGTGTAAAAATTATTACAAAAATAATCAATAAGAACCTGTATTTTTTTTGAAAATATTACAAAGATAGACAATAGTTCTTCAGTTTTTATCATCATGGAAGTTGTACATATATATATAAAAAATTACAACTAATACAAACTACATAAAACATACAACGTTTACGTGTCACTAATACTGTGGAATATTAGTTATTATATTTCAAATTTAACACAATGACCAAACTTTGTTATATAAAAAGATAATAATTTGAGCCATAATATACTAATAATACAATACATTAATATAAACTACTTTTATACATCTAAAAAAAATTAAATAATCAAACAATGTAATAAAACCTTCAATAGGTGCTTGAAATATAATTATTGAATGTTTATTGTATTATTACAGATATTGTTAAATTTAACAACCTTTGAAATAAATATCATATATCTCGTGATAGAGGAAAGTAAACTGTCCTGTCTTCAGCCGATAATGTGACATTGTTTTCTAGGATGGTTTACAAATTGGAACCTGTATTCTCTTCTTCAGGTGGGGGCAATGGAGGTCGTGACAAGACAGTCATAAAAGTGTCAAAGTAAGAGCTAAGACTCCGTACTTTAGTTGGCGTTTTGTTGTGGGGAGCTTCAGAAGTTTTTGTTCTTAATGGTAATTCTTGTTTTGTTAAGTGTTTTTGTGTAATGAATATTTATTCGCTATGAGTGTTGAAAAACAACATATTGATAACAAAATGAATCCAGTTAATGAAGAAAAAAGTAAAAAGAAACAAGTGAAGTTTGAGCAAGGTGAACTTCAACAGTCTTCAATCATTACTATTGAAAAATCCCCAAACTGAGAAGAAACAAGATGACAAGAAAAACGAAGAACTGGTAAAAAAGCATGGATTATGGTCTGTGAAGGGTATTATGCTGAACCAAGTAATACTAAAAGGACCAGGGAGCAACTCCAAAGGCATTGAAGAGAATTAAAAAAGAGTGGGAAATGATCAGGCCTTTTAGAAGGAGCCTATTTAAAATCCATGAAGCAGCCTTAATTAGTGAACTCTAAATCTGCCCCAGCCATTCCCACTATTACATTAATATTACAGCCATTATATTACATTAATAGAATAATATCTTTTTCTATTCCTGTATTCTTTTTTGTCATACGTTGAAGTATGCAGTATTGGCACTGTGTACCATGCAAACCATCAACTACACTTAACACTCCAGGAAACTCAAACTTTAATAAAATTTTGATTTTGTTTCGTTACCATAGTTCCCTTTAAGAAATCTTAAATACTCTGCTCTCATTCTTTGGCATATGAGAAATGCAATTTTATGGATAATACTACATGTTGACTCGCGGCTTTTTAAGAAATCTACTGTTTCCCAAAAAACACAGACAGACTAAATAGGATGTAAGATTATCAAATATTATTTTCAGACAAATTTTTATAGGAACTTTTTAAAAGTTTCCTCTGAAACACCCTTTATAAAATAATGAATGGGACATGGAGTGAAAGAGTAAATTATGTCAATGAGAGTATGTTAATTTGAGCCTTGAATTATAATGCACTATAAAACATATACAAATTTATATTTATAATCATTTTAAAAAGTTGTTCTTATTTATGATATTTGTTTAGGTTGTGCCAGATTATTATAAGATAGTATCCAGGCCAATGGACTTGCAAACAATTAGGGAAAATTTGAGGCAGAAGAAATATCAAAGTAGAGAAGAGTTTCTTGCAGATGTCAATCAAATTGTAGAAAACTCAACTCTTTATAATGGTAAGTTAATTTATTTGTGATATTAACAATGTCTTATTTGTCGTTTATAAAACTTTATCCATTAAAACATCTTTTAATCATAAATAATGTTCAAAATATAGTCCAGGTTATAGGGGTGTGCGAGCCCTGTTTTTTAATTCGAACCAAGTCTCGGGTCAATCAAGCTGAGCTCAAGCTTTTACTACCTGACTTCAGTTTTTTATGAACTCGAGACTTTTATGAACTTAAGCTTTTTACAAGTTCAAGCTTTTTAACAAACTTGAGCTTTAATTGAGCCTTTATCATGCTCGAACTTTTATCACATTTAGTTGTTATCAACCTCAAATTTTTTTTAAAGCTTCTGATAAATTTTAGATTGAATAATAATCAGTATAATGTTGATTTTTATTTGGGAATGAGCAATATGGAGAAACCAGTGTAATGGGAAAGGCCGAAGTAGCTGTAATTGACGGGAAATAGACAGTCTCGATCAAACTAAAGGATACAAACTTCCTTTGATGTGAAATTATATTACTGATAAAAAAATTATGGATTTGTAGAACAAGATTGAGAACAAGAACAAGGAAAAATAAATAAAATTGAGTCAAATAAAAGAAAAACCGTTGGGTTTCGTAAATAAGAGTAATAAAATGTAAACTTACCAAATGCAAATTTCGATTAACTATTTTACGCAAAATTTAAGTATTTAACATAATTATCAAAGTGTTACCACAATGACTAGCGTTAAGCCTAGTAGAAATAAGGCAGGAGTATAGTTCGTTTTGAACTGGTATTTGTATTAATTTGTTATCAGATCTATGCGCCTCAACAGACAAAACTTCCCACATACACGCATTTTACTGTCTCCTGTTGTAGAAGAAAGTACGGTTTACATCTGACTTTAAATAGTAGCACAATTAATTCTGATTTAATTGTTTGACCATTATTTGTAAAAACTAACCAAACTACTAAAAAACTAACTGAGAAAACTATTTCTTTCAGAATTGGTGTAATTGTTTATTCGAAATCGAAAATGATTGAGGATTGTCAAACTGGAAACCAAATGTCTTATCTATGTGTATATTAGGGTTTAATGTCTTACACTTTATAAAAATCTGTGCATAAAGCTTAGGGTAATGTAACTGTGGGTAGTCTTATGTTTTAGAAAAGCTATGATTATTGCCAGTTAAAATAAAAACCTCCAAAAATTGTGGGAAGATCAGAGACAGAACTACCTGAGCTTTAGATTAAACTCTGCCTTATTGTATTAATAATTTCCTTCTTTAAAAATTAAATAAACAATGTAGACCTTTGCAAGGAGAGATATCTGTAATTGACAGGAAATAGATTTGCTTCATTAATCCTGTTGCATTCAACATGTGTCAAATAAAACAGAAGAAAGACAGTAGTGTGTGTTTTTGTTGTTCATTAAATAAAGGGAAACATTGGATAAAGTTGTGATTTAAAAATATTTATACATTTACGTAACGTAATGAAGAAATCAAAAATTTAAAAAGTAGACCACATTTTATATTTACCCTACAAAAATAAAGTATAATTGAAGCATGTTTGCCCGTAATTTGCAGGTATTTTGTTAAATTTATCTATTTGAAGGAAGAGTTAATACTAAAACAATGAAATTTGTAGTCACTCCTCCAGAGCTTTTAATCAGATTCAATAGCTTTAACAGAAAAATATACTCTACAGTAAATATAAATGTAGTTTCATATTTGTCATTTTCTTTACACGTACCTATTTTCCTAATTAAATATTGTATTAAATTAAAAAGAAAGGTGATAAAGAAAAAGCATCAAACATATGTGTTACATAATAAAGAATAGAGAGCAATGTGATGTTATCAGTAAGACTAAGCTGGGGAAACTAGTTGGCCTTTAACTGGTCATTGTAACTTTATTAATACATCGGGACAAAAATTCTAAGTTAGACTTGATTATTTTTCCTTTTCGTAAACTTACAGTATTCAGAAAGTATTGAGTACAACTTTATAGTTCAATGCGACTTAATGAATAACAGTTTCTTAGTTAAACTGGTATTAATCACAAAACTTTAGAAAATGGCAATTATTTTCCAATCAGAAATAATTAAGAATTGTCAAACCGAAAACGAAACTTTTTGATTTTTTCAATATAGACCTTCAGGGTTGAATAGCAACAGATTCTGAATCTAAGGCTACCAACCTCATGTTTATATATATATATATATATATATATATATATATATATATGTTTATTTTGTATGTTGCTATATTTAATTTGAAATATTTAAATTATAATTAATATTTTTAATCTAGGAGGAAAAAGTTCATTAACAGTGGCTGCAAGGCGAATGCTTGAACTATGTGTTGAAAGACTCGCCGATAAGGAAGAACGCCTTATGCGTTTGGAGAAGGCTATCAATCCATTACTAGATGACAATGACCAGGTTGCACTTACTTATATACTTGATAGTGTTGTTAACAATAGACTAAAGACGATGTCAGAATCTTGGCCATTTGTCAAACCTGTTAATAAGAAGCTGGTGAAAGATTATTACAACATTGTAAAATATCCTATGGATCTGGAAACCATCTCGAAAAAAGTCAAATGTAATTATAAACCTACGTTTAGTATCAAATATTATTTTCATTATAATTATTTGAATTTCAAATATGTATTTAACTGCTAAACCATAATTGCCTTCAGTTTTGCTTGATTAGGCAACAAGTCATAAATTAAAAACAGGAAAAGTTTGTTATATAATAGAAATGTTTTCTTTATAAATTTACTATAAGTGTCATATTAAATGTTGTAACATTGAAAACTGATGACTTTGGAATTTTAAGTATACAAACTGAGTCAATTAAAACCTCTTAAGTTCTTAAATAAACACAACAAAAGTTTTAAAAACTATTGGAAATATAAGCTGAATCGCCATATTTTTTTTACTCTCACGTCTCAATGCTATTACCTGTTACAATGGAGAGTGTAAAAAATTATTATTTACCCCTCATCTTTACCTTAATTTGATTTTTTTAAACATTACTTACAGGTAATTCTTTCGTGGGTAATCTTTTTACCTCAAGTAGATTATTTAATAATTTCAAATACAAAATATTATAAAGCTGTATTTAAACTTCAGGCCTCAAGCACTAAATAACAAAATAATATTTACTGTTGGTGATTGCAAAATTTAGTTTAATTCTGGAACTAGTTATCATTTTTCTTAAAATACCAAGAGTTTTTGGTGTACAATATTTATAAAAAATCATGGATATGGAGTGTTATATATCATTTTATTCTAAGTAATATGGTAATGTAAAAATGTTAATAACTTTTTTTTTATTGTCAATACAGTATACTCTCATAAATTCGGATCACGAAAATCCGGACCGGACAGTAAAATATTTTTTTAATAACAATTTGCCGCTTTAGAGCCTTCAATTTTCATGCGATCTTCCGCATTGCATGATTGACATATTTTGTAATGAATCACAGGGGCAGTGGAAGTTTCCGCACAGCTGAGGTAATTGACACGCCCTACCCTGTGTTTTTCTTAATTGCATTAACAGTACCAGTAGTAATGTGTTAGAGGGGAACAAGTGTCGTTGGGTATCGGCATGGGCTGGTAGCGATTGCATGTGCGGCTTAACACCGCTCGTATCGGCCCCGCTGACAACTTATCTCTGACTCCAGGAAATCCAGATTTTTCAGAATCCAGACCGGTCGTACGCCACAATAGTCTGGATTTTTGAGAGTCTACTGTACTACTTAACAAAAAATTTAAAATAGTTTTTGGTTTTTTTTAAATTTTACAGTACATAACTGGGAGAATTTTTTTTTCTGAATTTGAGATTTAAAAATGTACATAATGTTATCGGGAACAAAAACTATTTATGTATACTACATAAATACATTATTTATATAAAATAATGAAAAAAATTCTCAATTGTAAAGCATTGCCAACTTTTAAAAAAAAATTTAATTGCGATTGACTTACAAAACAAAAATTGAAATCTTAGCTATCCAATAATACCAAATCTAATAGGTTTAGAAAAAAAAATTGTGGTAACTATATCTCTTTTAGTAAATGTCTACACATGCATCATAATTGAGATTGATCAGTTTAGAAGGTGAAATTGAGTCGCAGTTGCTGTCTTAAACAGTTCTTTAAGTTAACGACTTCCTGTTATTTTTGTTTTATGTATATCAATTATTAGTTTATTTGTCTAATAAGGATTACCACAAACATGAAACGTCACCTTATCAGGTGGGAACTGCTTTCTTCCTTTATTTAATAAAATTATAAATTTTTTTAATTGATTTTCATAAATGATGATGTTTCTATACTATAATATGATTTAATCGTTTAATTTATTAAGTTAAGTTTGATTAAAGTTCTCAAAAATGTGGTTTCATCATAAGGCTTATGAGTTCCTGAATGCCCTCACACTCATATATGTACACTGTAAATCTGACTGTTGATGTTTTCATTTTACAGCACATAAATATCACTCTCGTAATGAGTTTATTGCAGATGTTGAAAGAATTTTACATAACTGTACACTCTACAATGGAAAAGATTCTCCCTTTACTCAAAAAGCTGAATCTCTGGTCATAGCTTGTAGAGAAATGTTAGATGAGGTATGTATTAAGTCTTATATGATCTTATTTTAATACACTGTAGACCCTTCTATTTATATAAAACATGGAAAACGCCTTTTTAGATGTTGCTAAATGCTAATTTATGACACTTTATGTTTCCATTTTTTATGCACTCTTAAAATTTGGAATGAAACCTAATTACTTTTAGCTTTAAACACTTTTGAAAACAAATCCACAAATAAATTTACGAATATCTAAACTTATGTTACAATTCTTTAGCTGCCTACATGTCAAATGACAGATCTGAGTGGTTTCCCCTATTATCTTATCAATAATGTCTCATTTTTTAAATTTCTATCAAAAAGGGATATATTTTATGAAAAAATATTTTATTTCTTTCATTTAAATCTGTTGAAAACTCTGAAGCAATTTTCATGTGGATTTTTGATATCTAGTTATATGCTTTATAAAGCCCAATTGAAATTTTACTTCACTTTATTCAAGAATTACTGTATTATATTTTGGATGTTTTTTTTAATAAATGGCCTAAATTTAAACTTTCATGTCAGTAAAATTACATATGACAAATCTAAATTTAAACTTTCAGATTCTTTACCTATTTTTATATAATTGTTTCCCAATGTTTTGGGACACAACAAAAATTTTATCTAAGTTTTTATTTAACTTTTATCGTAAGAATTATTACTGGATATTTTCATAAAAAACTTACTTTATATATATAATTTTATTTTTTTCTCTAGATAACATATGTCTAGGATATTAAATAAAAAAGAGCTTATTTCAAAAAGAATTTTTTGGTATATCTAGAGTTCAATGCATTGTCTCTTATCTTCTTTTATGATTCTGCACTCTTGAGTTCTTATGTAGTTATTCTTTCCTTCTATGCTTTGAAATTTTTTCCAAGTGACAGAAAATTGTGTATTTGAATTAATGGAGGAGACATATTCTTTCCAGCTATTTTGTTTTGCCTGTAATATCATCTTCCTGCATACTGCATTAACGTGGTTATATCTAATTCTACTGTCTTTATCTCTCTACTTCATCAATTGTCTTCTATCTTTTTGTTTACATTTCCTTATTTCTGTAAGAGTATTAGTTCACCATGTGAACATGGGCATGATCTTCTATTTCTGATTTTTGGTATACTGGTCTCTGCGGCAAAAATGATTGCATTATCCAAGTTTATTAGTTGATCCTCATGAGTGAATTCATACTCATCGACTGTCTGTCTGAACATATTCCAATCCGCGCTTCTAATCTTGTATTTAATTTGTGGATCAGGGTCACTACCATTGCTCACTGTCCTCGAGAAACGAATTCTGAAAAATATTGGAAGGCGGTCATATCCTAGGTCAAAATCTCACACTTCAGACCTCTGTGAGCAAAGCCAGTCCAGCGAGCACAAGAACACAAGAGAGAGGTCAATGGTACTGAGAGATCCATAACTTAGGGGACTGATATGTAGGTTGTTTGTTTTGTTACATAAAATCATCCTCTCATTCTGGACCCACTGATGAGTGATCTGTCCATTTTGGTTATCTGGTTCTTTATTCCAGCTAAAATGTCTAGCAATGAAGTCACCACTGATGATGAATTGCTTGGTTTTAGGTAAGATGGTTTGAATTTCTCGCAAGATTACTCCTTGGTCAGGCACATACACATTCACAATGGTCGTCTTCAAAGACTTATTTATATGGATGTCTGCAAAAATAGCTTTTTGATCATCAGATGGAATTGATTATCTTGTGATAGGGAAGATTCCTGGATACAGACTGTTTTTTCTTTTGTTTCTTCTATATTCTGTACGAGTTCTACAATTTTATTCCTAAGCGATCTAGCGCTCCAATATAGAATACCTATACTGCATGTGTCCTTTGCCCCTTCACAGGTAGTTGATTTCAGTTTTTTATTTCTCTCAGATGTACTTTTCCAAATGAAATGTGGAGTTTAAGGTCCATGGCTTTGATTTTTTTTTTGTAAACAGACTGCTCTTTTCCTACTAGGGCACCAAATCTCTATTCTTTTGGAGTTTCCCACGCCTCTCCTTCTTAGAATTAATTTCATATCTATATTAAGGTTAGTTCTTAGTTTTTTAAGATTGTCGGGCTTACACCATAAAAGTACCTTAAGTCTATCTGGGTGTTTATGGTTAGTTAGTTTATAACCTTGTCTGTAGCTCCGAAAAGAGCTATTGGGTTTGTTACTTGTCATAATAATGTATTTGAGAGGGCTGTACTCATAAGTGAGCAGCTACTGCTGGTGTTCAGTTCACTGTAATCAAAATACTAATTTACAGCTATCCAAGGGCAGGAACGAGGACCAACCAGCTTCACCCCCAAAATTCACCACATTCTCTTTGTGGTCCTTTTCCTTCTATTTCCTGTTTGGGGGTCATCTTTTGCTAACTTTTCTTCAATTGCTACTTACAACAGCATCTTTCGTTTGTATTAAAGGTCTCACGAAGCAATACATTTCACTGTAGGTCAATCGGAAGAATCCTCATACCCATTTTTCTTACAGGAATATAATATACTATGTTGTCAGGGTGGGATTCGGCTCCTGGTCATAACGGCATAGTTTATTCTATGATTAAACATTTCCTAACTTTGGGGAAATTGACTCTCCTTAAAATATACAATCGTATATTGAGAAGCAATGTTTTCCCGATGCTTGTTTGGAGGCTACATTGATTCCTTTTCTAAAAGCAGGAAAAGAAAAAACAAACCAGGTAGTTACCATTTCATTTCTCTCACTAGTGTGCTTTGGTAGAGAAAATGGTCAATCAGAGTCTTACTGGTACCTGGAAAGTAACTGCTGCTTTGTACTGAACAATGTGGCTTTAGACAGGGTTGATCATCTACTGATCAGCTGAGTCTGCCATACAAAATGCCGTTTTCTTGTGTTAGACACTGGTTGCAATGTTTTTAACCTGGAAAAGCCTATGCTACATGGCATGGCATAGAAGTTCTGAATATTTTAAAATCATAGACTATAAATGGCAATATTTTTACGTTTATGGACACTTTCTTAGAAACAGATTTTCAAATACATGTTGGAGATAATTTATCTGATCATTTTCATTTATAGAATGTTGTCCCTCAGGATAGTGTACTGACAGTGATCCTGTTTGCTGTGACAATCAACAGCATTTCCAATAATGTGCAGAACCTGTCCGCTGTTTTTTATGTTGACAATTTTTCTGTATATACAGCTACCTACTTGAAGTATGGCAACTGCTGAAACACTCATTATAAACCGACTACAATCTTGTTTTAAGTTCTTTGCTTCAAAAACTAAATGTATTGAATATATTTAGTTGCTAGACTGAACCATCAACCTTTATAATATCTCACAATGGAACACAACTTCAAACTATTCCACATTTATCTGATCTCAAAACACACTGTAATAGAACACTTGACATGTTACATGTTCCCAGCGGTTCTCGGTAGGGAGCCGGAGCCGATAGAACTTGTATGTTACATTTTTACTGTGCTGTTGTTCGATTGTAGATTGTTTATGGCTCTATAGTCAACTCATCCGCAAGTCCATCAGCAATTAGAAAACTTGATTCCGTTCATAAATCTGTCCTTCAGATTGTTTCTGGTGCATTTCTTTAGAGCCCAGTGTGTAGCTTACTTGGTGAGACTGGAAAACCATCTCTTTCTTGATGTTTACACCAACTACAAATATCATATATAAGTAGTCTCCACTCCTAACCGTATCATCAAGCATACGATGTTTTTCTTAATAACCCCTTGGATGATGGATATGAATGTCGTCAAAACAGTACTGCCCCATTTGGTATTAGAATGCTTAGAATCCTCAACAATTTCAGATTTGTACTCTCTTTAATGTACAAGTATTCTCCATGTTTTATTCCTCCATGGCTTATTCAGATGCCAACTTTTCGTTTCTCACTATCCAGATTCATAAAGTACAACACTCCTGAAGTATATTTTCAGAAGTTTCAGTATATATTTAATGAATACCCATCTAGTGAAATTATTTTCACAGATGGTTCTAAACTGGTCAATAAAGTCGGTTGTCTATATTACTCATCCGGTCGGACATATATGTATGGATTACCCTCAGCTACTAGTGTATGTACTGCCAAACTATTTTAAAAGGCCATCTGATTTCCATCACAATCTTTTGTGTTCCGATCCAATAGTGCCTTAAAGGCTATCCAGAATATGTATTCTAAGAATCTCTTGGTTGAAGATATTCTGTATTACATATACAGACTAAATCTACAGGATATAGTCGTATCATTTTCCTGGGAACCTGGTCATTACATAATTACGGGAAACACAAAAACTGATGAAGCAGCAAGGAAGCTACAAGTCAGATCCCAGTCACTCAGCAGCTGACTTTCTATCAATTGTTAAATTTGTTCTGCTTAATCAATGCGATGAATATAGTCCAATATGTTGAGAGAAGTAAAAAATACTGTCCGTCCGTGGATTACATATATATGTGCCAGTCGTCCTGAGGAACTGATGTTTACTCACGATGGTCATTCAATGATTACTCATGGATTTCTGATGGAACATAGGAATCCATCACAATACCCATTATTTCGAGGTATTCTAACTGTTAATCACATTTTAATTGATTGTGTCTCGTTAATAGTTATGCATAGTAAATGTCTCCTACCGAATTCGATTCAGGTGATGTTGGAGAACAACGCTGATATTCTTGATCTTTTTTACATTGCCTGAATGTTTTTGGTAAAATTTTAAATATTTAGGCTCAATTGATGCAGGACACGTTTACATCCCTGTAATATTATATTTGTTGTTGTTTATTAAGTTTTATAAAAATTTAACATTGTTAACTTTTGCAGGGGCTTTTTACAGCCCTGTAATATTTTAACTATTGCATTTTATCATAGCCTAGTTTCTATCTTTGTTAACTTGTTGCAGAGCTTCTTTACAGCCTTGTAACATGTTTTATTGTTGTTGTATATTAAACCTTTTCAAAGCTTTTTTAGTTTTGTTGTTTGTTTTTCAAAATTAAAAATAATTGAGGATTCTCAAAGTGGAAACCAAATACATTGATCCTCACTTTTCAGTATTTTGCCATTTTTAATTCGTTTTCTTTTTCTATTTTTGTTTTACAGTGAAACTTCCCTTAACAGACACTTCTAATAAACGAATTTTTATGCCATCATCATGCCTTTCTGGCCTTTGTAGTATTTCTAAATAACAGACTTTCCCAAAAACGGACTCGGAGACTAAATTGATGGCCAATGAGTCAGTTGAAACTTCCAAATATTGGACATCGGAGCATAAAATATCACCCTTTTCTAGGAAATTGTAGATTTCTCAAAACACACGGTGCAATGTCTGTTTGCTATTACCCGGAAGTTGACTTACTAGAAACTGGGTTTGTTTCTTTTTTATCTTTTATACACCAATCGTTGGTAAACTTTATGAATTCAATTTCAATAACGTTCCCGTGAGAACAGTGTGTAGTATAGTTGTGTATTGTGATGTCTCTCAAACTAAAACGTTTAACTTTTAAACCTTACATAGTTTAATTTTTCCTTTTTAAATTTAGATTTTCCTAGTTTGCCTATTTGTTTATTCCGTACTGTAGTACGACATGATTAATAAATAAAGAATATTATTTAGTTTATAAATTTGTGCTTTATTGTGTATTTTTGTGAGATTAAAACCATTATGCTTGTTTTACTTTAAAAACTTTAATACAGTAGACAGTCGTGAAATAATACCAATGTTTAATTTATTTCACTTTTATTGACCATATATGCATTAAAGTAATGTGCTTTATTATACAGTAGGTTAATGAACATATAATTTAGGTTCACCGTTTAAATTTTCTGAACATGTTCAATATCGTAACGAGACGCTATTCTGGTGGTTTACCATGCGTTATCAGCCGGCCTATATTCCTCATACATCAGTCTACATCTTCTCTGATAGAGACATTTTATGTGGTCCGAGCAGTGTCCGTTATTTGGAAGTTTCACTATATCAGCAAAATTTATGTAACCCTTTAATCAAAGATGTTGTAACAAATTTTAACCTATTTCTTCTCTAGCTCAGATTAATAAATCACCCTATTCAATTAGTTTTTTTTAAATAATAAATAAATAATTCACATCCACTGAGAACACTAACTTTTAAAAAAATTAGAATAATTGTATAGTAATATGTTGATAATAATGGACTTAATCCACTATGAAAAATAATAAATAATCAGTTAACATTAATCATACATATTTTTTCCAATGAAAGTTTTGTACCTACAACACAATATAATTAGTAGAATAATATTTCTTATAATTTAAAGTTATAATCTGTGTTATGAAAACCTTAGATTATTTTTCTTGGTTTATCTACTTTTATATACTTTTGTCACTTTAACTGTCCGAGTAAGAGAGCACTGAGAAAAACCCCTACTCCAGCCTCAGAGTGTACATAGGAGGAAAAAACTTATATATATATATATATATATATATATATATATATATATATATATATATATGCGAGAAGTTTTTGTGGCAATAAAAAGATGATTAATATGGGGGGGGGGAAATACAACAAACATGTTCAAAAGTCAATTAGTTTTCCCATATCCTATTATTGGCAGAATAGTTTAATTTATTATCTATGTCAGTATTAACCCTCCGTCAGTTGTACTCTAAAAATAATATGGTTGGTTGCAGTTTATCGAAATGATACATTTGTGTTTAAACACTTCCTATGGCTCCATAATTGTGATCTTTGAATGTTTTAATAAATGAATCTATCTTATAACACGTTTAATGTGATCAAATAATATTAGATTTGTGAAGTTGCAAATCAAAATTATAATTTTTTTTTAATATAAAAATTAATACTTTCAGTCAAAAAACTGGAAAAATCACAGTGTATTAAGATGATACATAAACCTATTATAAGCTGTACTATTTTACATATTTTCTTAAGTAAAAATTAGAATATTTTTACAAAAGAAACAATAATAAAAATGAACAAAAATAAATGAAAAATCTTGTACAGAAAAATTAAATCTCTAAAAATGTAAAAACATTAATGGTCGTTTTGTATCAGTTTTTATCATTTTAAATTCGTTTTTGGAAAGGTCACAGTATATTACATTAATACAAGAGCCTATATATCACATAACATGTTCCCTCAATTAATTCAATTCCTTCACTGAACTGTGGAGGAAAGGGAGCAAATTGGGATTGAGGAGATTGCCCAACTACACCCTAAAAATGACTACACTATGTGTTGCACTTGTATCAATTTGATATACTGCAACTGACGGAGGGATAAGCATTAAACTGTTGATTTTGTTTCTAACCTTTCTTATTGAATTATAAAATCAAAGCAATTTTAAAATAAAAAATATAATAAATAAACCTTTTAACCTTAAAATAAAATAAATATTTATTCATCAGTTAAACATATTAAATCTGATTTGAAGTATTTTTTTCTTTTCTCAAGGCAGTAGATCACAGAACAATTCTTTTCTATGCAATAACAAGGCAATACAGACACTTATTTACAACAAAACCACTTGGTTCACAACAGTAGTGCGTCTTTATAAAACATAGGTTGTTTCGTTCATTATGTAGCAAACTTCCTATAATTTTCAATCAATAGTTTTACTTTTTGACAATATTTGTAATTAATTATTAGCTATTCTGTGTATTTTTATTTTTTATAAAAATTTTCAGATTCAGTAATTTACCATTTTCACAATATTTTTTCGTGACCATTGTAGACTTAGGAGTTTTAACTAATTTGATTTCATTCAACCCAACATATAAATCACTACTTGTGTAAATCATTTGTTTCTAATGAAATATAAATCCTTTAAAAATTCTGAGGCTAATAAGTATAATTTAAGAATTAAATTTTATTTTCTGAAATGAAGCTTCTTGTACTCCTTGTGTAAGCAGTAACGTCTATTTCCTGTCTATAATTAATATCTCTCACCTTTCCCCATTGATCGTTGCTTTCCCTTAGTTATTCCATTCCTGGATGATGCACCGTTTTATCTTCTTATTGAGATTCTTCCAAAAGTAGTTGAAGGTTCTATTTAGTACTCTATAAAAGTCTTGAATTATAAAAATCCTCTTATTGATAATATATTTGTATTAAATTGTGTTGTTATATGAACTGCTTTCATTAACATTTTGCCTAGCATTAACCACTTTGACAGTGTTTATGACATGTACTCCTGGATGTGAATTGTAAAATTACCCAATCTTCTTGAAATTTAACGCAGTGCAAATAAATTCAATTTTTCATTAAGTTATAATTTTGAAATCTGAATTTCTTTATTTGCCTTTTGTTGATAAAAAATCAATAAAATCGAGGTGGGCTTGAAAAACTGTTCCTGACTTGTAAAATTGAATCGTGCTCGAAAACTTATGGACTCGATAATTGTTCAGGTCCTTGTCCGATGTACAACATTGGACTCGGCTCGAAATTTAGAGTACTTGCACATCTCTAGTCATGGTTCATTTTCGCTTTTTGATTTTTTGATTGACAACTTCTGAACTGAAATTTTTGATAACGATTAGTATTAGTTCATTTTTATTTGGTTTATAGTTGAGTGAGAAAGTTTGTGGAATGTTTTTGCACTATTTATTTTCTTTTTGTCTGATTCATTTTAAAGTAAATAATCTATGCTACAAAAAACATGAATTATTGTTTTCTTAGTATGACGAACACTTAACACAGCTGGAGCGAAGCATCAGTTTAGTACAAGAACGTGCTTTGGAACAAGCTGAGATTGATTCAATAGGCACTTGGCTTGGACCTGATGATGATAACTATACTATCCATGAACATGATGCACGAGAGGTTAGTAAGCTATCCATTCACATAATATGAACAAGTTAAGTACTATTTGTAATATAGATTCAGTATTTTCTTAGTATGACAAACACTTAACACAGCTGGAGCGAAGCATCAGTTTAGTATAAGAGCCTGCTTTAAAACAACCTGAAATTGATTCAATTGGCACTTGGCTTGGACCTGATGATGATAACTATACTATCCATGAACATGATGCACGAGAGGTTAGTAAGCTATCCATTCACATAATATGAACAAGTTAAGTACTATTTGTAATATAGATTCAGTATTTTCTTAGTATGACAAACACTTAACACAGCTGGAGCGAAGCATCAGTTTAGTACAAGAGCATGCTTTGGAACAAGCTGAGATTGATTCAATTGGCACTTGGCTTAGACCTGATGATGATAACTATACTATCCATTCACATAATATGAACAAGTTAAGTACTATTTGTAATATAGATTCAGTATTTTCTTAGTATGACAAACCTTAACACAGCTGGAGCGAAGCATCAGTTTAGTACAAGAGTCTGCTTAGAATAAGCGAGAGATTGATTAAGTTGAAACTTGGCTTGGACCTGATGATCATAACAACTATACTATCAATGGGCATGATGCACGAGTGGTTAGTTAGCTACCCATACACGTAATACGGACAAGTTAAGTACTATTTGTAATTTAGATTCAGCATTTTCCATAGCTCAATTCTATAGTTCTTTTGTATAGTAATATTAATTGAATCAAATGTATTTTATAATTTTATTTTGTTATAATTTTTTAATCTATATTCGAAAAATTAACTTACTATCTTATTAACTGTAGTACAAAGTATAAATTGTGATGTTTGACTAATTTAATTTCAAAAAATAATTAATTCACTCAAAAACCATAAATCACCAATAAAATCAGAATTATAATAACAAACAAAAATGTCATGTTTTAATTTGAAACTGTTGTGTTTATAGAGCCAAACAGGATCTCCTTTTGGGAAGTCCCATATGGATGACTTTGACTTTGTAGATGTAGAAGGTGATCTTGATCATGAAATGAGAGGAAGGATCAAAAAAGAGGCTGGTGTGTTAGAAGAAGGTAATTATTTGTTTAGATAACTAAAGTTTTTTGTTCAAAAAAGGTTTTTCTCTGGCAAAAGAAGACTACAATATATATTGGAGGGGTCTTGGGATGAGACTCTTGTAAGCCCCTTTTCAAAGAACTTAATATCCATACCGTTATTGGACGTTTTATATTAGAATTTTTGTTGTCTGACAAAACACATCTATATGATTATAATTTAAGATGTAACAGGCATGATTATATAACTAGGGCTCAAAACCAAATTGATGAAAATTTTGCTAGACTTAAGAAAACTCAAATCAGCTATAAGCATATTGGGATAAAGTTTTTTAATAGACTTTGTAACATAGCTTGATTTATGTCTGTTAAAATATTTAAGATAAGTTTAGATAAATGGCTAAGAAAAAAATTATTTTATAGTATCAAAGAATTTATGAACTCTAACATAGAAGATGTTAAATTTTAGTAACATCTTATTTTATAGGTTTTAATTATACTTGGGTACTATTATGTGTCCACTCATTGTTGTCTGTTCTATCGTTGTATAATATACTAGGTGTTTATATATTATTTTCATCTAGCAATGTCTATTAGAACTGTAGTTTTTTAACAACAATAATATAATATTTTCTTTAAATTTCTAATTTCTTTAATTAAAAAGTATTTTTATGTTTAGGCTACAACAACTCTAAAATGTTTTTTTATAGCTTCTTATTTTCAATAAAATTATATTGCATATATAATAATATTAAAGTAACGATAACCCATTTATCAAACCACATGCATACAATTTTTATTTTTTTTTAATCATTTTTTAAACTCTGATACATGATGAAACAGCATGTAGCCTATTAGTTTCACTACGAGAAGTATTGAATTACATTGTTTACCAAATAAAAGAACACATATTTATAACAAACACTTTATTTAAAACAAAACTGTGTTTCAATAACTTAGTTATCTTCAATTGTTACATCTAGTCATTGAAACATTATCTTGTATAAAATAGTGTTTCTTGTGGAAATGTACAGTATGTGTTTATGTCATTTGATGGTGACTTTGTAATATTTGTTGCTTTTAACAGAAGTATATTTTGAAGTATAAAATTGAAGACACCAAATAACATTGATTAGATTACTCATCATGTGTTATATTAAATTGAAATTACATTTGAATTTTTGTACCATGTTTGTTAAGTGAACAAGTCTACTTAAAAAAAATAGCTCTGAAGTAAATAATCTTATGTGAATTAAGAAATAAATTGAATGTACTAGTTCCAAAACCATATTTAAAGCTTTGAAAAAATCTTATTCTTACCTAGCACCTAAATTTATGATTTTTTTCCCACTTGAAATCAAGAGTTGTTGAAATAAAATAAAGTTTTGTTGACAAGTTTTAGAAAATGACAACATGAATTTGTTCTTTAAACTTCGTATGTAATTATTAAGGTTTAGTTTGTGATTTTAATATCTTGTGTGTGTGTGTGTGTGTGGGCGCGCGCGCACAGTGAAGTGGAACTTCTTGTGAATACTTGGAAAAGTAACTAATATATTTTAGGTTACTAAATAAACAGTAAGATAAGATTTTTGCCATTCAACTGCCACTTATTGGTTTATTAGGTTTTCGTTTATTGTTTTTCCACGTTTG
Source organism: Aphrophora alni (assembly GCA_963513935.1). NCBI lineage: Eukaryota > Metazoa > Arthropoda > Insecta > Hemiptera > Aphrophoridae > Aphrophora > Aphrophora alni. Next base: position 97,731,369 of record OY740766.1, read on the forward strand.
GATTTTCTTCTTTTTTTAGGCTTCCCAAATAGGTTTACATTAACCTTAGATTAAGGATTTGTTATATCCATTTGAATATAAGATGAGAAATTATGTATTTTAGTTTTGTTTTAGTTTGTAGGTAAACTAATTAATAATTTTTTGTTTGTAAGTTTTAAAAGTATATCAATAAACAAATTAAAAAATTTTGTCATAGAGTATTCAGACAGTTGATTATGGATGTTAAAATGCAACATGACTTCCTGAAATATTGTTGAAATGTATTCACAATTAAATACATAAACACAAATTATATAAGGATATACATAAAAATTTACACAATATTGAATTATCAAAAACATATATTTCCAAATGAAATCAACTAAAAATTCCTGAGCAAATATGAAATAATAAACAAAATGTTTGGGGCAGTCCAGTTATACATAGTTATTACAAATGTTACAATAAAGCTGTCAGCTCTTCTAAAAAACTGTTTTTAAAATTTATATTTTTCTTTTCCAATTATGTAGTAAAGAATTGGTGATGTCTTCAAATATAGATATCATATGTTTGATAGTTCTCTTTGTTTATAGCCCCTACGGACATAACCATTTTAGAACGTAGAATTTAGTGAAAATTGCTAAGGAGATGAAAATAAGAGTTGAACACAAATTTTATGAGCATTTTTAACATTTATGAATATTAATGTAAATCAGTGTATTAATTGAAATGATATGACTAAAATTTATTGTGATACACACAGAATATATGCTCCTTTATGAACACCCTACCTCTCAAATTTGACTAGATTCCATCTAAAATTATAGCTCAATGCGCATTTTTTTAGAACCTATAGTTATTTCAAAAAAAATTGTTTAAGTTTTTGAACTCATTTTTTTAGCCAATAAACTTATAAAATTGTATATTTGTGATAAATAGAAACAAAATTTGGTACAAAATTTTACCTCTTTATTGCTTATTTGTTTTATGTTATTAGGTTAAAATTTCATGTTTTAGTGATAACTTTCTAATTTTGTGTCATAGAAAACACATTTGAATATCATTATATACAAATTTTAAAGGTGTCCAATGTGAACTATTGTAGGATCTACAGTTGAAAAGTAGTTCTTATAAAAACATTGGTTTCAAATTTAAAATTGGCCATAATTTTGAAATTTATAATAATAGACTTTGATATTGACAGCCAAAATATGTCATTTTTTCCTTTTGCTTTAATGAATGCAAAATATCGAGTATTATACTGAATTTTAAGACTGACCTTCTAGAAAATAGAGAACATCCAAAATAATAATAGCAATAAATTATTTTTATTTCCTAAGTTTCAATGTACAATTTTCAACAAACAAAGTTACAAAGCTTTACAGCTGCTAGCTTACAAATAAAATTTAATATAATATTGAATACCTTATATAAACTGTATTATTATAAATTTAAAAAACAAGAATTAATTCACTTTATGCAATTTGAATGAACAATTTACATATGCCTGACAGATCTTCAGTTCTCAAGTGAAGAAGAGTTAGAAGAAGTTGGAGGACTCTCTGAAGGCGAAGGTGAACATGTACCAGGACCTGATGATGACAGTCAACAAGCAGCAGAAGCAATGATGCAACTGGGCAACATTTCATATTATCCCCAAGATGTTCATGTTCCACAAGATCAAGGTATATTCATCAATAGTATATGTTTCAGGAAGTTTACAACTCATGAATATTTATTATGTGTTATCTAGTAGTGTGCCTTGAGTTTTAATTTATATTATGAAAACCTACCTAGATCTGGACCCTGTACAAAAAAGGAATTTTTTAAAATATATATTGGACATGTATTATACAATTATAACCAACGAGAATGCACATTCTTTGAACTTACTTTTTATTCATCTTACCATTATCTGATGAGTACCACTCGTCATATGTTTTAAAAGTGAATGGCACTGTGAAAACAGTTTTTTTTTACAACTTGCTATATTGTGAATTAGATTACCACTGTTTGTTCTCCAACTATTTTTATTTGTGACAATATATAATGCCAACCATTCTTGTTATTCTTTTTGCCATTCAATTACTATTTACTGATTGGTGAAGTTTTATATACCACAATGTTGAATTGGGCAGCTGTGATGTTCAGATATTATTGAAGAAAATTGATATCAATTAATTGGATGTTGTTTAAATTAATCATGAAAATGGTGATATTAAATAAAATTCTGACTACCTAGAGAATACAGGTACTATATATTGTACTATATAAATACATATAGAAAGTAATATTCCTCAACTAATTCAAGAAGGAATAGATTTTATAAATGTAAGTCATTGTATAAATATTGACTAATGAATTAGATATTTTCTGTATGTTTATGCCAAATGAGTTATAGAACCTAATCTCAAATAAAACAAACTTGTTTGCACATTCAGTAAGGGGACTATACATACAATATTTTAATAAACATATACTTATCTTGGTTCATCTAATCATATACATAACATAATCAGAGTTAAAGACGGGAGAATTGACAAGAACGCAGGTAGTAAATAACATGTTTCTACATTTAACTGATTCACTTAACGGCTGTAAAATTAATGCCCCTCAATTTCATTCATTGTGTGTCTCATATTTAATTTATGTAACATAGATATGCCTTCTTGTATGCTGGTATATGAGTGTAGGTTATCTATTAAATTATCTGCAAACGTCTGCAAAATCAAGCTGTTTTGCAAGTCTCCATGTAATCCTTCTATTTCCGTTATATGAAATACAGTCCAACATCATCAAAAAGAGGATGGGCGATAGGAGGCATTCTTATCTCACTTCAGATCTAACAACAATGGGCTGAGAACATCTTACCTTTGTGTTCCACTTGACAAGTGTATCTGTCACACATAGCTTAAATAAGGCATATAACTTCCTATGAGATGCTAAAGGTTTCCATAGCAACTAACATTTTGTTCCAGTTAACAGAATCAAATTCCCTCTCAAAGTTTATGAACAGCATGTACACCACACTCTAGTATTCTGCAAATTGCTCAATAATAATCTGAAAAATATTTATCTGATCAATGGTGGATCACCCTTCTTTAAAACCAGTTTGCTCTGTGCAGATACTCCTTTCCACTAGATTCCTTATTCTATTCAGGATGAGTCTTGACATCACCTTGCTGCAGGCTGAAAGCAATCTTATCCCTCATCAATTGTTACAATTAGAGAGATCTCCTTTCTTCCATTCTTCTGGAATCTGTTTTTCTTTCCATATTACTGTTAAAAATGGTTCCAAAATGTCTGCTGTAAACTCAGGGTCTGTTTTGATTACCTTGGGAATAATATTATCTATACCCGTTGCTTTACCATTTTTCATATTTCATGAAGGGTGTCTATATCTTCCTCAACTCCTTATTTCATCACTAAAATTATTTAGGACTTCTATAGTAAATGCTGCCTCCACCTTTCATAATGATGTTCTACAGATGCCCAAATCCTACGAGCCTCATCTCTTAATGGTTTATCTCTATAAGAGTTCTTCTTAGAGAATTTCTTTGTTCCTGACCTTAGCAATCTCTTCTGCCTGATCTGCTAGCTGATTTAAAAATGCTTGTTCATTCCTCCGTATTTTATTCTTTACGTTTCTGTTGGCTACTTTGTATTTTGCCATTGCCACCACTTTCTAGATTCTCATTCTACTCTGATTTATCACATCCTTGCATGTTCTCCCATGCTATACACTTTCCCAGCTGTCATGCAATATCTACTCTTTCCTTCCTTACTCTCTATAGAACCACTACCTCCTCAAAAGTCTATCTATGAGTCTGTTTACATCCCATTCAGCATTAACATCTCTGTCCATTCTGCAAGGGCTTCAAGTCTCTTCCTTAATTGCAGTTTCTACTCTGTTTCGACATCTGCTCTTTTCATTTTCACTGTGTCAAACTTTTTCATCCAAATTTTCCCTGTTGCTATCTTTAGGTAAATATCTGTAGCCATGAGGTGGTAGCCGCTATCCACCTCTGCACCTCTCTTTTTTCTCATTGTCTCATTGAGTGTCTCCATGAGATCGTGTAACAGTTTGTATGAGGAAAGAGCAATCTTCAGATTACTAGCCCAAAATTCCTACAGAAATCTACAAACCCGTTGCCATTTTCATTTATAGCACTAATTGTAAGTTTTCTCATTATCGTTTTTCTGGCTTCATTTGCAGAGCCAATTTTTACATTTAGATTACCCATCACTATTACAATGTGTCACTTCCCTGATGGCTGCCACCGTCGATGTGAGATTGCTGTAAAACACATTCTTTTCTTCCATCCCTTACGACCTCAGTTGGTGCATATCTTCATACGTATTGTTATAAATCTATCAAAAACAGGGGTCTATTCCAAGAGATTGATAGATGTTCTTTTTGTTAATTGTAATCCTATCCCACTCAAGTTCTGGTCACCCTCTGCTCTTCCCAAATAAACAAAACACACCTCCACTCTTGGTCCTTATCTCCCCATAACTGGTTTATCTCGTTTCACTCAATCCAAAAACTTCCAGCATATAGCACTCCTACTATCACCTTTCGAAGCTGTCCTATTTACCACATCAATTCTAGTCCTATATTTTGTAGCAAAAGTCATCACCATTGAATCCGTCTTGGTTTCATTTCATCTGGTTTCTGTAATAATGTTATTTTCGTATGCGATTTATTGACCCACGGCATCCTAGTCCAGTAGACTCCCTTTTATCCACTCTAGACCACAAGATTTTTCTGTAGAGGTTGACTGCCTTAGTCTTCTATGTACAAGGCAGTGAGTGTTACTTATTTACCCTAAACAAGGTTGGGTTGCCTATTCCAAACTGAAGAACTACTGCTTCGCGGAAAAATACCATTGAGGTCTTCACTTGTACCCTAGCAAGAGACCCTCACAAGATGCTATCAGCTAGGCCAGGTGTGCCAAGTTTTTTTTTTTTTAAAAGGTGTTACTCTTCCACCCTTCCTCATCTACTAGAAATGGCCTTGGGCTTAGGACCATCTTGTGATGTGTTGTTGATCTCAGTTACCATTATTGATGTGACCATTATTATAATACTCTAATATCATGTTTGTTTAAACCGGCTGTAATTTTTTTTTTTTTTTAATATTTAATCAATTATTTACAAGTTGTATGGCCTAGATGATTGTCCATTTTCTTATATCTCCTTATATTTGTTTTGCCTACTTTTTCCTTAATAATAATATTTTTCAATTATTTCATTATTAGATACAAGGTTTGCACACCGAAATACTGACATTATATGTTTTCCCTTTTCAAGTTTGTAAATAACATTTATCCTTTCAAAAAAGATTGTAACTTTTTATTCCAGACTTAAGACCAAATTCTTTTTTTTTTTAATCTCCCCCCCCCCCATAAACAAGAAAAAACTCAAACATTTATGAAAAATCTTTTATATAGAGAGATAAATGGCTTTATTTTTACGGTGAAATTAGAGCCACCAGGTCTGTCCTTCCATTTAACTGCATATAAAATACATAAATTAAAAAGATTATAATAAAATACAAAATAAATGTTGTTATGTAGTACAAAGGGTTCATAAAATTTAACACTCAAAATACTTAAAAGGAAAAAAATAATAATTAATAAAGAAAATTTACACAATTATAATAACAATACAGTAGAACTTGAATAATTCGAACGTCTTTAATTCGAAATTGCCTTTAATTCGAAGTTTTGCGTTGTTCCCTTGAACTTTATATGATATCAATGTAAAAAAAATATGGATAATTCGAAGTCAATTTCTTTAATTCGAAGTTTTTGTATCAAAGGGACCGACTTCCAAGAATTATTTTGTACACTGAAATAGTACACTGCGGGAGGATCAAAGCCTAGCCGCTATTGTTTTGACAAGTGTTTGAATTCCCAGGCCCACTATTGCCTTCGGAAAATTATCTATGGAGTGTCTGAAGTAAAAATGGAACATGCGGCTTTACCCCAGCCAATAGGAGCCTTCTGACTGACGCATTTATTGCGGTCAAACCACCCCGATTCACATGCAGTCGGGAGATGCGGTACCTCTGTTACACAGTTAGTGTCGTGCTGCCAGTCTGAGTGAACTAGCTTTTGCCCGACTGTGAATTAGCCTTTGCCCGACTGTAGGCGGAGCCTTACTGCAGACAATTAAAAAATAAAATTATCGATGTTCTGCTGAGTTTCGGTTCATTGTTACAGTAGTGTGCCTCTGCTTGTCAGTCATTTGTCTTTTGAAAGTTTTTGTTTGTGCGAGTGATCACAATGTCTTTGAGTAAACCACACATTCAGTACAAGACATTAACATTTTGTGAAAAGTTGCTGTTATTCTGGAGGTGGAGAAGGGTCTTAAGAAGAAATGTGACATTGCTAAGGAGTACGGGATAGCACCAACCACAGTGTCTACTTTTTTGAAAAATAAGGAGAAAATATTAAACAGTGCTTTGAGTGGAAATGGAAAGGACCGCAAAAGAGCCAGAGAACCAGATAATCCCGAAGTGGATGAATGTATGCTAAAGTGGTTTAAGCAAGCTCGGGACAAAAACATTCCATTATCTGGGCCCCTTGTTCGAACAAAGGCAGAAGAGTTTGCTGTTGGTTTGGAGAAAAGTGGTTTCAAGGCGAGTACTGGTTGGTTGGATGGTTTTAAGGAAAGAAACAACATTACTTTTAAGTCTGTGTGTGGTGAAAGTGCGAGTGTGAATCAAGAAGCTGCAAATGTTTGGAAAGGCAATGTTTTTCTAATACTTGAAGAAACCCCGGCAAAAGACATTTTTAACGTAGACGAAACGGGTTTGTTTTTTAAATGTACTCCGGACAAAACGTTAACTTTTAAAGGAGATCGCTGCAGTGGGGGAAAAAACAGTAAGGAAAGACTGACTTTATTGGTTGGGGCCAATATGGATGGCACCGAAAAGTTGCCTTTACTAATGATAGGCAAATCTGCTAATCCTAGATGTTTCAAAACATAAAGTCCAAACCACTTGAGTACAGATCAAATAAAAAAGCTTGGATGACAGCAGAGCTGTTTAAAGATTGGCTGTTAAATCTCGACAAAACCTTCCGTAAACAGAACAGAAAAATCATCTTGTTTATTGACAATGTACCGCTCATAACTCTATTCCACTAATGAACAACGTTAAGGTTATTTCCCCCCCCCCCCCTAACATGACTTCAGTTGTACAACCAATGGATCAGGGCATTATAAAAAATTTTAAGAATTTTTACCGGCGACTTATTGTACAAACGCTCTTGACAGATTCATTGGATAACAGCAACAAAAAGATCGATGTCCTTCAAGCAGCAAGAATGTGTCACAATGCATGGTCCCAAGTTACTAAAACAACAATAGCGAATTGTTTTAAAAAAGCTGGATTCATTAAGAAATCTGACCAGCTTTTAAATGAACTTTTAGACGAAGATGTTCCCCCTCTACCTGTCGGATGAGAAGGCAATACGCACGTCACCTTTGAGGAGTACGTTAATTTAGACGAACAAGTAGAAGTGTGTGGTGAACTTTCTGATCAAGACATTTTAGCAGAAGTGAAAAACATAAATAGTGCTGAATTGTCGGATTTAGAAGAAGAGCAAGTTGAAGTTGAAGAGTCTCCAATCCCTACAATGTCAGAGGCTCTTCAGCAATTGTGTGAGTTTCAGTATATTAAAGGACAAACCAATGTAAGTGAAGCTGTTTTTCATTCTTTAAACATACTTGAGGATTTTTCAAACCTTAAAAAAATTAATTCTGCAAGGCAATCGGACATTTCACAATACTTTGTCAAACTTTAATTTAGTATAGGCTATACAAATATGCCTAGAAACTTACTGTATATACTGTAATAAAAGAGCTTCATTAACTTTTGATTTGTGAAAATAAAGCTTATATAATAAACATATACACTGTAATTATTATTTCAACTTAGACATAATGTATGTGCAACTTCCTGGATTGTATATTAAAAATAATATGTGTTAAGTTAGGTTAGGTTAGGTTATACAAGGTAATTAACCTAACACATATTATTATCCTTTCAACCATTTTGGGAGCCTAAACTTGGAAAAAAATTAAATTTTATAATTCGAATTTTTGGATAATTCGAATTTTTTCATTGGTCCTTTCAGCTTCGAATTATCCAAGTTCTACTGTAATAATAAAATATGCATGAAAATTATAATATTTTTATTTAACAATTATTAACAAAACAAGATCTTGTAGTCACATTCAGCATTATTGACTCCTTCCTTATACTCTTACTTACATTTGAGGCAAACCCAAACGTTCTTCCCAAGTAAGTCAACACTCTTATTTGGAGAATGGCATGTAAATTTATTAATATACGAATATCTATTGAATCATAATGTTTTAAAAGAAATATATTTTTATAAATGGAATAACACGATCATCACACTTTGAATTAAAAACAAACTCTGTACAATAATTTTATGTATGTTGTAATTTGTTAGCCATTTCAACAGTTGTGTAATTGATTTTAGTGTCACAGTATATAAAATAAGGCACTATTAAAGATATGACAAGGAAAGTGCCAATATGTAGTTGTAAAAAAAAAATCACTTACGTTAAAGAGTGCACTCCTGCAAATACATAGTTACACGTTTCTACAACATATTTTATCCAAGTTAGTCTGTTAATAATGTTTGCAAAGTGCCACAGTTAAGTTTAGGAAGAGGGAAGTACTCTTTAGAATATGTCATGTCAATATACATTATGTAGAACAAAAACTCGAATACAAGATCTCTCAAAAACTACGTTTATTCAAGCAAACGTGTTTCAACGACAAAGTCGCCATCCTCAGTGATACATGAGCTACAATAACAAAACTATAATACTATATAAGTTATGTTTTGTTATTGTAGCTCTGTAACACCTAAAAAAAGTTAATCCAATTTGAATAATGAGAAATAACCGGGAATCGAGATAGTTAAATGGGAGGGGGGAAAATAAGTCAAAAATGTGACTTATGTCTTTAAAAATTAAAATAAAGTAAATTCAATCATTATAGATTTCCAAACACAAATAAATAATAATGTATAGGTTTTAAGAAAGATTAGTCATAAGAAATTGAATAATTTTGTGTGTGAATATAAATTTTTGAAAAGGAGTAGTTGTCATGCGCAGTACTGAACGATGCATTCGATGAAAACAAATAATGCTGATGCGGTGAGATTTGGAATAAATTCCAGGATACCGGAAGGTAGATTTTTCACCATGAGGCGACAGTCTAGATGGGAGTGTTGAACAAGATGGTCGTATTTTAAGAGTCTGAGTAAAAAACGTGGAGAAGATAAAAATGTGTTTTTTGAGTCTAATTAGAAGTGTTAGAATGAACTGTTGTATTGGAGAGTGACGATGTATCTTTGTCGAGTTGAAAATGTAATTCAAAGACTTTAGTGGAAAGAACGGACATTGTGTGATGCAATAAGTTGATGTAGAACAATAGAAAGTATAAAGAGTTTAATCATCGGTCGATTAAGGGTAAGAGTGTGTTAAAACTCTGTTTGAACTGTTAATTTGGTTAGACGTTTCACGTGAATAGACAATTGACAATTAGCGTGTGTGTGACAATGTCGACGGATAATGAACAGATTTTCTTTTATAAACATTCGTGAAATGCAAATATAATTTCGCCACGGACACGAGACGGCATTTTTAGGACGCCAAGGAACACTTTGAGTTATGTGCAATGTGACTATGTTCTGGTAACTGGTGTTAAATAACACATTATATTTGTTCTGTTATTGCATAGAAATTTACAATGTTTAATATTTTGATTTTTATAATATTAATTTGATGTGTAAAAGATAGCAATTTCTCTTTATGTACAAGAATAATAAATGTCTAATGACATATTTATCCTTATTAAAGGAACGTAAAATTCATACTAAAATAAAAGCAGATGTTTTCAATTTGTTTTTATTCATAAATTCATTCAATTCAATTTCTTGTTGCAACATAAAGTTAATTTTAAAATCATGGAATAATAGATCAGTTCTCCTTCTGAGAAAATAAAAAGAAAAATAATATAACTAAGATAATAATTATATTTATTTTCATGATATGTCTCTATAACATGTTAATGTATAAAAAATAACTTGTCTTTAATACATTTATGTAAAATTTCAGCATACAAAAGATTTCTTCATTTGAAATCCTAGAATCATTGTGGAGTACCCTTTTAAAAGAACCCATGCCGAGATATTATAATATTTAACTTCTTTTCTTTTTCAAAATTGGTAGACGAAAGTTACCTGGCGCCCATAAGCTGAGCAAAGATTATAAATTCATAAATAAAAATAAAAAATAAAAAAGTAAAATAAAAAATAATAATCATAAGTTCATTTTTTTTTTCTTTTTTGTTAATAAAGTAATATTTTATGAAACCTTAGGTTTTATATTTATTAAAATTGCCACACCAACTGTGGGGCTATTAATGTGTAAAGTAAGATTCCCTAGGTTTTATATTTATTACAGCTCATGTATCACTGAGGATGGTGACTTTGTCATTGAAACGTGTTTGATTGAATAAATGTAGTTTTTGTGAGATCTTGTGTTCGAGTTTTTGTTTTACATAATATTATCTCACAAGTCAACCTCAATATTTATTTATAACATACATTTATCTAGTTGCATGATTTTACTTGCTACAAAGTAATGATTGCGGAAATAAACAAATTTGAATAATTTAAATAAACATTATTTTTCATAAGATTGTAATAATTATAACTAAAACTTGAGTAACCTGTTGTTGTTGAAGTCTAGATTATTTTTATTAAAATCTCAAATCAATAAATCTTGGTTTATACACTGCTGATATGTACAATATCATGCTATAATTTTTGTTTAGATGAAAGTATGGATGTCGATCCAAACTATGATCCTTCAGACTTCTTGATGCATGGATTGCCTAATCGTGATAACCAAACTCATTCTCAGATGACAGGAAAAATCCAAGACGATCTAGCAGTGAGTGAATCAGAAGATGAGGCTTCACATCATGATAACAATATAAAGCTTGAAGACCATGATGTAGATCCAGGAGATTTATGGTTTTAGCAATTTTACCATTATCTCTTGTCTAATGTATATATGTACTTATTTTGTAAATAAATTGAATCGTAAATAACAAAGATTACTATTATATTCTATACACTTCTGCAACTTTAAGTTCTTTCTTGCCACTGAATATCATTCCAGATTATTTAAATCTTTTTTTACCATCATTTATTTATCATCAATAAATATATAGTAATAGCAATGAATTATACAAACTTTCCTGAAGTTAAACGATAATATTTCCTTTTATTTAAAAGTATAGAAGACATGACATGTCTAAGAATGACATGACATTCATTTATTAATTAGAATGGTTTCTATTTTTATAATCATGTGATGCTAAATTCATAAATTAAAAACAAAACAAATACAGAGATAAAAAGAATTCAAGAAATAATATAAAAAACTTTTACAAAGACTGTATTAGATCCCCCTGAGACCTTGAGTAAAATGATTTTTTTTAACCCTATAGACCGAATGTACTACCAGAAGGACAAAGAACTTTTGTAGAGTCCTGGAAACTTGCTCTTCTCTATATCCATTGAGACCCAATGTCCTCCACAAATCAAGGCTTTACAAAAAATCAACTCTCTTTAGTTAGTTGTCTAATTGGATTTTAGATGCAGCCACAACCTTTGTGGAAGATTCAGAATTTAATTTTATTTAGTGTGGATCCACTAACTCATCAAACCAGTACAAATACCACCACAATGGCATCATGCACAGACAGCAAGGGAAATGAAGAAGAGAACGAAGTTTCAGAAGTACCTAAGCACTCAGTAGACGGAAGTAGTACAGACATCTCCTCCTTGGAGTGCAGAACCAAAGGAGCCATTCATCTACCGGACATCACAAAAGGGCTTCAGAAAAAAAGCAAGACAGTGAACACATCAACATTTTGTTTTAAATATAATGTTTACTTTGTTGGTGAAAGAAACTTTTATAAAATTTCACACAAAGTAATGTAAAAATTTAAAAAATAAAAGATTGTATTAAAAGCAAGTGTAGAAATTATTGTCCGAGACCGAATGACCTTACACAAGCACATTCAATAAATGGTTTAAAAAATTGAAATTTTTTTTGTGATAACAGGAGTTATTTTAAAAACTTATTTTAAGAGAAAAATTTCGGATCTCAACAAAAATTTTTCAGGGCTCAAGGCAGTATATGCCTTAACACAGGTCATTAGGTCTCAATGACTACAACAACCCAGATTATTTTTAGGTCTCAAGCAGAATAAGTATATATGTCTTTAATCAAGGACATTGGGTCTCAGAAGGAGATTGCAAAAATATTCATCATAGCTGAGTGACATTTTTTTAAAATCACACACACACACATATATATATATATATATATTCCTAATTATTTTACAAATTAAAAACATCCCTGTATCATTCACAGTAGTTTTTGATCCATCTTTGTGGTACTTCGACCTATTGGAATTTTTAAATGATCAAGATGTACCAAGGATACCACGATAAACTATAAACAATGACGAGGAATCTTGTTTTGGTGGACCAAGACAACAAGTAAGTAAACAAACTTTTTTCAAACACAATATATTTGAACAACATGTCATAACATTATAGAGATACATTATGCTTATAGAGATACATAAAATTATGTTTATTAATTTGTATGAAGCAATTGTCAAAAAAATAGTTTTACAGCTGATTACATAAACATCGCACACCTATTGGTTATGTTGAAATCATTTTATTCTGTCACGGAACAGCACCTTTTTGATTAATGTACTCACTGAACTTGTCTTTTACTGTCTTGGCACTGAGTAATACTTGTCCCTTGATCTCGCGCTGTAGGTTGTGGACCATTTCGGGATCACATCTTTCACCCAACTGTACTTCGTTGTTGTCAATGTCCTCGCTGTCAAGGGTTCCTGGAGGGCTGTAGTAATCTGGGGAATTCCTACATAAATAGTTATGCAGGGCAATACCATCACAGGGTCAAAACCACTTTCTCAATATTTTCCACCTTCAACAAATTTATGAGTGTGCGAAAGATGCGAAATCTGGATGCTAAAATTCCAAATGAGTTCTCAACTACATGTCGCGCTTTTGATAAGCGGTAGTTGAAAATCCTTCTATTCCTATTTAGAGACTCTCGGTTGTATGGTTTGATAAGATCCGAGCGCATTGCGAAAGTCTCATCACCCACAAACACATATTCAAGAACCCGATCCGAATTTGAAAGTTTAGCTGGTTCAGGAATTTCAGTTCATTGCATTTCAACTCCTCGTCAAAACAATCTGAATATGTTTTCCATCCATTGCGCCCAAGCAGTGGGGAAACTGCCATCTCTTTTCAAAGCCAGATGCTATGTCCAACCACGCCTTTGAGTTTTCTGAGAACTGAAAAAAAAGAGATCAATGATTACCTAAACATTACAGTACAGAGAGCATCTACTACAAGTTAATTATATCTTTTTTTTTTTGTAAGAAACTAATTCTAACTAGAATTTTGTATTTATTTATTTTTTTGTTAAAAACCAATTCTATATAGGATTTTGCATTTATTTTTCCTTATTTGACTTTTGTTCTAGAGTGGAAACCACAAAGAAACAAGTGGTGAGGAGCATGATAACATTCCATCTACTTCAGGAGACGATACAAGTAGCCTAATTGGAACAACTTCATCAGTATCATCCTCATTAAAACGTACACAAGTCGCATCTCGGAAGAAACAGCCATGTTCAACGAATAAGGAAATACTGCAAAATTTTGTCACAGGCTGGACAAAAATTGGATTCTATCACCACCAGTGATTCGTTTGACACATATGGAAAACACATCGCAGATCGTCTACGGCAAATGAAACCAGGCCAAGTAAAATATGTCCAAAAACTCATTAATGATGTAATATTCAAAGGAGAAATGGAATCTCTTAATGCGAACTGCAAGTTGACAGTTACAGGACAGAGAGAACCACAGCCCTTGACATCATCTGAGGGGGAAGCTTACCCACCTCATTATGTACAAACAATCAGGCCTCAGTTTTTGCAACTACAACAACAAGTTGCGCACCAACCTGGCATGCAACAACTTGCACATCTACCTGGCATTCTGCAGCCCGCACCAGTACTGACAGAAATAGGAAAGCCAGTTACCACTTCTTTGTTGGCCGATTACGTCACAAATTTGTCTTATTCAAATCCCTAATTGGAATTTTCCTAAAAATGTAACAATTCTTTTATGTTTAAAGTTGTTTCTTATGTTCAGTTTTTCTTATGTAAAGTTAAGTAAAGTTTTTTATGTTCAAAGTCTAAAAAGAAAAAAAATTCTTTCTTACGTTTTATTTTATTGTTTTTCGTGTTAAAATTAAAGGGGGAAATTTTTTTTTTTTAATGCGTACCTATTTATAACAAATAAACAAATACATCTTCAAAGGCCATTTTAGTAAAAACCTCCTACGTTTCTATATTTAACAATAATAATTATGTACTTACTTTTAAGTAGTTCTTCTTTAAAAACCAAATAGATTGCATCACAAGTTTCAGGAATTATTTGGCTGAACGCTGGTTTGGATAGTATGGTTGTGAACTCCAAGTCCTTGGGGCTGCGTCCTGTTGCAAGATATCTGAGAGTTGCTGTGAGTCTTTCATGGGGTGTAATGGCTTTTCTCATGCAGGTGTCTTGTTTCAGTATGTATGGTGTTACCAACTCTAGCAATTGACAATAGGCTGAGATGTCCATTCTCAAATAATTGCGACAGTCATCAGGTTCGCCCCTCAGTTCTTTCAGTAATGAGATGTGGAAATACTGGCTTCTTTTCAGAAGCCACTCCCTTGACCATCTTGTCTTTTCCCTCTTAATAATTATGCAGCCGTGTTTCCTCCATAATAAAAAATAATAATCTCTAAAAGCTTCACTAAACAAACTTCACACAACTCAAGAGTCTGGATTGGAACTGAGGTAGAAAGCGGAAGGGAAAACACATAGTGTGTATACACTGGATAAAACGTGTGTTTTGTATGCCCGACAAAACGTACAATAAGACATAGCATGTAAACCGTCCTTAAGATTTTATCTATTTATATTAGGTAAGTAACAATAGTTTAACATTGTATGTTTCAACGTTCCATTATTTTTTGTTTAACATATCCAATATCCTTAATGAAGCAATGTAGAAGATTGACTGAAATTTGCAGCACCATAAAAGTATTTTGGTAATTATTTTGTTTTAAGTTATGCCGGTTTCCCATAGATCAATCCTGTTAAAAACCTCATGTAACAATTTCATACACATATCCACAGCACAAATATCTGTAAAATTCATAATGTTTATTCCTATCATTCATCCTTAAATTCAGCCAATAAAGTAAATGAACAATAGTTAAAAGTGAAACAAAACATTTGATTTCTCTGATTACTTCAAATTTAAAGCAAGAATCAAACTTTCTGCTTCTTGAATTTGAATTTAAGTTTGATTATGTATATATAATAATGGCTTACGACATCATCCATAAGAATGTAAAATAACAGTGCCATCCAGGTAGAATAAATAAATCACATTTCCATTTACAGTTTGCAATTCACAAATTTATATCTGAGAGGATAGTGGACAAAATAGTAAGGACAGCATTTGCTAGAATTTCTCCAGTATGTCCTGGGTTTGCTATAATGCATATAAACCTCTCTTCAGCAGTACAAACTTCACTCACATAATGTAAAATGAAACTGAGTTGGTCAGTGTGTGTTATGTCTGGTGAGGAATCAATAATCAAAGAATAGTATTTAGCAATTTAACCTACTCAACAATTTTTGATGAAACAGACTTTCTCATACCTTTAATTAACTCCTTGCACACTGTTGATGACAAGTATGAGGTTAAGCCACTTCCAGGGTTACTGTGTCAAGCAATCTGTTCAGACTGAAATGGGTCATATTCTGCTATTAGCTCCAGACACATCATAAAATTCCGATTATGAATTGACCCAAACACTTCGTTTGCACCTCTAAAAGGTAACCCTCTAGAGGATAACTTTTTGATTACAGAGACTACTCTTAGAAGTACATTCCTCCAGTACTTTACTTCTTGTTCATGTTGGGATAGAATAAGATGGTCAATCCTACTGTTTTCTACTTCTCTACTTCTCTCCTTTTAAATTTTAATAAACAATTCATATGATATTTAGAGTTTTCATGTTCAGAAATTCTCTGCCCTGCATGAACACAATCATAAACCCCACTTCACTGGAAAATGCAGATGTACATCTTACCACTAAACAATCTGCAAGGTGCACAGAATATGGAGCCTTGAGATGGTGAATAAACTAAATACTTTTGCTCTACTGCCCCTCCATTCAATAACCATCTGGGAAACATGCTCTTTGTGCAAGCTGGTTTTGAAGCATAAATGTACAAAGAAAGGGACTTAAAAAAATCTCCCCTCAGTGTTTTGTTCAACATCATTTTTAACACCTTCCTAACTCCAGAGTTGCTACAACAATATTTATTTTATGATCTCATTTATTTACATTTCCCCAGTCATGCTGAGAAACTCCCTATAAATGAAAGGATCTAGGAAGTAACAACTTTTTAAGGCTGTTTTTAAATGTTTTGTTTTTTAAATTCTGAATTTGTATTAATTTGTTGAGAGTTTAACCATAATTATAACACCAGCTTGACTTAACACATTTTTACGCTTTTCAAATCTGTATGCTCTCTGTGGTTTCTTTTGTTCATTTAATTTTCTCTTTCAGATCCATAGGTTGTGGAAATAGTAATGATGTTTCTTACTATTTCATGGTGTTAAATTCATGTACTTACCTTTTGATATTAGGCATATATTTAAATTTTTAGTATATAATTACTTCAAAAATAAGGGAAAATCAATATTGACAGTTTCTTAGTATGTTCCATTTGGGTTAACCCAGCTACATGTCTCACACCCCTTTTTTTAGCGTTAATACTTGTTTCACATTGTGACCTGTTGAGTTTCCCCAAATGGAAATTCCATAATTTAATTAAGGAAAAGTTAGCTTGTAGTAGACCATAAACAGGGTTCTAACAGTCACAAATGTTTTCACTCAAATACATGTTTCAACATAATTTTCTACATATGCCCCATTTATATGTTCCTTTTCCAAGTTAATTGATTATCAATAATCAAACCAAGGAACATTGCTGAGTGCACTTCTTCAATTAATTTCTCGCCCATCAACAACAAGAACCACTGTTGTTATCTTTCGTATTTAAATTAAAACAGAAAAGTTTTGTTTTATAAACACCAGCCAGAGTCAGCAAACAAATATACCTCCTCAAAACATACAAAGGCTTCATTCACTTTGAGAATTAGAAATTGAGAAGTACACATCGCTATTTTCATCTTTTTTGCCAAAATTTTCCATTTTATGATGTTATGGAATGCCTTAAATTCAATATTTGAAAGCAGCACAAATTTTATACCTTGCAATCACATTGAAATTATTTTGCTGTTAGTGGTAATAAATGAAGTTAAACTAACTTTAATGTAATAGCAGATATTTCTTGTTGAAACTCCATATTCAAGGATAAAATAAAGCAAAAGCTTAAAGTTTCAAATATTTAATAGTATAAATGAGCTACAATTGTTTCGCTTTGTAAAAAATTAAAATAAAAGCAATAGATTAAATAATTTAGAATGTTTAGAAATAAATAGATCTATTTCACTTAGGCCTATTCTCAACTTAAATGACCAAATTGTATTAAATTCGTCACCTCTTCTAAAACCCATCCGTAACATAGTTCATTAACCTTTATCTACCTGCTAGGTCATCCCCCTACCTTTCCCGATTTCTCTATTGTATTTCAGTTTCCTGTACTTATGTTTAAATAGTTGTCTATACCTGTAAATTATCAGTTGCCCGACGATGCCGCAAGGCGAAACAATTGTAGCTCATTTATACTATTAAATATTTGAAACTTTAAGCTTTTGCTTTATTTTATCCTTGAAGTTAAACTAATCAAAATTCACAATATAACACATAAACACCTTCCAAAAGTCAGAATAATTACCAACATAAATGATGTTGTAAATGGCCTACTAAATGTTCAATAAGGATATATTTTCCTTGTTTTTTTTTTAAGGAGAAAAACCTCTTGGTCATTATCAGCTGTAAAAATAAGGAATAAAAATAAAGAACTATGGCCCTCAAATACTATAATAGCATCAGGGTTGTAAAATAACAAAAACTGGTAAAGAGAGACCTTATAGGAAAAATGAAAGAAATGGATCTCACCCAAGGCTAGATGAAAAAAAAAATGTAGATCCCCCTTAGACCCTTGGGATAACAACATACTTGAACTCACTATAGTGAACTTAAGAAAAAAATATCTATGTTGGTGATCACCTTGTTATTTCTCCAGATAGGTTTTAGAGTAATTTCATTTTGAAAACTTGTATATAGAAAGGAAGTTAGGAAAGACAGAAGACTTAATTTAAATCTGTAAGTCCTAGCAGAAACATAATTTTTACATCAATTATCCTAGGAGTACTGTGGCGATATTCACAATAAGAAAAACAAAAATACCCTGAACTGCAACATTAAGACTGTAATAAATCTAATTATGTTTATTATATTACCCTTATGTACATTTCGATGACATAGTCATCATCCTCAGAGGTTTATAGCTAAACTAATCTTAAGATTTTTCTTTTTAGGTTTCGTGGCTTAGGAAATCATCATGTCCTTATAATTGTTACAATTTATACATAGTACTACAGTATATGTTCACTATTAAAACAAAAAGGAAACAGATGTTTTACAATTTAGTGTTATATAGTTGATAAATGTTGAAAACAGATTATTAGAACACATTAAAATTTAAAAAATATCTATATATATGTAGATAATGATGATTTATCATGTTGATTGTTGCTATCAGTCAGTTTGTTTCCAATGTCAATAGGATAACCTTGACTATTTCATTTTTAAATGTGGATAAGTTATCAACTGAAGAGCTTAAATAAATAAATATATTGCAATGCACTCACCATAAAATACCTACACTTTAATTTATCATTTTTACTTGAATACAATTTATCTGGCGCCAAGATATCAGCACCATTTCTTTGACTATTAGCTCTGCTGGTGATAAAGCACACGTGTACCTGCCAAGTAAATGTCATGAAGTCTTGCAGAGTGTGCTACAGGGCAATCCATTGATTTTATATTTTATCCCTTACAGACCTGAGCGATCAGCTCCACGTACTTTCACAAAGACCTGAACATTTTTTTTTCAAAAAAGTTTGATTAACGTTTTAAAGTCTGTTATTGGGGTCTATTAAAAGTGTTTTATGCAGTTTTTGGATTTTTTGGGTTTTTGGTTAACGTAAAAATTAACATACACAATTGTGTGGGTTAGGTCTAAGCCGATAGACTGGACGTACAGAATGACTCACACAATTGTGTGGGTTAGGTCAAAAACTACTAAAAAGGCTGTTAAGAAAAACGATTTTTTTGTTGACAAATATTTTTATTTACATCATAAAACTAAACAAAACATTGTTTTACGGTATATAAATTGAAAATGTAAGTAAATTTTAATATTTTAAAAAAGGGCGAAAATCATTTGAATTAGCCCTTTGTGGTCTGAAATACAAAAGTAGACTACTAAACCTAATTAGGGCATGTGAAAGTGCTTAAAACAGTTCTTATCTTTTGTTAAGCATAGATAAACATCACACTTCTCGCACCTGGTACGAGTCCTAGATGTACAGTTTTTTTGGCGGTTTGACAGGTTTTGGCATTTAGCATTTGATCAATAACGGGCCAGTGATCAAAACCGTCGGTCCTCTTGTCAACTCCTGGGATTGGAGTGCGCCAGTTTTGTGGCTTGTTGAGTTCTTGAACTTCTTCAACTTGGTCACGGACTCTTTCGGCTGTCGGGCAACACATCAAGGCCTCCGAAACATTTAACCTAAACTTCAAAAGATCCATGATATCTTTTTTAGGCTGCTTATTTAGCGTAGCATCTTGTCTATATTGTAACCAGGAATTCACCACAACTAGATCAAGGAAGTGTAAAGTTACTTTTAGTGGCCATTTCTTTGTTTTAAACCATGTCCGGTAGGCCTCAATCAATTGGTTTAGAGTGTCCACTCCGCCCATATGTTTGTTGTATGTTACCACTGTAGCTGGGCAATCAACAATGATATGTTTTTTGTCGACTTTTGACCAGCGTTTCACTGTTGTTACTGGCTCAGCTCCACATACTATTCTGATCCATATTCTGTGGATTGTTGATAGCGTCCTCTTCTCTAGTTTCAGCTTCGGCATCCACTTCCATGCAAAAGTCATTCTCATTCGCCACATCCTCTTCCATTGCAACCTCGCCATCATTAGCTTGCCCTTCTTCTTCAACATACTCCTCTTCTCCCCAATCATTAATTAATTCTAGTAGATATTTTTTCTGATTAGAGCATTCCGTAGAACTTTTGTTCGGACCATCTTCTTCATCCGACATTGCGTCGATTTCCGAGTTATCTCCATCGCCCAGAAGTACGTCGAAAATCATCTGATCAACATCTGAAACAAAACCCAACACGGTTAGGGCATATAACTGAAAATGATTTCAAGGAAAAACAAAGTTTTATGTGATAATTAAAAAAACTGCGCTTAGGCCTAGGCATCTTCAAAAGTCGAATGTAAAACAGAATTAATAGCCTAGCTATTAGTTAACTTTTAAGTTAAAACACCACTAAAGCATTGTTGTTGTTATGTAAATAAATAGATAAGCCTATGTTTAGTCAATAGCCTATTAAGTGAATTTCCAAAGGGGAAAGGAAGGAGTGATTGCAACCACCCTTAAAAACAAACAAAAGAGAGTGAAAATACGCAATATTTAAACCATACAATACATGTGTAAATTTTATATATTTATATACAAATTATCTAATTTATATATAAATACATACATATACATATATATAAATACATATACATATAGTGCCTTAATATAATACATACGTATATGCACATTAGACAACATATTCAACATAATATTAAATGTCTGTTTTAGTATGCAGGTCTATACTATTAGTCCTAACCCACACAATTGTGTGTGTGAAACTTTTGAAGGTTAGGATGGTTTTAATATTAATAGTTTTGATCCCATACAACATTTATTCTCAAAGATATACCTTTCAAAAAGCATACTGGTATATTTTAATTCACAATGGATTACGAATTAATACAATAAATTCAATACTTACTACGTGTTTCACCTCTTCCGGACATGATGCTTGCAGTTGTTGTCAAGAAAGCAGTGTTGCACCTAAACAAAACAAAAGGGACGACGACAAAACTCCCAGCTGATTCCTGTACTACCCACACAATCGATGTGCACAGGTCTGAGCTTCAGAAATAGTGCTCAGTTCTTGTAGAAAAATCCATATGTTTAACCCACACAATTGTGGTAGCTAGGATATAGGGGGGTCAATATTTACCCACACGATTGTGTGGGCACGGTGCGTAAGGGTTAAATAGGATATTAAGAGCCAAAATTGAAAAATATAAATGGATTAAACCAAGTTTATTCATTGTTCATGAGACGGGGGGGCAATCACTGATAGATAAGGTTTTTTAACATAATTTGACTATAGTGATATAATTTAACATAATGTTTTTTTAGCCATTGGATAGTGATTATAAATTTATTTTATTTGTATTAATACATTATAGGTGATACATAGATACATACTTTTCTCTATTGTTAAATGTATGAGTACCTTAGTTCGCTTTGAAGAGTTATTTTTTCAAAGATCAATGTAAATAGTAACAAAAATAGCATATATGAATACATTAATGTCTAAATTTTTATTTTAAGAAAACACAAAATTTATATTATTAATCACTGCTAAAAAAAAATGTTAAAACATACACATCGTTGAATCATTGACATCTATTCAACTTTCACAAATATGTTTTCTTTTATTATTAAGAAATTTAAGTTACAGCACGATATTATTTATTTGTGTTACAGCACAATGATCAATATAATTTTTTATTTAAAAAATGGTTTGCTGGGTCATTTTTTCAATACTTCACCATGAAATTAATCCAGTAAAGAGGCACAATACTGGTCTGTGATCGGTTTCCCCTATTCCAGGTAGTTGATAAAAATTATGACCATGACCTTGCCATATGATGGATCAGTTTTTTCCATCTTCAGACTGTGTTCATTAGGAAAAATCCTCTGTTTTGACTGTTCACTCATTTTTGTGCAGTAATGGCTCCATGTTTCATAAACGTTTATATAACTACTCAAAAACTCCTTTGGGTTGTATTTAAATATGTCTAACAATGTTTTGAAACAGCTATACAATTCCGTTTTTAGTTACCTGTAAGCAAACTCAGCACCTATATTGCCGACAGCTTTCTCATCCACAAATGTTACTAACAACAATAACGACATCTTATCACAAAATATGTTGTCTATACAGTTGTAATTACTTGGACTACTAAAACCATAGTTATAATAACATAACTTAATGTGTTGAAGACTTCATTTGGGTAATTCTTTATTCATCTAATTATAGAATTGAACTCCCAAATGTGTAATAATTTTAAAACAACAAAAGAGGTCACGTGATGGTTATTAAAGGTATGTTACTTTTATTCAATTCTGAAAAGAATGTTACCAAACATATATATATTTGTTATGTAATGGGGTGTAACATTTTATGGGGTGTAATGTAGCAGGCCTCCACGTGGTGCACCCTGGGTATCGCTAAATCTGCTACGATGATCGCAGAAGGCAACATCTTTTCGAGCCACATCGGTATGACTGAATGGATCGCCAACAGCCCTTCCCAGGGCTTTTTTGGAACGCTGAAAGGCTGAACACATCAAAATTCACCGAAGTTAGGACTATTATTAGTAATTTTGACGCAGACATCTTTATTGTTGTCGAAGCCAGAGCTTCAACTGAAGCGCAATGTTTTTACGATGTGACGAACTACGCTATCCATGTACTTAAAAGATCAAGACAAGTAGCATCGGGAATAATCGTCGGAGTGAACAACAAATTTGCCAGCAAGGTTACTAATCTCCACGAAATGACTGATACAGATAAATTAGAAGCTGTGATTATAGAGGCTTGGCCGAATGGAACATACTTCAAGATAATTGTCCTCTATAATCGGCCGAACAACATACCAAATATCGAACGGATTGCAAGCATATGTAACCACAGTAAAAGCATCGTTATAGGAGACTTTAACGCCCACTCCACCCGATGGGGGTACCCAACCCGCAACCGCACTGGCCAAACTATAGAAAACCTAATAGACAATTCTAGTCTGACTCGGATACCTTCCGGACCAACATTCCTATCATTTGCTGGATCCGCCAGTACCCCAGACCTTGCCTTAGAGCATGTAAGCCTCCTCACAAGAAGCAAGCTGTAACTTTTGGACGCTGTTGAGGGTTGTGGACAACGAGTTCTAGCCCTTAAAATTGCTAACAAGAAAATGAGTGATCCACAGCAATTGACGGGATGGAACTTTTGAAAGGCCGATTGGAAAAAATTTGCAACACTCACAAACAAACTCCTACCATCGAGCGCAATGGTTGGCAACATTGATAAGTCAACAGCACTACTCAGAAAAGCAATACTTGAGGCAGCCAAACAGTGTATACCAAGAAGTCAAGTGAGAAAGCACAGACCTTTCTGGAATACCACCCTCACTATACTCAAACGAAGCAAAAACAACGCTAGGAAAAGAGCAGAAAGAACAAATAATATGGCCGACTGCATAACCCTGAGAAAATCACAATCCACTCTCAAGTGGGAGATAATCCAATCCAAAAGGTCAACATACAGATCATTTGTTGTCAAACTGGACTTCAGAAAGGATGGGTTGAAAGCACATAGATTTATCGGAAGCCTCAATAACGACAAAGCACAACAGTGGTTTGAGCCCATCATTATAAATGGAATAGCCTTAACCAAGCCAAGGGACATAGCTAATGCTTTGTTTGTGCAAGCACTACGCGGCCGTAAGCAGAATTCATCTCACACAAGTCAAAAGGAGAAATCTCAGGGACCGACCAACTGCCTCATGCCCAACAAAATCCCAGTTCAACTCTATGTACACACCCTTCGTTTACGATGAACTAAAAACAGCGATCTCAACCCTGAAGGAAGGTAAATCCGCAGCGCCTGACGAAATATTCCCAGAGTTTATCCGACACCTAGGCACAGATGCTAAGAAAACGTTTCTTGACCTCATAAACACTACGTGGGAAGGAACTGTGCCACACGCTTGGAAGAAAGCAACAATAACACCGCTGCTCAAAAAGGGTAAGCAAACCACAGAACTAGAAATTTATAGACCTATCTCCCTCACAAGTGTATGCTGCAAAGTTGCTGAAAAGATGGTCAAGAAAAGACTAAGAGAATACCTTGAGAGCAACAAGCTTTTTAGCGCCTACCAAGCTGGCTTCCTTAGAAATTGCTCCACGATAGACCAAGTGGTCAAATTCACACAGGCAGTGAAGGACGTATTTCACAAGAAGCAGTCCACATTGGCAGTCCTCATCAACTTCAAGGCTGTCTACGTCAAGGTAAAACGCCCAATGCTTATTAAGAAAATGAGGGCCCTTGGAATCAAAGGAAAAATGCTTCGCTGGATAAAGTGTTTCTATCGCAACGTCTTATCAAATGTTATTTTTAAAATGCAGCTTCCTTCTACAGACAACAGTGCCAAGGCCTACCCCAAGGGGCCATCATTAGCTGTTTGTTATTTAACATTATGAACTATTACCCAACTATTCACTATGAGTATATGAAGGCATGTAGTCAAACTTCAATATAAGGGAACCTTACTCGAGTCAGTTACTGCATCGAAGTACCTAGGCATGACATTGGATACAAGATTAACCTGGAAATATCATATCCAGCAGACTGCAGAGAAAGCCCAAAAATGAAGCAATTTACTTAAACGCCTTACGGTGACTATGTGGGGAGCAACGCAAGGCATTTTGACAACCGTCTACTAAAACTATGTCAGGCCAGCAATGGAATACGGAACCGAAGTAACAGCCCTTGCCTCCGACACGAACCTCTCAAAATTAAATACAGTTCAGAATAATGTGCTACGAACCATAACTGGAGGAGCAAAGTCAACACCGATAACTGCAATGCAGCTGCAGACGGGAATCGAACCACTTGAATCAAGACGTGACAAACTTATTCTTAAATATTGGGAGAGAGCCAAATGGGTGTACTCAAAGCACTGGAAGACATATGCCCAAGCAAGTTTCCGCCTAACAATGCAAAATACACCTCTGATACACGCTCAATTGCTAGTCGAAAAGTATAACCTGCAGATTGGCGAACCCGCTCCGCTAGCTCAATACACGATCATTGCCGCCGCCCTGCCGAACGCCCGAATGACCCTCAACAGTCTGACCTTGACTAAAGCAATGACAAACCCATTGGAACTACAAAAGTGTGTCCTGAAAACAATGCATCTCAATTAATTATCCCTCGCACGAGTGGGTTCACATCTATACAAATGGATTATATATGCCAGAAACGAACTCTACAGGAGCTACTACTGGCATATAACAAGCTCTACAGTCTATTCAAATCTTATTGAAAAGTACATTGCTGTCGGGAAGTACACTAGCAACTTCGACGGGGAAATCTGTGCGGTTCACGAAGCAGTTTCTTGCCTGCAGAGCTCAAACACGCCGCTGAGACGAGTTGTATTCTTTGTTGACTCCCAGGCTGCTATCCAAGCGCTCAGCAAGAACACCCCTACAGACTGTCATAGAACCATGAAATGCCGCACTGCACTCACTAGATTGATATCCACTGGCTGGACTGTATGGCTCCAATGGATCCCGAGCCACATTGGAATCAGAAGAAATGAAAATGCTGATGAGCTAGCAAAGCAAGGAGCCAGGGAACCGCAACCCACCCAGCCTCAATCTCTGCGAGCCGCCCGCAACCACATCGATATTACCGTTTCACGCCAAATTACAAGGAAGTTAAAGAACGAAAGTGAAGGAAAAATGTAGGTGATCCTTGGAACTGATGGAACAATACCTAGAAACCTTGAAAGACATGCATCTGTGGCCCTTTTCCGCACTCTGACGGGGCATGACTAACTCCAAGCCCATCTACACAGAATCGGCCTAGCAGATGAAGACACCTGCCCCTGTGCCAAGCAGGAAGAATGGCCAGTGAACACCTCTACCAATGTGTCCAACTTCAGTCAATACCGCAGAACACAGTCAGTCTATACTGGGAGGCTCGGCGTCGAATGGCAGAACTGCCACGGAGGGGCTTTGGATAAAGTAAAGTAAGTATATATTATATATATATATATATATATATATATATATGGAGGGGGGAGAGAGAGAGAGAGAACCTTTTAAAAAATACAACCATTTTTTTTTAAATATTTTTTTTTTGTTTTTAGCATTCCAGTCATAACTATCTATTAGGTATTTTTTGTTTTAATAACACTATATTTTTCGTTGTTCCCTTCATTAGGTTAGTTATAGTTTAATTCAAAATGTGGCAATCAATACTGAAGACCAGAGTGCCAGGGAAACTACACTTTTAAGTTGCATGTTGTTTAGGAATTCACTTTCTCTCCTTCTAGCGTGCAACGAAGGTGTGACAAGATAATGAGGCGTGGTTACACGTAGTAGTACCTTATTGGGTTATTTTGTAATGACGTCATTGATGTTTAAAAATCAGTGTAGCATTTTTACTATAAAAAAATATTGTAAGTTACGCGATGTTGGTACAATATTAAATTATTTTTATTTTTCTAATTTAGACTGGAAATGTGTGATAAAATTTTGTATATTTTTGTATAACATGTAAATCGATTATATTCATAATTTTTAAACTTGTATACATAGAAACTATTAATAGAAATATTGTAAAACGTACAATACTTTCACGTTTTAATTTTGGCTGCACTTGGTGAAGTAAAGTGAAATTACTTTTTTGTTTGACGTAGAATGTGATGTGTGTTAAATGTGCTGTGTATTACATTAATTCATTAAGAATTTGGAGATTGGTAAGACGTACATAATTTCGAGTATTTGTTACTATATTTAGAAAGTATAGTTGATATTTACATTGACTCCCAAGTTTTCTATATCAGCAACAGTTACCCATAATAAAAAACAGCAAGTCACACCTCCCGGTATTACTACGGAAGTTGAACAAATGTGAATGTTGTATAGTGAAAAGAAAAATAATTTTAATTTATTGGAATTTATCTAATTTAGTAGAAACGCCTAGTTACCGAGAGAAGATCATACCAATGTACACTATCATACTAGCCTTACTACACTAAAATGGAATGACATTTTAATGACATTTAATGGAATTCCGAATTAATGACAATGTTTCTGAATAAGCTTATGAAAGATTTGGTAAATTATAGTAGTTTCCTCACAAATGTCCTTGAGGTAGGCCAAGAATGTAAGGAATTACATGATTAATTTGTCAATTGATGACATATGTTTACAATTTCATTTTGAACTATCGTACTACTGTATTTAATATTGATATACAGTATATTTAAATTTAACTTCTAGTACTGTATTAGCTTTAAGCTTATAATATTACAATATTAAACTTATCAACTTGTAATCGGCCTATTTGAATTTTAATAACAACTATAAAATAAAATGCAGCTTATAGGAGTATTTTTAATTGATTAAATTTTTTACACAACTACATTAGATAGGCTAGTATAGGGGCCTTATTCCTCACTTTACTTGATTATGTAATTAAGAAATTTATTACACAACAAATACATAGTTTAGGCCTACATACACATAACAGGTTAGGTAAGGATATCTGTTTTATTTACAAATTAAAACTTATTTGTATAAAATCAATTCATATAGGCTATTAGGTAAATGGTAAATATGCAGGAGTCCTGAACAGAACTAGTCATTTTTCATGTATCCCAATTCATTATTTCTGTCGGTAAACAGTGATTTAAAATTAATATTTTATAGTATTTTTAGGTTATTTCAACACATTTTCATCTTTCATTTTATGTAAAATCTATCAATGTTTTTTATTCCACACAGAATATATTTCTGTTTTAAGAACTGTCACTATGAAGATCTGTCAAACTACGTATCATTTAGTATGAATCATGTTGTGTAATAAGTGTGAACTACTCTATGGTTACCTAACCAGACCTAGTTAAAAAACTACAAGTCAAGGAATGTCATATATATATATATAATATTATTATTTACCTTACTTGACCTATAGCTCTTGTACTAGGTCTGGGTTTCAGAGACCAAATCATCATGAATTTTCATAGAGGCGTAGTAATATCAACCTGTATTAGTGAATGAAATGTTCATGCTCTCGGCTATTTTCTTTTAAATTCATATTCAGTAATATGACCATGATTTTGATGCTTAGTGTTGCCAAATTATGATATGTCAGTGGACATATCTCTCCATGGATTAACATTAGTAGGTATCATTTTACTTTTTAAAACTGACTTAATGCAGATAGTTAGACATGCTGATTAGGTATTTGTTACATAAAGGTGATTGCTAATTTTCAGGATTTTTAAAAATATTTTTTACTACATACATTTCTTCTTAATAATAAATAGGCCTAGGTAATGTTTTCAATGCGGAGGTCACTTTTTTTCACTGAAAAATTACAATTTAAAAACTATCAAATCAACATATTTATAGGTTAGACATAATGGCAAATGTTCACATTCACGTCTCATAGGTTATGTTACTAGAGAAATTTCAATGTTTATATCTGAGACTACAGATCACATGATATGCTGTCAATCCTCCTTATTAATAATCTAATTTCAAATTATTAACTTCAATGAACTTACGAAAGTTTAGTCAGGTGGTTAGCCTATATAGATAGCCATCTGGCTAAACCTGTCATGACATATAATTATATCACCCTACATAATTTATTAACTTCAGTAAGCAAATAATTAACTTCAATTAACGTACAGAAGGTTTGGCTCGTTGGTCATATATATAGCACATATATATATAAATAGCTCCATGTAAATATATATAACCACCTGGACAAACTTGTGACATATAAATAGCAATCTGGCGTAGTCATTGTGTAATGTTTACCATACGCTATTACACAATACCATACGCTATTCTCATTATGATTATGTTTTAACCTATAAATACGTCGATTTGGTAGTGTTTAGATTGTGATTTTTCAGTGAAAAAAGTGACCTTCGCATTGTAAACATTATTTATTCCTAAAGAGTAAGGTATGTTGTAAAACTTATGTTATAGAAATCGTTTTTTTAAATATGATATTGTATGGTAATTGTTATGCAATCTACCTTGCTCTGAAGACACTTTTGAAGTAGCAAAATACATTAGTTTAGTAGAAAATAAGTATGAAATCTAAGTTTGGTTAGTGTATTATGAATGCAAATCCAGCTCTGGTGACGAATGTTATAGTTAATAGTTATGACTATGTTATTCAAGTTAGTGAATGTATCATCGCTCGATGTAGGCTATATGTCATTATTGTCAGTCATGGTGAGTCCTAAGTATGAGTTGTTGTTATTTATTATTTTTCATTGTCAAAAGTATTTGTTTTATTATGTTTGGATATATATATATATATATAGTCACCTGCCGAAACCTAATTGTCATGATTCTTCAATCATACAATGTCAGAATATTAGACTGTAATCTGCATGCGAT
The DNA here is from genome assembly GCA_963513935.1 of Aphrophora alni. Taxonomy (NCBI): domain Eukaryota; kingdom Metazoa; phylum Arthropoda; class Insecta; order Hemiptera; family Aphrophoridae; genus Aphrophora; species Aphrophora alni. Next base: position 97,761,159 of record OY740766.1, read on the forward strand.
ATAGGCCTATAGTCACCTAGCCAGACCTAATAAAACAAGCGATCGCACATTCACTAAGAATATTAGACTGTAATCCGCATGCGATATATATATATATATATATATATATATATAGTCACCTAGCCAGACCTAATAAAACAAGTGATCACATATTCACTAACTTGACGAATATTTGGTTGAGAATTTCAATAATTACGATCAGGAGACTGGATAAAGTCGGCACGTTACCTACCCGTAACGTTTTTATATATATAAAAAGACAATATAATATTTAACTCGTGCTCTTATCAAACAATTGTATTTCGTTTAATATTTAACTTATTTTTTGTTTCTAACTCTTGATAGTTTTTCTTGTAGTTTTTGATATAATAAAATTTAATTTGATTTACTTTGTAAACCCTTGTGTGTGTTCATTTACCATTGAGAGTAAAACGCATATATATATATATTGTAAAACCTATTGTACATCATTATAGAATTTTATTATTAAAAATTATGAAATCGATAACTATTTACCTTGTATTCAAACAATTACTTTATATTTTTAATGGGAAGATACTTTTCAAGTCACAAAATACATTATTTTAGTACAAAATCCAGCTCAGGTTACGAAAGCCTACGTTAATATTGATAACTATGTTCATCAAGTCAGTGAATGTTGTGACCGCTTGTGTCATTAGTTCTGACTAGGGACTAGCATATATATATATATATATATATATATATATATATATATATATATATATGATCCATGCACATTACAGCTGAATATTATTACACTGTATGATTGAAGAATCATGAGAAATAGGTTTGGGCAGGTGAATAATATATAGCTATATAGTCACCTAGCCAGACCTAATAAAACAAATATTTTTTACCATGACAAATATATTTGTTTAATATAATATATTAAATTTGCCCCTATTTGTCCACAATCACTAGAAACTTTAAAATAAAACACAATTATCTGATTAGGCCTAATTGTTCTTTATTAATTATTTCCACACAGGTTATATCAGGGCATTTAGTGGAAATAATTTAATAAAGAACAATTAATCAGATAATTGTGTTTTATTTTAAAGTTTCTAGTGATTGTGGACAAATAGGGGCAAATTCGAATCATTAAAGCAATCATAGTATGGACATGTGTAGCCATTTCCTCCCAGGAGCTTATATAGTGAGTATTGGCATGATAATCCTGAAGGATTCTAGTTGGATTTACACTTTTTTTATGTAGTCTCTCTTGAATGGGTCTATATTTTATATTCTTTTTTTATGTGATGATGAATGTTCTGTTTATTATTTTTTTCTCACGTATAGGCCTATGTAGTTTTGGTGACGCATCAGTAGGGTATCTATTATTTTGTTGCATATCAATTCAATGATTTACTAAGTTAAAGTGAAAAATAACTTGGGTCAATCTTATCCATTAGATTTCAACATTTAATTTCTAACCTTATCTACTTTATCATAGTTATAAATAAAAACTTGTTTAAATTAACCAATAATATAATACAGTATTTGTATATTTTATTTTTCAAAACAGATAGTCATAGTAATGTAGGCCCCTAATATATTTATAATTATGTTGAAAATTAACACTTTTGACATCCATGTTGACTAAGTAAAAAAGTCTCCACTAATTCTGACCAAAGAAAAGAAAGACGGCCTGTCCACAGCCTCCACTGGCGAGTCACAGACAGTTTTGAATGGTATATTTTATGTTTTAAATTCAATAGTACAACCTAAAATAAAAAGTAATAATAATTTAAACTCTAGTTTTAGAGTATTATTTTCTCTTCATTCTTATGGTAGCCTATTTGTTGACCTTTTCTCGCTCCTTTTTAAAATTCAACTTGACATGACAAACAAAAACACAATACTTTAATAGCTCCAAGTTTAAAATATAACTATGCACATATGTCCAATGTTTTGCTCACAAACTCATCAAAACAAATGTCTTTATGTCTGTTTTTCAAGATATTGGTATTGCCTTTGTTAGAAGATATCAACTGTTTTATTATTATTTTTTTGTTTGTTATAATTGTAGATGAACAGAAAAATATTAGTTTGTATAGGTTGCATATGACCTGTTGAGCGTAGAAGGTTGTTGAGCGTAGAAGGTTATCTTATGATATGAAATCTATAAGAGGTTCACAACTTTTCATTGAAATTGATAAGCTGGCCTTGATAATATAACATAACAAACCATCTTCCGCAAAGATATGTTAATTAAAGGCTACATAGTTCATTTTGGCTTAAATCAGAATGTTTTATCATCTGAGCTATTTTTATGTTATGTCTTCTTGAGAAACCTGGGTTGTTTTTTTTTAGTCTATATTATAGCTTTATTTCAATCATAGATGAGTTAGTAATTGTTTTTTAGCAGTTTTGTTATAAAGAAGAGGGTTATACGTTTGGAGGGGGATTTGTAGTATTATTGCATTTCGTCCAAAATTTTGGGTTTTGGTGTACAAATATTGGAAAAAAAATGTTTATGGGTCTTCTTTAATTTTAATATTGTCTTCTTTAATCGGATTTATTACTTGGCATTGTGTTATGTTATAACTTTTTCGATATATAAAATTAGCAACCAAAAAACATAATAACTTTATAGTAAGACATTTATAAAATAAGAAATTAAATAGCTCCTCTGTTCTTTTGACTTCAGACAAAGAAAATTTGTATTATTTTACCAATCCAGTATTGCATAAACTCTTTGAAATTACACTGTAAGACACAGTATACAAATATGCTAAAGAAATTTATATAATCATTACAACTTAATTTTTGTGCTTTTTTCTTTTTAAATTTTTGTGTGTTTAATAAATGTGGTTTTAAATAGTTTGAGTTTTCCATACTCTTGTGTTTTCCATTTCTTTTATATTTGGTTTGGTGTATTAGTTTGACATATTAACCTTCTCTAATCACTAGTTTGGTAGATACCTTCACAAAACACTGCAGTTTGGTAGAAATTAGTACAGCTGTTTTTGAGAAATATAATCTATAATAATGGTCCTACATTTTTTTATAATCAATATAAAACATAATTCAAAATTTTATATTGTTTAGAAATGAATAATACATAACTTGGAAGATAAAAAGATAAATTTCAACAAAATCTTATAGAAATAATTAGATCTCATTTTAAGATACTATATTCTTTCAATTTAACAAGTGTCTACGTTTAAATTTGTTAAGCAAACAAAACATCTTGATAATTTAAAATAAAATTAATGATCAGTTTAGTTAAACAGGAGAACAAGCAACAAGCATCCATAGTAATAATAATAATAATAATAATAATAATAATAATAGCTTATTGCCATTAAATATTTTACATGTAATAGAAAAAGCAGAGTTATATTACAGCTATATTACATTGCATTATCCAACAAAGAGATATCACATAAATCACATTCCATGTATTTATATAATAAAAAGCCTTTTGTTTTAGCCATTTTGTAAAAAAAATAAAAAAAATAATAAAAAAATAAGATAAAAAAAACAGTTTAACTTGTTTTTCTAACAGTCTAATGCAGGAAGTAACAAGGTCAGAATTCTGTCTAGTACTGTTAGAATGCTTTACATTTTAATTATATGATAGTAGTAGGTTCTGTCTCATATTATAAATTACACTAAATATAACCTATAGATCTGGCAAAGTCATAATCTGAAGTGGAGAGAACACAGGTATACAAAATGAGGACTCTACCTGAAGGACCTGAATTTCCCCATAATCGTACACCTTACATTAACAATTAATGAAATAGATGATAATATGTGATTAAGAGTAAATTACTCATTTTTTACAAAGATTTGATGTTGTATATAACTTTATTCCTCATAGAAAGATACAAAAATTAAGACACATGACACATAAATAAGAAGTAAGAAAGTTTACAATTGACAAAATTTTAAACACAGTTTTACATTGATAAAACAAAATTATTTAGTTTTATTAAATTGGATCTTTTATTAAATAGTAGTCTTTTATTTTCCTAACTAGCTTTACACTACAAAAAAAAAAAAAAAAAAAAAAAAAAAAAAAAAAAAAAAAAAAAAAAATTAGAAAATTGGCTCTATATAATTATTTGGATATTTAATTGTTTAATTTTTATTAAAAAAAGTCTATACATTCTTGAGGAGGGGCACTCGTGCTGGCCTTAAACATTAAATATTCACAAATATTTCAAATTATTCATAGCTGAAGGCTAGAGTAAAAAAAATTAATTTGTACAATTTGTAATTTGAACATTGATTTCACAGAATCGTTGTTTTTGAAAGATTCTCCCAATTTTAACTGTTTATTATTGACGGTTTTTGTTATTATTATTAATGATTTGGCTGAGTCTCTATTTTATCTAGATATTACCATATTATATGTAGTCTGTAAAATTTCAAATTTTGTAGGTATGCGTTTGGCATAGATCTATCCAGCGTCATTTTTTTTCTCTTCCGACTTCTTCAAAGTTTCGTGTAAATTCTGATTTCAATGGTTACCGTCTTGCTATTGGTCGGATTTTTGGTTGTAGTTTTGCATCGGTCAATTGTAAGTAGTGTCTTCAATCGCATCACAACTCTCGCATCTTGATCTAGTCTGTGACTTTCACTTTACACCTTTTATTACTACAGGTTATTATTTTACCTTATCTAATTACTCAGGTATTACTTATTGTACAATTGTTATGATTTATTTTTTATTTTTGGTACTCTATTCTGTATTATTTGAATACTATAAGTTTCAATTATAATCTCCTTATAATAAGTGTGGACCCTCCCACTGCACACTTACAAATTCTCCTTAGATTAGTTATCTCTTAACTCTACCTGGAGAGCTGACTAAATACTGTTTATTTGTTGTATTGAATTTTTTTCTATTAATTTATATGGTTATAAAACACATCGAATTTTCTAAATAGATCTTTTCAATGATCAATTTACTTAATATTTGTTCTCTATCATGTTATAGGCCTACATTTTTTTAATCAGATTGGTATTAAAATTTTATTTAAGTGAAAAGTTTGTATTTCAACTTATATTGATTTAGGTTTAAGGGTCATTCACATTTTTATAAATTACATTAACTGATTTGGGTTCTGTTGGATTTACCTTGTAACTACTATTCTAGAGTTAACTATTGTAGTATATTATATTTCTATTTATTTTGAATCGTTTAAAATGTCTATTTGAATTTTTTTTTATTGGAAATAGGATATATGTTAGGTCTAGTTTTCAATTACATAGAAATTGGTTAGGATTTTGAACTTCAACATTATTGAGGATTTAAATAAACCATTCATCAGTTGGATTATCATTATATCGTATATTGTACTGTTATAGAGGCTCCCAACTAAGTTTGTTAGCCAAGTAAATACCCAATACTTTGACAGATTTATTTGCTTCTTATTCCAAGAGTTTGTGATTCAGAGACCAATACAATGCTATATTATAACTGAGAAAGTAATCAAAATTTTACTATGAAGAAATTAGTAGATATAAATTTAGTTTGAGATATTTCAAAGCAAGTCAACTTTTTGAGATAGGAATAAATAATAATAACAAATACCGTATGTATAGGATATATTAGCTTATATTTTATACTCTACTATTAATAGCTTGCAGTTGTTGTTTGTTATTCTGTATAAATAATTATGTTTATATTTGGAATATATGTATCTACAGAAACGTATAATTTGTTATGAATCAGTTAGTAGCTATGTACTGAAGCAATGAAATGTTAGTCATTACACCAACTAACCTTGATAGATAAGGCGATAATAGTAGGCCTTTGTTAATAACCAGTAGCAATTCAGAAACACTAATGGCCAAATAGTTGTGCATGTTTCTCATGACCTCTGTTTGTTTACCTACTTCCTTAATTATTTTATTTTTTAGCTAAATTCACTCCATTTTGTTGATTTCAGCTTTAATTTTATACTCTGTGTGCAACAATACATTGGTAAAATGAGTTTAATAAACAATATACCTATAAAAAGTTTATTACTAGATTTTTTTTCTATTAAAAGACTAGAAAATTTACATATAAGTTTTGTTAGACAATTTGAAATAATAAAATGCATATTTATTAATAAAAAATAAATATTTAAATCGTTATTAATTTAGCTAAAGCTTTTTATGTAAAGAATTAGTTCTGGATGTAATGTAAATGTAAATACAGAATCTTATTTCTTTTAATTGTCTAACTGTGATTTCCAATAAACGGAATATTGGAAAACCTGAGTATAAAAATAACAAGAAAATAGTTAAAATCTGCAGGAAAATCAGTTGTCATTTGGCTATAAAAAAGAGTTTGGAATGATTAAGATTTTCTGTGGGAATTCTCCTCTACACTTACCAATATGGTGGGTAGACCTATCCACCATTTTATAGAAATATGAGTTTTTCGAGCAAAATCTATCTTATACCTATATTTAAGTGTATCTCTGTTTCATGGAGATTATTAACAACAACAAAAATCATTTTATTTTCAAAGAATAGACTAACACTGTTTAGATCAGAAATAATCAAGCCACTTGAAATTATCCATATGATTGGACTTCTCTGAAATATTGAACCACGGCAAGTTCAATTAATATTTGCATATAAGTAGACTAAATCATCATTCTTTTAAAGACATAGATACACAATACAGTTTATAATTTCAGTTAACTTAATTTTTGTTTGATTTTAAAAGTGGGTTTTTTGTTTCTCCAGTTTGTATAATTTTTGTAGCTTTGATTATTTAGTCATGAAATATTCCGTAGTGAACAAACATCTTGTTTACACAGCTTTCTTTTTAGAACTCCATGATAAGGAGTAGAGGGGGGAATGGAAAAAAGTTTGTTTTGTGAATCAAACATGAATATGAGTCATGTTTTACATGAATAAAGTGAAGTAGTCTAGTGAAATTGAAACAAACTAGCTTATATATTTCCAAAAACCATGGTACTGGAGAAAAAATGTGGCAGACTAAATTTAATTTATTTGAACTGGGACTTTTCACCTCAGAGCGGTTTGTAGAGAGATTTAAATTATTAATTGGAGAAATATGTTCAAACTTTTATTACTTAGGTGTTAGCACTATACACATCAACATTATTGTTAAATTTTCATTTAATTTGACACAAACATTAATTTTTACATTAACCAGCAAAATCAGAAGTTAGTTTTAGCTGATTTTTCGTTATCAGTCACAGATTTTGTTCGATTTTGACCAAAATTTGGTACAAACATGGGTTATTACAATTATTTAAACAAGTTTGTTGTTAATGAAATTGAAAAATAAAAATTAGGTTTTAGTCATTTCATAAGCTAGTTTAACTTTAGCACATATTACTTATTTTATTTCTTGTAATGTTATCTCAGGGGTTTTTTTTTTAGTAACTAGGTTCCAGTTGAACATTATTATTATTCATATTTATGAAGTCTCTGTACACAGTTTTCTCTTGTAACTCTGCTTTAAACAAATCTCTTAAGATTTTACTATCTTTGTTCGGAGTCATTTAATGTAAAATAATCATCCAAAATATTAGTTATTTGAAATAACACAATCTCACTAAATTTGAGCTAAGTATGGTGTGTATATAAAGGCTTTATTGTGCCCAATACCAAGCAAAATAAATCTTCTTTATACTTATCTGAAATATCAGTTTGTCTAAATGTCTGGATATACTGGATCTGTTAATGGTTTGATGTTTAATTAACAAAATGTTTATAGATTCTCAATTATTGTTATTTCTAGCAAGCATCTTACAAAACCTGAAATTTGTTTTGAATTTTTTAAATTTGAAGAATTCACCTTAAAACACAAAGATTATTTAGTTCTTTTGACTTAGAGCTTATGTTTTATGTGTATATTTTTTTCTTGAAGAGTTGCATTATATATTTTTTTATGTAATTTTTAATTTAAATAATAAACGCTTTTTTTATACTGTTTTAGACTTGATTTTTATAACTCATAGTAGGGGTAGAGATAAATAATTTTATAATGTAGGCCTAAATCTTTTTAATGCTCTACAGTTATACACAACTTCCTAAACATGATGTACTTAGACTTGAAAGTCATAAGTGTAAAATTTTGCAGAAAATTTAAAATCTATTTAAATATATCATCATTTGTGTCAGTGACAGCTCTGTTACTCTTTCTACTTCAAATTTTAATATGGTCTCCAATCATTTCGCTTGTGTCTGTGACTCTGCCCTAATGGGCCTTTTAGTGCTCTATATTTAAATGTACCCACCACTCTTTTTACTTGCACTGATAACTTAACAATTATTGGGCCTAATATTTGTCAATAAAATTTGTATGAAGCTAAAATTAAAACACAGTATGTCAAAATAAAAATATAGGTTATAGTTTGAGAGTTAGTTACTTAAAACTAATAGTTACTTAAAACTAAAAGGAGCCTTGACTGCTGACATTCAGAATTCGATATTGTACAAAACGTGTATACTTTTTATTTTCAATAAATATATTTCCTTGTGAAAGCATATCTGATATAATGTTTGCAATAGTTTCGTAATCTAATAGAAATACAGCTGCTATCTAAATGACAATTAATTCTCATTCATCAAAAATGTAGATAGTATGACTAATATATTTGTGTTCTCAGTTGTTTATGTGATGTGGTGACAACACTGAATAATCAATATTTGCTCAAAAATACAATAAAATTTACATACAAAAATTAGACTTTGTAGGGTCAGTCGGGGCTATTGTGAGACAAAAACCTATACTTTTCATACTAACTCAAAAACTGTAACTGCCAGAAGTCAGCAAAAAATACTGTAATATGCGTCTGTCACAGCTCTATCAATTCAGATATTTAAAAAAATTATTTCAGTTATACCAATGATTAAAAAAAATAAAAACCGTGTCTCATAATAGCCCCGCCGGATGGGGCTATTATGAAACGCCTATGGGGTTAATGTGAGACAGCATTACAACTCTGTTGGTTTCAACAGCATGTTTTAGGATGGGCTTCTTTGAGACAGCTCTGGGTCTAAAGAATCCATCAGTGTTTTTGAAAATTTCCTATCTCAATTAGTTTCTGATTTATGGCGATTTATTCAAAGGACTCTTCGATACTTGAAAAAACATGCCTAAATTATAGGGTAATTACATGACTATAAGTGAGGTGATTAAACAATATTTATTGGAAAAATTTATTTTGAACTAACCTTGTTGCAGTCTAGTAGATGTTTCTTCCACAGAATATATTTTTCACATTTAAAAGTTTATAAGAGTTTGTTGATGTCAAAATATCGTAGCACACAAATTGGGCATTTTTTGTAATGAAGCCAAATAAAAAAGGGTGGTCAAAAACTGTTTTGAATACTTATTTAGAACTTAGAAAATATCATTAGAAACTTGAAAAAACTTATTTATATAAAAATTAATTGATTTCAAAATATCGTAGCATTCGTAGCACACAAATTGGGCGTTTTTTGTAATGAAGCAAAATAAAAAAGGGTGGTCAAAAACTGTTTTGAATACTTAGGCCTACTTAGAAAATATTATTAGAAACTTGAAAAAGACCAAGTAGCCTAGGTAGGCCTACTTGTTAGGCTTCAAAAACATCGATGATCTTTTCAAATGCATATTTGAACCGATTGCTCGTACCCGTAATATTAGGCATTGGAAGTTTACCTATAATGTCACTTATTGAGATTGTAAAAATGTCATCATCTGTTTTCAAAAATACTTTTTTGTCACTGTCACAAGATTTGCATCCGATCACCTCGTATTCTCCTCCTGGAAGGGAATTCAAAATTAAAATATAAAAAACCATGATAGGAATAATTAAACATGATGAAAAGGAATAGAAATGCTATTATATTGTTGTCTCACAATAGCCCCATTTCGTGTCTCATAATAGCCCCTCAAGTTTGAAGTCTAACAACTGTGGTAGAAATTATTATGTATAAACTCTCAAGAGCTTAAAATTATCCTTAATTCATCTAAATCACGTAAAACATATAAGATTTCACATATCGTGAAAAACAAGCATGCTACAACAAAAGTTTCAGCAAATCGAAAAAAAGTTTTTAGCATGAAAAAAAGGTCACCTCCTACATTATTTTTTCATGACTTTTAGGTGAAATTTTGAAGTTGATGTGATATGGCCAGCGATAGTAGAGTATTTTTTGTTTCTAAAAATATTTTTTAAATTATATTAATTCAATTTAAACATTAATTTCTAGAGGCGTCTCACATTAGCCCCAATTTTTGCGTGTCTCACAATAACCCCGACTGACCCTAGTTTAACAAATTTAAATAATAAATTGTAAATTTTTGTGATTGTGTGGGAGATTCCTAATGGAATGGAATTTGTTTGACACACACTCCTGGTGGAATGTATTTGAATGGCAAGACTCCTGATGGAATTTATTTAAGTGGGAGCATTCCTGATGGAATGTATTTGAGTGGCAAGACTCCTGATGAAATGTATTTGATAAAAATTAATGTTTTGAAAAATTCAATTCAGTTTTAATCATCTTTGACAATACAGACATTGTAGAGACATGTCATGCACCTTTATACACCAACCCTAATATGAAAACAATGATAAGTATAAAATTATCTTTAAAAATTGACATATTATAAATTACATCAATTAATACACCACATAATACTTGATCAACCACAAGCAAAAGTCAAAACACTTATAAAGACTCAAAGACTCCAACAATTACAAGAATACACGTAATTTGAATATACAAAAAATACAATATAATAATTGAAACGGTTATTTCGAAAACCCCACATGTCCATGACAGTAAGTAAATATTGTTAGTTGCAAGATATTCATATCTTGTTTTTATAAGATATTTTTGTTATAAGAGAAACAGTGTTTAGTATAAAAAAAGTGTCAAAAATTTACTTTACTACTTTTTTTTCAATTTGTAGAAGTGACGAATATGTGGGGTTTCTGGAATCCAGTAACTTCAGTCACAATAAAGCCTATTATAGGTGACAGGTTTTCTTATATTATGATTAAACTTGCTTAATTATATATTTTTATACCATGTAGTCTTAGGTTGTTTGGAAAAAGTAGGTAAAATAATGAAAAGAGACTCAAAATCAAATCATTATATTCAGTGATAGATACCAATAATATTTAGTACTAAACTAATAACATTGAACAACAAACACTGAATAGTAATGTCAAAATACAATTCAGTCTATTCAATCAAATTTGTTTACTATATTATCAACTTCATTCATCAGTCTGAGAGACAGGAAGATTAAAAATTGTAGAAAAAAAATTCTGGCCTCACATGTTTCTGGAATATTTGGCTTAAACTTTTTAATCTCATCCATCTTGAAACAAACAATAATAATAACTATCTACTGTTAATAACCACACCAAACGCTTTCTTGAAATAGGAACCTTTAAATTTTTTAAATAGCCAATAATTAATTATCGTTTAAAAAAAATTTTTTTTTTTAATAATATGGTAGTTTAGAATATTTTCTTTTGATATGTATAAATGTCATTGCAATTTGAACAAAATAATAGTTTAATTATTGAATTAAAACATTGGCTTACCCGCAATTTGAACAAAATAATAGTTTAATTATTGAATTAAAACATTGGCTTACCCGGTCTTGTGGAATCTTAAGATACGAACATTAACAATTGTATTCCAAGTACTGTAGACTATAACCAAATCAAGGACGTTATATGCTTTAATGTGTTAGTTCAGAATGTATTCTTTCAATTGGTATAAGTTTCATTTTAATTGGAATAAAATAAGAGTAGGCCCTATTGTATGTATGGAAAACATTGGTACATCAAAGTCTGGTTTCAGAAACTTGAATAACATAGACTGATTTACTACTATCACAATTATATTACATTTTAGAGTAAGTTTAGATTTTTTATGGATAGGAGACTCAGGATTATCTTGGAATGTGGTTTTTGGTATTAACAACAAATAAGAAAACACACAAAAAACACTAGTTCTTAAATATTTCATAAACACTGTACACTTCGTCAATCAGTGCAGTAAACAGCAAAGTCACTTACAAATTAGCCAAACCTTGTATTAGGATTAGATTTTGATTTTTTATTTTTTGACCAAAATATAATCCCATACAACGAATTTCCGTTGTAATCTATACGAAAAAATTATACAATGTGTCGAAATAACTATATAATTAAAATAAAATCAATTACTTACCTACAATTTTTGCTATGTGGTTTTGAATTGGATTGGTGAACCTTGTAATTTATACTGTTCATTTTTCACTATCACTCTTTTAATAATTCCGTGCTTGAATTCTTTACTTTTTACATTCTTCTTTCGTTTTTTCTGCAGTGATTCAATACATCTTTGTTCTGACTCTGACATTCTAATAGTTACTAATTAATAAAAGAACAACTAAATCAACACAAAAACCAAATTCACAAAATAACAATAATGATTCGAATTTGCCCCTAACCACAATCACTAGAAACTTTAAAATAAAACACAATTATCTAATTAGTAGATATGTAAGTTTAGATTTAGTTTATAAGTACGGCCCTCCGATGATGATAACCATGTTATCGAAATGTACATTTAGTGGAAATAATTAATAAAGAACAATTAATCAGATAATTGTGTTTTATTTTAAAGTTTCTAGTGATTGTGGTTAGGGGCAAATTCGAATCATTATTGTGAATTTCACCACAGTGCTCAACAAGATTGTATCTTCACAAAATAACATCAAACCATACTACCATACTATTGCATTCTTACAGAAATGATTGAATTGCCAGGAGTGACATCTAGCAGTCATTTATAATATTTAGCAGCTTTGTGCTACAGAAACCCCACTTGAGGTGTTTCTGAAATACACGTAAAAAATACTGTCTGCAAAATTTACAATTGTATTATTTGAATAAAAACGTAATATCATTCACAATGCAATAGAAATATGACCTCTCTTTGATTTTATGGTTAGTGTTATTGACTTTATAATAATTAGTGAATAGTTAGTGAATTATTCGTTATAGAATTTGTAAATTAGATGACTATGGTAACAAATGCCGACGTGGTTTAATCATTCAAAAATACATTCCCGAGATGTTTTTAATTATAGATTTTTTGAATGATGAAAATTATCATATTCTTAGTATTAAACAGAATATATTTTTAGACTTTTAAAACACATTTATCGTAGACAAATTTATCACAGGAAAACTCACTTAACACCATTAATTTAGGTGATTATTAATGTATTTTTATTAGTGAATTTCTAATATAGCAATCCCCTTCATAGATAGGTACTCTAATTGACTTATATTAGATGGTAATTTAACATCATTTTTAGCTATTTCTCTCTTTATTGTCAGGCGTGGACTGAGAGTGTGGTGAAATGATTTTATTATAAAGGAATGTATGATGAATGATTCAGCTTGTGAACGTCTTTTAAAAGTTAAATTTCTTCTTTTGTTAATTTTTGTTAACCAAACAATATTGTTACTAATTTATAATGAATGTTGTTATTTCTATCCTAATGGTGTTCATTTTCTTTATCCACACCTATAATAATTGAATTAAGTGAAGTGCTCTTTTTTAAAGTAGGCTATGAATAATTTATTTTGTAACTTATTTATTTATATGTAGAACTAAGTGATTTAGAAGACCTAATGGTCTTAACTTCACCCACTTGAATAAAATCATCTCTCTATATTTATTAGTAAACTCTTTCTAGGTCACAATTTTTGTCAGACTGCTAAAATTTGGTAATATAGGTTTAGTTCAAATTACTGGACAAGTTCAATAGTCATCAACATCATTAGATAAATTTCAGTTTGCCACATTTCAAATTAAAAAAAAAATTTTTTTTTAAGAGGAGTTTTACCTATAAAAATAAATAAATTGAAAAATCAAATTTATAGTTCACACAAAGATTAATATGAAGTTTACAGTAATAATTATTTTGTCTTTTTTCCACTTTATAAGAAACCAGTTTTAACATTGTAGCCAATTTTTGAAGTGTTTATAAATAGGTGCACCACGAACAAATTCTGCAGAGGGTAAATCGGATTCTGGACATCACGCTCTTTTTTTTCCAACGTCACGCTCGACTATATGTAGTAAGGAGGGGCACATATGTCTGGAAACAATTGAGAATGTCATTTAATAAAAAAATCTATGCAGAATAAATATTTGTGGAATGCCATTCAAATAAGAGGCGACACACACGGGATCTGGGGGACACAACCGACACCTCAACTGAATAATTAGGTAGTAAGTTATAGGCCTTGGAATCCGAAAAGAAAATCACAATTTAAAAATATTTCCCAATATTTAAAGACCATGTTTCCCACTTCAAAATCAATCAAAATTAAATCATTAATCCGGGAAAATTATTATAAAGACACAATTCGACCATTAAAATGAAATATTAAAATTTTAAAATCACCTTCTAAAATAGTTAACATGAGAATCCGGTACAGGGCATCACGGAATCGCCAAGATTCTAAGAAAACTAAAATCTATCAGGAGAAACTAGTAATTTTAACGGATAGATCGGAATCTTTTACGTAGAAAAGGTCGTTTAGGAAAATACAAAGAACATACCAGTCAATCTGTAGAAATTAAAAACTAAACTAAGTCCCGAATTAAATATGTCCATCGGATTGATCTATTCCAAACTTCAAGCTGACATCACAAGGACGTTTCCCAAACTAGTGTTCTGATTGGCGAATTAAATTAGAACATCTGTGATGTAGATATGCGATACAATTGGTATAAATTAGAGTTCTATAATTAGTTTAACCATTAATATTTTGATCTAAAAATGAAGTTATTTTTTTGTTTAGTAATATAATTTAGTTTATTTAAAGTCTTAAAGTCCCATTTTTCCAAATTGAATCATTGAAAACCTTAGAAAAACATGTTATTAATAATTATCTAAATTTCCTCTTAGCATAAAAAACACACATATACAAATTGCATATACATAAAAGGTCAGGTGATATAGAAGGCGGGCAATTTGAAACCAAGTAACGCTTTCCCAAAAAAATGGATTGTTGTTGGCGTCTTGTAGATGAACAACAGTTTCTACAGAGCTGAAGATGTTTTAATATGATTTTAAAAGGTACATCAACGAGTACAAGGTTGTCAAATAAGACTAGATAGAATTTTTTCCGAATCTTGAAGACACAATTAAGAAAAACGTACGTAAAGCTGAACAGAATTATTGTTGATGTGGAGTTGATTAATTACATGTAGACATTGTTTAAAATCGATATAGACAATTCAATTTGATCAAAACTCCTCAAATGAAATAGACCTTTTCTTACTTACATTTCAATACATAGCCTATGTCCCTTTATAAAGCAGTTAATTTAATTTCAATATTTTGGGACTTATTTTAGATTTGTTTCTTATTTTATGTGTATATATTTGTGTTTTTTTTCTAAAGATTGTAAAAAGCCAGCACCAACCCCAAACCTCGAGATTAAGAACTCTTAATAGATGAAAGACTAATTGAATATTGTTTACGCGTATATTTATAGATTCTGAGAAAGACAACATTGTGTTAATTAAATTTTGAACAACTTTCATCGATAAATATATAATTAAGATTTTGAAAGATAGACTGTTTCAAGAACTATTTATTTAATTCTGATTTTGAAGAAAATAATTTTGTAACTTTTTTTTTTATTGAAGTTATTTAAATATGTGTTTTTACATCAACATTAGAAAAAATTAACTTGTTGCAAAAATTGTTAGCAATTTTAGTATATATGGCAGGTTTAATATTCTTTGATGATGAATGTAACTAAAAAAATAAATAAATAATACTAAACCAATTTCAAAATGGTGCCAATTAATTTTTTTTTCCAGTTCTTATCCCTATGCTACTTTGTGATGTCCACATATTATACCACAAGTAGGGTCCTAAAAATGAATGGTTGTGCAAGAAACATCAAAAGAAATTCGTAAACTGTTGGATTACTATTTTAATAGCCTAATGATATACAGTAATAATTAACTGCAAAAAAAATACTAGATTACTTGTTTATTTTATTTTATTTTTTAAATACTTTTATAGGCTAATCTAAAAAATAATATGATTGGGTTAGTTTGAAGAAGTTTAGCTCTGTTTTTATATTCTATTTACTTTATTTTTAGTGAAGAATCTGCATGTAAAAGAGAAACTACTACAATGTTCTATTTCTATGGATATTGTTTCTTTGGAAGTATTATTACACTGGTAAGGAACTTAGTTTACTGTCTATAGATTAAATATGATTTATTAGAATTTTTTAATCATTAACTGCTGATTTGACATTTATGAGTGACTCGTGCCTAAAGATTCTTCAAATTTTTAGATACTTAGCAAAAATAAATTTGGCTTACCATATTTCTAAAAATATTTTATAGTTCTGAATACACAATCCTACTTCTGTTATGTAAAAAAATTACAATAGTATATACTATATTGTGTCTATTTGAGAAGTAAAAACACTACACATGTGCAGTGCAATTGTATATATCAATAAACATTGAATTTTACTTCAATTTTAAAATAATTTAGTACAACAGTAAAATTTCACTCAGTTTATGATTTTATCTGAACGAAAACACAAATAAGCCACTACATAAATAAGTTCACTAAAGCTTATCATCTCTTAAATCCCTTTAGTACTCTTTATCTTAATAATAAAACATTAATCTTTATAAGTACATCAACATCTAGATATTAAAAATTATGTTGAATTAACGGTTAGATATATAATATAAGAAATATGTTATTATAAAACATTGTAATATTTATATTAGGTGTGTAAGTTTCGTAGAAGTAGGATTGACACAATAATATAATGCAACTTTATAGTCTTGTATAGCTTATTGTAAGGTAATATAGTTGTACAGTTGAATAACCCACAAAATAAATAACCTAGCTTTATCAGCACATAATATCTACAAGCTAATGAATCATGGAAAACCAGATTTCAGTTTTATTTGTTGTGTCACTATTTAATCAGCCGTTTTACATCATAATCTATTGTCATTCAGGTTGTTAATTTTGCTTACGAGAATTATATACAAAAGTAAAAACATATTAAAATTAAAACTTAGGATATGATAACCTAAAGTGTCAAACTGGTCACATTTAACAATAAATTTAATTAAACATAACTGTTAAATTATTTTTTAGTTAATTGTACAAAAATTAACTAAACACAACTAGTGTTTAACTAAACACAATTCAAGATTCATCTAAATACCAAATTTCAATGTAGTACTTTGGCCTCTGTCCTTTACTTGCTTGTTTTACCATTTGAAATTTGTAAGTATGAATGAAATGAATGTCCCTATGAATTTCATAAGATATAAAGGAATTGTCAAAGTCACAAGATCCATTGTTCTAGTTGGTTTTAAAATTTGTTAATCATGCATCATTTACCTTTCAGATTTCATTTTGTTAGTGATGGAATCTTTTAATGTTAGAAAATTTTAACTTTTTTCTAAATGGCTGCTCCAAATATTCTCAGTGCACAAGATAAAAAAGACTTGGATAAGTTAACAAAGTTTTTAGCTCTTAAATCTGCTCAAGTGATTGTGCAAGCAAGATTGGGAACTAAAGTGCACACTGAATGTAATCCAGATTCAACAGCAGCTGATTGGGTAAGTGATATTCCTACTTCTACGTGACTGATTATGGTCATAATATTTACTGTGAGAAAAATGTTCATACTAAACCTATATTAATAAATTTATATGTTGTGTAGTTTATTTGGGTGTTTTAATTTTACAATAATTTTATTTTTATTAAAAAAAAAAAATTAAAATAAAATTTAAAAAAATAAAAAATACACATTATCATTTAACCATAATTTAAAACTCCAATGTCTAGGATACCTATTATTATTAAATAATATGATATGAGTCCATATTAAAATATATCTCGGGGTGAGTTTAAAAAAGGTGTTTATTCCATCTTATGCTACTTTATGAAATAGATCATTTAGATTACATAGTATATTATAAAAAAGAACCTACATAGCACTACCTATTTAATAGAATATTGATAAATAAATTTACTAACTAAATATTTTTAAACTGAACAAATAAGTAAACAGTTCAAATTCTGATTTTGTGTGTGTATGTATACTGGAATCTTTCCTAACTCCAACAATACTAATTTATGGGAATTTTTTTTATACCTCTTTTATACACTTTGAAGCCAAACATTTTAATAATGGTTGGTCATTCTTAGGTAGTTACATCCCTGTTTCTTCTCTTTATTTATTTCCCTTTTCTCTTACTTCTACCTTCAGGGGATCACTTTAGTGAGTATGGGTCGGCAATCGTGAGGAAACCTAGCTGTTTGTACACCTTTTTTAATGTAGTCTTGGGTTAGATCCCTCTCATCTTTCCTATGAGGTCTCTCTTAACCAACTCTTGTTTCTTTTAATCTCTTAACTAACTTGTTCTTTTCTAATCCTGAGTATTCGAAGGCTAGGAGGTCGTTATCTTATGCTCTTTTCTTGGTTTTTTTTTAAGCTAATGATGACTGCAAGGTTTTCTTTCTTACTCATCTATCCTATCAGATCTCTTAACTAACTTGTTCTTTTCTAATCCTGAGTATTCGAAGGCTAGGAGGTCGTTATCTTATGCTCTTTTCTTGGTTTTTTTTTAAGCTAATGATGACTGCAAGGTTTTCTTTCTTACTCATCTATCCTATCAGATCTCTTAACTAACTTGTTCTTTTCTAATCCTGAGTATTCGAAGGCTAGGAGGTCTTTATCTTATGCTCTTTTCTTGGTTTTTTATAAGCTAATGATGACTGCAAGGTTTTCTTTCTTACTCATCTTTCCTATCAGATCTCTTAACTAACTTGTTCTTTTCCAATCCTGAGTATTCGAAGGCTAGGAGGTCGTTATCTTATGCTCTTTTCTTGGTTTTTTTTAAAGCTAATGATGACTGCAAGGTTTTCTTTCTTACTCATCTATCCTATCAGATCTCTTAACTAACTTGTTCTTTTCTAATCCTGAGTATTCGAAGGCTAGGAGGTCGTTATCTTATGCTCTTTTCTTGGTTTTTTATAAGCTAATGATGACTGCAAGGTTTTCTTTCTTACTCATCTATCCTATCAGATCTGTTAACTAACTTATTCTTTTCTAATCCTGAGTATTCGAAGGCTAGGAGGTCTTTATCTTATGCTCTTTTCTTGGTTTTTTATAAGCTAATGATGACTGCAAGGTTTTCTTTCTTACTCATCTTTCCTATCAGATCTCTTAACTAACTTGTTCTTTTCCAATCCTGAGTATTCGAAGGCTAGGAGGTCGTTATCTTATGCTCTTTTCTTGGTTTTTTTTTAAGCTAATGATGACTGCAAGGTTTTCTTTCTTACTCATCTATCCTATCAGATCTCTTAACTAACTTGTTCTTTTCCAATCCTGAGTATTCGAAGGCTAGGAGGTCGTTATCTTATGCTCTTTTCTTGGTTTTTTTTTAAGCTAATGATGACTGCAAGGTTTTCTTTCTTACTCATCTATCCTATCAGATCTCTTAACTAACTTGTTCTTTTCTAATCCTGAGTATTCGAAGGCTAGGAGGTCTTTATCTTATGCTCTTTTCTTGGTTTTTTATAAGCTAATGATGACTGCAAGGTTTTCTTTCTTACTCATCTATCCTATCAGATCTCTTAACTAACTTGTTCTTTTCTAATCCTGAGTATTCGAAGGCTAGGAGGTCGTTATCTTATGCTCTTTTCTTGGTTTTTTTTTAAGTTAATGATGACTGCAAGGTTTTCTTTCTTACTCATCTATCCTATCAGATCTCTTAACTAACTTGTTCTTTTCTAATCCTGAGTATTCGAAGGCTAGGAGGTCTTTATCTTATG
This sequence comes from Aphrophora alni, assembly GCA_963513935.1. Classification (NCBI taxonomy): domain Eukaryota; kingdom Metazoa; phylum Arthropoda; class Insecta; order Hemiptera; family Aphrophoridae; genus Aphrophora; species Aphrophora alni. The sequence continues at coordinate 97,781,020 of OY740766.1, forward strand.
CTCTTTTCTTGGTTTTTTATAAGCTAATGATGACTGCAAGGTTTTCTTTCTTACTCATCTATCCTATCAGATCTCTTAACTAACTTGTTCTTTTCCAATCCTGAGTATTCGAAGGCTAGGAGGTCTTTATCTTATGCTCTTTTCTTGGATTTTTATAAGCTAATGATGACTGCAAGGTTTTCTTTCTTACTCATGTATCCTATTAGATCTCTTAACTAACTTGTTCTTTTCCAATCCTGAGTATTCGAAGGCTAGGAGGTCGTTATCTTATGCTCTTTTCTTGGTTTTTTATAAGCTAATGATCACTGCAAGGTTTTCTTTCTTACTCATCTATCCTATCAGATCTCTTAACTAACTTGTTCTTTTCCAATCCTGAGTATTCGAAGGCTAGGAGGTCGTTATCTTATGCTCTTTTCTTGTTTTTTTTAATAAGCTAATGATGACTGCAAGGTTTTCTTTCTTACTCATCTATCCTATCAGATCTGTTAACTAACTTATTCTTTTCCAATCCTGAGTATTCGAAGGCTAGGAGGTCATTATCTTATGCTCTTTTCTTGGTTTTTTTATAAGCTCATGATGACTGCAAGGTTTTCTTTCTTACTCATCTATCCTATCAGATCTCTTAACTAACTTGTTCTTTTCCAATCCTGAGTATTCGAAGGCTAGGAGGTCGTTATCTTATGCTCTTTTCTTGGTTTTTTATAAGCTAATGATCACTGCAAGGTTTTCTTTCTTACTCATCTATCCTATCAGATCTCTTAACTAACTTGTTCTTTTCCAATCCTGAGTATTCGAAGGCTAGGAGGTCGTTATCTTATGCTCTTTTCTTGGTTTTTTTTATAAGCTAATGATGACTGCAAGGTTTTCTTTCTTACTCATCTATCCTATCAGATCTCTTAACTAACTTATTCTTTTCCAATCCTGAGTATTCGAAGGCTAGGAGGTTGTTATCTTATGCTCTTTTCTTGGTTTTTTTATAAGCTAATGATGACTGCAAGGTTTTCTTTCTTACTCATCTATCCTATCAGATCTCTTAACTAACTTGTTCTTTTCCAATCCTGAGTATTCGAAGGCTAGGAGGTCGTTATCTTATGCTCTTTTCTTGGTTTTTTTTATAAGCTAATGATGACTGCAAGGTTTTCTTTCTTACTCATCTCTCCTATCAGATCTCTTAACTAACTTGTTCTTTTCTAATCCTGAGTATTCGAAGGCTAGGAGGTCGTTATCTTATGCTCTTTTCTTGGTTATTTTATAAGCTAATGATGACTGCAAGGTTTTCTTTCTTACTCATCTTTCCTATCAGCTCTCTTAACTAACTTGTTCTTTTCTAATCCTGAGTATTCGAAGGCTAGGAGGTCGTTATCTTATGCTCTTTTCTTGGTTTTTTTATAAGCTAATGATGACTGCAAGGTTTTCTTTCTTACTCATCTTTCCTATCAGATCTCTTAACTAACTTGTTCTTTTCTAATCCTGAGTATTCGAAGGCTAGGAGGTCTTTATCTTATGCTCTTTTCTTGGTTTTTTTATAAGCTAATGATGACTGCAAGGTTTTCTTTCTTACTCATCTATCCTATCAGATCTCTTAACTAACTTGTTCTTTTCTAATCCTGAGTATTCGAAGGCTAGGAGGTCGTTATCTTATGCTCTTTTCTTGGTTTTTTTATAAGCTAATGATGACTGCAAGGTTTTCTTTCTTACTCATCTATCCTATCAGATCTCTTAACTAACTTGTTCTTTTCTAATCCTGAGTATTCGAAGGCTAGGAGGTCGTTATCTTATGCTCTTTTCTTGGTTTTTTTTATAAGCTAATGATGACTGCAAGGTTTTCTTTCTTACTCATCTCTCCTATCAGATCTCTTAACTAACTTGTTCTTTTCTAATCCTGAGTATTCGAAGGCTAGGAGGTCGTTATCTTATGCTCTTTTCTTGGTTATTTTATAAGCTAATGATGACTGCAAGGTTTTCTTTCTTACTCATCTTTCCTATCAGCTCTCTTAACTAACTTGTTCTTTTCTAATCCTGAGTATTCGAAGGCTAGGAGGTCGTTATCTTATGCTCTTTTCTTGGTTTTTTTATAAGCTAATGATGACTGCAAGGTTTTCTTTCTTACTCATCTTTCCTATCAGATCTCTTAACTAACTTGTTCTTTTCTAATCCTGAGTATTCGAAGGCTAGGAGGTCTTTATCTTATGCTCTTTTCTTGGTTTTTTTATAAGCTAATGATGACTGCAAGGTTTTCTTTCTTACTCATCTTTCCTATCAGATCTCTTAACTAACTTGTTCTTTTCTAATCCTGAGTATTCGAAGGCTAGGAGGTCTTTATCTTATGCTCTTTTCTTGGTTTTTTTATAAGCTAATGATGACTGCAAGGTTTTCTTTCTTACTCATCTTTCCTATCAGATCTCTTAACTAACTTGTGCTTTTCCAATCCTGATACTGTTAGAGTATTTGAGAGCTAGGGGATCTTTTCTTCATATTTTTATAAGGCGAAAGGACGGCAAGGTCTTTTCGTTTAAACAACATGAAAAAAAAACTTTTCTTCTAATAAAATATTGTATTTAAGAAGGTCTCACCAAATTTTGTTATTTTATATCTGTTTATTCCTTGTATATATCTTATATCTAACACTTTTTAAAATGATTTTTATAATAACAGGTGCTCATATGTTGAAACTAATATAAAATGTGTTATGTCATCATATGTTCATCCATCAATTAAATGTAACAGCTGGTTTGGTTCATTCATTTATTGATGATTGATCAATTCTAACCCTATTAACAACCTGTTCAAGGTTTCATTTTAATGGCTGGAAATCAAAGTTTTGAAGGACGAAAGTAGATCCTGAAGTAATACTGTAAACTTGAGAATGTTGAAACTGTTCGTAGTAACTGGGAAGAATTATTTGGAATAATGTTCCCAAAGTAATTCTAATGAATTCTGTTGGCTGTTCAGACCAATCCTCTTGGTCATTTGACGAGCAGAGCTTTCGGCTGTCACTGTCGGTGTCTATAGTAATGACTAACCCCCTTTTAAGGTCATGGTGGGGTTTATATACCTTGCCAAGGTACTTAAACCCTGTATATTATCTACAATCAGCTATTGCGACACTTTATGATATATTTTATAACAATAGGCTGCCTTCTGTTTATTATCTTGGGAGTTAGAATAAAAATTATATTTGATAGTTTTTATAATTTTAACTAACAATTAATTATTCTCAACAATTAAACCTCAATTTAAAGCAGCACAGTGACAGTAATGTTATTTTTCAACAAGACATACTATAGCACCTCTGACCCGAGAATTACTGAATTGGAAGTTTTCCAGTAAATGGATTCTTTTTCGTGGTCCCATCATTTGGCCTCCATGATCACCTGATTTAACACCTGTGTATTTTTTTCTTCTGGAGGTTATCAAGGAGAAAATGAAGTTTCTCCGAAGCCACGAAACACTAAACAACATGCAAGTTTTCATTTTGAGCACATTTCAAGGGTTCAACAAAGATTGCAAGATTATTTGAATCAAAACTGCTGTCAGTTGGACCATCTACGAAGTTATATTGTTTCTCGGATCATATTATTTTTTTTTTACAATTATAGATAATCTTATTAAAATTTAAATTGTAAAAATAATTAAACATTATATAAAAGTATAAAACAAATTATTGATTTCTGTCATCCTATATATGCACACCCTCTGTATGTAAAAGATGAAATGTGTATGAATATATATTTTTATGTGTATTGCACTGAATAATTATTTATTTATAGGGATGAGAGGTTGATGAATGAAATTGTCTTTCAGGTATCCTTTATACAAATTTCATTATCATTACAGCAAACCAAAATAAAATCCTAGTTTATGAAATTTTGAATATGTTTGCATTCTCGAATTTAAATGTAAATAAAGAACTTGATGGTATCCACAAGGTACATTTGTACAATTTTAGCAAGTATTAAACATATACACTTTTTCTTTGCAAGTTTATAACTAACAGGAAATATGTGCTGTTGGCAAATAATGAATTGTTTGATGAGGGATAGACAATTGATTCAATATCATATATTTTTAACAAACCGATAATATAAAGTAGTTTTTAGATTAATGAATGTTTAAAATTTAATAAATGTAGAATGAATATTGAAGCCATAACATTTTTAAAAGCTCTGGGGTTTATAGTTTTATGTTACTGTTATAAGTATTATATGATATGTTTCAGTTTAACCTGGCAATTCGGGATTTACCAGAAGTATTGGCTGAAGCAAAACGAGCTATGTGTATTGGTGGATCAAGGCTCCCGATGTGTGTTGAAATCTCATTAAGAACAAACGAAGAAGAAACTATGACTCTAGAAACATGGTGCATTGGCATACGCTCAGATCTAACTGACCCTTCAGTACGAGTTACTTACGCTATGTACAATCGAATGGGAATCCTACTTAAATCATTGGTAGCTTTAACTAGAGTAACACCAGCTTATAAACTTTCAAGAAATAAAACTGATTATGTCATGTGCTATAGGATCTACATGGGAGAACCACAATTAAACAGTTTAGGTGAGTTTTTATCTTCTTACTAATTTGTATGAGTTAAAGGTAAAGTTATGTATAGTAGCAGTGATAATTCAGTATGCTTGGGATTTGGACAATACCAGATTTTCAAATGCACCAAATTATTAAATATAATTACTGTAGTACAATTTTCTCTAATGCATAAAAAGGCTTTTATGGGTGTTAACATGTTGACTATGGTTAAAAACAATGTTATGGACTATTTTATCAATTTAATGCAATTAAATTAATAATTTTAACAAACAGAAATCTACAGTATAAAATAAAAAGTTAAAATGAAATAGTTCGTAACTATTATACGAATTTGCGGTGACATTATACAATACATAATGAGTGCCAGAAAATGTAAGCAGCATCTTATAAAAATGGTATTTTCGAATGTGATGTGTTTGAGACTAAATGAATTGGTGAACTGTTGGATGCTGGATTATCAAAATTTTACTGTATAAATAACAATGTGTCTTCAACCTAAAATTTTGTTTGACATTTGTTCAGTTATGAGGTCCGTCAGGATCAAGCCTTTGTTTGATGCCAATGTTTTAACTATTCATATTTCAATTTTGTTAAAATGTGCAATATATTCAGGATCTTTCAAAAGTAAGTTACAATTTAAAATTCTCACAGTTTATTAACATACAGTAGAACGTCTGTTATCCAGCCTCGGATCAACCGGTTCTCGGATTAACCGGCCTACTAGGTAGTGTACTGGTTCGATGAGAATTTCCGAAAATAAATTGTAATTGAAACACTAAAGCGGTGGTGAGTCAAACTACTTTGTCGATAGCGGTATTCCATTGTCGGCGGCGTAAAAACACCGCGGCGAGTCAAATAACTTTGTCGATAGTGGTATCCCATTGTCGGCGGCATAAAAACACCGCAGCATTGGCACCGTCGGTATAGCAGACATACACCGGCAAAACCGTTTGATGGGCCACTTTTTTTCCACGAATCAATTTAGTATACATTATGGAAAATATAACATTTCTTTTCAGTTTTCTTCTTGTCTTTGACTGGTTAAGATCTACGTACAGTATATACAGTAAATAAAAATGAGCGAGTTACGAAAACGGAAGCGTGTGTTAATTTCGTTTGAGACACAGTTAAATGTGTTTAAAAGACTAGACAGAGGGGAATCTGTAAAAAAGCTTTGTGACGAGTTTAACGGCAACCTTGGATTAACCGGCCCGGGTGTCAGTCCCGACTAGACCGGTTAAGAGGGGTTCTACTATAATGAAAAATTAAATATACATTTTTCTTCAGAAATTAATGGGATGTAATATTTACTTTTAAACAAACAAATATAAACCTTAAAACTTTATTATAACAGTTGTTCAATATAGACATTATTCTCCCCTTGAAGAAACAGCAACTTATTTTCTATAGCAGCAGTTCTCAATTTTTTTGACTCACGGAGCCCTTTTTAGAATCAGTTTCTTTGGCGGAGTCCCGTAGTGCCTATCCTATATCTTGATGTGTTTTAGGAATAGTATTACAGGGGATAGTAAAAGAATATAAAGAGGGATTTAAAGAATTATGTAGTGGCCATATAATGATCAATTAAATATTTAAAACTATGAAATTTACCATATATTATTTCAATTTATTCTCACTAATATACATGATATTTTCAAAATGTGATCATTACATAAAAATTCTTTCTAAGTTTAATATTCACACCATTTGCATTACAACCGATTTTATATTATTGGTAAGAGTAACAATATGGTCCATACAATAAACTTAGTTCTTCTAATTTAACCATTACTCTGATAATTTGTAACACGATTTTTACTTTGCTCTGAGATGTCAAATCTATGAGGATCTCGTATTCTGGTGAATGGATTTTGATCACATTAAACACATTCAATACTTATTTGAAATCATCAGCACCTCCTCTTGAGCTGTTGGAAAATAATGGTGAAACTAGTCTTTCAAAAGTTTGAGATCCACCTAAATGTTTTTCTACATCTTTGCTTGAATCTTGGTGTATTTCCATTCAAGATTATTTTTGTAAAAAGGAAGCAATCGATATCTTGCTCTTTCAAGCACTCCAAATAAATAAAGTTTCCTCTTAAAAAAAGACACTTTAGCATTTGCTTCAAAAACTGTGGAAGAATACACTTTGGTATTTAGATCAAAAACTGTGGCAGTTTTTCCTTGCAATATCGTCATTTTTCTAAAAATGTCAGCCAAATATGCTAGTTTCCAGTTTCCACAGCCAGTCTTCATCATTTAAAATTGTTACCAAGAAACTTATGGGCCATCAGAAATACTACTACCTATACATGCAGTTTCATCAAATGTTTTCCTCCTTGACAACCAACTTACTTTAGTATGCAAATGGAGGGACTTACAGTGACTTCATTATGTTGATGGTCTAGAGCAACCGGATATGCTTGACAGTATAACAAACACACAGAACACAAGTCTCATAAAAAAAAATACGCCTAAGTATCAGACGCGTTTCAACGACTAGGTCGTCCTCTTCAGTGATACACCAGCCACACCAACCAAACCACAACTTGGTTTTAGTGGTATAGTTTTTCTCATAAGTCAAACTCAACATTTAATACGTATATGCTTGAATAACTATTTGTTATCTATGACTTACCACCAGCAATCCATGATTTTTTCTTCTTTTTCAGTTTATATGTTCATATAACGAATTTCACTACACGTGTTTCGGACATTATCGTCCATCTTCGGGTGATAAACACTTAATTAAAACATTCAACACAAAATACAAGTATTCACATAGCACTCACGCACAACGAAACCCAATATTTTATTTTATATTAATGTCTCTGCGCCGATGCTATATAGTATACTGTACATTGGTTACTGTACGTATGGTAGCTTGAAGGTGGGGGTTGCATGAAATTGTTTCTTACCATTCAACAATCCATCCAGGTTCTACATCTCGCCACGATAAATCTGGTACTCTTCCATGCAGTTCATATAGTTGCCCTTTTTACATTTTTGTAGTGTTTGCATGTTTACATCCATGCTATCATATTTATGATCGTAATATATCAAGTGCTCCGCAAACTTGGATTTTTCAGGGTGTTTTAGCACTTGAATATGTTCTTTATATCGTGTTTTAAATGAGCTGTCCCATGTAAAATTTATTACATGAACTACAGTTCAATCTATATACCCCAGTATTTATGTATTTATCCTGATTATTGGTTACTTTCCTATGTAGTTTTGGTTCAGGTTGGAATTGGTTTTGTACACTATTTTGTAACCTTGTTGTCTGAATATATTAGCTATTGTGTAATTGAATTTGGGGTTGTGTTGTATTGTTACGAACTTGTTGTCCTGTTTTGCTATATTCGTGGTGCCGTTTCTCTTTTGTTTCATTTTTGATTTTGTCGGTTTGTATCAATTTTAGTGTGCATATGTTTTATTATGTTTAATTCCTCGATGTAATCGGCTTCTTCCATAGGAACTGATATTAGGTCTGGTTCTTGTTTGTAGATTTTCTGAAAATTTTGAATTTACATTTCCCTTCTAGTCTTTTGCAAACAATGATTGAGATGGAGCTCCACAGATTTAAAATGGTTTCTTTTACAGAAAGCTCTTCTTACAAACAAACCCTAGAGTGTATGTCTTGGTTATCATCATTTGTTGTTGTTGTTGGCTTATCTGGTGTTAAAATCTGGCCTTTTCCAAATGTGACATTTTTTTTCCTTCAAAGTACCTGTTTGAAGTCGGTGATCTTTGTTTTAAAGGACATCACACAAGAATATGAGAATAATCAACTTTATCTTTCATAACCCAAAGTACAAATTCTTACATACTTGAATTATCTTAAAAAAGGCATATTTATATTAATTAGATATATTTTTGCATTTTACTGTATAATTTAAGTTCCAAAGTTTAATGTATTTAAAATGTTTTTATAACATATTTTTATAGATGAGATCTCATTGGAAACTAATTGGATATATTTTGGTTAATGGGTTATTTATTATTTTTTGAATATATTTTTTTTTTTTTTATAGGGGCTAAGTTTCTAAAGATGTTGCAGAAGGAATATTTATACGAATATTTATATCTACGAATATTTATATAGTATGTGTTTTCAATATTGACTTAATGACAAATATTATACATTCAAATGTAAGGGAAACTTTTTTAAACATACTTTTACAGTTTGGTTTCATGGAAAATTTCAGATCTTTTAGAATAAAAATTCGTTCTGTTTGGTTACTACTTTGGTAAAATAGATATATCTCGCGATCTATGACAGATAGAAAAATGAGTAAAGCACAGATCGAAAGAGAAAGATGTGATCTACAGAACAGTGTTTTGGTCGACCTGTTTGACAGAAAAATAGATTTGTGAACATGTGGAACAAAAAAAAATGGCGTCATTTCTACTTACAACCGCACAGTTCAAATCTTTGATTTTACGCATAAAAATATGCAAATTTTACCAAGTTTTTTAAATATTATTTATAACATTTTGTGGTATTTTTTTTATGCATCTACGGAACATTAGCTTTCCAATGGTAATTTATTTATTGCGATAGGATGATTCTAAGTTGGCGAAATGTTGAATTACAAAATACGTGTTTTCCGGTCGTTAGACTAAACCATGCGTTGAAAATCGACCCAGCGGGTCGAGGAACAGCTCTAGGGTTAAGAGGGAGTCTACTGTAACAGCAAAATAAAATAATATAAGTTAAATGAAATTAAAAAGGAACAAAAAGTAGAATCATAATTTGAAAACTAGAAATTAAATTTTGACAAAAATTTGGCAAAGTGAATTTTGTGCCTCTTTTAACATTCGATGTTTGGTAGTTTTACTGCCATTAGCTCCAGACGTCGAATGCTAAAGGATTCGTTATTATAGTGTGAGATGGGTAAACAACAAGACTAAACAACAAACACGATGATGCTATATTGGGCACACAATGTATCATGCCACGTTTTAATGCCCTTACTGGAACAATGTACGAGTGATTTCTTGAAACTGCACATTCGAGAAATGTTTTCCACTTTCAGAATTCCTGAAATCCACTATACACTTTCGATCTCTTTCGATCTGTGCTTTACACATTTTTCAATCTGTGCTTTTCTTTCTCTTTCGATCTGTGCTTTACACATTTTTCTATCTGTCATAGATCGCGAGATAATATCTATTTTACCAAAGTAGTAACCAAACAGAACGAATCTCATTTTTATTCTAAAAGATCTGAAATTTTCCATGAAACCAAACTGTAAAAGTATGTTTAAAAAAGTTTCCCTTACATTTGAATGTATAATATTTGTCATTAAGTCAATATTGAAAACACGTACTATATAAATATTCGTAGAGCTAATTTCCTTCTGCAACATCTTTAGAAACTTAGACAAAAATCAGGTATGAAGTATAGAGATATTACAGTTATATTAGCTCAACTGTAATATCAATGAAAGCTCCTCTTAAACGTATTTAGATCTCTCTTTACAACAAATTTTACTAAATATACATGAACACTTTCTAATTGAAATTTTGTACAAAAAATGGTACAACATAAAATATGATATCTTATTTACAATACATATTTGGTCTTCTTTTAGCCAATGCTCATTTATACATATTATATTTTTATATATATATTTGTTTTCTAAAAAAACATTTACAATTCATGAATTTTGCCCCCCCCCCCCCCCGACCGAGAATATTGGAACGCATCAACCAATTATATTCTCTGTTTGAAGTTAATTGTTAATGATGGAAGTTCAATTTTATTATTATACATTTTTCGGACATTTGCCATCATTTGTGTGTTAAAAATCAAAACACGACGTTTCAGGAATAAGAATCAATTCCCGTTATCAAGTGACTAAAAACTAAAGAAACATGAAACTAGAAACTAAGCCTATGTAAGACGTAAAATTAAATAAGAATACCACCAACCTTAATATCTAAGCATGCATCTCAGAGCTAAAACTGAGAAGTCAAAAAACACAATCACGGTAACACACAACTAACGTCACATACGTATTGTTGTATCAAAGAACAACACCCCTTCTTCGCGGGTTACAACCCCTTGTGGCGATTTAACAGGTAAAATTTCAGCTTGTTTTTTAGTTGTAGGGGTATGATAATCAAATTTTAGTTCTTTTTTTAATAATGGGAGCCATAATGGCCTTACTTCTATACTTGATTGGCTGATAGGATTGTCCATTAGTTTTATATATGAGGCTTCAATTATTTTACGTTTGTATAAGTTACTTTCCCGGTGTATGATTTTTGCCTCTTCCCAATTAAATTTGTGATTTTCGGACCATATATGTTCTGCAATTTTCGATTTATCGACTAGACCTAACCGCACATTGTTTTTATGTTCTTTTATTCTAATGTTTAATGGTCTTTTTGTCTCGCCAATATATTGTCTATCATACTCACATTTGATACTGTAAATACAGTTTTTAGTATCCTGCGTGCCATTTTTAAGTTTAGTTTGGACGAGATGTTGCCTAACGGTGTTAGGTGTTTTAAAAGCGGTACAAATTTTATATTTTCTGGCTACGCGTCTAACTTTTTCCGATAATTCCGGCACATAAGGGATAGTCATGTACGCTAGTGGTTTATTTTCATCTTTAGACTCATTATTTTTTGCTCTTTTACATTTGGAAAGAATGGATAGAGAATATCCGTTAGAACTTAAATCCTGCTTGATACGTGTTAGTTCCAAGTTTAGACTGTTTTTATCAGAACAAATATTATAAGCTCTGTCAAGTAAGGAATGAACAATTCCTTCTTTGACGGACATAGGATGGTTAGAATTGTAATTTAAATAACGACCAGTGTATGTCTTTTTTCTATAAACTGAAGTTTTTAGGATCCCCCTTTCTCTCTCAACACACACATCTAGAAAGGGTAGTTTATTGTTTACTTCATTTTCCATGGTTAATGATATGGAATCAGAAGTGTTGTTCATTAGAGCAAAAAAATATTCTAATTTATTACTACCATGAGGCCATATAACAAATGTATCGTCCACATATCTGAGCCATATAATCGGTTTAAATTCGGAAGAATCAATAACTTTCTTTTCGAATTCCTCCATAAAAATATTGGCAAAAACAGGACTAAGTGGACTACCCATTGCCATACTGTCATCCTGGCGATATATTTTATTATTAACTTGGAAATAATTGCATTCCGTACAAAGTTTAAGGAGTTCCATTATGGCACCAACGGGAAGGTTAGTTCGTTCTTTTAGGCTGTTGTCTTTTAAAAGCTTATGCTCAATTATGTTAAGGGTGTCTTGTACGGGTACATTGGTGAAAAGACTTTCTACATCAAAACTGACTAATCTATCTTCCTCATTTAGTTTTATATCTTTACATAATTCCACAAATTGTTTAGAGTTTTTTACAAACGCGTTATTTTTCCCTACTAGTGGATTAATTATGCGCAAAAGGTATTTGTTTAGTGCCCTGCATGGGGAACCATGGGAACTAACAATAGGTCTTAGAGGGATGTTAGATTTGTGTATTTGAGGTAAGCCATACATATAGGGGAGTTTAGAATATTGCGGTGTTAGTGAAGTACGAAGTTGATCCGAGAAAAAAGCCTTGTACTTCCTGAGAGTGCTAGCAACTTTGTTCTCGAAACCAGTTGTGGGGTCTTTATTGAGTAAGGTGTATTTACCAGCATTGAGAGTTTCAATAATTTTATTGTCATAGACGTCCGCGTCTAGAACCACAGTGGCATTACCTTTTTCCGCGGGTAAGATTTTCACTGATTTACCGCGTTTTAATTTAGACATGGCCTAAAAAAATTGGACATAATAAAAAAACCAATTGTACTTAATTTCGGAGTTAAATATATTTTCTAACAACTATTTGGAAATATTTAAATTTAAATGTCTAAAAAAATTACTTGCAATTTGATGGCACTCTCCAACTATAACTTTACTTTGCAAACCACTTACTGTTGTCTAAAACTACAAATTACATTTCCCACCACACACTTTATAGTTCATGTGAAGTCCATGGTTAATGAAATAGGATCTTTGAGGATCAGTCTCCAAAATTGCAGCATTTAGAAAAGCTTGAACTTTTTTTTTTTTTTTTTTAGTTTATTGTTTGTTTTAAATATTTTCTGTTTAGACATGAGCATCACTCATAATAATAACATTTGTATGTGAAAGTTTTATCAATACATCCTTAACTATCCGTGTATATTTTACAGCCTCATTTCACAGCTAGAAACATCATTTGCTCCAGCCCATGCAATTTTCCAGTCCTTATTGGTCATTAGAAAATCTGATCTTTGATTCACTAGTACTTCATTTATTTTTCCAGCTACATGAAAAACTTGGCGTAAGCTTTCTTTCACAACCATAGCACATCTTCTTCCATGGTTTTTCCCACCACAAATACCTTAGGTACTCCGTTTTGATTTTTTATACCAGTATTACCTCCATAGCTAAGACAGTTTTCCTTTTCAAACTTTATGTCCCAGAAATTATTTGCCCATTAAAAATAACGGAATTTTATTACCTTCACATATTTTTTGAAAATTGCGTACATCATCATCATCATTTATCATATCCCCTGCCCCTGGAGTATTGCTCTTATTAATATTAATGTCCATATCAGTTGTAAGTTGAACTGCTGAATCAATGTCATTTCACCTTCTAACCACCTGTAGTAAATTCTGGCCGTTTTATCATCATTTTTTAGAAAATTAATGTAATATAGTAATTTTATTAAAAAACCAACTTATTAGACATCTTTTTTTCAGAAAGGTGCATAGAATTTATCTGTGTAAAGAAAAAAATGTTAGATGTTACGGTTTTGGAGTAAGTATATCAAAATCAAAATTGTGCCAAAAAGTAAGTGAAAATTTCATAGAAAACCCTGTATATACACCATAAAACAAAAGTTATGTATTATAATTGTAAATAAATGTTGGTAAAAATAAAAATCAATTTATAAAATTTTTATTAGTAAAAATATATTTTTACGTGACAAGATAAAATTTGCTAAAAAGTTAAGGCTTATTTTGTTATAAAGTATCATTGTACACTCAACTCTCGATTATCCGGGATAATATAGGGTTAAGGCTTCCCGGATAAGTAAAATCGCGACCCAACTACGAATATTATCGCAACACAGCTGCACATTGTACATAATAAATATTGGAATATTGGTATATATTGGTATCGCGGTTAAGCCGCAACGCGGTTGATCTGATTACGGTTAATCGAGAGTTGACTGTATTTATAAAAAATAGTCGTGTATTTAAAATATTAAAAATACAGGGCACTATATCTACAATTATTGCTTCTTCTCCACATTTTATAAAACTAGATGCTAATCGATAGCAAAATTTTATACTCTAAACATTCAAAAACATTGATTTTATGTCATTCATTTAAACAGAATAAATTTATTTATTTAAATTTTTTAAGGTTAAAAGTCATTTTGATTCACTCTCACAATGCAGTCAGTGAATTGTTTATCTCCAAATAAACATAAACAAACAAAAAAAGCACTTTTTAGAAGTCAGGTTAGTATTTGTCAGAAGTCTAGTTAAATCTTATTATTTATCTATATCAAATAGATAATGTCAATATGGATTTGAAAAAGTTCAAAGTGCAACCTTGCTTATCTTCATTTCAATCAAGAGCAGTATCATTTGATCTCTTCCTATCTCCAACAGAACCAGTGTCTTCGAATTTATATATGCGAATACAAACTGCATGCACACATCTAGAAACTATTACAGCTATAGGACTGTCTTAACTTGTTGGGAAATTTTTAGTACATTTACAATAACACTGAACAAGGGCAAAGTGTGTTTTGTAATGACAAACCAAAATTCAACACACAAAAAGTGACCATCTAATTAGAGTCACCAACCTTGTAAGTTTTTGATACACTTTTGAATTAAATTGGTAATAGTTGTCATAACTTCAGAAACTGCACTTATGGCAATAATTTAACAACTATTAAAATAACAGCTAATATTTAATTAATAGATAAATTCTATTAATTATAATTATGTCAAATCGTAACCTGATTTATTTTATAAGTCACAAAAGCTGAATTGATCCTTTTTTTTTATAGTATAATTATTCCAAACTCAAATTATTTGGACTACACAAAAGATAAAATTAGTTATATTTATTAATATTAAAATATCAAAGATTGCTATTAAAATTTCAGAATGAATATTAGAATCAGGTTCAATATTTAGATATAATGAAATTGGGAATGTGTCTTAACTTTTTGTAAATATTTGTGTTGATAACTTGTATCCTCCATTATTGTTGTGACTGGAACTGTTGTAGGTGTAGGATACACACAGATGAGGGTAGGTCAGCTGAGCACACCTATAGGCACTCTTCAAATGTCTGTAGCATTTCGTACAAAGTTAACAATTTCACCTCAACACACATCTAAAAATACATCCATTATGTTGAAAAGTGATCATTTCAGGCCAGATGGCAGCCCGGAACGTCTTCAGACTCGTAGCAGGTATAAAATGAATATTTGTTTTAGTTTGTTGTAAGCGGATTGCAGTAAGATATAAATTTTACTACCTATCATTTTAAATTTTTTGTTGTCAGGATATTAAAAGGTAAGCAAGCGTATAATTAATTAAATGATTATTTTAAGGGTAAATTTTTGACAAAGAATTTGTGGGATATATAGCCTAAATAAATCTTATGACCAATATTATTAGTTGAACTAATCAATGCTATTGGTTTTTAAAATGTGTCAATAATATTTTCACAGTATCTGTATTAGTAATTATTCATATCAACTTCCTGGTATAAGTATATAATTACATGTAGTCACCTCTAAATGTTTAGAAAATAATAGTATTGGTTCTCTACAAATAAATAACTTTATATTCTTCCTTGTAATTCTGTTTTCATAATAACATTAATAACTAGGCCAATTAAAAAAAAAAGACCAAATGCCTAATGCATTTATTTCTAAAACAAACCCTATTTTGAAACTACAAAGTGTCTAGGAGCTGAAATAATTTTCAGTTACTATGACTAGTGAGACATTGGGGATTATAAATTAATTTCCTAACTTAAACCTGTATGTTTCTATATCATAAAGATTAGAAATAGCTACTTGTAAAAATAAATATGTTTCTAAATCATTTTGACAAAAAAATTTCATAAATCCATTTCCAGTGTTATTTTTCTAGGTTTTAGCTAATATATGCTTGGAAAATCGAGCTATTGTTGGCTCTCCATAAAATTTATTTTGAAAAAATTAGATAACTATAAAAATATATAGGTTAGTTTCAAAATGGTGGCATATTTAAATATATTATTTTAGAATAATTTATTGTTATATATCAGCTTATAATAGCACTTTTTGTGCAAATTGAGAAGTTTTATTTTTATGATTACAGTTCAGAAATAAACACTGCATTGAACAATGAATCTGTGAAGATAGGGGCATTTGCTGACAGCAGAAGAATAAAAGTTCCTGATCCTGAACCTATGACTATTCCATTCAGTAATCTTCTGTCTCCAAAGACTACTCCACAACAATCGCCTCCAACTCCAGCTCAACAAAACACACAACCACTTCCACCAATAAAAAATGTTGATAATGAAAACGGCAATGTCCCTTCACGGTGTGGATCTGTTGGGTCTCATAATGATGACTTTATTTTAGTAGACTTTGTAAGTTTTTCTTAGTCTAGTTCGGTTTAGGAAAAAAAAAGTGTTTTATTTTGAATTATTTAATTAAGCAAATATAACCACAATACATTAAACCAATTTTTTACCAAAGTACAATATTAACTAAAACATCTTGTTTTGGTAGTTTCTGTGTGGTCTATCCTGGGTATTTACTAAGCCTTGTACAATTAATATTAAAACTTTTAACCAATTTCTTACTCACTACCAATTTCATATATATACAGAGTGTTCAGAAAATAGTGTACCAAACTTTAAGTGATGGTTATAATAGTTCAAAATATTTTTTAAAAAAGTTCTTTTCAAGGTATGTCTAGAAATGCTTCCATGCTATCGGCCATTTTGTATTTTTTGAAAAATAACTGTAGCTTTTGAAATTAAGAATTTGAGTTAAAATTTGGTATACACATTTTTTATGCAACATTGTACCAGTATACCAAGAATCAAAACTTTTTATCATAAATTTCCAAATTGGCGGCTGTTTACATTTTTTGTTAAGTTAATGATTTTAGAGATATTCAATATTAAAAATTTCAAACCGTCACCATTTTAAACAAAATAAAGTTTTAATTCTTGATATACTGATAAAAATGTAGCATGAAAAATGTGTATACCAAATTTGGACTCTAAATCCTAATAATTTCAAAAGCTATAATCATTTTTCAAAAAAATAAACAACACAAAATGGCCAATAGGTGGAAAATTAAATGTTGCTGGACATAAGTTTCTAGGGACTTTTTTTCTTTATTTTGACTTATATAACCACCATTTAAAGTTTGGCATGACATTTTCTGAACATTGTATGTATAAAAGTGAAGTATGATCCACAAAAAGCTGTTAAAATTCACAAATATGAATTTATTACCACTATTGGTTTCAACCTGTACAGGTGACACTTGTACAAGTTACAAATGACAAATTACATGTTTTTAGTTTAATTAGATAAGTAAATTATCTTGTGGTTGCTTAGTTATGATTTCATTATTTTAGAATATGTTATTAATTATGCACTCATTATACACAGTACATTGAGGAGATTGGTGATTGGTATTTTAAGTACGAGTAATATTTGCAAAAAAAATCTCTGGGTTTGATTTTTAAAGAAGTTCACCAGAGTAAGGCTACTAACAAAACATTAACATGTTTGTAGTGTATCTAAACATATGACTGCCATTTGAAGGATGAAGTTTTCTTCACAGAAACGGTCATAATAGATGGACGAATTTATTCCATCCCTATAATATAAGGTCTGAGATGCTGATTTAAGTGTGCTATTTGGGAATAACCTCATGTTGTTAATAGAATTGGAAAAGCTGGCTAGATGTCCTAGATATCAATCACCACAGTTGTAGAGCTGTTTGTAATATAGAAATATGTTTTGTGCAAGAAACATAAAGGTTGCCCATGCTCCTGTTTTAACCCTTTGAGTGCCACAAGAAAATTTTCATAACTGGAAAATTCGGTAACACATCTAAAATGCACAGACTCACCCAAAAATGCCACAGGTATAAATGGTTTTTTGGAGAACTTTGTTATAATTGACACAGATTAAATTGTATACAAGATATCTTAACAAATTTAGTGTCAAAATGTTCAGTGTTACCTAGGCTACAATTATATTTGTAAATAAGTTGGATTCTATATGTAAAAAAAAAATTATTTATTAAAAACCAAACTTTAGATAATTTAGAAAAAATATTTTACATTTTTTTTTTTTACCTCACAAACCAAAAATATTTTATATATGGGAAGTGTGCTATTTTCTATCTATATACTGTTTTCTATAAGTGACCAAATTTTTAAATTATTTGGTTGAAAACCAAACTCAAACAAAAAACTTTTATCTCAGAACTAACCTATCCCAACCTATCCTAGGCCTATTTTGTTTACCTGATGTACTAGGTTAATCTAAGTTTAAATCAATATCACTATCACTAAACTGATTGTCACTATCACTTTCTGGTTGATATAACGGGTCTAGATCACTGTCATCCCCAAATAAATGTAACAAATCATCTTCAGAGGCTAAAGAGTCATCGTCTGAATAACCTAAAAGTAATCTGTCTACTTCGCTAACTCTTAGATTTTCTTCCGCCATTTCAAAGCAATATATTATCCAAAATACTACTTTAAACTTGTAATAACTAAAATAATAACCTTCAACAAACAAATAATAAAATAACACGAACAACAAACTTCAAAAAAAACTGATGACTGTAGCGAGAAAATAATATCAACACACAATAATATCAGTACACTTCTAACCTGCAAGTGAAAATGACAACAGCTGATTTTGTGCATCAGTAATTATTGTCATCTGTTTAGTTAGCTAAAACAAAATTTTTTCCACCACTGAATATCACTGGATATACCACAAAGTATTTTAAAACACCGAAATACTATATAGCAGATTACAAATAAATTAATTAAACTACGAAATACGCAGTGGCGATGGATCGTCACCGTGGCACCCAAAGGGTTAAACGATTAAGACTTTCTCCCTCCCTACCATCTTGGTTCAGCCATGTATGAAATGGAAGCTTCAACTGCAACCTTAATCTTTTTAATTATTAGGTCCATTGTCGTCTTTTTACCAGGTGCTGCACCAACTCTTTAGTGATAGTTTTCTTATTCCTACTGTAATGGCAATGAAACTGACCTTGAATCTCAAACTTTTGTCTTTTTATCTTTCTGAGATACTGGATAGGAATATTTTCCTAACACGAGACGGCTCCTTCAGTAAACATTTATTTTTGGTTAAGCAAGGAGTCAAAATATCTTTTAAAAAAAGGGGAGGTGGCACAAAATTTAGGGGGAAATATATCAAAGTTTTCACATTTTATGGATACTTAAGTTTATGGAAGTGTGGTATTTGTTCATATTACTGTAGATACCCAGATTAGGTCTCATAATAAAATATACTCCGTGTGGAGTACTCTTCAGTTATATCTCGGTTTGTTTTAATTTTGAAGCTCTTTAAATGTATAACAATTTTGTAATTTCACTACTGTATTTGTGATTACGTTCAATCCTCTTCATAGAAATAAAAATAATAAAATGTCTGGTAGTAATGTATAAATTAAAGTAACTTCATTATTATGAACACAAAGTTCACATTTATTCATAACAACTTATTATGGATCCATTATCTTCTTATAATAATAGATAAAACTTTTTTTGTAAAAAATTCACGAAACCTTATTTCTACATTTTTTTTTTTCTTAGTCAAGGTCATTTCTCGCTTATCAGTCATTAACTTCTAGATTGCATAAGTGTGTTGTGCAACTTCTATGAGCAATAAACTTATTATTATTATTTTCTAGTTGTAATCTTTATATATATATTTAATTACTTTTTAACTTAAATATAAAGTAGTTACTTACATCAAATTATATATTTATTATTTATAGAAAACACCATTTGCTGCTTGCAATGCAAACTCAGACTTGGGACTCTTCTATCGTGAGTGTCAAAGTGCTCCTCCACTGCAAGCTTTTGCCGATGAATCAGAACCTACAGTAGCTGAACAAGTTGGTGACCTAACTAAACAGTTAGAAGCTTTTGAAACAAGTCTTCAAGATTATGACAATGTCATCAGTTCATTTTGTCAAGACAATAATAATTAAGTGAACCAAAGCCTATTTTTTGTTAATTTTGTTCCTTCTGCATCGTTTCATAGTTTACTTTTGCTTTAAAGTAAGCTATGGTATTTATAGTATGGACGATCAAAATGTGAATGGTTAAAATTTTCAATGAAAGTTATACTTAAATTGTGATGTAATGTGATATTTCCCTTCCTTATAAATAATATTTATACATACTTTTGTGTTTTAAGTGAAATGGAGGGGTTGGTGTAAGATTCTGTGAAACGTCTTACATTTTTGAAGTGTTTAAAATTTATAATGAATCTTATATAATAATATTTGAGTTTTTTTTTTTATTAAAAACCCTGTAAAAGTTCTTGATTTTTATTGAAATCTAATAAATAATATCATAAATTTAGTTTTTGGAATGAAATAAACAAAATTAAGTTTTAAAGAGTTACCATTTGGCCGAAGGGTTTTGTTTGCTCAACATTAAAAACAAAGACTGCTATTAGTCCGCAAAGTTTAGGTTATTTATATGGCCTGCCTGTTAATATATTTTGTTTTGTTTATTTATTCATATATCAAGATAATCGTTAATTTATCTAATTATTTTAATTATTAAAAATCAAACGTGCATGAGTTTATAAATTTATTGAAATATCTTTCATAATTTAAAATTATCTTCATATGTTCATTAGTTTAGAATTGTATTGTATATTTTATAATAATCCTTGTTATTTATATGTACTTATTTCTATAATTTGTAACTTATTATTAACGATCAAGAGATGACCATAAAATCATATTACACACCTCTGTCATGCAACATTCACAAATACTGATTCATGAATTACAACCTAATCTAAATAAGTGCTTGCTGAAAACCTCTAAAAATAAAGCACTAATCCAAGAAACAATTTTAAAATGTCAATAACCATATTGGTGTAACATAGGCCTTTCTCGCATTCTTAGCAAACGCAACATTTTATAACCGAGTTTGAAGGAATAAAATTCATGTGAAAGAATGTAGCTTATCCAATCCTGACGTTATTATAGTATTCGAAGGTGATATTTATGTCCATGGGGGAAAGATATAGCAATTATTATTCTATTTAGTAGATAAAATACTTAAATAGGTCTGTAGCAGAAGAAGTCTGTGTTGATCTCAAATGTACCATTTCATTCTATACAATATGCATACTATCATGTATAGAACGAAATGTAAATAAAATTCAAAATTGATTTCCAATGGTAGTTTCTGTAGACTTTGTATATTTGAACTATTTGATCAAGTAAAATTTTAGGCTGGTTAAAATCTTAAAATTTGGTTTTATCATGACAAGACACGTTGTCCCGTTGTAATAATTGTAAAATAAATCATATTTATAGGTCAAATCATTTTCGAGATACAACATATATTATTTCAATTTCATTCCATTACCAAAGAATATCTGTTCTAATATAATTGTTAAAGTTTGGCTATTATTAGTGCTTTTTTATGTAAAATGATTTTAATTATTGGCCAATAATTTTTTTCTTTCAAGTCGTAAATTTCATAAGGCATATTGAAAAAAATTTAATTTTATGATTAAAATCAGAAATGTTTTATATTTTTGAAAAATAATTTATACAAAATACTTAATAATTTATATTTTTTTATCGGGTCACAAAAGTCTTATAGTTAGACATCAAAGTTTTAAAATTCTTTTAAATCCATAAGAATCCATGACGTCTTTTGAACCCTAAATTGTCCATTATGTTATTTTAGACAAAGTTTTAAAATTCTTTTAAAACCATAAGAATCCATGACGTCTTTTGAACCCTTAAAGGCCCATTATATTGTTAAACGCTATGTGAAGCTACGTTCTACAAAGCAGGAAGGGAATAATAACTCACCAAATATTCATAATTAATAGTCAATTACTAAGAATATTGTAATTTTAAAATAAGTAGTGTTAATAGGTATAAATAAATCAAATATTTTGTTTCTTTAACATAAGGAAGAGCTACTTATTTTCAGTTACATGGATAGAATATATAATTAAAATATGAATTAATATAATGTAAAAACAACTCTGATGAAAAACTAAAATTTATTTCAAGTTTTTACCAATGACTTATGACTTATGACTTATGACTTAAGCCAAAGAAAGGGTTTTTTAGAAAAAGTCTGTTCTAAATGGATTACAAACTGCAAATGTCACTAAAATTATTAATTCAAATATTATGTACATGTTTTTTTTTTAATCTGCAAGTATATAGCTAAAATTTCATAGACAAAATCTTAATTTAAATATAGGTTTCTAATTCATTTTAAATTTAATTTTGTTCAAATGTTCCTTTAGTTCAGAATCTAAATTTCCATTATTATTCACAGAATAAAAAATAGAATCTAACTTCGTGATTATATAAAATTGTGTAATGGTCAATAGCTCAAATCAAATTACAGTTTGGAAATTTTCAACATGATTTCATTTTTTTAAAGTGTAATCTTATTGTTGAAGGTTGTTTATAGCAAGTTTGTGTTATTTATATATGGCAATGTAAACAACTTTTTTACTGGTAATATTAATTTAAGTCATTTGTTGCTTTTTTTAACACTCAATTTATTTCAGATTCTCCCAATCAGCAATGTTCTATTTGTTTCCTAAATTACTTTGATTTTGATTGATTTGCAATAAAAGTTTTTTTTATATGTAGGTGGGTTTGGGTTAAGGTGAAGTCGGATTATTTAAATGTTCCACAAGTCTTCGTAAAATGCTAACTTAAAACAAGTTAAGTTGGAGGTGTTCAGGCTTAAATTACATTTTTTACTACAAATTTCATGTAGTAAACTAGTTCATACTTTAATAAATCATAGTATTTATTTTCAATGAATTCAGAATAATTTTGATTTATATATTATATAATTGGGTCTAACAAGTCAGACAAGTAAATTATTACATCTTGTAATACAAACAATTATTTGTTATTATTATTCTTTAAAAGGAAAGGTTTGGTAAAATTGTGTACAAAATATTTTTTTTAATCTGAATAAACTTACTTTTCTTAAAGTAATATTTACTGTTCTACAATATTTCCAAGGCTGATTATTAGTGACAAAACCATATTAATTTCAAGTTGATGATCACATATCAAGAACTAAGCTCACATTGATGTAGGCCTAATTGAAACATAATGTTTGAATAATTTATTATTTTATGCCAATGGGGATAAGGAGACAGGGAGTGCCTTTTTATGCGGAAAGGTATAAATTGCTTTGTTACATTGTATACTTTTGTTGCTAGCTTCTGTATAGCTTAAATTGGGGAAATATAAAAATAACAAAAATCTCCTTAATAAGACTGATTCTATTAGCAAATGTTATATAGTAGGCTATTTATTTATATATGTTTATGAGTATATTAGTAATAAGTTATTAAGTTGTTTGTATAGTTATTGATCTTAATATATTAAAAGCTTACATTTTCGAATTACATTTTATTTATTATTACTACTCTCTGTATTTTTATTGTTAAGAAATATTATTGAACGTAGTAACAGTTGTATAAAGCTTTGATATCTTTTGAATATTAAATATTACTTTTATAAATATACAGGTTGATTGAAAAGTCACCATACAATAAATACTTAGTTCAACGTTTGTTGTAAATTGAATTTAGTACAGCTAGGTAACATTAAAATAGAATTAAATAAATATAGGTTCTCTTTCAACCTTTCGGCTATAATGTCCGGAACTGTATCAACATTTTGATCAACCTGTATATAAAAGTGTGTGTGTATATATTACAAACCGTTAGGTTATTCTGGTTTAAGGAAAAGAAAAATTCTGGTATATAAAAAATGTATTATAATTATATGTAATGGTGTACAGTATTTATAAGTTGAAATATTATTTATTTTTGTTATTGTAACCAATGTAATTACTTTAAATGAATAATTCAAAATTATATTATATTGAAGATACGGCCAATAAATACAAAAGCCTTTTGATTATTCACTGAATATAAGATTAGAAAGAGATTCCGTCTTTTTGGATAAACTTTATTTTCTGATTAAAAAAATTATTAACCTCATTCTGGGTTTTTACTGACCCTCTTTTATACTTTAGTCTTAAGCTTGAAATCATCCCAATAATTAAATAGAATTCATTGTAGCCTAATGGATTGTTATATTTATATATGAATGGTTATAAATACCTTGTTTGTAAATATTTTAAAGCATCTACAAACTCTCAAATTAAAATTTCTGATTGTTTCAGGCTATATTTAGAAAAATAATGTTTTTTACAACAGTTTATACCCTAGTGACTATCAGTTGGTATAATGGCTATTGCTCTTGCTTTATCTACTACAAAGAGTTCCGGGTTCGATCATGGTAGACTGTCATAGAGGCTCAATACATGTTATGGTGTTGGCTCAGCACTGTGCAAGCCAAAAATAAAGAGCTATGATAAAATTCTTTTCACGAAAGCTAAAATTATGGTGATGAGAACTTTATGTGTTGATATTGTGTATCCCCTAATAAAAATAAAAAACTAACTAAAAGGCCTAGTTCTACAACTGATTTTGGACTCTAATTTTAATTTGGCTTACACTGATTATAAAGCTCATATAGTGTGCTGACCTAGACACAATGGTATTTAATGGTATAATATAACAGTTTTTGCTTTATATAACAGCTTTCATTTATGATACTAAATTTTCATTATGATCACAAACAAAATAGCTCACAATCATTTGACACGTGAAGCATTTAGTAACTTTATGGTTTGCTGATATATGTTCCTGTTTATATCTAGAGATGCATCTAATCAGTTTTAATGAAATTTATGAGTTAGGAAAGGTCTATGAATTAATGACAACCTAAATAGGTTTATTTTAATTTTCCTCAATTGGACCACAAATTGTCTTTCAATCTGGAGTTATAATGGACTGAATTTCAAGTAAATTCACTGTATTCCAATTTAGGCAGTGCTGAAGGTACACAATTTCAAGTCACAAAAACCTATAATATAAAACTCACTTTACACTGTAGGTAAAATCATGATTCCACTACAGAAAGCCAGCAAATCATGTTTCCAACTAAAATGGTCATTCACAAATGCTGAAACAATTGAAATTTAATGGGCACTGATTTGAAAATGTTTATTTAGTTTAGACGCCATTTTGTAATGCTTTAATTACAAAAAATAATTTTTTTTTAAATTAATTATAAAATCTATAACTCTAAAAGTAAGTACTAATATGTCGTAGGTCGTTAATCTTTTAAGTTCTCATTTTCTCT
Source organism: Aphrophora alni (assembly GCA_963513935.1). Lineage (NCBI taxonomy): Eukaryota > Metazoa > Arthropoda > Insecta > Hemiptera > Aphrophoridae > Aphrophora > Aphrophora alni. Next base: position 97,806,144 of record OY740766.1, read on the forward strand.
TATGAGAACACATCAATTGATCACATTATTATTAGTTCAAATTAAGATGTTCAAATTATTATTTACAGTAAAAACAAACCTTTTCAAGATGCTAGTTAGAATAAATATACAAATACCATTTGGGTTTATTAATTTAATATTGGACCAAAAACTATTTTCAAACTTGTTCCTTTGAGTACATTTTCATTGTGAAGCATTTATTTATTCTAGAATGCATTCACTGCTAATAAGCGAAAATCCACCTACCAAACAAGATTAGTTATAATTCAGTCCTTTATTTCTTTTGTACACAAGCATATTATATTGTTATTATTATTACAATATATTATTGTTACTTGAGTAACATTTTTTTCTATATGATAATATTTAGACTGAAAATATAGTCTGATCTTGTATGTCAAACTGTAAAATATGAACACAAAATAATAACTTGTGAAATAACTTTGATTTTAGAGCCCCTAAATACATTAAATTACCTGTACAGAATAAAGTAATGATCAAAATTTATAATCCTCAATCTTAGCTACAGTGTTTAAATTTAAAATAAAATGATACAAGGAATTTTTAATTTGTTAATATAATTATAGAAGAAAAATATAATGCAGCAAAATACCAATGCTTATCAATTACGATAAAAATTAATGTTTAATATTACAAGCCTTTTGTAAAATGTACTGAATTAAATGCTTTTAAGGTTTATGTCTGAAATATAATTTCTGATTTATTTATAATTAACCTTGCATGTGATCTTCATTCAAAAAAAATTTTGTTTTTCAGCAATATTATGAAATGTGTAATATAGTATTTCTCTAGTCATTGTGTTACTATAATATATTATGGAAATGCCAACACCTGAGATCATGAAGTGTTTACTGATCCTGCTGATAGAAATAATTTACTATCAATTTTGCTATAATACATAATTATAGCATAAGAAAAATTTGTGGTAAAATATATTTATAAATATGAATTTGCCAAAAGACTTCAATATTTGATTTAACCAAAAGATGAAATTATAAATAAACTTTCTTATATTTAAGCTTCTAAATAGGCTACTTTGTGGTAACTTTTTTTTTTTTATGTAGACATTTTTTTTTTAATTGATGCATGTGTATTAAAAAAGTACATAGAAACATTAACTCCCAATTATGATGCTGCAAAACTTTTAAAGACGATCTGGGTAAAATAATACATGTAATAGTACTATATACTTTGTATGAAGAAAATCATCCAAATTAGTTATCTGGGAAAGAACAGTTCTATTCTTCATTTGTTTTGTTCAGAATGACCAATTAAAAGAATAACTTGTCTGTTGTAAGGAACAGACAGCAACAACTAACAATGGTATTATTACATGATTACTGAATATTTGACTTTGAATTTGTTGGCTTTTATATTAAGCCTTTGCGATCGGAAGGCCAGTAGGAGTGGCCACAATGCAGTCAGCAGCCACTCGGAATTCTTTCCGCATAAATTGGTTCCGGCGGTCGGATGGCCAGCTGTACTGGCCACACTCCACTCTGCGTCAACTCGGCATTCATAATGTCGGCTTTCTCCCGGCAGCTCAGAATTGTTTTCACTGAAAACCTGCAATGTTAGGATAGAGGATTTAAATTGTAATAAATCAATGATTGTAATTTTATACTGCTGTTTTATTGAATCTCGATAACAAATAAGATATTGAATTATGACATACATTTGTTTGAAAATTGAAAGTGATATTAATTACTTATTTACTAAACGTGTAAAACGTAGGCTACATCTATTTGTCACTCATACAAACGATAAGTAATTATTGTGTTTTAATCTTCTTTTATTTTTTTCACTGAGTGGTATTTTTCAAAACATTCACTCATAAGAAGTCCAGGACTGTTTGAACTAGTTTTACAAAAACCCTTTCTTCTTTTTCTTTCTTTTCCTTGTCTCCTATCGCTACACACTGCGCAGTAGCCTTCTTTGTTTTACCTTAGTTTACCACATTTTTTACGATATAAAGTTGCAAACTTGCTGATCATTTAGTTCAATAATTCCTCACAAGTTTGCAGCACTCTACAGACATCATACCATAGTTTGAATATTACAAACGATAACATACATTGTTGGCCAGTCCTGCTGGACGCCCGAGCGTTCGTTGGATTTCATGTTGGCCAGCACCGCTGGCCGTCCGATCGCAAAGGACAACGGCTGTGGGAAAAAATCCGACTTGGCGGCGGCCAGTAGAGCTGGCCGCGCGATCGCTGAGGAATAGCGGCAAATATCCATTCCAATGGTAAAGGGTTAAAACTATCAAAAAATTATATTGGACATCCAAATAATAATGCTTTATTTATTTATTTTAAAATTTTGAAGTCAGTCTCTTTGGTACTAAGAACCTAAAATTTATCTTCACCCATTTAGTGATATATATATATATAATATAATAAAAGAATTAATTTAGTTACACTTATTTAAAATGTCTTTTAAATTAATTTTCAATATATACATATACATCTAAATTTATTCTTTATAAATGCTTTTTTGTCTTAATTAATACTATAACATAATTTGAATTAAATTTTTATTATATGTATATTGGTAACCTAGGAACAAGTATAAACTGGGAACAGTCTCAAGCCCATCTGATACAAATAAAATCTTTGTTACAAATTATTAAGAGTTAAATGAATGAAATACAAGTTAAATTGGAATTATAAATTATTTTCATGAGACTAGATGAAATTACAGAATTTTAAGAGATTTAAACAGAGTACTCATGAGTACATGTTATAAGTAAAAAAAATTGGTAATAAATAAAACTTGTCAATAATTCTACAAATTTATTGAATTATTAACTTGTAAAATCATTTAGAATCTCAAATTTGATCATAGCTAAAATATATAACTTTGATTTTTGTTTGTTTTACATGGTTTTGTAGTGGTGGTCGATTAGGCTAAACAAGGGACTATAACAAAAGATGCCATACTTTGTTATAGATAGAGATTTTTATTTTATATGAAAAGAAATTTTAACGACTGAACTTTCCATCAATTTTTCCAAAACACTTTCATTTTACCCAGTTAAATTACACATTTTAAATTAAATTTACATGCACTTTTTTATATTTCTTAGAACAGCTGATGCATTACTTGCTTGGATTAGAAAATTATTAACGGGCCTTGAACTAAGTTTGCCTCGAAATAAGACTGAAAGACAGAGACAAATTTTCTTTGGACTTTACAGATGATATTTTAAAGACTAATTTTACAAAGAAAGTTTTTTGTTTTTACTTTTGCTATGATTTTACATGGACACAACAGGTCTCCCCCCCCCCCCACAAACCGACGAGTCTGGGGGGTCTGGATCTGTTCCATCGCACGGATGATTTGATGTCGTATCCTAAGGCTACCAGAACAAAACAAGTAAGTAACCCCTATGTGTTTAACCTTGTCAAAAAGTTCAGAAGACATGACAACTCGATGAAAAGCATTAATTTTAAATTCTTTAAAAGCCAACTCCACAAGAGGCAAAGTCCGACTCATCAGCCATATAGATTTAAAATTCTTATAGCATCGCTTTGAAAAGTAAAGAATGGCTGGAAATACAGGCTGAGATTTACTCTTACATTTTAAAAAATTAGACTGCTAATATAGCAACCATATTTTCTGCATAAGAAACAAAGGTAAGTCTCAAACTCTCTTACTAACTGTTCTGGAATGGTTCACAACACCATAGAAGTTCGAGCTAGCTGAAAAGTTTTCAGGGGTGAAATGAAAGAGAAAGAATGGAGATGTTTGTAGTAGAATGGAAAAGTAAAGTAGAAAATACTTATATAAATAGAACTGTGGGAACTAAAATCTGTGATATAATTATAAATCAATCAAAAATAAGATTTTCACTTAGCACAAACTATTCCGCCTCACTCTTTGAAAAATTCCAGGAATATAATAAATGCTTTCCAGCTCAACTTCTTGAAAATACAACCAACGTTTACCTCATGTTAAAAAAGAATCACCTGAAGATGGAGTTAGAGATTATCTACAGAAAGGTTGTAACACCTAAAAAAGGTTAATTTAAATTCAATAATAAACATAGCGGGAAATCGTTTAGAAAGAAATTGGGAGGGGGTAAATGAGTCGAAAACGTGACTTATGTTTTAAAGTTAATAAAGTAAATTCAATTAATATAGATTTCCAAACACAAGTAAATAATAATGTATAGGATTTAAGAATTTTACTTATAAGAAATTAAATAATTTTGTGTGTGTAGATAAATTAGTAAAGGAACTTGTTGTCATGCGCGTAGTATTGAACAGTGCATTCGATGAAACAGATAACGCTGATACGGCGAGATTTTTAATAAGGTCCATGATATAGAAAGAGTGAACCCCGAAATAACAGGAAGTAAGAATTCTGGCATGCTGTCTTCAGTCTGAATAGAACCGTGGAGGAGATGAGATGTGTTTTTTAAGTCTCAGTGGAACATTTATGGTGAACAGATGTGTTCTCTGGTAAAAGAGATTTTAATAAAAATGTAGTGAAACGTTTTAAACAGTTTTTAGATCAATAATCTTGATATAGTAGTAAATATTAAATAATAAAAAAAACGTGAACTACGGTATTGATTTAAAAAGGTGAACGCTGTAAAATGTGCAAAGACAATAATATTGCACGTGGACAGTTTGAATCGCGAGTTCGAGTTATGAACTAAGTTACAAAGATGTTTAAGTGGAACAATAAACTATAATAAAAACAGTTATTTGACATGTGATTAAATAAGTAGCGGTAAACCGAACAGACCATGTTCACGTCGGAACTGAGAACAAAAAAGGAGAGCCTGCCACACTACAAGAAAGTACTTCTGGAATGCAAGACGTATCATCTAGGAATTGTGCTTCTAAATAATAAAACGTGACTGGTATACACGTTAAGACTTTTCTTATACATAAACTCACTTTAATATGATGAAATAACGTGTGAATTTTAATTATATATTTAAATTGAAAGGTTGAAGCATAGTAATTTGAGACTTTGGTCTTTAATATAAAAATGAGAGTAGTAAAACAAAATTTTCTTCCTTTTAATAATTAAAAATTGAGAGTTAATCTAATTTGAAAAATAAAATAATTAATTAAAGTAAATTCAAGTAAGTAACGTTAAAGAAATTTCAACCATTTAAACTCATTTTGATAAATTAGAAATTGTTAAGATGCCTTAAGCTAAGACTATGAATATAAAAAATTAATTACAGATAACTGATAAAAATTTGTGTGAATATACCGTACTAATCTTTATCTTCAATAAATTTATGTTAAAATTTCAGTTTATCAAAGAGTTCTTCATTTAATACCAGAAATCACTGAAAGTACACTTTTAAAAGAATCCATGCCCGAGATCTCAAAATATTTAAATTCATTTTCTAAATTGGTAAGCGAAAGCTGCCTGGCGCCCATAAGCTGTGCAAAGTTTTTAATTTAATAAAAATAATTAAAGGTAAAAATAACTTAACTTAATAAAAATTTATAAAACCGTCAGTTTTATATTTATTTCAATTGTCGAACCAACGTGGTGCTATTTCCTTGTATTAAGAAATACAAGGATATAAGTCGAAAAACAGTGATTCTGGTAAAATGAAGGATTCTTATCAAAAGGTAAGAATATTTTTCAATTTCTAAAGTGACAGTTCGATCAGTGGCAGCGATAAGAACCCGAGGGCCCCCCCTCTCCCAAACATCTTTAAAAACATTATTACGGGTATTCCACCTAAGCTTGCACTTGGGCTTGGCACGGCAGTGATGGTGGGGGTGGGTGGATGCTAGGCAAAGACCTTTCTGCGAACATTCCACTACTGACTCACAACATACTAAGTTTTATTAGTTTTAACTACTGATGTAGACATCACTTAATAGAATTTCGTATTTCACCTATTCTAGCGCCTTCGCGCAGGCCGCGAGGACAGTTGATGCAACCCGCATGACTGCAGACAATGATTTTGACCTAGGTTAGTAGAGAATTTCTATCCATCGGTCAAGTGTTAGTTTAGCTTACTTTAGTAATTTCTTGACGATACTCATAAAAATATTGTTATGATAGGGGGGGCCCGTGTGGCAGGGACTGTCGCGGGTCCGGGTCTAGGTAAAATTTCCCGAAAAATTCCGGTCAAGGCACGCGGGCTCGCAATCACCCCCACTGAGTTCGATTCAAAATTAAATAACAGTAGAGCACCTTTGATGATATCATTTTCAGATCCTAATATCAAGTGGTTACTAGAGTGATTACTACGTCAGGCTAAAATTTGGGTTCCCAACATTTATGAAAATAAGTTTCATTGTCCATCAAAGTAAAGTATTGGTCAAGATTCTTTTCCGAACTCTGACATTATTATGAATAAAAACACCAATCAATAATACATAGCCTTTCTAATAAAACCTTTCTCCTATTTTAACTTTTTCCACTTAAACTTAATTTTTGCTTCTTAATATGATTTAATGGTCACACTCATCAAGGAAGGTCAATCTTTCATGAACAACCAATTTCACAAATGGCACTTTTTGCGCAATTAAATAAAAAATGTGGATTATATACCGGTAGATGTTCATTAAATGAATCAAACATATTGGAAACAACGTTATAGTTTGATATGCTAGTTTTAATGTATGAGGGGGGGACCCAAAAAAACCGGGAATTTGGTCATAACTCTTTTATTTTTCAATATTTTTACACCTAATTTTGGTCATCTTCAAAGTAATTACCATTGACTGCAATGCACTTCTCTAATCGTTTCTTCCATTATTCAAAACACAAGTCGCACGGCTTTAGAAATTATGTGACAAGAAATCACTTTTTTGGCAATTCAACATTTTACCCTAGTACAAATCATCCTAGGGCAATAATTTTTATACTGTTTTAAAGCTAATTTTCCATAGATTATTAACATACAACCAAAAGTTCACAAAACATTAACAATTATATTTAATAAATTGGTACCGGTAAAGTTTGTGTTAGGTAAGGTTTTTTTCATTAAAAAAAATTTCAAATGAAAATGTTACAAATTAATTTTTTCTTTCTAAATATATTCACAAATATTATACAAAACTTTTGTATATCTTGATAAAAAGTGGTAAGCTATTAATTTTGGATGATACAGGTTTTTCTGAAAATATATATATATATATATATTAAATATATAATTAAATTCTATGCATCTTTCTGAGAAAAATGATATCCTACAAGTTAGGTTTTGCATAAAATTATATTTTATGAATTTTTTAAGAAAACAAAACCCTTAACATTGCCAGTTCAAGGGCTAATGGAATGTTCTTTAGTCCATCCAGTTTTTGTTTCACCTCTTCCACAGTCTCAAAACGTTTACCTTTCAAATCCCTTTTGAGTCGGGGGAACAAAAAAAGTCGCAGGAGCGAGATCCGGTGAATAAAGGGGTGAGCAATCGGTGTTTTGATATTTAATTGTTATATTTTAAAGAATCCTAAATAAAATAAAAAGGTTAAATGGAATGTACATTTTGTGTGATTGTGATAATTTGAAGTGGTCATATCTTTATGGATTTTGTTTATTAATTATTTGCATTTTTATTCGTATAAATAAATATGTGATTTTTTGAATGGATGAGTGATGAATATGATTTCCCCAGGTTTCTCATTGTGTAAATAAACTAACTCCACAAATTATACAAAAAAACTTTTTTCATAACATATTTGCATTATATAAATCTTTCTGAAAAAAAATGGTATTTTATAAGTTTGATTTGAATAATATTTATATTTTTTGGGAATTTTGTAAAATTAGTCGAATTTTCTAGCTATTTTGTAGTTTTCATAAAACTGATCTTTACCCATAACAATTAGATAAAATTAAAATTTTTGTTACAGAATGTTATTGACAACTTAATGGTAAAACTTTTTTATATCTTGAGAAAAATTACAAAAATGTATTTTTACGATAGGCCTAATATGGTGTTTAAGTACAAATTTTACCTCGGGTAACAGCGGCTTTTTTGATTCCTGACATAAAAAATATAAGCTTATAACATCCACTTATACTAACTCCATACATTTTATAAAAAAACATTTTTCTCGTGACATATAATATGCATTTTATACATCTTTCTGAAAAAAATGGTATTTAATAAGTTTGATTTGAATAATATTTATGTTTTTGGGGAATTTGTTTAAATAAGCCTATCTTTTTAGGTATTTTAGTTTTTTCATAAAAACTGGTTTTGTCTAATATCATTTTACTAAATTGATATTTTTTTTTTTTACAGAAGGTTATTGACAACTAAATGATAAAACTTTTTTACACTTATGGGAAAAATGATACAAATGTATTTGTATAAACTATATAGGAGTTTATATAGAAATTTTAGCTCTCGTAATAGCGACTTTTTGATTCCTAACATACTAAACTCCACAAATTTTACAATACACATTTTTTTATAACATATATGGTTTTTGAAACAAATGGTGTTTTACAAGTTGAGCTTCAGATAAGATTACTATTTTTTTCTGAATTGAAAAAAAAAAAAAAAAGGCCCAGCTGATGGATTGCCTAGGGTTAAGACAAAATCATATTGAAATTTTTCCTGGTGTATATTTAATGTGGAAATTAACTACATACTAACAAAATTTAAAGAAAGGAAAATAATTTGTGAAAATAGAAATATTTATTAGTATTAAAGCAATAAAAGATTAACTACTAAAATCAACAGGTAACTTAAAATCGTCAAATATTTTCATGTCAGCAGGACTAATTTTACTGGAGTTAATTTCAATTATAGTTTGTATTCTTTTCAATAGTTCCTTAGTCTTCTTGTAAACTCTCCTGAAACAAATAATATCATAAAACATTTATTTTAACTAGTAAAATACTACCTAATTTAAAATGAATGCAAAACAGTTGTTGAGCAATAGTGTAAATATATTCTTAAAGTTAAGTTAATTTCAAATACAATTATAGGTTTAGATTTAGGTTAAACTAAAATGTTGCTTTTGAACAAATTAAATATTAATTACAAGAAATGAATTTCTAAAACATTTATTGAGAACACCTATTCCTCTGATATCGCCTGGAATAGCAAAGTGTACGAGTACAGGTAAGTGAGAGGTAAGAACGTAAATTTATAAAATTCATAGTTGCAATATAAAAAATGAGAATGATGCAGAAGCAACTTACAACAGCTCTCCCACGCAAACTGATACTTAATGTCACTAATACTTTAGTACAGTAAACAATGCTTCAGAATATGACATGAGAATGAATAAGATCATGCGCAAAACAGATGGTGTCAAGCACCACATTCTAAAGACAGAAACGGCAGGAAACAGCTGATGTTACACACTATGAATGTAATAGCAACAAAGCGTGTGTCATTCACAACGATTATGTACAGTAATTACGTCTGGAACTTCAGATAGCTGTATAATTTCTACAGTCACTTTTTAAAATGTATTATTTTAATAATTTTAATTACTGTATTTTAATAAATAATAATTTTAAAATAAAGTAATTTTAATTTTATTTTTTGCATTCTAATACGGATAAGAGAGAGTCCGAATAGTCAAGAGCCGACTGTACTTAGAATTTTGAATTAACAATAATTTATAAAATATGAAGCTGGATTTAACACAGATTTTTTTTTGTAGTTTCCTATTGATCTTTACAATAAAAAACAATGGTAAAGGAATATTTTGAATTAATTATGCAACTTAGAATACCTTAACATTTTTTGATAATAAACAATATCAGTTACAATATATCAGTTATTTATCGTTCAATTTGTTCGAGCTGATGAAACACAAATTGTTCTAGCATGTTCAGATAGATTATCCCAGTAATTTTTCCCTTCAGCGAAAAAGAAGGGGCCTACAACTCTGTCATGAAATAACCTGCACCACACACTTACTTTTGTAATCTCGTACGAATTCATGAATTTCGTTAGGTTGTAAACAACAACTGATTTAAAAAAGCCGGATTGTTATCAATTTCATTTAATAAGAAAGAAGCATATTCTTTTCGCCTAAGCCTATCTGTTAATTTTATCTCATGTTTAAGAATTTTATAGTCATGGAGATTTAATCGTTTGTGGAGTACATTTTGAATTGTTGTTTTTGGTATTTGGAGTTCAAGACTCCGTCGAGTTATTGATTTTTGTTGGACTCCTAACACAAGACTGGCGGATGCGTTCGACATTTTCTTCAGTGGTTCTCAGCCGGCCTGGTGAGTGTTGTTTCTCAACATTTCCTGTTAATCGAAAATGATTGAACCATCGACAAGTAGCTTTAACATCCGGTGTGTTTTGTCCATCATAAGTTTGGAAAAGTTAGGAGGCAAGATACATGATATTTGGTTCAACTTATATACAAACAATTAGTGCAAAATTATTCCTAAGGGTAGGTTTGGCAGACATTACATAGTCCAACATGTAACGATTTTGAATATTTAGAAATTATAGATTGAAATTTTGCTAAAAACAAGCATCATTTTTAGTAATGATTGAAATTTATCAATATGTATAAAAATAACATAACATAACTTTTAACTCACACTTAATATAAATAAATTACCTGTACTCCATGGTTGTTGGGTCATTACTTAAATTTCCTAATTGTAAGAATCTAATGTCCTTCAATTTCATATACTCTTGAGACAGTTCTATACTATCACCTCCATATCGTTCTTCTATTAGTGGCAAACACTCTTCTAAATATGATGCACTTTTATTATAGTCACCTAAAATGAATTTAATGAAAGTTGAATATACCTATTTAAAAAAGATTAAATAAGTTTATCTTTACTTCATAATATAGAATTAAGCTCAATCAGTCATTTGTAATACAAAGTTAATGTGGGTTCAAACCCTTAATCAAAACATTCTCAACAACAAACACATATCTTAAACTGATTAACTGTTGTAACATCTCTTAATTTGATTATTCAATCTTATTTCAAAATTCTTATAATTTTGTTTCTGTGAAACGCATTTTCACGAAATGTCATTTTACGGACAAATATAAATGCAATTTAGCTAAAAAAAATATATATATATATATATATATATAATTGAAAATTAAGCTTATTCATTAGTTCATTAGTATTAGTATTAGTGGTGAATAGCAGATCTCCTCTTTAGATGTTTTAATATATTCAATGAATCGCTTTTGTAAATACAATGTGGTTACTGCTTAGCGCACTAAGTAACTCACAATAAAACTAATAGACTAAGAATTAACAATAAATAATACTATTGTTGGAAAATGTTTATACCAACCAAACTGAACAGCCATTAGCTGACAAGATTAGGTAGGTAGCAAACTTTCATAAACCTGTAACATATATTCGGTGTCTGGCTTTTAAATTTCAGGTCTAGAGGTCAGGGAATGAAAAACAATCTGTACAATAAATTTCATTGCAAAGACGAAATAATAATTTCCATTTTACTATTGATAACATTTTATGCTAAGAATAAGCATAAATTGCTATCAACAATAAAGTAGAAATTATAATTTTTTGACCTAATTTATTGCATTGAATATTGAATTATTGCAAAAATATGGATAAAAAGATTTAAAACTGTTATTTGAACTTGTCCAAGATATTGTAAAAAGAAATTTGTTTTTCCCAATTTCAACAAATTCTAATTTACTACTCATTTTTCTCTGAAAACTTACCTAATGCTGCATAATTTTTTGCCAACTGATCCTTGTAATGAATCAGATCAAAGTTATCTTTAAATAAACATTTTTGTCCTAACTCCAAACATTTCTCAAAACATTTTATAGCACCTTCAAATTCTCCCTTTGTACTGAGCTCTCTACCTGGAATAAATTGTAATAAATAAACTGTTTATATAACATTTTATAAAAAGTAAGATATTATTTGGTATATTCTATGCAGACAACAGAGAATTTAAAACACTGAAACCCCTACTAAAAGTTTGCTACAATAACACACACACACACACACTCAAATAAAATATTTATTTGCCCTGTTATTTACCTAGGGAACTATAATAACATTGGACAAATAAATATTTTATTTTATTTATTTGTGTGTGTGTGTGTGTGTGTGTGTGTGTGTGTGTGTGTGTGTGTGTGTGTGTGTTATTGTACCAAACTTGTGGTAAGAGTTTCAGTGTTTTAAATTGTTTACATTCACCACATTGCTCATTGAACATCTATTAGTAGTCAACAGACGTAAAACAATAATAATAATAAAATAATCTATAAATTGAGGTTAAGGAGAATAAAATAATAAACTTTTGGTATCAAATTGAAGATATAAAGTTTCATTTTTGATCTTGCAAGAATAAAAATGAACAACTTTTATTGAAAATAAAATTTTAGGAAAGGTTCAAGGCAAATTTGTTTTTTAAAGGGTTTTTAGATTTATATTAAGATGAGATTATCTGTAATTTGATATCTGTTTTAAATTTACTAATTTTCCTCTCAAATTATTCTTGATTTCTTATTTTCAAAACATGACTTTCATTTGTAATCTTATAATATAATTGACATTTTCTTATACAGTTAACTTCAATTTTAGATCTCAAATCTTCGTATTTAAAAAAAATTCATTATTAGTTGAGTTTTATCTTCAATTTGATACTTCACTTAATATTTACTTTTTTTTTTAAACTTTTCTATCCTTCAAAACATATGGTAATTTAAGAATTTTCTAGATCAAATAAATATGGCTTGATTTTACAATTAATTTAAATCCAACCTCATTGAAAGCGATCCATGCTGTGTTGAATTAAAACTAAGCATAAAAACACTCTGCTAGACAAAATACAACTACTGTTAATTATATGTTCAATCATTTAATAGATGAGACAGAATGACCTGACAGATGATCAAAACCAGCATTATAATAATCTTACTTGTGGGACTATATTAATTATTTCCACGAGAACGATTATTTGCAATCATTTTGAATAAATTGATTTAGATTCAGATCAATCCTGAAATAAAAGATAGTTATATAACAGAATGATAATGCATTACATAAAACTTAAAAACTAACAACGATTTACTTCAAATTAAAGAATTTAATTTAACTTAAATCTAAAGTAGGAAATTATTGAGCTTAGATTTTAAATCTAAGCAAGATTACTTTACATAGGTATTTACAATTTTTGAAATTGGCTTTAATTAGTCTGAGTCTTTGGAAATGATAATAATTAAAACAATGATGAATGACTGATTTTTATTTGATAAATTAACAATGCACAATAATTTCAGTCTGAAAGTTAAAAGTGACAACTTTACAATTTCACTAATAGATGATTTAATTCTATAGAGTTAAAATATTGTTTTTTTGCATTTGACAAAGGTTGTAAATTGAAGAATGATCCTTTTCATGCAATTTTGCAATTTAATAAATGTCCTGAAGCTGCTAATCGATATTAATTTAGGATCGCTTGACAAGTTTTCTGTATAATAATAGCTATGGTAAACTTATTTATCTTATATTGAATCCTATCTTCCTCTATTATGTGGAATAATATTTAAACTTCATTTAAATTCACAATTAACTATTGCATTGGATATTTTAATTTCTCTTTCTCGGAAGCTGGTAAAATGTGGCAGGCTAGTTCAGAGTTCATCCTTCAGTCTAATGATTAAAAATCTATTTGAGCCAGAAAATAGTTCTTCTTCTTTTTTTTAGGATCACTTTCACACTGTTCACACTATACTTAGAATTATTTAGAAGTTTTATTTTCTGATATATAAATTTACAGTATGTGAATTGAATGCGATATGGATATGAATACAATTGTAAGCACGTGACTTTTCAAATCAATACACACTAAAACCTATAAAAGATACTAGGATAGATTAGGAAGATATATGGTAAACTTTATAATTAAATTAATGAAATAAAAGTTGGTGGATGTGTGTGAACAAATATTGTTTACTTAATTCTAAAAAATTGATAGGTTGTTATAGTTTCCCTTGTACAGAAAAATACAAAATTATTAAAGGAACTTTCACATATTCTCACTTTACAAAATATATACAAATGATTAAATTGTCTTTTGATATATTTTACTTCATTTTACCTATACTAGCTTTTATTATTTAAATCTTTTTATGTACAGTAAAGGCTAAATGAATATGAAGGATGGGTGATTAGGATGAATAAGTGATACAATTAGGATGCAGTATTGGGTTAATATCTAAAATCACAATCTGCGGAGTGCTCAAATTTGGAGTATTTTACATTGGCCAATATGAGGTAGGTAAATTATTATGTAGATTTCATAATATTTTAAAGGTATTCAATTTAAATTTGACTCACCAAATCTTCTCAAAACAGTTAGATATTATATTCTTACTATATTTTCTCTTGATTTATTTTTAAATTGAATTTTATCCAGCACTAACAAAAATGATGGAATCTGAATACCTTCAGGTCTGATCTAAGAATGATTTTCATCATTATTGTCCCCTGTTCCTATTGATTTTCATATCATTTATATACACAAATCACTCTTCTTGATACATATTTTCATGAGGATGTTGTATTTACAATTTATGATAAATTATGAACGTAATATGATTGAACTATGGTCTATGGTAATATATATATATATATATATATATATATATATATATATATATATATATATATATATATATTTAATTATTTGGTGATTTATTTTCAAAAAGGTGGATTCAGGGTATGGTTATTTATGATGTGGGTACCCTGAATAAATTTATTTATAAATTCGAATTCGTGTTGTTACAACTTTAAACTTAAAATGAATCAGTTTTGTAGTAAATGTAAATACGAAATGTTCAAAAGAGTCTAAATAAACATTTAACATTAAAATATAAAAGGTTCCCCAAAGAAAAACTTTAAAATAAAAATTGTTGAAGCTAGTAAAAGTGTTAGTAAATTTAAGATTTAGTAAATATAAATCTAAGAGCATCTTTAACTCTATGTTATTTTTCTAGTTAAATACGATAATAAAACAGCCAATAATTAAGAAGGCTCTGGACTGGAGGTGATGTTAGAGTTTTGGGGACTTTTGATATCCGTTTTGAAGAAAAAACAATGTAAGTTCACTTTTTAGAATAAGTTAAAATATGGCTTATTTGTGTGAAAGTGAAGGAGTAAATGTGTCGATTAAATGTTGTTAATTAAAGTTTTTTTATAAGACTATATTTCTTATATTGTTATAAAAAGGCCTACTATTTGGGCTTACAATAAATAAAAACATGTTTTTTACTTTTATTTCAAATTGATTTTTTTTTTTTTCCGTATAACAACCATAACTAATCAAATTGAAATAAAACAAACAAAAATCAAAGAAAGACAAATTTAATTTTGGTGATGTTTTCCCTCAAGGAAATTCATTCGCCAAAGGGCTAATAGGTCTACATTAATTCCAAGAATGACTTGAGGCAATTAATTTATTAGTTGAAGTTTTACTTTTCTTTTATAATAACTTTATGATAATTTTATTTAAAAATATTTTCATTAATAACAAATTTCTCCATTCCATATTTTTCATACTTTATTTGTCTTAAATATTTCGCCACCCAATGATTCAACGTTATCAAGGATTTTCTTGGACTCCACCCCAACATAAAACATACACGCACCAATATCTTTACAATTGAATATTTATAAAATCAACCACATCTTGCCTGAACAGTAATAGGACCTGAAATACTAGGCCTAATATCCTCATAAGTTAATCTTTTTATTTTCTTATCTCAATTTAGATTTATAATACGGAATAAGTAATGTTAGTTGTAAAGTTAACTTGTTAATTATTTATAAGGTGTTGAGTTTTAAGATTTGACAATGTTGTGGACTTTATTGGATTTTGAAAAAAACTGTATAGTTTCATCTTTTGTGTTGTAAGTGTGTGTGTATTGTCAAATAAATGACGAGTGAAGTTAGAATGTGGTAGTTATTTTTTGTCGAAAACATAAAAAACTTAATGGGAATAATGACATAAGTTTCTTATTTTAATGCAAATAGATATAATTTTAATGGTAATATAATAAATAACTAATAGAGAAGTTAATTTAAAATATTTATAAACTACTTAAAACAATTTTTGTACTTCTATTAAACAAAATTAATTACAAGTTGTTCAATACTTTATCTAATATGTAGAGAAATGTAATTACAGATTTTAACTGTTAAGAACTTTTGGCCTAGGTCTACAGAACTTATTTTATTTATTTAATTTTTTTAATGGTATTCGTTATCTTTCATTGTAACTATTGGATTATTTTAGGATTTGATTTAAATTTTGTGATTGAAATTTGAACATTTTCTATAGATTATTTTTCAAGATCTCTAGACCAAAGTCCCCCATCCCAGAAACTTATAATTATAGAATACGATAAGTATAGTTCTAATCAATATTCTATACTTATAACTATGAATTGTGTTTTATTTTTAGATCTATAGCTTTACCACCTTACCCACTAATTGGAAGCCTGATATTTGCTTCTTGGTTGTTAAGGTGTAATTGTAGTCACTTCATAAAGAGTTGACCCATGCTCTCAAAATATCATGTATAGTTTTTATATAGAAAATATCTTGTGTCCAAACAACAATAATATGAATCAATAAAGCATTACTTAACAACTTTAAAAAAATAAAATAGCTGCTAGATTTAATAAAGTGATTCACTACATTTTACTTATTAAAATAATAACATTTTGCACAAAATTTTACTTACCTTGTGCAGCTATTGAACATGCATTCAGTGACATATTCATTAATTCTACAGCAGGCTGACGTTTATCACAGCTTGTACAATTAAAAGTGTCTTTAAAAATTGGACCTTCACAACTAATACATCGAAGTGCAGAATAAGGTTTCAAAGAATCACTTTCAGGGCTCACACACTTGTCACATTTACATGTGAAGAAATATTGACTTTTCAAAATTTGTTGCCTTTCTTCTACTTCCATTTGTTTGTAATGAGGACCTAGTAAATCCAAAATTTTATCATAGTTAAAGCTACAAAAAAAAAACCACCTACTCTTAACTAAACTCATTTTGGTCTATAAAATCTAACATGATTTAAATAATGTCTATATATTATGGATTATTTCTATTTGATGTTTGAGTCAATAATTTAAACAGGCACATACGAGGCATGTTCAGAAAGCAAGTACTGTTTTGGTATCAAAATAAGTACAAAAAAAAAAAAAAAAAAAATACAAGAAAGGGCATACCTTAAACTATTTTTCTACATAATTTTCACCATTATTGAGGCACTTGTCATATGGGTTTACTAGCTTTTCTACCCTCTTCATAAAATAATGGCGCTAATCGGCTAGGGACTGCTTCAGATCCAGAAATAAGTGGTAGACATGTGGTGCCAAGTCTGGGCTGTAAGGTGGTTGCTCCCATGAAATTTTATGAAATCTATCTCAGCATAAAATAAAGAATATATTATGATTTCATTAAAATTAGCTAAAAATTAACATTTTAAAAAATGTGGTAGTTATTTTGAGTTTTAAAACATATTTCGGAAATGGTGTATTATAAAGAGTTAAGTGACAATTTTCAGTAGCTAAACAAAATCTTCATAATGTTACATTAGCATTAAAACTATAAATTATATGATTTTCTATAATATGCATTGGATGCAAGTTAAGAGGTAGGTCAAGACATGATTATTCTGTACATTTAGTACCATGTTTAACCCACATGAAAAAACATGTTAAAAAATATAGTTTATAGTTTTGTATTTTATTTATATCAGAGTGTCTACTATCACTGGCTACTGGAATTTCCAATGTTTTCTAAAAATGTCCCACCCTTTTCATACCTCTTCTACCTAAATCTATAATTTCAGAGTGTATAGCAAACTGAGAAATTATAAAATAATATATATGAATTTTAAAAATATAACATCTACAAAAAAATATTGGGAGAGCAAAATTATTGATTACAAATTGCTGAAAATACTGAAATTGATACAAATAATGGATTTATAAAGATAAGTGCGCACTAGGTTGGGTATCATAGAGACTCCATGGAAATAACTATTCGTAGCAATATTTTTTATCAAGATGATCACACTACATTGGTACCACTCATTACAGACACGGTTCTATTATTTATAAAACATCTAGACAGGAAATGAAAATAAATCAAGTTAAAATGGTGGTAATGGGAAAAAATATATATAAACGTAAAAAAATATATATATTTATTTTACTGTACAGTGTAAAGGCTTTCACTAGGCACAACTAAATCAAAAATTATGTTTTAGTTAAGACATTGTATTTTCCCATATATTTTTCTATATTATGTTTCATATTCATATCATTTGTAAAATATATTAGTATGTATGGTATGTGTTAAGACTTATTTTTAATGTCTATCTATCCGTCTCGTGTCTGTGGATAAAGATAACATGGACAGACAGTCTGAAAAAAGTGCAGTCTACAACAACCATGCAGTACGACCCAGCTTACAATGCTGCATGAACTGATAAACACCATGCGTTGTATAGTTTGTAGTGCTGTATTGGCTACAGTCTTTGTAGTTGTCACTACGTGGCAAACATTAAAAGTAATTATTTCTTCAAAAGCCTTAAAGAATAATTGTTACAATATTTATTTAAGACTATCGTTTACAACAAAATGTATCAATCCTACAATTAATTTTCCTGTTTAAATTGGGTGTTTTACTACACATTCCGAAATTGTTCACTCCAACAATCATCTTTTAATTGCATGTGATTAACTGTTGAACTAAAAATTCATTTCAAGAAAATATTGTGGTTTCCTCTTTATTTTATCTTATTTTTATATTTAACATAGATTTTAATTGGGATTCGATTAGAGAGATTTTTTAACATTGTGTTAATCATTAGAGAGGAGTATAACATTGTGTAAATCATGGTTTTTATCTTATAAATGTAAAGTATAGTAAGAATGAAGTCCAATTGCTGTCAAACAAATCCGACATTAGATTTTTATGAAGATATCTATTTTGAAGTCTCGAGATACCATAAAATAAATGTTTAGCTGTGATTCACTACAACTAAACATGTGGACAGATTTGATAAAATATGTATTTACAAAAATTACTAGTTTAAAATGTGTGGTAATTTAGTGTACTAAAAACATGAAAATGATTTTCTCATCAAATACTGTTTTAACATGTTTAGTGTGGCTGGTACGGAATCGTACCAGGCACTTTCCACATCCTAGGTAGCCGGTACGAAATCATACTGCTGTGTATTGCTGTGGTATGATTTTAGCTTCTGAGCATGTTATTTTAATTAATTATATTTAGGAATAGCAGTAAACGTATTTAAACTCTAAAGGTGTTTAACAGAACATATTGGATGCCGAAAAAAATGCTGGTTCAGGAGTTATTAAACAAAATATTTCCACATATCCTAAATTAGTGCGAATAGAAACAATTCAAAAGGTCTTAGTTTAAATGAACCAAGAACGTTGCCTCTGAAGGTATAAAACAAAAATTGGACCAATCAAGTTATTTTATAAAACGTGAAATTTTATGTTTCACAAATAATATGAGAAAGGAAAGAAATCAACCCTGACCACTGTAAAAAATATATTTACCTATTTTCAAGGGAGTTTCAATTATTTGTTGATTTATTAATGATACTTGTAATAATTTAATAGTCGGACACCACCATATTAAAATAATAATCGTAACAGTAAATCATTTCAATTTGTTACCGAAGTATAATGCTAATAGTATAACAAAATAAACATTGAGGTTGGCAAAACAAATATGAATGAAGCTAACATGTAGGTAGAGGATTAAACAAAAGTTGTGAAAAAGGAAGATGATTTAATGGTGTAAATAATAAAGCTCAGTAATAATATTGAGCTTGGTATAAATAAGTCATTATTTGTTTCTTTCCTTCCAAGTAATACAGGTGGTTCTACTCATTTTTATTCTCAAACACTATATAATACAATTTATATTAGCACAGAATGGATGTTCTATACTGTTTGAATAGTGATATATATATGGTTGTGAATCCATTTCAAAGTTTTTTTTGTAGTTTAATTTATTTCATACATTTTATTAATTTACCAGTTCGGTAGTTGTTGGTTAAAAATTGAAAATAAACCATTAAAATCATCTATGAAAAAAAAACTGTAGATATTTAAATAGGTCATAAACTTGTTTGCTTCTGCCATAAACATGTCATCAGCATCAATCGAATTTGATTAAAATCAAGTTTTTATTGATGTTGGTTAAGGTTCATTTTATAATTTTGCCAATTATTGCTGAACTGTAATACTGTTCCCCTGCAATTTTGCATACGAATTTGGGTCCTTAATAGCTTTCAAATTTCAGGGTTACTGAACATGGTTTTTAAATGTTTTAATTTGGTATATAAAGCCCAAAATGGTGGATCGAATAAAAATAATAATTAATATGTTTTTGACTAGTGCAGAGAGTTTTGACCAGATATTTAGAAAAAACCTGAAAATAGAGAATGTAACACTCAAGTACATTAGTACTACAAAGGTTCATGAATCTATAGACACCAGTTTCAAAAATTTTCAAGATATTGACTTGAAGTTCAGTATACTCGTTAACTAGTATCTTTTTCACTAGTATGTTGAGTTTCATCTTGATATATAAAAAATAACTAAAAATGAAGCTAGTAACATGCACATATTTCACAGTCGTTACTACAAAACTCCATAAATCCATAGGCTACAATCTCAACAATTTTCAAGCTATCAACAAGTCAGTATATATGTTAACTATGTATTTCACTAGTATGCTGAATATATAGAAAATAACTAAAAATAGAGTAAGTAGCGCTCACGAATTTCCGGTCGGTATTATGAAACTTCATGAATCTTCAATGAATGGCGCTAGTCTCAACGATTTTCAAGGTATTGACAAAATCTAAGCTTACTAGTAAAAAATATATTATTTAACATGTCTACCAAGTTTTAAGGTGATATCTTAAAAATTGTTGAAATTAGAACGTACACACCTGGATTTTTCAGTTGGTAAAACAAAATTAATTTATTAGCTATAATTTCAACAATTGTTTTAGATATTTACTCAAATGTGGTATACAAAAGTTAGTATGGATGTTTTACACCTGTGTCGTCTTGTATTTCAGGTCGATATTGTGTTTGTTTGTTTTTTATGAGCCCAGAAGAAGTATAAATTATTTTCAATAGGCTACTGGTGGATAATGACAGGGACAAACTGTTAAACATTATAATGCAAGGCTAGAGAACTAAGTACTGCACAAAAATTAACGGGACATAATAATGAGCAATACGGGCCAGACAGGATAGCCGGGAATGAGGAGAAACTACACAAGACAGTAGACATGAGGAGAGAATGGAGCGATTGGGAAGAGATGATGCACGTGAAGCTCGAAGAAATGAGCAAGGTTGCTATTAAATGAAAGTAAGTAGAGTACAATTTAGGGTGAGAAGAGAGGAGGATGAAAGAGATAGTTATAGTAGAAAAAGAACCAGAGAAAGGCAGCCAGAATCAAAATTTTGATGCTCTACATGGTACAGGTGTGGCAGACAGGGTCATTTTGCACAGGAGTATCAAGACAGAAATTCAAAAAACTAATTGAGCCAGGAATGAGTAATAGTTCCGTAGCACCAAAAGAGCCTTGATACCAATATGTATGTCCTAGAAGACAAGACTTACAAAATGATATGCTGTGATATATTATGGAGAAAGTAGAGCAGCAACAATATATATAGTTTTTAAAAACACAGCAGTGTAAAACAATTGCTAGTGGTGTTGCGAAAATGTTGAGACAACCTATATGTATGAATGACCTTGCTGACAATGCATTATGCTGCAAGTGTGAAAACCCGAAAAGAAGCAAATTATTTTAAATACAACTTTGTCACCACGTAATTCAAGTTTGGCAATGCACATAAACGTAAGGATATGGAATATTAATGTTCTGTTAGGAATAATTGTTAAAACTATCTAATATAATTTTTAATCTAAGTCCCAAGGCAATACACAGAAGGCAGCCTATTATTGTGAAATATATCAAAAGTCTCGCAATAGCTGACCCTAGACAAAATATGTAGTTCGTTAACCTGGCAAGGTATATAAACCCACCATGACCTAAAAAGAGGATCAGTCATTATTAACTAAGGGCATTAGTCAGCATTATTACAGGACCAACAGTGGGGGCTGGAGGCTCTGCTCGTCAATTGACCAAGATTATTGGTCGGAATCATCAACAGGATTTATCATAATCAGCCTTGAGAACAATACAGTCAAAAACATGGTAGCCAATACTTTCAAAAATAGAGGTAAGCAAACCAACAGTGTATTCTTAAATAAATTTAATTAATGAAAATAGACTCATTTGAATTTTATAATATTTCACAATAATATACAGCTTGCTCTATATTGGGACAAATAGATATAGTTTACAATAAAGGGGATTAGATATCAATAACATATTTCTTGGAATTATATTATAATTGAGCCAATGATTGCTATATGTATTTTATTTAACCATTAATCAGTCTATCTGAAATAAATAACTTTCATAAAAATAAATGGTATATAAGAACCAATATAACAAATGGTGGATGACCTTATCTAGAGAAATTTCATTTGAACCCAAAATTAGGTCTAAGAGAAACTAATTCCTAACAGTACCCATACTTTTAAATATTTGATGTAATATCTCTTGTTTACACAACTCTTTTAAACAATTAACTTCTCCCATCAAGATGGATAACATCCTTTTAACATCGGCAAATCTGACACCTATGTAGGTGATCGGAAGAGTCGTTGTTCAATTTCAAATACAGTGATGTATAGCCAGTGAGTATATTAGGTTGAAGTATATAGGTCAATTATGGTTGGGAAATGACTTTCTGTTTGGGCATA
Organism: Aphrophora alni; assembly: GCA_963513935.1. Taxonomy (NCBI): domain Eukaryota; kingdom Metazoa; phylum Arthropoda; class Insecta; order Hemiptera; family Aphrophoridae; genus Aphrophora; species Aphrophora alni. Next base: position 97,829,022 of record OY740766.1, read on the forward strand.
GAGCTATTATAAATTTCAGTGAAGGTAGTAAAAAGCTAGTGGAGACTTATCTAAGGTCCGATATAAAGCAAAATGTACAGTGGCAGAGCATACTGACAACAGTGTGATCAAAGTAACAGACTTCATATTACGACCTTACACTGCATATGACATCATAACAGGAGTTGACACATTATTTCCAAAGGGTTGCATTATCAGTTATAATCAAAGGAAGGTTGTGCCGGCATCATCAACTATAACATATTTCACATTGAACTGTAACAAATAACCCATGGTAATTTTGCTCTTAGTCATAGGAATTAAAGAAATGTTTTGTCTCAATAGAAAAGTGCAAAAATGAAAGAAATACATTCTGTCTTATAGTTGTGTTATGTTAAAATCTCTAGCTTATACATGAATGTGATTGCATTGTTTCCAATTTGTTGTAATCTACACTTACCATAGCAGTTAAACACTTCGTCTCCTTTCTTTATATCTTTAGAAGCTCGCACAATCAAAAATTCATTTACAAAACTGAAAACAAAAAAACATATTAGCAAATAAAAATATTTGTACTGTAAAATATTTATCCAAGTAATGAGGTTGAAATTGATGGAACTTTAAACTATAACATAATTTTATTGGATGTATTGATCAAATACAGTAGAGTAACGACTATCCGACCCAGTCTGTGATGTAAATAATATTAATTTGGAACCACAAACTCTGTTTACAAAACAATTACAACATTTTTTCAATAGTATGGCTTTATGAAAATACGTCTATATCCATAGTACATAGTTTCTGTATAATTTTTATATCCCAAGAAATTACAGGCACTTGCCTCTGAAATTGCTTCATTCACAATGAGATCACTGAAACTGCACGAATAAGTGTCTTTATAATTTTTATATCCCAAGAAATTACAGACACTTGCCTCTGAAATTACTTCATATACAACGAAATCACTGAAACTGCACGACAAACATGTATATCGTTTTTCACATATGTACAAGATAATTCAAATTCTATTAATTTACGGTACTCAGCAGAAGATATATAACGTGGTTGGTTATTTAAATACTGTTCAGTTTTTACTAGTAGGTTTTTATTTCATTCATAACTGATCATTAAATATGAGCAATAAATCCAAAAAATATGGAATCCATATATGTAAATTTTGTTACATTCTTTAAATAAATGTTAACGTTTAGTAAATATTTTTGTCATTTTATTTAAATTTACTTTCATAATTAAGTCAAATTAACATTATTTATTTTATCAAATTTTATAAACACATCTTTAAATACGCTATGAAACACTGCTGATGTTTAATTATCACAAATATGGGTGTCAATTGCAAAGCAAGTATTACTCACAACATCGGGCCTTTTAACTATTTGGCCCAACCTATTGCCACATTAGGCCGGAAATCTGCGAGCCTTCTGTGGTAGATTTAATAAATAACATGACATCACAAGTAGTTCCAATTTATGTTTGCTTAAAAATTGAAAACACGATCATTGTTTTAAGTGTAAATAAGTGTTTAATAAGTGGCAAAAAATGACTCTACTCAGTTAATCATTCATTAAGGCATAATCTTTTGTATGAAAGTATTTAATTATTATAAACAAATCCCTCTACGACTTACAAGATTTTATATCGAAGTACAGAAAAGTATCACTTTTTGAAGAATAGAGAGCGCTTAATTTTAATTAAGCAATAGAAATAACAAGCATTATAATAGGCAGTTATTATGGATGTACTTTTTAAAAATAGGAAAAAAAAGAAGAAAAAAAAAAAAAAAAAAAGATTGTAGAATACGTTTTCAGAATAACAAATTTTAACAAAATCAACAAAACAAAACTTAAAATGTAGTGATTTTTAAATAAATTGTTAATATGATACTTATTTCACATCTAAACAGTAAAAAAAAGTTGTTATTCAATTAGTTACAGTTCTTCATATGTCGCTTGTTAAATGTAATAATCAACTATTATTTTTGTTTATATTGTAATATACAGTAGAACCCCTCTAATCCGTCACCTTCGGGACTGGGGGCATGGTCGGAACGCAAAAAAGATTGGATTATCCGAAAAAAAAAGTCAATATTTATTACATATTATATAAAGAGATTTTTTTAAGTGATATATAAACTTTTAAATGTCAATATAATAAAGTCTATATATAAACTTTGCAAGTACTATAGCAAATCAATAGAAACAACACGAGAGATGACACAGCACTGAAGCGGGAAAGTGATAACAAACCGGAAAGAATGGCGCCAGACGGGCCGTGAGTCATCGACAAGTCGGCACAATATCGCGAGTACGGTCGGATTAACCGGAGTAACGGACCACCCGAGGGCGGATTAGAGGGGTTCTACTGTATTTCTAAAGTGAAACGTCCATTTGTCTGTACTAATAATGAGTGTTTCAAAAAGGACGCAACCTGAAGTTTAAGAAGGTATAAGTTGTGCATAGATAAATTTTTCTTCCCCAAATATCAGTTGGCAAAACTGTTCTCATTGTTAACTTGTCATGTGTTACTGTAGTGCACTAGTGCTATTCTAGTATGCATTTGTCTTTGTATGTATGTATATTTTCAACTATGTCTTTTTTTAAGGATGAACGTGTGTTTATTATTGAGATTTATTGAATGTATAAATTTTACAAATGAGTAAAAGACAAGTTCCAGTTACAATTTCCCAATTTTTCAGTACCTAATAAGTCAACAATATCACATCTGATTAATAAATTTCGTGAGACTGACGGTGTATATGATCGGAAAAGCACAGGGTGACCATCATTGTTAACAGTGGAAGTTCTGGTCGATTTGAAAGAGCGTTTGAATTACTCACCCAGCAAATCACTTAGAAAGTTATCTTCACAGGGTGGACTTTCACTATCTACTACTTTAAAAAATTTTTAAACTGTGTGCTTACTGCATCGGTGTCATTCATGAACTGAAAGAAGTTGACCACGGTAAACGTCTTCAGTATTACTGTTGGATGTGTTCTCTTGTTAATGTCAAGGAAATGTTGGATCGTGTTTTTTTTTTTAATGACAAGGCATGGTTCCACTTGGATGGTTACATTAACAACCAAAACAGCCACATATGGAGCGCTGAAAACCCTCACTCGTTTCACGAACGACCACTACAAGCACATAAAATTGCGTTTGATGTGCGATCTCCCAGCATCGTGTTATAGGGCCTTTATTTTTTGACAAATCTGTAGATGGTGTGGTTTATCGTAATTTAATTGAACACCTTATTAGATTTACACGAACGATATAGCTGGTTCCAGCAGGATAACGCAATGTGCCATACTTCTAATAAAACCCTGGATATGTTATAGTAATTTTTTGGCCATCGTGTGATATCAAAAGGATTGTGGCCTCCAAGATCCCCAGATCTTACTCCTGCAGACTTTTTCTTTTGGAGGTATTTAAAAAGTAAGGTTTTTCAAAACAATCTTCATACACTTGATGAATTGAAGGATAACATTAAAAGTGAGATATCAAACATTACTGAGTAAACACTATGAAAAGTGGCTGCAAATGTTATGAAACGTTTCCAAACCTGCATTGTAAACGGAGGAAGTCATTTTTAATATTTATTATAAAAGATTAAAGGTAATTTGAATGAATATTGTATAATAAATAATGTTATATTAATTTTTTAAAGTAATAAATTCAAGTAATAAAAAATAGGGTTGCATCCTTTTTGAAACACCTGTTATTATCTCTGTAAAAGTTCAATGGTTTGGCTGATTTGGATGAAACAATGGATTACATGGATTTCAACATAATTCTGAAAATATTTTAGATTATAACAAATAATTACTTCTACCATAGAAGGGAAACAGGGGGAAATGTTTACACTTCCCAGAGTATCTAAAAAAACCCATGAACATGCATTTCACAGTTGTATGTTCCTATTATATATGGAGATCTACTTTTCCAATTTAAATAGAATTAGAATTAAAATGTATACTACGATATAAAAATTCTAAAAGTCACAAAAAGCTTAACAAGCTTATGATGTAGTCTAATTAATTGCATTTTAACTTTTTCTGTAGTTGAAGAATCCAATGAACCAATTTTCTTGATATTCATGGTAAATGATAGATTACTATTTAATTACCTTGTTTGAGGTGTTACCGTCGAACAATCCTTCGAAACGATCGTGAGTCAACGAGAACGGTCACTGACAACGCGCGTCGTCCGTATATGTATGTTTTAAATGTGAATTAATATGCGTTGTTAAGTGTTTATATGTTTTTTGAATATTTGAAAATGACTGACAAATAGTCGAAACGCGTCATATAAGATAGTGCAAACTACAATTAAGGATTGTTCGACGGTAACACCTCAAACAAGGTAATTAAATAGTAATTAATTATTAACAATCCAGTTGGGCTATAAGCAAACATAATGGTAAATGATAGTCCTAACAAATTCTTAAAGTCACAAAGAACCTACGAGTAACAATAATATGGAAGTTCACTTAATCAATTCCATGAAATTTTTTAAAGAAATAAGTCAATAACAGTACAGATATTAAAGTGAAATAGTAATCTGTAAAGATAATGCGAATCAGTCTGTTTAGGCTACATCAAAGGTTGTATAGCCATTTTAGGATTTTTCAGATATTTGCTCTATTAGGACTATAGCACTTTAATATATTTTATGATTCGAAAGTCATAAATATGTATATAATACAAGACTATCTTCAAATGACATAACTTTAATGAGGTGGTATTAACTATAGTATGTCTGATATATTTAAGCAGGTGGAGGGGTAACTGTTTACATCGTGTACCTCACCCAGCTATCTCCCAACCTTCCCCATCCATCTCAGTTCGTTTGACCTGTCCAATGTCCAGTCGCACACGGATATTTCCAATTGTGCAAATTGTGAAATATCGTGTAGTGATTTTTAGTACACAATTGGAAATAAATGCACGGTAGTGATTTTTTATTCGTTTATTGTGTGTTATTTAGTTGCTTGAAATGGCAATAAAAGTCTGGATATTAGGAGCCAGTATAAAAAAAGTGGTGTTTAGTATATACAAATAGCTTAAAGAACTTGTTGAAAACCAGCAAAATGCCACAATTCTAGAAGTGTTCTTGGATACAAAAAAAGCAACAGCAGACGTGTGCTCGTTATCTCCCCGAAGAGTACAAAGAATAACCTCGGAAAGAAAAAAAACCATACCATATTTAATATAGGAAATCAAGCAAATCAATTATTATCACCTAAAAAAAGAATCCCCACAAGAAATGTGTAATAGATCTGGATGATTTTAACAAAGAAGTTGTGCAACGCACAGTGTTAAGAATTTTATGACCGGGGAGAGTATCCGACTTATGATATAATTTAAAATGCTTAGAGGGAGAAAATTGAATTTACTGGAGAACGGGATTCAAAATGGAGGATTTTAAAGAAATCAGGATGTACGTTTAAAAAGTGTAATGACGGAAGACGATATTTAATGGAGCGAGAAGACATAGTTGAGCCAAGAATAAAGTTTCTCCGAAAAATGCATTATTTCAGGCAAGAGCCTTTACAACGGCCTAGAATTTATCTAGACGAAACCTGGATAAACCAGAATCACTCAAAAGAATACATATGGCAACACTCTTCAAGTAAAGGTGGTCCACACGTTCTATTAGATAAAGGATCAACATTGATTATTTGCCACGCCGGATCAGCAAAGCATGGTTTTGTTGAAGGAGCTCAGATGGTGATTCAATCCAAAAGCACAGTAGACTCCCACCAGAAAATGAACAATGAAGTCTTTAAAAATTGGTTTGTTGAAATGCTTAGGAGCTTAGAAGAGGGTTGTAAGTTACAACCCTAATATCATAATATTGTTATATCTAATATCAATAATGCAAGTTTAAAGAAAATATCCCAACTATAAAAAAGAGAAAAGCTGATATTGTAGAATGGTTAGCCAGCAAAGGAATCCCTCATGACCTGAGCCACACAATAAGAGAGGTACTTAATGTCGACAGGGATCACAGACAAGTATATAAGAGCTACAAACTTGATGAGATTGCTCTGGAGATAGGTCATGAAGTAGCACTATCATGCCTCCCTATCATTGTCGGTATAACCCAATTGCACTTATTTGGGCAAAGCTGAAAGGGGAGGTAGCCGAAAAGAATACTACATTTAAAATTAAGGATGTGAGAACATTATTGGAAGAACCTCTTAACTGTTGTAACGGTAGAAGATTGGATAAACTGTGTGCGGCACTGTGACAAACTCCAAGAGGATGATTTCTTGAAAGAAATAGGCGCCCATGATGACAACTTTCAGCGAATCCTAATTAACCTCCAGGATTATAGTGGCAACAGCGAAAGTGACGATACTGACAATGAGGGTGCAGATGTCATGGAATATGAAGAAGCGCCTTTTAAATCATGTAGGTTTCAGATAAAAATATAATTATAGTACATGTCTTATTTTTATTATAACTCATATTTTGGTAATGTGTAGTTTATTCCAAATATTGTTTTAACGCAAAACAATAAGCAATAAATAAAGATAAGAATATGAATTATTTTACTTAATGGTATTAATATTTTGTTCATTCCTTCTTGATTTTATGTAATTTGTAAAATATGTTCTTTCTGGAAAATACAAGGCACTTCATAAACGTATTATCATTTATAAGGCACAACTGTTTGTGTTGTGAATTAAGTAATAACGCTGTCCTTTTTTTACTAAAACAAATTACAATAGGATATATAATGTAATGTTAAAAAACCTTACTCTTTAACTTTAATTTATTATTATTAACAATGAATTTGGTAATATAAAGTGTAACAATCTAAAAATTTTACAATCTAGAAGAGATCATATAATTAAGTTACTTTAATAAAAAAATAAATAAAATGAATTTAAAGTTTATTATTTAATCTAAAAGTTTGCTCAGCATTTACGGGCGCCAGGAAGCTTTCGCTTTACCAATTTTGAAAAATGAATTTAAATTAAAAATCTTATCTCGGGAGTAAGTTCTTTCAAAAGTGTACTCTCAGTGACTTGGTAGAATGAATAACACTGTAACTGAAATTTCAACATAAATATTTATTAAACAAAATCACATTATTATATGAACATTCATCAAAAAGAAATATATCATGAACATGAATTATAATTAACATCCTACTAAAACTTGAATTTTAATGCCTTTGAAAAAGGTCTATTTTCATAGTCAAGAATTGACTTTAATTGAAAACTGAATTTATTGAAAATGAAACTTGCAAGTATTGAATTACTTTAATGAAGTTAAGATTTTGAAATGATAATTTTACTCATTTGCCTGAGTACAAAAAATATAAAAAAGAAAAATTAATTTTGTCCATTATCTGACTATATTTGGACTAATAAACTTTTTTAAATGAAATTAATTAAATTTACATATATTAAATACAAAGAAAAACATAGAACATATTATAAAAAATTTACATATTTGAATCATAACATGTTATGCACATGGTTTTACCAACTTGTAGAAACTCATTGTCTTTTGGAGCATCGTTTCTTCAGCCTGTGTTTTTAGCGTTGAATTACTGTTGAGTACACCTGCATTTCAAATAATGTTCGTATTGTAATACTTGAAATAAAGTTCATATAACGTATTAACACAAAAGTTCATTGTCCGTCTTTCTAAAGCACATGCTCGAAGTTACACAATATAGTTCTTTTTCCTACTTTTAAACATATACGATCTTAAAAACATGGAACATTGTCTTTGATACTCTTACGAATGTTAGTACACCATGAATTAAACAAAATTATTACTTCCGAACATATTTTCTACCTTTTTACAGAAAACTCGTGACACAACCTGACCATAGGTCTTTGAGCGACAGGCCCCAAACTTAGACTGACTTCTTAACACGTTTACTCGCTCTTCCTAGCCTGTCCATCCCGGTTAAAACTGCGCGTCCATTTTCACAAGGTTAGATGCAATAGTTCATCACACTCCCCGAAAAAGTGTCCAATCATGATTTCACATAACACATAATTAATAAACATTTTATTTCAAAAATTTATCTTAAATTTATACATGATTATTTATTTTGTTTATTTGGAAATCTATTTTTATCTTAAAATTTACTTTGTTTGGTACAAAATATTACCTAATACACATTCAACTCAGTTATCCCCACTACTCTACCCGCTATTTTCAAATATTTAATCAAACCAACATTTTTCCAGTATTACAAAAGAAAAACAAAAATTCAAACGTTTCATTCATGGCATGGCATGTATGGGAAAAAGTATGTGACAGACAGATTGTAGTGATACGACAATGGTTTGCAGAGTGAAGGCAGGGGGAGGGGGTTCAAGGTCACTCAAAAGGTTCATACCAATTTCAAGCTCATGTTCAATGTTTGTTAGAAGTGTGTTTGGCGGCGTCTCCATTACTACAGTTTGTCATGATTAATTTGTTCCATGAGACCTACTTGTTGATTCTGTCTTCATGGCAACATCTGTATATCTTGGATTTGGGTTACAATTTGAATGAAGGTTGTACTTCTGTTCGGCCATCTTTCTTTTCCAAATATGAAAAGCCTAAATTAAAATTTGGAATATTGAAATTACTACCATGGTGCTTTAATTCAGCCCAATCGTTAGTGTGCCAATTTTATAATTATTTATTGATTTTATTGTAACTAAACAAATGAATTTGTAGATAATTTGAAAACTAAGCGTTTAAGGACTTATGTCTATTGGAACTGTTTTATCTTATTTTCACCTATAGAATAAACTGTTGAAATTTATGACAATATTTTCTAGACACTCTGTATATATTTTTTTAATTATTATGCATTTTACGGACATTTGCCATCATTTGTGTGTTAAAAATCAAAACACGACGTTTCGGGAATAAGAATCAATTCCCGTTATCAAGTGACTAAAAACCAAAGAAACGTGAAACTAGAAACTAAGCCTATGCAAGAAGTAAAATTAAATACGAATACCACCAACCTTAATATCTAAGCATGCATCCCAGACCTAAAACTGAGAAGTCAACAAAACACACAATCACGGTAACACACAACTAACGTCAAATACGTGTTGTTGTATCTAAACAATTGATAAGCTGCTAAGAAAAATTATTGAAATAAATTGTCCTTATGTGGCTAGTGATGCTATTTTTTTGGAACAACTCATGTGTTTTTATTCTGTCCTAGAATCAACCAATCACTGTAAAAAAGTTTTGTTGCCTCACAGATGCCTAGCTATAGCTATCTATACAAAAATAACATATTACATAAACAATTAAAATAAAACTCCTTACCTATTTGAAATATTATTGTTACAAGAATGGTTCATCATGCTGGCAGATGGGTATATTGCAGTAGCTATCCTTTGGTTTGATTCACCTATAATTTTATCACTCTTAATTTTATCATCACAAAAGTCTACTTTAGTAATTGCATGACCATTGCAGATCAACTGTGCTATATGTCGTAGTATACGGCCGCCCATGGCTTCCATATCCGTTTCATCATGTTGCACAAGAAAATAGTTCTTTCTCTGGTCCAAATAAATAGTCAATAAAGCTGCTGTCTGAAAGTAACGTGTTTATATTCATATACAATTACTATTCATTAATCACTAAATATAATGCTAGTTTCAGATAATTAATAGATGAGTAAACCTTAGTAGTGTTTTTTCTTTCTGCTGAACGTTCATACTTTATGCCCATAAGACTAATAAAAACAGAAAACCATTATAATCTAAAGAAAAAGATACTAGATTCACTGGAGCTCAAATCCTTGACACCTTAAATTGATAAGCTATTGGCTATAATAGCATCTTTGACCTGTACTATAAAGCTCTGGTTTATGAGTTCTATTTTAAAGGAGGGGGGGGATTAAAGTAAAAAACCATTGTAGTCTTAATCGCCTTCACACATAAAATTAACAAATAGAAATAGAAACGAAAAAGAAAAACATAAAATTTGAACATTAAAAACACTAAAACTAGTTAACTAGTAGTTTTCCTGTAACGATCGCATGTCAGCCAACAATTCGATATTTTAATGCTAATTTTTGATGGTTTACGATATTTGTTACATTAAAGTTGTTCTATACACATTGTTCTTATTTTATTTTACAAAATTTTAAGTCAGGTATTAGTAGTGTTATTTTTTATCTTAGTTTATTAAGTGAAAATATAAAAAAGTTTGTCAAATGTAAATTCTGCGACAGTGAAGATTGCATCAAACTTGAGATTTCGGATAGAAAAAATTTGGATTAGCTGTAAATATTGAAATGAAATTTTGTGTTTGCTTGGAATCAACAAATTGTTTCAATTCTAAAATGAATGAGAGTGGAAATATGATGTGATACTTGAAATTTTTATATGGTATGAGAACAATCAGAAAAGGTTCAGCGCAGGTAACGTACTGTGTTCATTATTGGATTTACCTTTACCGCTTCAAAAAATTGAATCTTGTAATAAAATACTATACCAGGCTGTAGAACAGTGTGCTGTTTCATATGAAACAGGCAATTGAGGAAGCTGTGTCTGTCAACGGAGAAGATGTAACATCAAAAAGAGATTTGACGGAGTGTTTAGATGGGTCCTGGCAAAAGAGAGTACATACATCACTGAATGGGTTTGTCAGTGTAACATCGTTAGATACTGGCAAGGTATTAAATGTTGCCACTATGTCCAAATGTTGTCAGATCTGCACTGTATCTCAAAAAAAAAAAGAAAAACTGCCACAGCATAACTACACACAAAACTACGAAGGGTTAAGTGGCGGCATGGAAGTTGCTGAGGCCCTTGAAGTATTCCGAAAGTCCAAAGATCACAATGTACGATATGTGCTATATTTAGGAGACAGTGATAGAAATGGCTTCAAAAAGGTGGTTGACGATAGGCCATACGAGGATGAAGTTGATGTAGTAAAGCTTGAATGTGTAAATCATGTAAAGAAAATAATGGGGACCAGGCTGAGGGAATTGAAGAAAGGGTTAGGTAAAACAAATCTAAAAGATAATAAAGGGATTGGAGGCAAGAATAGACTCACAAACAAAGACATAGAGAAGCTGCAGATTTACTATGGCCTAGCGATCAAAAGAGGTGGGTCCAATCTCTAAGAAATGAAACAAGAAGTATGGGCCACTTATTTTCATAAAATATCCGATGATGAAAATCTGCAGCATGGTCTATGTCCAAAGGGGCCTGATACATAGTGCAGTTACAACCAAGATCAAGTCCAAAAACAAACTTACATCCATAAGTCACACAATTTGCCCTATGAAGTAATGGTAGAGATAAAAAAAAATTACCAAGACTTAGCTAATCCAGATCTTCTAAAAAATGCCTCGATCTAAAGACCTAGAATCAAAACGAGAGTTTTAACAATGCTGTCTGGTCTAAAATACCTAAAAATATTTTTGTTAGGCTAAACACTTTTAAATTGGGTGTATATGATGCGGTTTTAACTTTTAATAATGGATTCAGCAACAAATTGGATGTATATAACAAGCTAAGGGCTGAGTGTTACTTCAACTTTAGTCAACCAAGCCTAATTAAAAGGTTCAACTAAGTATTTTGTGTTGTTATAACAAGTATATATTACATCACAGAGACAAATACACAAACTAGTAACATAGTTCATATAAAACTCTTGAACGAGTTCGTTAGTCCGTCATTTTGTGTGGACTTTACTCACATCCTCCCACCCAAAAAAAGAAGAAAATTAGAGATTTTTATGGTATGGTCAAGCAAATATATTTTTTTTAAATTTATCACTCATATTTAATGAAGAGTTATAAAATTACACAACTAATCATAAATCAAAATAAGAATGTACCCATGAAACTGAACAGCGCTTGAAAAGCTGATCACTTTAGATATCTTCTGCTAACTGGGTACTATAAAATAATAAAGCCATAATTTTCTTATACATCGTGAAAAAAGTTGTGCTCATTGTTCATGCAGCTATAATGATCTCTTTGTCATAAAGAAATTCCAAAGCAAGTGTCTGTAATTACTGTTATATACAGTAAATTTATGGTTCCACACTACAGTAATTTATTAATTACACTACAGCCCAGGAGACAGATATTTGCAAGTGTACTGTAAATCTATATGTAATATCAGGACTTTTTCGTGTTTGACTAACTTATTATTTAATCACATTTTAGCAACACACAACTCTTTGGACATAAGAAGTAAATTCAGCAAATTCATGTCAATACAGTTAAAAATATGTCCCTTTTATTATTATTACCTCTAATAAATCATTACATAAACTTACTAAAGAGTACTGATATAGATCTTCGGAAGTCATATTTTCTGTATGAGGTAAAAGGTTGTAAACTTGCTGATATTGTGCTGTCTCTAGTGTTGTCTGAGATTGTAAAGCCACACGTAAGCCTAAATGAGCTATACCGATGTTATAACATAAAGGTAAACCTCCACACTCCCATTTATGGTAAAAAAGCCATGAATCCAGACGACACTGGTTACTACAATATAATGCTTCATTGCACTCTGAACATCTGTAAGTAAAAAATATCCAAATATTTTAAATAAATCAACAATGATGCAGATATCTGTTTTTGCTTCTACACCCTCCAAATGTCCTCTAGTTTATTTTTCAACAGGTGGCATTAATATATTTACCTTTTGAAGATATTTTCTAAGCTACAACCAAAATTTTAAGAGCACCCTAGTATTATTTAAAAATAAATACTATTAAATCTTTTGGATAAAACCTAAATATTGACAAAAGTTAAATTTTCTTCTTTTTTTCCCTATATAAGAATTTTACCATCACAAATAATTAATTAGTACTTATTTTTTCAATATACATTTCATTAAAAGTTAAGATTCTTCTACTGAACAACAGTATGTCTCAAAAAATATATATTTATTAGATTTTGTATGGATAGGAGACACAGGTTTACCTTGAAAAAATGGTCCTTGGTATTATCTAATAGTACATAAATAGGAAAACACATAAAAAACATTAAAGTTCTGAAATATTTCGTAAACACTGAAAGAAGATTGAATTGTTGTGAAGAAGAAAATGATTGATATTCTTCTTTACTGATTGAGAAAATTAACAGTAATTATGAAATATTTCAGAGCTTTAGTGTGTTCCCCCTCCCCCCTATAAGATAATAGCAACGACTACTTTCCAAGTAAGCCTGTGTCTCCTATCCATACAAAATCTAAACTAATAGGTTATGTGTCCTATTAAACTCTAATCTAAATATAAATAGTAATGCATTTCAAGTATTCAAATATTTTAAGAAATTGGTATACAATATTTTAAAACACTCATAAGAAAAACCTGTTAAAAGTTATATTCTATGATTAACATTTGTAAAATTTTACATCACACATACATTATATCTTAAAAGTTTGAAGTTTTAAACAATTTTTTTATAATAATATTTCAAGTGAAAAATTATACGACCAAGACTGGAAATCGAACCCAGGACCTTTGGCTTTACTTGCCAATGCTCTACCAACTGAGCTATTCTAGTCACATCCCAGCACAGGGCGTAGACTTCTCACTTGACTTTACTTTATTGCTGCAATTTTTGAGTTACCAAATTAATTACCTTGCATATGCAACATTGAAATTAATTTTTACTCAAAGCCAAAGGTCCTGGGTTTGATTAAAACGTATTAGCGTTAAAAACAATAAATTAAAAATCAAAACCAATGATAGTAATATCAATATTGACAACAAAATAGGGTCCTTTTTAAAATCAAATCCAATATTATAGACTCAAGATGACAGACGGATATGCTAAAATATAAAAATTCTACCAACATTTATACTGTTTCTATACTTGTAAACATTATACAGTGTATATATATATATATATATATATATATATATATATATATATTAAGATATCCATACAACATAAATCTAGATTTTTTTTAAACACTAGCAATAAATAAATTGTAATTACATATATGTCTTACGGAATGGGAGCATTAAAAATTTTGCAGCAATGGTGGCAATGTTTATAGGTTTGATCAGGCAGTATAATAAGTGCAAAGGGTTTCTCAACAAATAACACATCTCCTTTGTTCACCTTTGTATTTGCAACAATATATCGTCCCTTTTCTGTTGAATTTCTGTAATATAAAATATACAATAATATGAATAATTAGGAGAAAAATATATCTTCATTTTCACATGTTTTGTAATTTGTATTTTTGCTTGATTTCCAGTAAAATAGACATGCACTACAGTATATATACATATTAAGTAGTTAGTTTAGGAAATGTGGGTTTTGAAACAATAGATGGAAGGAGTGAGTAAATTTACCACATGGGTAACTTTAACCTAAGACTTTTAGCTTTAACTGAAGCCAACTGCCACTTTATCCTAATTTTTGCTGTATCATTTTGTACAATGATTGTATAATAATTGATTTACTTCAGTGGAATCAATTCGTGGCGTATATTCTATCCATGACCAAGGACCCACTAAGAAGAGAGTTTTCAAAATTTCACCTCTAAGGTGTGAATAAGGTGTAACCTGTTTTCACCAGTTCCCCAATATCGCTTTGCCCTTATGATTTCATTTCATTTTATTAATCTTTTAGATAATACGAAATTGCATAATATATATCATTTTAAAATTTTAAACAATAATAGGACAAAACAAATTAACAAATAACTATATCGAGGCATTAACAGATATAAAACACAATAAATAAATAAACTCTTTAACAAATTCAATAAAATAAAAATTTTAAACTAAAATTTAACATTTAAAATAAGGCAGATTTTAAAATGATAAAAACCAGTTACCCCTATGATTTTATTTAGAACCAATTGTAATATATAACTTTTAACTTAAAATATTTAGTAAATAACATAACAAAAATCAACAACAATTTAAACACTATGTTATACCAGAAAATACAAAATATGATGATGACTGCTACTGCGAAGTCACAGAAAGAGATCACCTCTACCCAGATTACTAAATAATTCTTGGTCCATAAACTCATCCATCGAATAAAACTATCCAGATAACAGGAGTTGTATAAGAGGTTTTTTTAACAGACTTTAAATTTTTTAATGTTTATTCCAAAATAATGCATCTGCTTTTGAAGGAAGTTTACTATATATAAAGTTATTGTTGCTTGAAAACAGTCTTCCTTCAACCACCACTTTGCACAAGCCATCTACAAATTACTACAGGAATTGGCAGTACATCTCCAAAAGATTCTGTGACACTTCATCATACCAGACAATGAAAGAACCAACAAAGTGGCAAAATCAGCTCTTCAGTTTCATCCGAAACAAATTACAACAGAAACACTTAGAGCAGACTACAAGGAGGCAAGACATAATCTCGTAAGAGAATGGATTGACAGTTGGAGCAAAAATACAACAGACAGATTACTCTTTCAAATAAAAAAAAAGAACAAAAATTATTGTGAATTTCACCACAGTTCTCAACAAGATTGTATCAAAAAAAAAAGGAAAAAAAAAAAAAAAAATTGGGGAGAACTTGGAAAATATCATCCTGAAGTATGCTGTGAAGGATAACCCCCTTAGAGAGAAACGAAATATCAACCCACCGCCAATGCTTCTAGCAATTGATGTTCAAATATACAAAGCTGCATTGTCTATAGCTAGATGCGCATGTAAAGAAGTAAGTGCGAATATGGTATATAATTTATGATGATTGGACCTGAAAACTTTTTGAAATGGGTTGATTAGTTCCAGAGTTATAGCCATTTTTTGCTGCTGACAAGTAAGAAATCCCGATTTTCTAACATATTTGGTTACAATTTTCAGTGATAATATATAGAAAGTCATTTCAAGTTGAAAGAGTATATTATAATGGACTATTCTTGTCTTTTTACTATACTTAATACCACTTATTTATTTAATTAAGATAACATACGATGTTTATATCTGTATTAGTAGGATTCACACATGGGGAGAATAAAATGTGTAGTACTTTCGCACCCACTATGCTTATCCGTAAACCAGAACCTACAACATATATATTGGTACTAAATAAAATATTATTTGGAATTGAAAGAGATATTAAAATTCTTTTAGTTTAAAAATTATAAATGGTTTTAATTTGAATGCTGCCATGGAATATGACTCCGGAGAGTATAGCTATAGAGCAATCGACGCAGTGCTTCCTATTGTCTATGCATATTTTTTAATTTTCACAAAAAAGATATTTTATCATTGTATAAAGAGGTCCTATCAATTTTTGTATACAAATTTTGAACATTGGTTTAGAAAAGTATAGGGAAAATGTCTTAAAAAATTAAGTGCTTATAGATATTTCTTTATATGTTTGAAATATATTTATATAATTAGCCAGACTTCCAAGTGGGCGAAGCCAATGCCATAGCTAGAATATATATGCTGTAGAATCAAATGTTCTGACTGAGTCATCAAAGTAAAACCACTAAACCTAGAAACTATAAAGTAAATGGGCAAAGTATTCCTTCCTAAATGTCTCCCATTAATAAGTATTTTCAAAATGAACATTAAATTTTATACAAATGTCCATATTAAAAAATGTTAATCTATCCAACGTATAACAGTTAGTACAACTATATAATAACCCATTTTAAAGGATATAAAATTATGCAGTACTACCATGTATTTTATAGCTTTCTAAGGTGTATAATTAATTAAAATAAACAGTGCAAAAACATTGCACAAACTTTCTCACACAATCATCCCAAAAATAAAATTAAACAAACTAAAACTAATCATTATTAAACATTCTCAGTTCGGTAGCTGTCAATCAAAAAGTGAAAATGAACCATAGATTCTTTCTATGAAATAATATATATATTTATTTAAATTGAGGCCAAAACTTGGTTCATTAGGGCTATAATTGAATGGCTGCCATTTCCAGCTCGATTGTCCGTTTGAAGTCGGATTTGTGGCATTGTACTCTGCTAATAAATACCTTTAATTTAATGTACAACTCAACCTATGCTCCCGTTAAAGATTTTTTTCCGACTCCTTGTGGGCCGTCCCCCATTAGAGGTTAAGGGTCAAGTAGAACTCTAAAAAATAGCTTTATAGCTCCAACATTGATTTCTGGGCGTTTGTTTTGAAACCTGTACCACAGTAAACATTTTCCAGCTATCTTTAATACTCAACGCCATAGTAACTTTCATAAACTTTAAAACGCCGCCATTTTGTTTAGGGTGAACCTTTTAAAGTCGGATTTGCGGCATTGCATTCTACTAAATTAGACCTTTAATTTGATGTACAACTCAACCCACGCTCTCATTTAAGATTTTCTTCTGACTGCTTGTGAGCTGTCCCCCCGAAGTGGTAGTGGCTCATTGAAATTGTGGTAAAATAGTGTTTTATGCCCAGTAACAGTGTACCAAGTTATATAGTTCCATCTGGTTAAAAAAAACATTAACCCGTTCCGGGACTTTTCACCACCCCTGTATGTATGTGTATATATATATATATATATATATATATATATATATATATATAATTATATATATACAGTATATATAGATATTATTAGTTTATATCCCAGTTGTTTGAATTTGGAATACAAATAAAACATGGGAGAGAGACCCACGTCCACCTTATATCTATTGTTTCTGTCATGTACAAAATATTAATTTTGTATTTCAACCATAAAAAAAAATAATAATAAAAAAAAAAATTTTTAAAAACACTAGATAGGAGGGGAATATTTCGAAACTCTATCAACAAGTACGTTAAAGTTTTGGCACAAATTCTGAAGTTGCACTTATGTTTTTTACTCCTGTTTTACCAAATAAGGCTGTAGAAATAATAAAGTCTTTTAAGGCGAATAAAGCGCCTGTTATGATAAACTATTTTTTTTTTAAACATTTTGCTAAGAAAATTGCACTAATACTCACTAACATTTATAACATAACTTTGGAGACTAATGTTTTCCCTACCAAATTGAAATATGCTGTCATTCCAATTTTTTGAATGGTGATAAAAAGAATCCAAATAACTATATAGACATATTTTGCTTTTATCTACATTTGCAAAAAAATTAAAAAATACATATTCTAGAGAGTATACATATTCATAATGTATCTTTGTCAGTTGTGATGGAATATTTAGGTGTAGTGATGATGTATATATATATATTTTTATTGTGTAAGATTGAGTACCTATTTTGTGTTGTTCTATTTTATACAAACAAATTGATGTATATTTCTTTTGTTGTAAACATCGGGATGATGTTTCGAGGGCGCCGGTGATGTTAGGAATTAGGATAGTTTTAGTTAGAAATAGAGTCCAAGTTCTTTTTAAGAAACCAGAATGAAAACAATTATTGTGACAGACCTGGAAAACTGACGAAATTCCTTACCTTGCAAGCAAGGCAGACGTCATTGATGCTACAATGATATGTAAACCCTTGGGTGGGAGGAAATTTGGACAGTGGGCCAGGATTGATCAAGGGAAGGTGCTGCAGGAATTCTTGAAGATAGCCAGACAGACTTGGCGAGTAAGAGCTTCCTGGGAGAATAATTCTTGAAGATAGCCAGACGGACTTGGCGAGTAAGAGTTTCCTAGAAGTATTGAGACTTCGGACGAGCATCCACAAGAATGCAAGCAGGGTGAGCAAACTTTGTGTATAAACCTTGTAACTATTTCATAGATAATTAAACTATAATGAAGAATCAGATCTGTGAGTCACAACAATTAGTCATTCTGGATTAACGATAATAATAAGAATTTGTAGTATTGTAATAAGATAGGAAATGTTAATAAAGACTAATTGAGTACTGAACATTTCGATAATATTGAAAATAAAGAACCCAAGCAGTTTAAAGAAACCCATCCTAACAATATCGATAAATGGTTTTAGCATCTGGAAAGAATGGGAGAGTCGCATCATTCGGTTGCCAAGTAAGGAAACTCTACCTAGGAAAGATATGTACTGCACAAATAAAAACCCTAAGAGAAGGTGAAAGAGTAGGTAATTATGTATTGTAGATGAAAGTTTATATGTTGTGTGAGGAATATCAGTGTTTGACTGGGAACAGCGAGTGATGCCAACCCCCTCTTAATAGGTGCAGCTAGTCTGTACCTCCACAGCAACGTTTATGAGCTCTAAATTAATCTTTGGGAGTTGCATGATTATATACATTTTTTATACCAAGCATGGTACAAGATTGGCTTGTTTACTAACACTAATACTATGACACTTGCACATTTGTTTATCACGAAATGGTGCTAAAAGTTTTAGTTAATTCAAAATCATTGAGGTAGATTTATATTGATGAAATAACATGTTATTATAGTTGTTTAAATATTATACAGACTTATTAATATCTTATTATTTAATTCAAATGAATGGTTGAAGTAAATGGAATATAACAGTATAATTTTTGTTTTTATATTTTACTATAAAAGTCTAGATACACAGAAAAAATTTATGCTAAATATATGATTTCATTTTTGTGAAAACATCGTGTATTAAGAAACTTGTAATTATTTCAGATTCAGATAATTAAACTATAACGTAGTATCAGATCTGTGAGTCACAACAATTAGTCATTCTAGATTAATGATAATAATAAGAATATTGCGGTATTATAATAAGATAGGAGATAGTTATTCTTGTTAATATGTATTAATAAAGGTTAATTAAGAAGTGAATCCCTGATTTGATTATATTGAAGTTAAAGAACCCAGGCAGTTTAAAGGTACCATTCCTACCAGTTCTCTCAAATGAACCTGATACTAACTCCTCTTAAATCCAACTTAAATACAAAAATTGTATGAAGCCTCTTATTCGTAAGAATAAATGGCCCTCCGTTACAGCTATTTGATCCTACAAAGTATGTTGAGTCATGGTTAATTTCTGGTCAGCATTCTGATTTGGACACCACTAATAAAAAGCTAAACAAAAATGAACATTATGACAAGAATATGTTAAAACTGCGGAAAATCTTGTAAAATGGACAAAACATACAGAATCAGATCTTTATTGAACTTTGTTAAGTACATTAAACAATATGTGTCTGAAAAATATATTCAAATAAAATATAGACAATGTAAGCCTCAATACATATATTCCTTACCCCTCAGAATCTAAAATAACCTCAGATCTTGAGCCCCTAGATGATCACCACACAGTTCCTGCACCTTTTATTTTACAAATTGAGCCCTGACAATAAACATCAGTTATGAATATCAGAAAAGGCAGAGTAATTTCTTTTTGCAAACATAAGACTGTGTCATGCCCACAAAGTATAAAGACTACTTGCAGATTGTCACTGATGGTGAAGTTTATCAAAGCCCAATGGATCCTGCATGAGAGTATAAATTGGATAGAACAAGTTTTAATTCCCAGTAGGAATACACAATTTATTCCAGTGGATAAAATTAAATATGTCTTAATTTTACTAAATGTCATTAACAATCAATTCAAATTAATTTGATTGTACTAACTTCAAGTCTATTTTTTTGGAAGCACTTTTGAAATCACTATTTTCTCCTTTTGCAAGTTTTGGTAAATCACAACTTATTGGCTCCATTGCTTCAAGTTCATTATTAGCCATATAAGTAGCTGTTAAATAAGTAGTAGCAACATCTTCTTGGACTGGAAACATAAATCAAATTTATAACACAATATGCTAATTACAATAAATATAATTTTTTTTCGTATGATAGAGTCAAATGATACCATTATATTATAGAAACATTGCACACAAAATTGAGCACAAAATGTTATCAAGGTAAATAAGTTCAACTGCAAAAATAAAAATGGACATTATTAATCTCCATTTATCTGGTATACAAAAACTTTGGTAACCTAGTCAGTAAGCATAAATCAAGTTTTAATTAATATTACACTATTAGGCATTACCTAACGTTCATTTAGTATATGGATGACAGAAATTTATTTGTTATAAGAAGCTCTTTTACTAAAACAAATAAAAAGGATCTTGATTCTTTAGAGTCTTCCAACTGAAAAAAACCAAACTGACTGAATCTCCCTCAGTTACATCAAACTGACCAAAAATCTTGACAAAGTTATTTTATTATATTGAATATAAATATAAATTTTGTCTCATTTCTTAAAAATAGATTCCTTAGTTTGCTTTTCTTCCTCCCATTAAAATTTATACTGCATGCCAATAATTAATTAATATTAACAGCAGCTACATATTTGTTTTCTTACTGTAAAACAGACAGCTCTAAATTCCAATAGGATATTAAAACCGGTGTAATATTCTATTGAGTATTAAATATTACTTCATAACAACAGGATTTATTTATAAAGAGAGCTATTGAGTTGGGCTTTAAGGAGAAATAAGCTGTATTTTAAAACATTCAATCTTTTCTGATATCTCTAGAGTTAGATGAAAGATGTGATATAAAAAATAAGTAACCATAAATTCAACAAGGACAAATCACATCCCATCAATGAGGACATCATATGTGTGCGAGAGGCTTTGAAATTAACTATAGGAATCTGCAAAAAACTAAACGGATTGCTGCTCTACTTTTACCATAAGTCACGACTAAAGGGCTAAACGTACTTCTCTATACATAATATATATATATATATATATATATATATATATATATATATATTAGTGATGTGTGAGTTCAAATTAAAATACTCGGTGAATCCAAGTATCAAAATCCTCGGAGCATTCCGAGTATTAAAATCCTCGGTTTCATATTAAAATATTCGGAAAACGATATTCGTTAGTGTTGTGTCAATTCGAAATAAAATGCTCGGTATTTCTACTTTGGTTATAATTAGTTTCTAAGCTGCCTTTTCACTACACATTAATTAAACATTACGATTTTGAGTTATAATGATTTAGATTCTGTAACAAGTTCAATTTAAAATAACAATAATATTCATTTATTTCCACATTATTAAAAGTAAATTAAATTATTATTTAAATTTAAATAAATATTAATAGGTTACCATCTTTATAAAAAATATAGTAAATTAACTTATTTTAAACAACAACTAAATTATTATTAAAGTTGGTAATAATTGAACTTACGTTAAATTACTGAATTTGTGTCGAGGCAGGATAACATTTAATTACGTATTAAAAGTGTCAATCACATATAGTTTAAAAAAATAAATACTTGGTGGATCAGTCTAACAGATAGAAATATAACACACACACACACTTATATATATATATACAGACACTGTCAACACAAAAGGAGGGGGGTGCTGTTGTAGACTGTAAACAGAGACAGGCAGATTATTGAAAGGTTGTATCATATTAAATCTTTGACCTCGGTTATTCTACTATAGTTTCAAAAAACATTCGGTTATATTAAACGCAAAAAGTGTAGGTTTATCTAAAACGATCTGATTGGTAAAGAGTAAAGCTGATTTCGAAGCCGATGCGCAAAATCATTCTGCGCAGATACTCGATTTCGAAATAATAATACGAGTATTGAAATCATTTGAAACCGATTAGTATGTTACTAATCAAAACATGTCCAAAAAAATGAAGTGAAAACGCCACTGAAAAGCCTATTTACACCATATAACAAATTTTAAACAAAAATTTACAAGATTTACTAAGGTATATTTTGTAATGTAGTTGTGAATAAATCTTGATATAAAAATTAATCAATTTATAAAATTAACATGTTAAAAAGAACAATTTTTATAATGAAAAAAAAATTTCTGAAAAGTTAAGATTATTTTTAATTTCACCAAAAATATTAATGTTATGCCAAATATAACTTATTATATACCATTATTTAAAGAAATGTACGTAAAATTGAACTATGAATTTATAAATTTTCTACAATTTCTGAGTAAAGTAACCAAGAATGAGAAATGATGTAAAAAAATTTAACCTAAAAATCACCAAAAAAAGTTCCATAAAGATTTGTTTAGCCTATTCAAACACTTATAATATAGTTTATATATGTAGAATATAGTTGTGAAGATAAATCTGTATCAACACATATCAACAAAACATAATAAATAATTAACAATAATTATAAAGCAAAAAAACTCTCAAACCATAATTTTCTGCACACTAAACTATACTAGACACATCTTGGCATTCTGATGTTACACTCAACTACAGTAGTAAGGTCACAAGACACGTTTGTTGACGACTTTCCTTGTGTCCGTCCTGTTCTAAATATTAGTTGAACAGCGGAATGGAATAGAACAATCGACAGATCTGAAATTCTACTTTTCGAATATAAAGATCATCAAAAACATTTAAATACCGGTATTACTAATCAATATTTAACATTTTATAAACGTATTGAAAAGAAAACTGGATTGGTTATTCTTGGTTACAACTTCGTAAAATGTATATATCTAAAAAATTATGACAGCTACGATAATTTGGAATACGTAGTACGAAAGAGAAAGAAAAAACTATAAAATATTGTCAACTTGTGATATTTGGACAAGTATTACCATTTACCATAATTATATTATCAATGAGATTACATTTTTTTAAAATTGCTATGAACTGTGAAGTGGTCCTCTCTAGCGGCAAAACACTCCAACTACAACAAATTCTTTAATTTTTACCTATTGCTGAATACAATTTCGGTTATATGATTTTGGAAGATTGAAACATTAGGTTTACAATGATATATATATATTATTTTGAAATTATTAATATTAGTACTCTAAGGTGAATTGAAAAATTTTGATTTTTAGATTGTAAAAACGTGTTAAAATTTTTGATTTGGTTTAATTTTTATAGATTCGAAACTATAAAAGTTAGAAGGATTTGGAAAGCACGGATCGAAAGATGAAGAAATGTATTATACAACAGTGTCACTCTAGATTTGTTAGACAGAAATATGGACTTGTGAAAATTAGACAAAGAATGATGTAAATTTATGTTTCACAACTACGCAGTTGTGAAAAACACAAACTTTACCAATTAATTAAATATTATTACCATTTAATGGAATTTTGGTTATATGAGTATGTATGTTTGGAACATAATCTTTAGAATGGTATATAAATTATTGCCGTATGATGATCTTAGTGGGTGAAAAGTTGAATTTTAAAAAAGTGATTTTGTGTTGTTTACCGTTATAGGAAAGGAGTTCATCGACACGAAATAGTGGTTTGAGGGTTTAAAGTTATTATCCTTTAACAATGAGTACCTGTACTGTACTAACTCATAGCAGACATATGACAACATTTTGATAATCCAAGGGCTTGGTATCTATTAGCCATTTATGTCACATCAAGTCTTCTTCGTTAGAATATCCAATCTCAAAATCTACCCATATCTCTGAACCGTCTAAATAAATGAGACATAATATAGCAAAGAATAGTATTCATCAACAACAATAAAGAGTCTGCAAGAAGAAAATGCAAAAATGCTTTTAGATCATCATTATTGCAAAGTAAAACTGTTTTACAGTGAAGTCTGGATATGGAAATTCAAGTGGCTTGATCCAAAAAGGATATGAATAAATGAGATCAAACATAATTAGTTTAAGAGTTTAGAGTAAGCGTACATTTTACTGTCATGGAATTTGTATTTATAAGGCTTGTTAGTTGCATATTTAATTTCTAGCTTAAATATCTCAAAATTGAAATAGCTGACCTGTGCAAATATCTATCTACGACATCTAGCTATATTAAATTTTACATGACTTACTTTTAACATCAGAATTTCCAATGCATAACTTTTCCATTTCGTTCAATACTTCAATTGCTTCATTACTTTTTTTGTAATCAATAAGTAGTTTTGCCTTCCGCAAATACAATTTGTGTTTCTTATCTTCGGGGTAACCAGATTCCAATGCCAACTCAATATCATTTAAAGCTTCCTGCACATACACAGTAGTAAAATATACTTGTAATGTATGTGTTGATTATTATATTAAGACTTATCTGATTCATGAATTATATTGAAATCTCTAGTTAATTACGAACGAAAAAATAAGCTTTACTTTGTTTGTTGCTGAGTAACTGAGTGAGGTACATAATGTAAATAATGTACATTATTACATTTTGTTAATACATACTTTGTTCGTTGCTAATAATGTGAGGTACATTATTAGGATAGGATAGGATCAATTAGAAAGATGCACACACATTCATACATATCAGAATATTAAATTCACTATAGAATTAAACAAAATATTATACTTGAGAATTATTATAAGGTTAACACAGGCTTTTAATAAAATTTAACTTTGCCTGTGTAGAACAGGACTTGTCGGATCAATGCCATTCCATACAAAGATATAGCTTCTATAAAACGACATACCATATGGTACGCTTCTCCCTTGACTTTAGTTTTTGCTGCAATTTTTGAGTTATCAAATATAACGAGGTAATTAGTTTGATAACTCGAAAATTGCAGAAAAAAGCAAAGTCAAGTGAGAAGTGTACGTCCTATGCTGGGAAGGGACTAAGGATAACTCAGTTGGTAGAGCATTGGTGCGTAAAGCCAAAGGTCCTGGGTTCAATTCCTAGTCTAGGTCTTATATTTTTCATTTGAAATATTATTTAATTTAACAATACTAGCTGGTAAAAATGTATGTGTTACAAACAATAAATTAAAAATTAATAAATATATAAGTAAGGGGTGCAAGTTGAGTAAAATATTAATTGCAATGTCGTTTCTAATGAAGTAATTAATTTGATAACTCAAAAATTGCAGCAAAAAGCAAAGTATAGTGAAAAGTGTACACCCTATGCTGGGAAGCGACTAAGGATAGCTCAGTTGATAGAGCATTGGCACGTAAAGCCAAGGTCCTGAGTTCAATTCCCAGTCTAGGTTGTATATTTTTGGGCTAGGAGATTCTGGGGGCAGGCTGATGTACGATACGTCATCAGACGCGCCCAGAACATGCATGTTAGTGAATAAGGATCTAAGTGTCTTTTTGCTAAATGAGTTCTGTTCCAGGGATCTGGTAGCAGCAAAGGTGAGATTGGAGGATTTGGAGGGTGTGGAGATATTAACATAGGCTCTGCATACTTCCCGTTCGACTTGGCCAATCTACCACCAACTGAAGAGTTTGTACGCATTGTGGGAGAAGCAAAGAGGAAAGGGGAACACCTAGTCCTTGGAGTGGATTCCAATGCGCACCACCTCGCATGGGGCAGCTCTAACTGCAATGCAAGAGGTAAGTCTCTAATTGATTATATTTGTAGTAATAATTTAGATATAGTTAATGTAGGTAACAAACCGACCTTCATCAACAGAATGAGGAGGGAGGTCATCGACATCACATTCTGTACTGAACAGACTGCTCAACTCATCAAGGGTTGGAGGGTCTCGGTGGAGCCATCACTGGCAGATCACCAGCACATACAATTCGAGGTGAGGGGGAAGCAGAGGATAGACATTTGGTACAGAAACCCCAAAAGGACGAACTGGGATAAGTACAGGGAGGACTTGGGGCAAGCTGTTGAAGATATAGAGTCTGAGGTGAGGGGGGTAGAGGAGTTGGAAGAAGTTTCGGAGCAGCTTCAGGCCTCGGTGCAGGGAGCTTTTCAGGCCAACTGCCCCCTCATCCAAAGAAAAAGAAACACGAAACGGTAAGGTGGTGGAATAAGGAACTAGCAAAGATGAAGAGGGAGGTAAGAACTATGTTCAAGGCCTCTAAACATCTTGGTGGCTGGGAACCCTACCACAAAAAACTTACTGAGTATAACTCAGCTATTCGGAAAGCCAAGCGGGATTCCTGGAGGAAGTACTGTGAAAGAGTGGAAGAGTGCTCTGAAACAGCTAGACTCCAGAAGATCCTGAGGGCAGAACACATCAATAGGGTGGGCTCTCTGGAAAAACCAGATGGCTCGTACAGACAGTCCAGAAAGGAGACTCTGGAAGTTCTTCTAGGATGTCACTTTCCGGATTGTGAGATAGAGGGAGGGGGTTATCCCTCTCTGCACATTAGGGCAGGGCCGCGTAGAGCGGACTGGAACTGCTCAAGAAGGCTCATAAATGAGGATATTGTGGACTGGGCCATAAGATCGTTTGAGCTGCATAAAGCCCCGGGTCCGGACGGGATCACTCCCTTACTACTCATAGAGGGTTTGGAGGTGCTCAGGCCGGTACTCACGGGTGTGTTTCGAGCGAGCTTGGCGCTGGGCCATGTTCCAAGGAAATGGGCTGTGGCGAGGGCGGTCTTCGCTCCAAAGCCTGGAAGAGCGGGATATGCTCAGGCCAAGGCATACAGACCTATTTTCCTAAACTCCTTCTTGCCAAAGGCAATGGAAAGAATACTGGATATAAATATCAGAGAAAGCGTGCTAAGGAGTTCAGACCTGCACGAAAATCAATTTGCTTATAGACCAGGAAGGTCCACAGATGCAGCACTGCATCACCTAGTGAGCAGGCTAGAAAAAAGCTTGGAAACAAAGGAAATAGCCCTGGTGGCATTTCTAGAAATAGAGAGTGCCTTTAGTAACACTTCAATACAATCGATGATTAGAGCTTTGGAGGATTGTGAGGTAAACAAGACTGTTGTACGATGGGTGTCTGCCATGCTGAACAGCAGGTTAATCCAGGCTACTCTGTACGATTAAACCATCACAGTCGGGCTAGGCATGGATGTGCACAGGGAGCAATCCTATCTCCCCTGTTATGGAACCTAGTAGTGGATAAGATCCTGAGGAATCTAAACAAACAAGGATTCTACTCACACGGATACGCCGATGATGTGGCCATCGTGGTAAGAGGCAGAGACATGAGTGTCGTTTGTGAACTCATGCGGGCTGCCTTTATCCAGGTGGAAAGGTGGTACCAGGAGGAACAGTTAGTTATGAATCCCGGAAAAACTACTCTCATTTCCTTCACAAGAAAAAGGAATTTGGGAGTGAGGTCGCTCCCTAAGCTCTTTGGGCAGGAGGTAGCGCTGGAGAATCAAGTAAAGTACCTAGGTATTGTGCTGGATAAAAGGCTCACCTGGAACCCGCAAGTAGAACGGGTAGTAACCAGAGCCAAGTGTCTTATGTTTGCGTGTAAGAGGGCTGTTGGAAAAAGATTTAGTCTGCAACCAAAGGTGGTTATGTGGATATACACCATGATTATCAGACCACTAATCACCTATGCAGCGGTGGTTTGGTGGACGAAGACGGTACAAGGTGGTGTTGGACGTAGAATGGATGGTGTCCAAAGAGTAGCTTGCTTGGACATCACGGGTGCCATGGGGTCTACACCAACAGTTACCTTGAATACTTTACTGGATCTCCCTCCTCTAGGGGTCTATATTCAGGGACAGGCCAGGGTGAGTGCAAATAGACTGCAGCAAACAGGTTGCTGGAGAATGAGATGGCCAGCGATTGGACACTGCAAGGATCAATCAAGTGGTCAACAAGGAAGTGTTAGACATGCCCTCAGATCACATGATATATAATGTTTCATTAGATAAGCCATTCAAGACGAAAATCTTCTCTAGGGAAGAATGGCAGTCTGGAAAGAGGTTATACAATGAGCAGGATATAGTCTGGTTTACAGATGGCTCTAAAACGGAGATGGGTACGGGGGTGGTATAAATGGGATTAACCCAGAGAGCTCCATCATACTGTCCCTAAGCAAGCATGCAACTGTTTTCCAAGCAGAAGTAGGTGCAATCTCCGAATGCATCAAGGAGAATCTAAGAATGGAATACAAAGGTAAGAACATTCTGATTTTCATGGACAGTCAAGCTGCAATGAAGGCACTAAACACGACTAAAGTAAAGTCGAAGTTGGTATGGGACTGCATCTCATCATTGATAAAGCTTAATCAGGTGAACACAGTCACTGTGGGCTGGGTTCCTGGCCATTCAGGTATCGATGGAAATGAGAGAGCAGATGAATTAGCCAGGTTCAGAATCCCCTTTCGTGGGTCCGGAGCCGGTGTTCGGGATCTCCTATGGACATGCCAGAGCAGCGGTTGATACATGGATATGGGAGGGGATGAATAAGGCCTGGACAAATTCAACTACAAGTAGACTTGCAAAGAGGTTACTTAGACCAAGCAAGAAACATGCTGTAAAACTTATCTCTCTTAGAAGGGATAACATGAGTTGGGTGGTTGGGCTTTTAACAAGCCACTGTCACCTCAGAAAACACCTACGTAGGATAGGGATTGCTGCAGAAAATATTAGCAGGAAATGTGGTTTGGCTGAAGAGTCCACAGAACACATTCTATTAGAGTGTGAGGCGTTAGGACGAGCCAGGCTATACTCTCTAGGCCCTCCGGGGAAGGAGATGGAAACCATCCTAGAGAACCCAATAGGTAGCATCTGTTCCTTTATAAGGATGCCAGGTATTACTGAGTGGGTGTAGGATGGAACTTGGGGCGGCAAAAGACCTTCAGGTCGACGTCAGTGAGGCCTCTGACGGAGGTCATCACAGCTCAAAACAAAAAAAAAATAAAAAGTGAATTATTAATGTCTTTTCTTAATTTTATTTTTAAATTATCTAGGCCTCTTTTATTTTATAATTAAGTTATTTATTAAAAATCGTTATATTTCTACTTTTATGTTACGCTAGGCCTAGGTTATATAGTGATTTGTCACAATTTGTCCTAAAACTAATTGCCCATTTTCCATCCTATGGAACTAACTGAACTAAAAACACAAACTATATTGTATAGAATGAACCAACTACCAGATATTAGTTCAAGTTGGATAAAAATGTATAGGATACTTTTCCCTCCACGTAATCTTACTATAAAGTTAACATCATTGATATTAAAATGTGTAATTTTTGAAATATTTTATTGGTTATGAATACATGTTTTATATATTAATATTACAGTACCTCAAAATGTTGCAGTCGTGATAATACTGCTGACCTATTTGCCAATGCAAGTGCCATTTCTTCTGTACCATATGGAGCAATTATAACACTTTTATTATAAAGTTCAAAACTTTTATCATAATTTCCAAGTTTGTAAAAACTATTTCCTTTTGTACGGTGTAGAGCTGATTGTGAAGCTGACTTTTGATCCTTTGATTCATTTAAGCATTCATTCATCCATTCAAGTAGGAACGATCTGTAATTTTATGATTTTAGTTTCAAAATTGTAATTTATAACTGCATCTTTCACCAATTTTTTTTCTTTAAAATTAATAGGTAAGGATGGATGGTTCAATTTACATGTCAGATATTTGTTTATATGATTTAAGATTTTGTAACTGAACCTCAGGTGTTCCAAGCTTTTGAGAAGGAACATTTATATATATTACCATTTGTGTATAAAAACAATGCACAACTTAAGAAAAATTGTCAAAATAGTTTTATTTTTTAACCCAAGATTATTACTGTGTTTCAGTATGCTTTTATTACTACAATACATAAATTTAATGCACACATGTGATTTTTTTTTTTAAATCATTATAATCATGAATCCCTTTTATAAATAAGTACTTTTGTATGACTATGTATGTTTTACCACTTGTGCATGAACTTTTGGTGTATATTTAACCTTTTTATTAAACAAAATAAATATGTACAAGATGTGTATATTGATAATTTCGAATCAATTGTATTTTATATTTCACTGGCAAGTGATTGACTTTCATCGCTCCTGTTAATAGTAAACCTAACAAAGCATCAAATTCTTCTCCGTTAATCAGAGTATAATGATTTGTATTTGTATAAGTATTTGTATTTTGTTGTCTTCACTGGAATTTCTTCAAATTTTACCTACTATATCCTGTGGTAAAAACAGTTTGAAGGATTCTGTTGGGTCATTTGCAGAATGGGATTTCCATTCAATTCTGATGTTATATGAACAATATTTCTAGAAGGAGTTTTCCTGTGTTCATCAAATTTAGTTTGCCAAATAAAACTCTCTTTTCCATATAAGGTTTCTGAGTTTGGTATAACAATATATCATAAGCTTTAAGTTTGTGTCATTTAACTATATCACAAGCTCCCAGTCTAGGTTATTGTCAGTATTCATGTTTGTACTACAACGAAAATTCGTTGTATAGGATTATATTTTGATCACTTGGAAACTTCCACTGCTCGTGAATCATTACAAAATACGTCATTCATGCAATGCGGAAGATCGTGTGAAAATTGAAGGCGCTAAAGCGGCAAATTGTTATAAAAAAAATTTACAGTCCGGTCCGGATTTTCGTGACCTGAATTTATGAGAGTCTACTGTAATTGTTTAAGGTCTGAATACTCATGGAACTACTAAGTTTTTATCAAAATATGTACACAAAATAACAGCAAATATAATGTTGTATCTAAAAACCAAAACTGAATATTACATTAAATTATAAGAGCTGGTTCCTCCTCTATAAAACATGTTTGCTTGAATATGTACTGTGTAAATGGTACAAAATATTATAACTTTCCTAGTGTTCTTCTTTGTTAACGTGTTAGTTAAACAAATAATAAGGTTGTTAGAATAAAATTTGAACAAAAATTCTCACAAATAGTATGTTTAATTATTCAAATGCATTTCAGCAAAAAATTTACCATCTTCACTGATGCATAGACTAAAATAACTAAAATAATAACTTTGTTGTTAAAATGTGTTGGAATAAATAAAAATGTATTATTTGTGTTCAAGTTTTAGTCTAATTTCTTAGGAAATTGTCTAAAATAACAATATAAGACTAATAGTGAGACAACTCACATGGAAGATGCAATGGTTGGGTGGAGAATAATTAAATATAAATATATTAAAAGAAGAAATGGAAAAGGTTGTCAAAGAGAACTATAATTTTGAATATTTGATGGTTAATAGATTTGTTTAGATTAAGTTGTAAATCAGGTGTACAATGTTAAAAAATGCAAAGAAGTTTAAAAAAAAAAAAAAGAAGAAAAAGATATTTTCATACAACAAAGCAAAAACTAAAGATTCCTTTGTTAACAAAATTTAAAAATTATTATTGTCAGTATGATTTGTATTGCAGAGCAGAGCAGATCTGTTAATTTCAAATAGTGATCAAATTTGAAGAAGATTTCAGAATGATATTTTTTTTGTGATTGATATTAATTGTTCAGTTTGTAGAAGTTGTAAAAGGAGGGTGTAGTAAAGGATAAAAGCAGGTTATTAAACAGAACTTTATATATGGAGAAAGCAGGTTATTGAACAGAACTTTGTATATGGTGAGATATGTTTATAAATTTGAACTTTAAATTGGCCTAATGGATATTTATGTTTCTATGTTATAATTATTATATATATTTAATTTTTTTTGATACAAATATTTAATATATGTATGAATTTGATAAAAACTTGTGAAGGTTTGGACTGTGCCGGCGAGAACCGTAACCTGAGATTAAGTTTCTTAAGCATTTAAATATTTTAATAATTAAAATTATTATTTCTCTCTTTGTTATATCTAAAAGTTATTTATTTTCTTTTAAACAATTTATTAATAAAAAGTTAGTTATTTCATTTGGCGTCCAACGTAAGGGCACAGTCCAAAGGTTCTCTTTACCATAATATAAAAAAAAATTGAATATTCCACTTTAAGAAACACTATATCTAGAAACACGGAATACATATAAAATGGAGACTGATAAGAGTTATAATCCGGAACCCCATATAAACGTAGACGAAGTAGAGGAGAAGTCAGTGTCGCACGAAACAGTCTCAGAACCTGATACAACCCCTATCACCACCAAACTAACAAAAGAGAACGAAATGACAGACTTATTAAAAATTATTTTGGGAAAATTCGACGAACAAAACCACCGATTTGACAAACAAAACCACCAATTCGACGAACTTAACAGCACGATAGCCGAGCAACAAAGAAACTTGGACCATCGTCTCGAGAAATTGGACAATCGTCTGGAAGCATTCGAGAAAACCGTGACCGAAAAATTTTCGAACCTAGAAGAGGAGGTCTGGAGAAAGATCCAGGACAACCGGGAACAACAAGAAAACAAAAAAATGCATAATCAAGAAATTAGTCCTTTGAATTCTGAAGTTGACAGACAGTCATTACAAAACAATGTAGAATCAGAAAATAAGTATTTCTTTATAAAAAAGAAAAAGAGAAACCAAAAGGCTTTGCTAATGAAAAGTAGACCTATAATTAGCTCTAAAATTAACGTTTATGAGTCGAACAAACAAAACATTACAAATACAACTGATAATGGAAGCGTTGAAGAATTTTATGAACAATCTGGATTAATAAAAGAAAAATCAAAACAAAAAGTCAATAGAAGGAAGGACCATAATATTATAAGAACAGAATCTCTGGAAAATTTCTTTGGAGAAACCAACTCAACCTCTCTATCAAATTATGAAAATCAGAGAAATAAACAACAAATTACTTTACAATCAGAACCTATGGTTACCTTTGGCTACATGGACGATATTGACATTCTTAATAGACCTGATGAATTATTTTGGGCAAATGATTCCCCTGATTCATATAGAGAAGAAACGCAGAGAGAGAGACAACATATTGTTGAAAGATCTGATTCTTTCTTTACTGATATCAATCTAAATATGAAAGACATAAACCACCATGATGATATCTTTGAGAATACCAACTCGACCATTTTATCAAGATTAAATGAAGTTCAGAAAAACAAACGACCATATGTTCTAATATCAGAAGACTTAGTTATTGAACCAAATGAGCAATATATGGACAATGTGAAAGAAATAGAAAATAAATGAAAATATCCTTGAGAAAATCAACTCCATAACTTTATTAAATCAAGGAAATCATAGAAAGAAACAACGAAGAAATATCCAGTCAGAACCGTTGGATCCTGACATTGATATACAACCCTTGGGAAATATTGAAGTTCTTAATAACAATGGTGATAATTTATTTTGGCCAGCTGATTCTACTGTTTCCTTAAAAGGAGAAACACACAAAGAGGGAAAACAAAGTGCTATAAAGGGAGAACCTTTATTTTCTGACATGAGTAGACAATCCTTAGAAAATATTAATGATCATGATGCACATGGAGAATTATTTGAAAACACTAACCCTAATATTTTGTCAAGACATGAAATCCAGAAAAAGAAAGTGTTACGCCGAAGTGTTGTAAGGTCGAAACCTTTAGTTACCGATGTTAATAGGCAATTTTTAAAAAAACATTGAACAGTCAAGAGAACATAGAAATGTATTAGGAATGACCAAACCTACCATTTTATATATAAAAAAAAAAATCTAGAGAAAGAAACAGCGAAATTATTCGAAATTTACGAAGGTCCCTATAAAATTAGCCAGATTGTGGAAAACAACATTTTTTATAACTGATTTACAAAATACTAAAGAAAACGGACCATATCATATCTCAGCAATAAAACATTATAAATATATACAAGATTAATTACCATAATTCAAAATAAATAAATAAATTTAAAAAAAAAAAAAAAAAAAAATTCTATTCATTGCTCGTTGTCATTGTATGTTTTGACAAACCCATTTAATTCAAAAATTAACTTTGCAAATAAAATTGTAAGGGACTGACTAAATGGATTTGCAAAAAAAATTGTAAGGGACATTGAGACAACTCACATGGAAGATGCAATGGTTGGGTGGAGAATAATTAAATATAAATATATTAAAAGAAGAAATGGAAAAGGTTGTCAAAGAGAACTATAATTTTGAATATTTGATGGTTAATAGATTTGTTTAGATTAAGTTGTAAATCAGGTGTACAATGTTAAAAAATGCAAAGAAGTTTAAAAAAAAAAAAAAGAAGAAAAAGATATTTTCATACAACAAAGCAAAAACTAAAGATTCCTTTGTTAACAAAATTTAAAAATTATTATTGTCAGTATGATTTGTATTGCAGAGCAGAGCAGATCTGTTAATTTCAAATAGTGATCAAATTTGAAGAAGATTTCAGAATGATATTTTTTTTGTGATTGATATTAATTGTTCAGTTTGTAGAAGTTGTAAAAGGAGGGTGTAGTAAAGGATAAAAGCAGGTTATTAAACAGAACTTTATATATGGAGAAAGCAGGTTATTGAACAGAACTTTGTATATGGTGAGATATGTTTATAAATTTGAACTTTAAATTGGCCTAATGGATATTTATGTTTCTATGTTATAATTATTATATATATTTAATTTTTTTTGATACAAATATTTAATATATGTATGAATTTGATAAAAACTTGTGAAGGTTTGGACTGTGCCGGCGAGAACCGTAACCTGAGATTAAGTTTCTTAAGCATTTAAATATTTTAATAATTAAAATTATTATTTCTCTCTTTGTTATATCTAAAAGTTATTTATTTTTCTTTTAAACAATTAATTAACAACAAGTAAGTTATTTCAATAGATAGACTAAAATAACTAAAATAATAACTTTGTTGTTAAAATGTGTTTGAATAAATAAATGTATTATTTGTGTTCAAGTTTTAGTCTATCAAGTATACTATATTACAAGTAAAGATAGATATTTATTTATAAGTATTATTAAGGTGAATTTTTAAATAAATTTAGGTTAAGTTTTAGACAATTTCATAGGATAATATATATTTGATAATTCCTTTTGTACAAATCTGTGCAATATTCAATTTTTAAAACACCAAAATATTCAGATTTAAATTGTGAACATGATAGTATCAACCTCAATTTTATATTATTAGTATATAAATTATTCTGAAAAAAAAATATGATTTACAAATAACAAATTTCCCTCAACTCCATGGAATGGAAATTACAATCTGGGACCCAAATTAAGTAATGCAATCTATTCTGTAACCTCGTCATTTTTGGTTTTCCTTTTCAGAAACCACCTGGTGCAAGTTAACAGAAGAAAAAAAGTTTGCATTAAACTTACTTATTGTGATTGTAGCAAATTTTAAACCTAGCTTTATCATCCTTTGCTTCCTTAACTTGTTGAAGACCATGAATATCACGACCTTTCAATGTTAAAACATCCATTAACTTTTGCCATGTGATGGATGGCATTGTATATGATAAACCAGACTCCTATAAACAACAAAAATCATAAATTATGATAATATCGTTAAATATATACAAAAATATAGCATACATAAAAAACAATACTAAACATTATTATAAATACAACAGGAATATTGTAATTGTAAGGAGTAGGCTAATAACAGAGTTAGTAATTATATAGTTTTTGTAGGTATTGCTAAACAAAGAATGTCTTAACCTCATAGCGGATTAACCAGATATATTTCGTTGATAATATTTCTAAAAAATGGACTAACCTGAGTTATTGTGAGCAACAATGAAACTGATGTTATCATTTAGATTAAAGCAAAATATGTGTTTAAGCATAGTTCTTTCTTTTTCATCGAGATAGCAGCACTACACCTGATTTTAAGTTTTTGATGTTACAGTGTTTTGTTGGCATCACTGTCTGCCAGTCTAGTTGTATTTATATCACCTTACAGTCAGTTTTATTAATTGTATTTTTTTTTTTTTTTTTTTTTTTAAAGACTAGTGAGGAATAGTTGTCTTGGGGGAAATGGTAGTACAGTACTACCTCGTTTATCCGGACCTCATTCAACCGGATGTCTGGATTATCCGGATCGATCCGGAACAAAAAATAAAAAAATTAATCAAGGATAAAATAAAGCAAAAGCTTAAAGTTTCAAAATATTTTAATAATTACTGTATTTTGAATAATATTTTAAATAATATTTATAATAGGCCTATTTTGAAACTTTAAGCTTTTGCTTTATTTTATCCTTGAATATGGAGTTTCAACAAGAAATATCTGCTATTACATTAATGTTGATAAAAACGTGATTTCCTCAACACTACAGTGTCGCCTCGAGGTATTAGGTCGGGTTGTTGATGCACTGGGAAGAGAAAGTGGAGGAGCAATGACCTCTGCGTCACCATCCCCCTACCCCGATGCGGCATGACAGTGTGAAATAAATACAAACCAGGTGCATGTTTACAACGCATCATAAACCATCATGTCATTTTTACAACTTTATTGTTGTCGGGTTGCTAAGACTCAAGGGTGTAAATCAGTAAATGTGAACATTTTGTCACATCTTAAAGCGGTGCCGCCAGCTTTGGGAACCCCCGTTCTTTTTTTTGGCAGTTGGCACATCACATCCCCAGTCGGGAGTATCGAGGACGTGAATGAGAATCGGCATAGTATTTAGAGGTGGGCGTTGTTACTGCTATTTATTTATATTCGTGTGTTAGCGTTTGTGCGTGGAAATGGCGACGAAACGAAAACGTAATGTACTTACAATGGCCCAAAAGTTAGACGCATTGAATCGTATAGACAGGTAAGTTATCATTTTATATTTTGTTTTATTTATCTTTCTATAATTTTGGATTATCCGGATTTTTGATTAACCGGATCACTTCCAGTCCCAATTAGTCCGGATAAACGAGGTTGTACTGTAGTAGTAAATCAGAAGAAATGGTGACCAAGTCAGATGATTTAAATGATGATAGTGTGGCAAGTATCCTCCACCTTGTAATAAATAATAATTAATAATAATAAATAATAAACTAATAGAACTAAATTGGTAAGAGATGCATGGTTCATAGATTGCTGACGCAGGAGGTCTGGAGTACGAGGGGGGGGACGCTGGATGCAAGCCGGGAGACTGGCAGTCTGGAAGTAACAGCGTCCGGTGTGAGACTCGTAAAAAGGGGGGAATATTAGACTAGCTTTTGCCTTGCCGTAGTATAGTTTTAGGATAGCCAGCAGAGATCTTTATGTGTTCAATAAACACCTTGAACCACAACTACCTGTTGCATCTTTGAAGCACCCATCCGCCACCAAACCATCCTGACGAAGATCGGACGCCCAAGCGAAGGAGCCGGACACAGGATCGCCGGCCCAACAGCGTGGGTTCCGTCACAATAGCATTAGAGCAGCGTGTCAAAAGGTTAGTTTAAACAACATACCTTCAACTCTGCTACACTTTCATTTCAACATTGAGCCTAAAGTTAAAGTCTAATTTGAAGAAAATTCTGTTTTGCAGTTTTTGATAACTTTTTCAATAATGGAATCATAAATTAATATAATTGACACAAAAACTAATGGATTTGCAAATTAATAACCTACAGGAGGGCAGAACGGTAATTGTTTACTGTAGCACCTCAACTAAGATTTTTTTTTTTAAAGTTTTTTTTATACTAAATAGGCTACCTGTTTTCGTATGAATAACATTTTTTGGTCAACAGTAAAGTTTTTCAAGGGAAAAAACCTAATTTCAACTTTTCTAGGTTAAAGTCAAATTTAAGTGAATTACTCTTTAAAATAGGTTTGTAAGCGTCCCAATTCTGACCTGACCTACGCGTAAAATAATACACGTTCGATATAACTGCTCTTACTTTAGTACGGTATTTTGGGGAGTATAAACTCGCAGCCGCAAGGAAAAAGTGTTGAACTCCAATTACACTTCGATATCGTCGTTTGAACATCCACTCGGACAAAATGATTGCTTTGTCGATGATCATATTTTGAAATTTGATCCCTAATATCTAAATTCCTGACACCCAACAAACGTAATTCCCAATACTCGCACTCCATGTTTACTTTTAAGTGGTGTGAATAACACTATGATAGAAACATCGCAGATCATTCAAAACATCGTGTTTGCCGTTTGTACTTAACTTACAAATAAATGTCATTGAAATATCTCAAATTCGAAGTAAAAAAGTTTGATGCTCACCAAAAACTGTTATTATTCTTATGAAAACACATATGTAGTTCAAAAATTACTAAAAAAAAATAATAATAAATAAAAATACCTAAATTGGGGCACTACAGTAAACAATTACCAGCAGAACCCTGTGCATTGTGCAGATCTTGCTCCATATGAATTGTAAGTTTTTGTGGATGTAATAATTTTACGGTAAATATGGAGAGAGGTTGTCCGATTGATTTAAGTTCGAAATCTCTGCAATTCCACTTCAAAATAGTGTTTTTCCCATCAAGTAGATACTCATCTTCAACACAAGTGTTCACAATTTTACTTAAGAATGTTTGAAATTGACAAATTTGTAACATAGCCGATTCAATCGTATAGCAATACTGAAATCACTCGTGGGGGGCATGTGCATTTCAATCACTTATACAGCTTGATATTACTACAGTTCTATGATATAAGATTCATGATGACTAGGTCTCTGTAACCCAGACCTAGTAAAAGAACTATAAGTCAAGTAAGGTAAATATATAATGACCTTCCTTGATCTGTAATTCTTTAACTAGGTGTGGTTAGGTAACCCCTGACCTGGTTTAACTGAGAGTTCTTAATAGTTTGACAGTTTTTAAAACAGAACTATTTGCGCAGAATAAAAAAAAAAAAAAAAACAATAGATTTTACTGAAAAATTGATGAAATATTTGTCGAAATAACCTCAAAATGTCATGTCATTTTAAATCACAGTTTTCGGACAGAAATAATGAATTGTGAAAGATTAAAAGTGAAATGCATTGAAAAGAAGTATCAAATTGATAGATAAAAATCTATTTTGAAGAAGAATTGCCAAGATTTCGCACTTAAATCAATCTGACAACCTCTCTCCATATAAACCAATTTTACAACCATGTTATTATTGAATAAATGTGAAAGTAAAGTTGATGCAAAACCATTTAAAAATATTTTAAAACTTAACACTATGTAACTGAACTCCATATAAGTAATGTTTTCAACTATTTCAAGCCTTCCACCATAACAACACAAAAACAGTGTCTTTGTGTGTTGGTAAATATGAGCAACTAAGTAAATTATAAGCACATTTATAGTTCCTAACACAAACTCTGCAAAGTTGTAAGAAAAAACATTTATAAATATAACCTATAAATTGTACATGAATCAAATAAT
The DNA here is from genome assembly GCA_963513935.1 of Aphrophora alni. NCBI lineage: Eukaryota > Metazoa > Arthropoda > Insecta > Hemiptera > Aphrophoridae > Aphrophora > Aphrophora alni. The sequence goes on from OY740766.1 coordinate 97,868,738, forward strand.
CGACCATACCTAACCTAACTTAGTAACTTCGCCCAGATGTCAAATAATTAGTTGTGTAAATTCAGTAACTATAAATGTCTTGAATTACTAAAACTATTTAGACAGTTCCACTCTCATAACTTTTATCTCATGTAGAGATGTTCACACTGTTCACACTTCACAGCACACACTACACTTTTTTTTTCATGAGTAACTACTACTATAAGGGATTAAGGGTAGCCACAGATCTTGACCGATGAATCGGAGCTACTAGCCATTCTGAAACAGCGAACCAGCGGTCCGCCCATCAGGCTATATAATACGGCAAAACGGAGTAATCCAAAGCGGTGAGCGCGTTGTCGTTTACACGTTCCTAGACATCTTGAGAATAATAAAACTACAATGAAACTTATATATACCTTTTCTGCATGAATTTCCGCATACAACGGTATAAATATATTTTAGTTTTAAAATTATTTGTAATTTTTAATAATGAAAAATATTAGAATGTTGAAACGAAATGACACGAAAAAGTCAGTAAGCGAGAACTATTTTTATTTTTGTGGTAGTAACAAACTTCCAGCGAGAAAGTTGTATCAAATAAGTTGATCTTAAAAATGTATTCGAAAATATTTTTTAAAGAACTTCTAGTTTGTTCAATACTCCGATGTAAATAACCGCTATGTTCAGTTCCACGCGCACCGCTGTTTTTTCCCACTTTTTTCAAGATATAAATTTGTTCACGGACATTGGTTGTCACATTGGAAAACCGATGTTTTTAGGAAAGTACCCGCACTCCTCCCCTCGCCTAACCCAGCGCTTGCCAAACCATCAGTCAAGATCCGTGGCGACCCTTATAACCACGTAGTCGTACCCATTATTTTAACAACCTTATATTAAGATATTATGAGAAACATTTTTCAAGTTAGGGCGCCCTGCCCCTAACTTGAGTCATATTACTGAGAAATAGAGATGGCCGTTATATGACATATTATTAGAATAGATAACTTTAATATCAAAAAGTAACTATTATAACTTTTTTTTACACTTTTTACAAAACTATCAGTAAAAAAGGTTCTTACGAAGTCATTACATGCGTATATGACTACCTGACGACTAAGATGCCCCATACGGTGAAGCACCTCATCATATTCCATGATTCATGTTCAGGCCAAAATAAGAATTATTTTGTTTTCAAGTTTAAGTACCATGTTGTACACACTTGACGATTCTTTGACTCTTTCATGATGATTTTTCCTGTAAGAGGTCATCCCTATTTAAAGTGTGATGGTAATATGGCACTGATATGAATGTAAAATCACATTGTGAAGTACCAGATTACTGGCCTGAGGTATTCAGAAGTGCTAAGAACAACTCAGAGCCTTTCGTGGTAGTCGATTGCACAATCAAATTTTTTTTATGGTTGGAGGGAATATCTCAGCCCACTGTTTCTACCCAAATGCCCATTTCCAACATGGCTTATTAGAGAAATATTGGTGACTTAGGAAATACCAGAAACGATTTTGCACGGACCTCTATTTGAAGGCAGGTTGGCCAAATCAAGTGTGCTCAAACCCTCCCTACTCATTGAGAAGCCTCTAACATCAACACCAGTTTCCAATCAGCGTTGCAAAATACGATTTACAACATTTAAAACGCTTTTGCAGTCCAGAAGAAAATAAAATAATGGACAGTCTCAAAACCAGTGCTTATAAGCCATCAGACAGTGGAGACTCCTTGGCTGAAAGGGTGACGATTTAAGTTTAAGAAGAAAAAATGACAATGATTTACATTAATTGTATTTTTTATACAACTACTTCAAAGGAACTTCTTCCCGTCTAGTAATGTTTAGCAATGATGTAGTCCACTATATATCCGTAAAATAACAAGAATTGTATATATTATAGTAAAGTTGTTTCATTTCATTATTTTTCTTAATTTTATTTATTGTGTTTATTTAATGGTAAGAAAACTTATTAAAAGTATACAGCAAAAATACCTTGACACTACTGTGTAAATTGAATCAGCATGTTATAATTCAATTGAAGCAGTTATACGGGGGGGGGGGGCATAGTGAATTGACTTTGATCGTTATTCCATTGCATGTTGTGTATTTGTTTAGATTATATTATACTTTAAAAAGGAAATGATCTAAACATATAAACAATAGTAAACAATGTATAAAAATATATTCACTAACATAGTATGTATCCCGCACCTATATAAAAAACAGTCCCTATCAGAATCCCTAACACTAAATGAAAACTTAAAAATTGTTTTTCTCAAAAGTTTGTTTTTGTAATTTAGATAGTTTTTCCCGTGCACCCTTCAATTGTGAAGGTAGTTATGTGAATTTTTGAATACTGAATGGCAGACAGACTGTTATCTGTTGACGCGTTCCCGTCCAAATCCTTGGTCTTGCAACCAAATACAGGAAAGATAACATAAATAGCCTGTAGATCTGTAAGCATTGGAAAAAAGGAGAAAATCAACTCTTCCTTTGTTAAAAAGAATTGTGTATATTAACGGTCCATTTAATCAAAAGGCGAAGATTTTTTAAATAATCAATTATATACATATTTAAACAATAAACTAATAATTTAGTGATTGTATAACACATATTGCAGTATTTAAAACATTTATTATCCATTAAATGTAACCAAAAGGTTCTAGAAAACTATTTCAATTATAATAAATGACAAATTTAATTCAGCTTTTGTCAATATAATTAATTAATATTAATCTGAATCGGCTTGACATGGTTTTTTAAATGTCCGCTAGATGGCAAGACTTAAAATAATTAAGTATAACATTTTCATTTTACTGAAAAAAGATTTGGTATGAATTTATAATCCTTATAATATAATTTTTTGCTGAAAGTAGATGTAATCTATACTACAGGTATAAAATATACCATTTTCATTAATTAACTTAGATATAATTTCATTGAACAAAAAAAAAATCATTTTATATTTTATTTGCAACTGTAGGCCTGTATCAGAACAGAATAAAAGTTGATGAAGAGAAACCTGCCATGAACGATGAAAGAGAAAGATCGAAACTAGGACTTCATAATACAAGATGTAGATCCAGCTAGGCCCTTCAGGATTCCAAGCCTGTAATCACTATTTGAGCTCCTGAGGGCATCTTTCTACTTACGCATGTATTTTCTTTTGCAAAATGTACACATAAAACTTAACCATTTCAAACTCTCAAAAAATAATATGCGGTCATTGTGTATTAATTTAAGTTTAGAAATATGGTTCATCCAAAATTTGTTCTTTGGAATTATTTCTTTCAGTTGGCTCATCTTGCCTTTTAACAGATATTTAATTAACAAACCATGTCTACTGAAGTACATGAGCTTACAGCTTGGTATATATAGAAAACCATCCCTGAATAATTAGACTATGCAATAAGGGTAGGTACTAACAGAAAGGAAGGAGGTTTTAATTAAGTGAGTTAGAAACACACTATTGGCAAGATCGGATGTCTCCCTTTTGTCTTTAGAAGATTTCCAACTCTCCTATGAAATTTAAAAAATAATAAAATTTATTTTTTCTGAAGGAAGTATTGGTGTGAATTTTTATTATAATATACATTTTGTTGAAAGTAAAATAAAACACATTTACCACAGATCCATACCGATTTAAAGAGATCAACTCGAGATGGTTCTATAAACTATAAGCACGGAACCTTCTTTTTTTTAGGATTTGAAAATGTAATAACCACTTTTATAATAATCGCTACAATTTTTAAGTATATTATTCTTTGAAATGGTATTACTGTTTTCATGGTGTTTTTTTAGACAGAACTGTAATTTTAAGACTCTTTTGTTTTTGGGTATTATTTATTAAACACAAACGTTTAGTATTAATTGTGGAGGATTATTAATTCATATTATATATATATATGACTAGACTTGAGCTTGCACGATATAGAATAGCTTTTCGACCACATTTAGCAAACTGTATCTCACTCGATGAAACAATAAGGGGATATGATTTACGTAACATTTAATTTAATGCTTTGCATTATGGTGGACGGCTGTTTCAACAGTACCTTGTAGATACTTACATTAGAATAGAATATGATAGAATTCAATGGATAAAATTGAATCAAAAGAAAATACTTGCAGACTTGTAACAGTTATACATCTGTTACAAATTATCTTAACGAGATGGCAGAAAAAAACAATGCTGTCTTGGGAGTTCAAGATAGACCAGACATTATTGCTAGAGTCGCATATTTAAAATTTGTAGAGTTAATTGAGGATTTAGATAAAAAACAAATTTTTGGGCGAGTTGCTGCTTACGTTTATACTGTCGAATTTCAAAAAAGAGGGCTACCTCATATGCATTTGTTAATTATTTTAAAGCAAGAAGATAAGATACATAATCCTGAAGAACTAGATGATCTCGTTTCGGCAGAAATTCCAGACGTAGAAGACGATGCTGAACTACGAGAATTAGTTAAGAAATGGATGATTCATAATGCATGTGGTGAACAAAATCAAAAGGCATCATGCATGGTGAATAAAAACGGTAGAATGAGTTGTAGCTTTAAATTTCCTATAGGATTTCAAGATTCAACCTCTTTAATAGACGATGCAAGCCAAAGTATAGAAGAAGGTATGATCCTAAATTAGATCAAAATAATAGAGATTTTTGGTTCATGAAATTTATCGTAAAGATGCTCAAGGTCAAAAAATAACTCGAGATAATCGCCATGTAGCTCCTTACAACCCATACTTCCTGAGTTATTACAAAGTATAGCTAATCCAAACTTACCATTTGGAGGAAAAGTTATGGTTCTAGGAGGAGACTTTCGGCAGTGCTTGCCAGTTCAACCAAGAGCTAATCGAAGTGAACTTGTGGATTTGTCAATAAAAAAGAGCCCTTTGTGGCATAATTTTAAATTTTTTTCATTAACAGAAAATATGCGTGTTGATCCGGAGCAACTAGAATTTGTTAATTATCTTCTACAAGTTGGGAATGGTGAACTTCCAAAAAACGAGTTGGATGAAATTAAAATTTCAAGTGATATCATTTCAAATGGTGATTTAATCGATGAGGTTTTTGGCAACTGCCTGCTTAACAGACAATATGGAAATATGAAAGACCGAGCAATCTTAGCACCATTAAATAAGGACGTGGCCAAAATTAATGCTGAAATCATTGAAAAGGTAGGTGGTAAAAGTCAGAAATATAAAAGTTATGATTCAGTAAAAGATCCAGCAGAAGATACATTGCAATTTACTCCTGAATTTCTAAATTCAATTGAAATTGCAGATTTACCTCCACATGAGCTAAAATAAAAAAATAAAACACAATAATTATGCTTTTGAGAAATTTAGATCTTGCGGAAGGCCTCTGTACTGGAGTTAGACTCACTGTTACCCAGTTATGCAACAATATAATTAAAGGGAAAATTATAACTGGTGAACATGCTGGACAAGAAGTACATACTCCCAGAATAACTCTTGAATCAAACAAAAGTCAGCTGGGATGTTCAATGCAAAGACATCAATTTCCAGTCAAACCCGCATTTGCCATGACGATTCATAAATCGCAAGGCCAAACATTTGAGTATGTTGCTGTTGATTTAAGAAGTCCAGTTTTCATGCATGGCATGCTTTACGTAGCATTTTCAAGAGTTAAGAGAAGAAACAGCCTAAAAATTTTGTTACCAGCAGAAAATAATGGCCAAATACATGGTTATACACGAAACGTTGTTTGGACAGAAGTATTAAATTAAAGAGTTTCAAGGAAAAATACACAATTACAAAAAAGGAACGTCCAATCGAAAAAATCCAGTGAATATCATCCTATGAAATCCAAAGACAATACGAAAATAATTTAAAATGATTAACCATATAAAAATAAGTGAGGGAGATGCTTCAAAACTAGCCACAGTCTTCTGACAATAATCAAACCAACCAATGTATAACAAGTCTATTCCAAAAGTAAAATGTGTTAAGAGTAAAAATGTTAAACAAGTTCAAAAATAAAAAATAATGAGTGTAACTCAAAGCAAGATAAGATATAAAAAGCATTATGAAGTGTGTTAAGCAAATGTTAACTGTTAAGTGAAAGTTCAGAAATTAAATCAATAATAATTATTGATAAAGAAACGTGAAAAGTGAAACTTAAAAGTGCTATAGACGGAAATACAGATAATTGTGTGAGTAGTCAGTAATTTAAAACATTCATGTAAGAGAGATCTCATAACTAAAATCATTTAATTAATAATAAAACTAAAATCAAAATCAAACTAAAGTCAATAAAACAAACCAGATTCACCATAAATGAAATAATCTTTAAATCAATTATTTGTCTAACGCTAGGTTTTAAAAATTAAAAAATCCTTTGATATTAATTAGCTGAAATAAGGATCTTACGATACCTTCCAAGAAATTTTAAAGATTATAGAAAAATCAAAAGTGACTCAAAATTTATATAAATATCATATAGAAATTAAAAATGCATAGCTTTAAATAATATTAAAATACTTCATTATGTTAGAGTAAGAAATTCTATATTAGATTGTAGTAAAGGTTTTTAAACAAAATTGTTTCTATAATTAAGTGGGGTGTAGGCTATAGAAAACATGGCACAGTTCTATCTACAAATAAAAGTTTTAAAATATATTTAAAAAAATTTCATAATGAGAGATAATTATTGTACTTATAACAAAACCAAATAACTAATAACATGCCCACATTTTTGTAGATGAGACAATAACCCGATCGGAGATCGGCTTTCCTGGTACTGTATAATTAATTATGGGTTGAAATCCAAAAAGATATTCACGATTTTGTACAATAACTTTACTTATAAATTCATTAGATTTTAAACCATGGTATGATCGTCATATTTACACATCACTAACGAGTTCGATTTGATTTTGCAACAATGGTTGGAAATGACACAACAAAATATTGAAATTAATTATTATAGTTACCACGAATATAATTATAAGGCAAAGTCGAAAACTATAATAATGGTAGTCGATAAGGGTATATTAATGCAACTGAGCTACAGAGGTGTCAGTATATTAGGGTTATTGAAATAACAAGTTGCGATAACCTAATACTACTGAATAACGTTTTAGGATAACCTAATAACGAAAAATAATGATAATTCCCATCTCTACTTAGAAATAACTTATATAACCGTAGACAACTTTAAAATAACAGTTAGTCGCCTAAACGGTTATTCTCACAAAATGTTGGGATTTAGTTTTTCAAGGTGTCTGTAGGTAGATGACAGAGACAGACAAATGAACTAAAAGGAGGGGTGGGGACGGCTATGCAGACTGTCAAATTCTTGGAAAAAGTTGAGTTTGAACTGTTAGGATTTGGGTTAAGAAAATATTTATTATAAGTTTAGAAAATATTTTATTAACCATAAATTCTCAAATTAGTTAGCACCAGTTAAATCTTCAATATCAGACCAGTGTTAGTTATTGGGAAATAATTTAAAAAAAGTGTTGCAACTGCTTAGCGTGCAGGTCGTTAGCATGAAGTGAAGCTCTATATAAATTGCTAGTGACCTAAAAAGTAAATCTGTGTTATCCGAAATGTCGGCGGGGACGGGGAGACCCTGCTGGTCAGCAGAGAGACCAGCTCAGAAGCTCATTTGGATCCGAGACACGGGCAAGTACGAGGAAACGCTGCTGGTCACCCAGGAACGTACTTATGAAAGGGACTCACTGGCAGTTTATAGAGATTCACAGCCTATGTTGAAAGGTGAGCAGAGGCGTGTTTAGAAAAAAGAGTTGTTAAATTCAATAATCTGTCATTGTTCTGGAATAAAGAATTAAAGGTCTGATTAGGAGAGCATATATTTTACATTGTATTTTTAAAGGTTTAAATATCAGATAGGAATAAGAATATTCCTGATAAATTGTAACAACTACAAGGGAATAAAGAATAAATTAATATTAATAATCTGAACCACCATACTGTATTTGTTATTGATTAGCTAATGAACCTGTAGAAATTACATATAAGAAAAACCTATTCCTAATAGAACAAAGAAGAAAGATTTAAAATAAGAGATGGAGTGGGTTTTCCAGCTCTTCTCCTTCTACCCCTCGTTCTTACCTGTAAACAAACACTCGAATAGTAAACTGTAAATGGTTGCTTTCAGTTGTAGTAGGAGTAGGTTACTCATAAATGACCAGTGGCGGCTTACTCATAAGGACTCTCGGACGCCGCCCCCCCCATGATAATATTATTTTAATAATGTAAATACCTATATGTATTTAATTCTTTGGAGATAAATGAATTGTCGCTATGGATTTCACCATCATTTGTAGCGGAAGTTTTACAATATAAAATATTTGACGAATGTATTCTGGAGTTCGGACGGTGGCCAGAGCGTCCCAGTTTCATTGCATTTAGTCATATGTGGCAAGCAGTAGACAGAGCTGAGGGTGCCGTGACGTCATTTACACAGCGTGTAATGGGCTTCTAGGGCAGAGTCCGAAGCTGCGCGCGCAGACATCAGTCAGTGCAGCCACCATACATTAGATGTTCCGCATTAGTAAAAACCTTGTTTTCGATGGGCAAAATAAGTTGGCGCAACTGTTCTAAATAGTGTCTCGCCACTCACACGAGTTGTTTGTTTGTTTTTTAATTTACCCCTTTGTGATTGTGAATGTTAAGTGAATGATAACATGCCTTCTCTTATGTGTATAAAATAAAACAGAGCCCTCCCGTTGCCCTTAAACATCGGCCGCTACTGTAAATGACTTTATTTTTCTAGAGTGTAAGTACTAGAATTAGCCAGCTAACATTTACTTAACTGTAGTGAGTAATGGCTGATTCCTGAATAAAATACTCTGTGATTTCGATATTGAAATACTCGGAACGTTCGTATTCGGATCTACATATTTCTCTTGCAGTGAACTATTGTACAGTACTACAACTTTCTTGCCAGAGTTTGGATGCGATTTCGATATCATAGTCATACATATCGTTACGTATACATTCAGAATAAAATGATAGCTACTTAATTTTATTAAAAATTTTAATATTTCCGCAGCCTTACAAATTTAAATTAGTTGTATGTACTACAAAATATTTCAGTTGCTGCTTACATAAAAAGACATGATTAGCATGTCTTAAAAAAATTTATTATCCAAAGATATTTTTTTTAAAGTTCCAAACAATGGACTTTTTTTGCAGGTGGTATTTTTAGCATACAAAACTGTCACTATCACTATTATGGCAAAAACACAATAAAACAAAATTAACTTAACAAAAATTTTAAAACTGTCATAATCACTATTATGGCAAAGCGCAATAAGAAAATACTAACTAAACAAAAACTAAAAACATTATAATTCTTCTCATTAAAAGAGAATTGATCCACGTTAAAAAAAAAAAAAAAAAATCAAAATGAAAACTTTAGGAGTAAAATAATTAATAGATTCCACAATAATAACACTAACTTAAAATAAATAGTAAATGACTAAACAGGTTAACAAATAAATGGTAACAGACTGAAAGAAATATTGATTATGGAACTATTCAATAGATAAACAAAATACAGTAGAATCTCTGTAAAGAATGTCGCACACACAGGCGTGCGGAACCGCGCAGCCCTGTGGAAAGTTGCAAGTTCCGTTAAGGGGGGTACGCACATTGTAGCGCCTACTGATGCCACCGCACCAGCCGCCACCCACTGATTTAATGCACTCTCAGTTGTTGATCGCTAAAGAATAAAGTGGACAATATGAGTAGTTCAGAAGATTTGTTTTTATTTTGTTTGCTCGAATCTGAAGAGGAAGAGAAACTACAAAGACAGATGTGGGTTCATCCAATCAATGCAAAAAGAGATACATACGGAGAATTTCATCATTTCTTTCCTGATTTGTCGAAGGATCAGCGCAAGTTTTTTCAATACTTCCGGATGTCCCCTGAAAAGTTATTATTTTCATGCCTTTTCTGCTCCATTTATTGTTAGTGTTAGTATAAACACAGACGCCACTGTGTCTTTGTTAGTAAAGAACGAAGGTAACCGAACGGTCACGGGCTTTACATTAAATACTTTTTTTTTAAATTTAACTATATAAGTGCATCTTCCAAATCAAAGTAGTGTTTAGATTTCTTCTTATTTTTTTTTTTTTATATAAGAAAATTCAAAGTGTTGTTTTATTCAATTTAAGATGAATTTTAGCAGTTTTCAGTAAGTTAATTATATTAGTAAATTACGGTTCTTGATGTTAGTTGGAAAATTATATGGACCAGCATTTAGCTGTGAAATAACAAAAATGACTTGTTAGCTTCAGGCACAAAATGAAATACATAATATTTGTCTTAACAAAAATTATCAGTAGTTTGCTGGTTTAAAACAAGACTTTTCTATTGTTAGAAATGGATGACAAAGCAATCCTGCAAGTCTTATATAAAGTTTAAACAAGGTCAAACAAGATGGAGTTATGTAACATAATTTGTTACTGATCTTAAAATTTTAATAAAAATGTAACAAGTTTTTTCCTCCTTATAAAACATTATAGAACTATTAAAACAACAATAGAAATGAATTAGGTGGCTCTGTGATCAATGAATTTAGATTAATGAACGAAACAAAGTAAATTATCATCTGGTTTAATAATTTGTGTCAGTACATGGATTCATTTGTGTTTGTAATTAATTATTAGCATGTTATTTTTATTTTTCGTTTTTAACTTTTATAAAATTCAAAGGTTAAGTAAAACGTTAACACAAATGTCAGTACTTTTGCAATAGTCCATGATTTAATGATCTTCAGAAAAGAATCAACAAAATTTCACCACTGCATTAGTACGATTAAGAATCTGCAATGAATTCAGTGTCTTTAGCAGTTACCTTAGCAAGATCAGGCCATGCTATCAAGTTAACCATCAGCTGTTTTGGTTTATCTTTAATTTACAGACCTCTGCATGGTGCTGAAGTATGTCCTTTGATTAGATTGATTATGTTTTTGGGGCATGGGACTCAAGATTTGTGTTTCTCAACCTAAAAAATTGTATACCCCAGTCCTACTAGCAAGACTACCTGTATCCTTAATGAGACTCAAGAACTCATAAATTTTATAATGAAAATAGAATTTAATTATTTAAACCTTGATGCCATGATACAATAAATGTCTAATTAAATTGCAGTAATGGAATTTATTATTGCTAACATATTAAATGTAATATTTTTTTAAATTTTATCTAATTTACAACTAATATATAAATTTAGTTGAGTATCCTTCAGATACTCATATATCACAAGATATATATTGAAATACAAATACATTAAATTATCAATTAAAAAAAAAGGAAAAGTTTATAATAATAGTGCTCTAATTAAACTGTCAACAACTTAATTTATGACTGTCAAGAGTTAAATGACTGTCTTTTAATTACAAATACTGACTTTTAAAGTAGATTTGTTTAAAGAGTTTTTAAGTATTATAAAAGGTAAAATTTGAAAGTAAAAGTGTAAATTGCTTAAATTTATAATACCTCTCTGTTCTATGTTATGAGTAACATAATATGTAATTCATAAGTAACTTTTGTTACTGGGAATTTATAACAAATTTTGTTGTATTGTTAGGATTTTTAACAGACTCCTTCGTTTAGACTATAAATGTCGTTACAATTTTTATGCAACTTTTTCAAAAATATTAAAATTTGAATTTTTGTTTGTTCTATACTATGTAAAAGATTACAAACAACGTAATCCCCTTGTTTTTTTAATGTCCCTTGTAAAAAGTCTCATTTAGTAAATATTTTGCTAATAATTACATTTTTATTTCAATATTATATAGATCACAACCAAGTTATAAGGAATGTATGTCAGCAAAAATTGTACTCTCAGTACAGGAGACAGACAATGTTATGTTTCTGATTTAATTCAAACTCTAAGACTATTGTTATTTTTACTGTTAATATATGATTATACGTAACAAAACAAACATATATTTAAACATTAGTACACTTATTAAAATAACAACATTTTAAGAAGGTTTTTCAGATAAACCGTTTTAATTTTACTGTACACTTGAACAAAATCCTAAAACTGTTATTTTAAACTATCGTATACATTACAAATTATAGAAATTTTCACTTTACTTTTAAACTGTTGTACAGTTGAACAAAACATTTGGAATGGTCAACCTTAGAAAATTTCACTCAAAATTTTAACAACTATGCACTTGACTGTACAATTAATTATGGTATAAATCGTATGAATAATTACTTTTTGAAGTTGTAAATCTGCAATATATTGTCACATATACAATTATATAACAAATAAACTATATGGTTTGGCAAAGCTAAATCTATTTGAACAAAGGATGATATACATTTATATGTATATAAAACTGTATGAACACAAAGCACTTGTGGCATTTCAAAAAAACTTGTACAAAGAATGTAATACCATTATTACCTATCTAGTTATTATTTAATCTCCATTATGTTGTGTGTATTTATATGAAAGAGTAACATGTGTGCAGATTATATGAACGTATAATAATTGTTAACAAATTATCTGTTGATTATTTAAGCTCTGGATTTGAACAGAACCCCTATTCAATATCATGAAAACCTTAATGTCAGTCTGTCTATAGGTAATATGATGTGTATTGTGGTAGTTTGTTCTTATAATATTCTATAAATACAAAACATACTACAGACACACAGACTTACAAAAGTTCTGTGGTTTATGCTCAAAATTATAGGTTTATGCTTACACAGATTTTGTAAAATGTACAGGCCGTGAGGCGAGTGATGACACTGTCTTGGGGAAGCACAGTACCAAAGAGAAAGTTTGTGCATGCGCGGCAATACCCCCCTTAGTTGGTTTACGTCTCTGTGCATGGTGTTTTTGTTATGGCCTTTCTGAAAACATTTCTGTGTATTTTCAGTATTGTGTAGCTGTTACCTTCAGGAAAGTCTAGGCTGTCATCGTCACATCACACGATATCAGTGAGTAAGTCTGTTGAGAGAAAAGTGATCCACAGCCAGAGCAGGAAGATTATTCATATTGTTTACAATTACATGAAAAAATAAATGACAACTTAAGTGAAAAAGCTTTACAAACTAAAGTAGCTACTTCTTGCGGTGTATCTTTGAGTAGTGTTTTAGGAGAATTATCAATGAGAATAATAAAACGTATGGTATAACATCACCTAAGTTCATTTACCACAAGAAAAAAGAGGCTTAGAAAAAATTTGAAAACTAGATTAGATGATTTTGACTTATCTGTAATCCGCAAGACAATTCATAAATTTCATTTAAGTGAGGGTGAAAGACATACTCTCAGAAGAATACTACATGTATTAAAGGATAACATAGATTTCAAAGGAAGTGTATGGTGTGTCCATAAGGTTGTTAAAAAATTAGGTTTCCGCCGGAAGAAAACAGAATCCAATAGAAATAAAAATTACTTGATGAAAAAAGTGATAACCGAAATTTAAGGTTAAACTATATGGTGAAAGTGGACAGGTTTAGGAAAAAAAGAGGCAGATCGTGTATATGGACGAAACATATTTCTATAGTACAACAACCACTGAGAAAACCTGGACGGACAACACAGTTGGTGGGCTAAAGAAACCTGTCAGCAAAGGTTCTCAAGTTACTTGTTTAGTCGCAGGAGGCGAGGAGGGATTTGTGGCCAACGGTTTGTTCAAATCTGGATTAAAAAAAGAGATATTTGTAGAGATACAAAAAAGTTTTAAATAATTTATAGTTTTATAATTTATTTAGTCATACTAATCAGTACTAAGAAATATTAATAGCAAAATCAGTAATAAACATAATATATTCTCAGTTTATTACTGTATAAGTATATCTAGGGAAATATAGTCCTGAAAATTAAGAGTTTATACAAAAGTTAAAAAAAAAAAACTACCATATTGTACTTTTACATGAAAATGAATTTTTAGAATGTCCTCTTTCTATAAACTTACAGCAGCTTTGATAATTTTAAACAGTTTTAAGCACTGGCAGACTACCTGCAATTCTGTTCAATGCCACTACTAAGAAATAATATAACCATCTAAACACCTGAGCTTTTACAGGAAGGTCCCCAGGATTACATCAAATCTACAAATAAATATTTTTTAATGATAGATGATATTCTGCAGGTGGCTAGTACATCAGTAGCCACAGACTCCGGGAGAGGGGAAGCTTTCTCCCCAATCTGTTATTTCCCCTCCTATGTGCATAGAGAGTTTCATCTCTCGCAACACGGCCTGTAAAGATTAAGGCGCCTCGCCTTAGGCCTCACAACATTAACTTAATGTTGTAAAGGAATCGATCCAGCTTGAGAATTTAAAAATGTGTTTGTTTAAAGGGACAAACAGTATCAAACCTAAAATTTAATCAGAAGCAGTAACTAAAATTAAAACAACAATTTTTTTAGTATCAACCACAATGTTTTAATAGAAACTTGCCGACCATGGTTTCGCTAGTTAAAGCATTGTCAAGGCTTATACAAGAATGATAAGGCTCATTCTTGTATAAGCCTTGACAATGCTTTAACTAGCGAAACCATGGTCGGCAAGTTTCTATTAAAACATTGTGGTTGATACTAAAAAAATTGTTGTTTTAATTTTATTTAAAATGGAATACCACCAAGTACCTACGGTCTCTAGCATAAATAGTTTAGAAGCAGTAACCGTAAAATATATCCAATCAAACAGACAAAACTCACTCAACGTAAACAATGACGAACAGTTTATTCTAGAAAACAAAATAGATACATTACTTAAGGGATACTATAAAATGGAAATTTAAAAATATTAATCGTTACAATTCTAAGGATTCTTCAAGGGAGAACTATTAGATCCCCCCCCCCTGGAATTTCTAATTTGTATGGGAACACCATGTTCATCAACAAGACTGATTATATATTTAATATATAAGAATTTAGACGTTTTATCTCAGTCAAGTACGTCTTCTCATCAATAAGATAACCCAGTTCTATACACGATGATAGAGAGTTCGGAGATTTCTTCTCAGAAAAGTACTTTTTGTAAAGAGGAACCATTTCCCCTGCAAATGAAAAATTTAGAGATATTTAGATTAGTAGAAATTTATTACATTTATTCTCAACCAAGTACTTCATACACTCCTCATGAACCAGCTTCTCCTCCTCACCAAAAATCCACTTTATCAGAACGAATGAAATAATAAGGTTTTGTGATGTTTGCAATAGAAATATTTCAAAAGCAAATTGGAAAAGACATGTGAAAACGAAAAAATATTTGAAATCTGAAACTATTAATGTTAGCGATATGAAAGTAAACCCTTCACGTTTTTGTAACATTTGTAAAACAAATATAGCACAGACCAACGATTCAAGTTCTGCAAAATTAGTGATATTAGAACGGAGATGATCGAATTAAAAAATGAAGCTAAAACCGTACAAAGCGAATGGAACAAGAATATTTGAAATTTAAAATATCCAAAGTAAAAAATAATAATATCCATGATGAGATAAATGTCAAAACATGTTGTTAGGTTATTTAAAATTGTTAGTAATGGACAAGATAAAAATGTCTGGATGGAAGTAAACAGTAGCAGCTCAGCCATGTTGCGTGTCATAGGTCACGGGACATGGCGTTAAACATTATATTATCTTGGTTGGTACACATTGTAGAGAAATCTAAAATTGTGAAATTATATTTAAAATATATATATAAATAAATAATATACAGAATAAATAAAATTTTAATTTAAGGGAATCTTGATGAATCACAGAAAAAAAACAATGAAAGTTAAGTGTTACTGAGCAAAATTTGGAGAACAAAAATTGATAAAAAGTAAGTAATTTTATAAGTAATAAAATAATTTAAAAAAGAAAAGACTGTTATTTTAGATTAGGTTTTTTACAATTTTATTATTTAATTTTTTTTTTTTTTTTTTATGTGTAGTATAAACTTGGGTTTTTAAAAGTAAAAAGTTACAAAGTTTTATAAATAATAACATTACAAAATTTGACCGCCAACATGGGGCTCTACAAATCAAAATACACAGTATCTTAAATTATAACTTTTAAAATTTGGCGTCTGATGTGAATTTTTTTCCATTAAACTTCTTTAAAACTCTTAATCTCAAACGAAGAGCTTCTCTGCATTTATCCTTCCATCACAAAGAGGGGGGAAATAAATACAAAAGGGCTGGTATAAAATCTGTTTCTTTTTTTAACAAGATAGACCTCAAAATATGATTAGATAACTTAAAATTATACAAGTCTTAACAATATATAACATAAATGTCATTTATTATACATATATAACAATCTTATATACACACTGCAACACTATTTGGATCTGGAATCATGTGTTTATTATATTGTTAGGCACAGTTGTACCAATATTAATCGCAGTGACAGGAACTGAAGGAATTAAAGGTGTTGTAGGTGTTGCCATGACAGGTATTGAAATCACAGCTTCAGAATTCATTTTGTGTGATGACTTGATTTGAGAATGTTCAACTTTACTGAGTCTCTCACTTAATGCCTTAAGTGCAATTTGCCTGTACAAATATACAACAGGTTATTTCATTTTATTAATATTTGCAAACAATATAAGCAGGATGGATGCACATAGAAATGTGTGTAGTGAACTCTTTTCCAGTTAATTACTAATAAAATATTTTGTTGCCATATAACCATTGTTGTTTTGGCTATGCTGTTTGTTGCCTTTGATTGACATCCATATTTGTTTTTTGAACCAAACAAATAGACATCAAGAGATCGGAAGTTAGCAAATAAAAATTATGAATTTCAACTTTTTTAAATTGATCCAATGTCTCCAAACTCATTCAATGAAATTCACAATTGATTGAACTAGAAATATTTCCTAGGCCAAATCAGGTTCTTGTAAAAAAAAAAGAAGAAAAAACATGTGACATCATAAAAAGTATATGTGACCAAAGAAAATCTGATTCCTACCACTTGATGCAGAGACTGGCAGTATAAGCAATAGTGGTGGGTGTTAACGCTAACAATGGTCAATGTCAACACCAGTTAACGTTGAGCGTGATTAACTGTTGAAAAACACTGCTAACAAACGTGCCAGACAGAACAGAAGACCAAGCGTCTTTGTTTGTTCAGTGTGCAGGTGTCCAGTGCACAAGTTCAGTGTTAAGGCTCTAGTCAATTAATAGTTAATTAATCAGTTATTATAATCAATTATTACAATAATTCCAATGCGTGATAAAATTAAATCAACAAATATATGTATTGACGGATAGCCTACTACCATAAACTATATTCTAATATTTCTGTTACAACAATAAGTTTAAAATAATAGGCTACAGCAGAAACATACGTTGATAAATAAATGTTGACGTTAATTGATTCGCTTTAGTTGCTCAACTAAACTAACAGACGACTGAGAGGCGTACATGTTGCTGGGTACACACGCATCGAGTGGGCCGCTGTCACTAACAAACAACCACTGATGCGTCACCTGCAAGCATTAAGCAAATGATCAACGTTAGCAGTTAATGCACTTTATCGTTAACTGCGTTGATCGTTGATGATGGTCAATGTTGACGGTTAGCTGTTACCGGTTAACCTTCGAACGGGTAAGCGACCACTTTTTGCCTTAAAAGTGGTCGCAACATTAGTCATGGCTGACTTCACCAACTATAAAACATGTATTTTGCAATTCAACATTACGCCCACTTAAAATTGTCCTATCGCAATAAATAAAATACCGTTGGAAAGCTAATGTTCCGTAGATGCATAATCATGCAAAAAAAAAAAAAAAAAATACCACAAAACGTTATAAATAATATTCCAAAAATTGGTGAAGTTCGCATATTTTTGATGCGTAAAATCGTAAATTTCAACTCTGTGCCTTTTCGTAAACGCGACGCCATTTTTCCCGATATGATTACAAATCTATATTTCTGTCAAACGGGTTGACCAAAACACTGTTCGATAGATCACATCTTTCTCTTTCAAACCGTAGATTACAAATTTTTCTGCGTCTCACAGATCCAGAGATATTTCTACTTGACCATAGAAGAAACTTGACAGGACGAAATTCATTTGGCATTCAGTGCAGTTTACGAAATGACGTAATCCCTTTTCTATGTTAAAAAAGTATTCGTTCTTTACAGTATGTTGTAGAGGAAATTTCATTCTATAAGTTGGTACCACTTGATATACCTTACTATTATTTTCTGTAGCTTCTTTTCAAGACGAAACATCGGCATTCTTACGCAAGTCCTTGAAATAAAATGACATGCAAAAGGGCGTGGCATTTGTGTAATATTTTTATTATTTCTGTTATTTTGAAGGTTTGTGTATACAAATTGTATATAAATTGTGTATACAAGTTACAATATGTTTTTATTTCTAAAATTTATGTTTTTGAGTGAATTTCTAGTTTGTGAACGGTTTATATTTGGGATAACCTAAGAGGTGTGTTGTAAATTTAGGCTATAAGCAAATTTTCTTATATTTAGCGTTTTATTTGATTATACAAGTGTATATGTATGTTATTTATGAAGTTTATTGTTTTAGTGATTTTGTCTTAGGCCTAGCTTTAGAAAATTACTAATTACGCCTAAATTGTTGAGATGTCAAACCTAACCTCACTTGTGAAAGTTACCTTTTTAGGGAAAATCGGTATTTTTATTTTGAAAATGTAACAATTTCCCCCCCCCCCTAAATATATTCACAAATATATTACAAATCTGCAGTAATTGTTGAAAAAATTCAAAAAAATCTATTGGTATGTTATTGATTACTATTTCTGTGAAATTTCTGCTCCGTAACTCTTCGATTTTTTGGTATTTGACCAATAAACTCCAAATGTGATACATCTAACACTTTTTTTTTCACTACACACCTACATTCTATGCACCTTTCTGAACATAATGATATATAGTACTCTTGTATAAAATATATATTACTATTTTTGGTAAATTGTTGAAAATAAAATGACCAAATTCCCTTTTTTCGTAAACCATTTTTTATTTTTTTGAAAATGTAACAATTCCCCCCCCCCGTAAATATATTGATAAATATTACATAAAACTTTTGTATATCTTAGAAAAAGGTAGTAAGCTTCGTTTTTGACATGTAACATACTTACTCCAAAACCGTTTCAAAAAATTTTTTTTAATTACATAGATGAATTCTATGCATCTTTCTGAGAAAAATGATATCTTATAAGTTAGGTTTTGTAAACAAATGATATATTTTATTAATTTTTAAACAAATGAAGAATTTTTAAGACAAATTAACATACACCACTTGGAGGGTTAACGGGCACAGCCCTAATAAGCAATACAGTTTTAGCACCACATCTGTTTTAGTGAATTATTAGTTGTTTTAGGCGCTATTTTGTACTCAAAATTGTTAAAATATGGGTGATAGGTGATAATGTTTTAAATCAGACAAAATTGGAGATTTATTTGAAGAAAACGTAAGAGGCAGAAGAAAGACCAAGCTTGTACTACAAAATTGAAAAAAGGGGAAATGAAATGATACAGTAAAAATATGCTCTGTACTATGGAAAAGTAAAAATGACGTTTCAATGCTCTCTACTCTTTATGAAATTATGATAACTATACACAGCATATTAGGCATGTCAAAAATAAAAAGTGTTATTGAAAATGTTATCAAGCTTATAGTTGTTTGCAAATATAATGACTCTATGGGAGATCAATTATTATGGGATCTCAAAAGCAGATCAATACATTTCTTCTTACAGTTTTACCAGAAAATATATTTAAATGGTGAAGAAAAGTTTTTTGGCTGTTGGAGGTACCAATCGTTAATTTACAAATAAAATCTTCGTCAAGGACAGCAAAGATTTGCTAAAGAAGAAGAAGACCAAGTATAGAAGATGCTAACCGAATGGATGGAAAGTTGCACCTCTGAAACAACAAAAAAAGGACTCTGTTGTGTGTAATGATAGGAGTGCTAATGAACAAAGGTACCCTTGACTTTATTAAAAAACAAATTCACACTTCAAAAGATTTTAAGTAAATAACAAAAGAACACTTATAATTTTTAAATATTTTAAATTTCATATATACAATGTTTTATACTTTTAAAATTATAATAAATAATTCTTAATGGTTATTATATTTTATTTTATTCATCTTGTTCCCTTTAAAAATTAAAACCATGGGTTTTAAGCTTTGATAAACAAACAACAACACTGTTGCTAAAAACAGCTCCAACCTAGCAAAGCAACATAGTTGCCAACCCAGTGTAGAAAACAACAGTGGCTAACATAGCTGGCCAAGCCACCTTGAGAGGACAGCAAGATAGATACAAACTCAGTCCTGATGTAAAACACATGATGGGCAGTTATTCTGTCCTACTGACTGGAAAGGGTTAATGCTTCTCAATTAACAGTAGCCTAATGATAAAGTGAGATTTTGGGTGCACTAGGTAATTAACTCCCCAGGTGGTGAACTGAATCTACACATCATTGTTAGGCCAATGATGGTGTATGAATGTATAGTATAGTGGCTGAAGATACAACAAAGTACTGCTGCAAAGAGCTTTCTAAGATGCAATGAGCTTGGGTACTTGGATGCCATGAAAGGAATTCCAACTACTGCCATGTTTACCTCCTCTAGACATTTTTATCACGGGGGAGGCATAAGTGGCGGCATACAGAATGCAGTGTATCTGGTGATACCATCTAGCCTATAAACGTACTGGTATCGATGACATTCTGCGAAATCATTAGAATATCGGAAATGATATCGAAGGTAGCTGACTTTAACATATTGAATGCAGCTATGAAGTCGCACATACCTACCCCGGTGGTTGAAAAAAAAATTATATAAAAACTTACCTTTAGGTAGGACAATTCAGGATTCACAGTAAGTAATCCTTTCCTGGATGTACATCTATGGAATTCTCCTTCTCGAAGCCATAGGTTGCTGGTGTTCAAGCTGCCACTCGCGAATGCCGCCTCGGTGTTCAAGACGGCACCTGCGAACGCCACCATGTATGTGCGCGTGTTTAAACTGTTCATTTTGTCACAAACTGTCACAAATGATCGCTAATGTCAAATAAACTTTATACACTTGAAACTATTACTATTTAAATTATGTACAATCCCGCCACTCTCCTTTGTCTAGCCATGGAACTGATCAAACACTAGACTAAGCAAAGACCAAGCTTATTGGGGCATGTCATAGTATAGGGTAGATAGTATGGGGTCATTTTGACTTTTTTATTGTTTTTCCAACCAACTCTACGTGCATTTCTCATCAGTCCATTACGGTAGTCACGTTCCGTGCTGATTGTGATTTTGTGAGCAATTTCATGCAACCTTTTTTGAACTGGACTCTCAAGCGGGCTCTCGAGTAGAGGCAGGAATGCTCTTATCACCTCTAATCTGAAGTTGTACAACTTCATTTTCAGGCGGTACTTATTGTGGAGGTTGTAGGCATTCAAACACAATCATCTGGAAAATATGAATGGCGATCTTTTTGTATCATACCGTCTTCCTTTCAAAAGGGTAATAAGACAACATTTGGTCGCCTCGGTCAACTCCAGTCATGAAGGAGTTGTATTGCACTATTGGTAGTGGCTTCTGCTTCACTTCATTCTTTTTGGTTGTGAAATCAATCATTGTATTTTCATATTGTGTGGAAATATAGGTAACAACTCGCTTGTACTTCTAAGTATAAATAGGTAAATACCTATCATTACACTTTAAGCTCCTGTCTGAGTGTACCAGTACAGTACATGTTTTGGGTCAAGAGCTTTGCGACCAAGGTGTAGCTGTTATAAAAACTGTCCATATACACAGAATGGCCATTTTTTAACAGTTATTTTAGTTAATCACCACTTATACTGTGTGTCCTTTGCCTCCTACCACTGTGTCTGAAGATCCAGCATATATGTGGAACTTTATGATAAAACCAGAGTGTTCCATCAGAGTGTAGAGCTTTACACCGTACTTGTGCCGCTTTCCCTTGATATATTGGTGAAAAAACAACCTGCCTCGCCAGAGAACCATTGCTTCATCAAAGGAAAGCTCTACATCAGGGTAATATACAGAGTTCATTTTTCTGTTGAAGTAGTCAACCATGTATTGCACTTTCAACAGTCCAGATCTGTCTCTGTGGTGGGGTTTTTGGAAATACAGGTAACGGAAAATGTTTTGAAACCTGTCCCTGGACATTACATGGCTGAAAACGTGCATATTGAATAAGGGATCTTTTTTCCAGTAGTCAGCTAATCGATTCATGCAAATTGTTTCCATATGATAAACTAAACCCAAAAATTGTAGTAACTTTTTGACCATCAAATCCTTCCACGCATTTATACGGGACTTAGGAGTAAGGTTTGGTTTACCAAGAACTTCAAATGTGTAATCATTAGTAAATCTAACAATACTCTCAAGGAGAACATTGTCAAGTAATAGCCTAAAGAAATCAATTGGCTTTCCTTCACCTGGAATTGGTACTAACAATATGTTTTCCTTTATAAATGTAATGGGCCTCATGCCAGAAGTTGATATTGACCACACCGTAGCTACACTACCAATGTCAGGGTCTTCATCGCTAATTTCACCTAAATCAGAGTCTGAGTTTATCATCAACTATACGTTGGATTGGATCGATGTCATCTTGAAGTCTAGAAACATCAGACTCACTACCATGGTTCGTCCCTTGTTCCATGGCCTGAGTTGAAGTTCAAAGGGTGGAATGATCCATTTTTGTACACTATGAATGCACTAAAAATAAAAACACTAAAACTCACTAAATATAATATCTACAACAATAAAACCCACTAAATATAATATATAAGAACACTGTAACTCTATTTAAACAAACAACAGAACGTTTCACGCTAGGTCACCAGCGACCTGACCGCCACGGGCTCGAAACTGGAACTGAGCCAACAAAGATAATAACACCCCTAACACACTAACCCAGTGGCTACATAAATATCAACAACTTCACATGAAATGCGGAGCCAAAGTTGCGCTGGTAACAAAAGCTTGTCTCCAGCCCCGCCTTTAAAAACGATGAAGTCGTTATTCCAAAAATCAACTGATGCAGGAGAAGATATCCATCTTGCGCTATTAAATTTTAGAAACACTGTTAAAAGTAATGTTGACTCACCTGTTCAACTTCTCATGTCAAAGAAATTGTGTACCTCCTTAGTACAGTAAACCTTCGATACTTCGACGAGGGAACCTGTCCAGACATGTCACAAAGTGTGCTGTTTAAGCATTGTGCCACTTCCAGGGTTAATTAAATTAACAAAGAAGGTTTGATAATGTACTCAAATGAAAGAAAATGAATACACATACAGTATTCCAACCATAATGACAATCTCACTCACAAAGGTTAATAGTGACAAAAATATTAACAGGCAAACAACGTATTAGGATAAACATGTAGAGTTGATTGACAGATGTCACACACAACGTACATGTTTCTCATTGGCCTGTACAGTATTTTTAGAGAGGGATGGGGCTTTATTTATGTAAATGAATTGTTCTCAGTAAGGAAACACAACCCTATTCTCAGGAATTGAAGACAACAGTTTCCTATGAACAAAACTACTTTGTACACAATCCAATGAAATGATCTTCACAACTACACAATTTTCTCCGTGTGAATTTTAAATCTTTATAGCATCTTAAAATTGTACTATTGTATACAGTTTTATTGCAGGTAGCTATAAATAAATTTTATGCATGAAAATGAAAGTTAAAATGTGATTTTTCAGTAATTTCGTAATACTCCGATTCACATTGGTTAATACGGAAACTCATTGAATATTCCTTTGTGCGCCCGTTTCTATTTTTACAAACCAAACTTCCGAACTTTTTTTTTGTTTTTTTGACTACCTCGGCTAACCCGGAACTCGGTTAGTCTGGGCTCAGATAACCGTGACTCTACTGAACTTTTACATTTGTTTAATGTTACAGTATTCATTAAATTTGTCGAATTTTCTTATAAAAGTTGTGTTCTCCCTACATTTTAGTGTATGTCCAATACACTCCCTATAGTTTGACACCCCATAAGTCCACAAAGTGTCAAACTATCAAAGTTTTACTGTATCAACATATTAAAAATGTCAAACTTAATTATAATGGAACTAGAAAACAACTATTTGTTAACAAAGAGAGAATGAAGAGATATTTTGAAACCACTGCAGAATTTATATAAAGGTTGAAATGTTTTCTTTCAGAAAGAACCTAATACCACTTGGTCTAGCGGTAACATAATTCAAGAAACAGCAGAATCTCGATCATATTTAGTTGTAGATAAAGAAGGTAAAGCTTATAGACATAATAGAATACATATCATTTCTGCAGTTGATAGAATGTCGCCTACAAGATGTCCTTTCAATTCTCCTTTATTATTAATAATGAAATAAGCCCACTAAATCAATCTAATAGAAGAATAAGAGAAAGTAATATAGATGTTAACTCAGGGCAACAAGTTAGTCCAGAAAGTGTGTTTTTAAAAGATATTGATGGGTACAAAACAAGATATGGTAGAGTAGTTTAGTGAAAAAAAAGTTGTAAAACATTATTACTATTGTGAGTATTAGTTTAGCATTTTGTTTTTGATATGGGAAAAAAGATATAATTGTTATGTAGGCCTAATCTAGAGTAAACATTGTAGAAACGGGTCTTGGTTGCTATGCACAGTCAAGCCAGTATTGAAATGAACAACAACCTAAGTAGACGTGTCTGATTGTATTAAACTTGTAGTTAAATCTTAAAATGTACATTTATTTAATTAATCACCTTTAATGTAATAGCAGATATTTCTTGTTGAAACTCCATATTCAAGGATAAAATAAAGCAAAAGCTTAAAGTTTCAAATATTTTAATAATATAAATGAGCTACAATTGTTTCGCCTTACGGCATCATCGGGCAACTGATAATAATATACAGGTATAGACAACTATTTAAACATAAGATAACAGGAAATTGAAATACAATAGAGAAATCGGGAAATGTAGGGGGATGACCTGGCAGGTAGAAAAAGGTTAATGAACTATGTTACGGATGGGTTTTAGAAGAGGTGACGAATTTAATATTTTAATAATAGTATTAAATTCGTCACCTCTTCTAAAACCCATCCGTAACATAGTTCTTTAACCTTTTTCTACCTGCCAGGTCATCCCCCTACATTTCCCGATTTCTCTATTGTATTTCAATTTCCTGTTATCTTATGTTTAAATAGTTGTCTATACCTGTTTATTATCAGTTGCCCGATGATGCCGCAAGGCGAAACAATTGTAGCTCATTTATATTATTAAAATATTTGAAACTTTAAGCTTTTGCTTTATTTTATCCTTGTATTTAATTAATGATGAATCCGAACATAACACTTACCTCCGCCTTTCCATATCTTGTGGATCATTGCCAGGTAAGGTAACAGTAACTCCAGTAGGAGCAGCTGCCATATCAAATTTACGCACAGTTTTACGACATAATCCAATTCGAACCATACCACTGTGAATTGTATTGCTTAAAACACTAATAGGCGGTTGCATAACATTTGGAAAGAAACTAAAACAATACAGATAAACAAACATTAATATACAAAAAATGAAATATAATTATTTTTACATAAAAGTTATTAAAAGTGTATTAAAAATATCATACTTTAAACTACTGCTTCAGGTGAACAAAAAGTTTATGTTAATTTGGGGGATTAATTGCATCTAATGAATGAAGATTTGCGGTATCCCAAGTTATATAATGCCAAGGAGAATATGTTGGGCCCAAGAGTTCTGGAATATGGAAATTGTAAAATGTTATCCTAGGACATATATATATATATATATTTCACAGTCTCATCTGCAATGTCTAAAACTGATCAAAACTGTTGATATTCTCTGAAGAGTATTTCCGTTTAGAAAAGGAGAAGATCTAAATTAGAACATGACAAGCTAGAAACTAATTCGAAGGGCATACCCAGGATCAAACTTTGGGGGGGGGGGGGGCAAGTCATGGTCATTCAATATACAATGGATTATTAAAATAGTTATTTCAAGAATTGTATTAAATTCCAGCAACAAAATGTATAATAAAGATTTATTTTTTTGCTTCCAGGGGGGGCAGCTGGGTACGCCTATGGCCGCAGGTCCTATAAAAGCCATCAGAAACAACGAAATGAAATGGTATTATTAAGGACTAACTCTGATACACAGACTTATTCTTTATTAAACCTTATATCTGTTTATGATTTAGTCAAAATAAATTTTGAAACTTATGAGTTTAAATTCTTGTCGAAGTATTATTCCCTGCCATGAATAATGAAGAAAGAGCTTACCAAACAGAATGTTATATATGTTGATCACATTTTTCGCACTGAGAATAGTGAAAAAACTACTAGTTCTCTGATTTTAACCTTTGTAAGTTCATCTCTTCCAGAGGGGATGTTTGCTGAAATTTATATTTTATCTGTTAGACAATACATTCCAAATGTAAAACAGTTACAAGTAGCCCTCAATCGTGATCAAAATTTAACTTTTCTCCTTCAAAACACAATGTATTACTCTTAGTCACCACAAGTCCTTGTTATTTCTCAAACTTTTGTCCTAGTTTATCTTTGTGATCAAAATTTAACTTTTCTGCTTCAAAACGCAATGTATTACTCTTAGTCACCACAAGTACTTATTTCTCAAACTTTTGTCCTTGTTTATCTTTGTGATTTGAAGACATGCTGCAATAAAATTCTTGCCATGTTATAAGTACTCTGTAGGGAGCTCTGATAGGATTTTCATGACACAATTTTACTGTGTTCTTATTTGTTCACAGATTGATTATGGCTCTATAATTTACTCATCCGCAAGCCCATCGTACGAAGCATGATTCAATTTATAACAATGCTTTTTGGCTTAAATCTGGGGCTTTTCTTATTTGGTGAAACTGGTGACCCACCCTTTTCTCCTCAGGAGACAGCAATAATAAATATCATACAATATTAGTTTGCATTCTAAACAGTTTCATCCGGCTTACATTGTTTTAAATAATCCACTCGCTTATCAGTATGAATGTCATCAGAATTGCAATGCCTCGTTTGCATAGAAATCTGTAGATCCTTGGCAATTTGGGACTTGTACTTTTACCTCCTCCAATATTTGTTTTAATATTATACATGTTTTATTCCTCCATGGTTAATCAAATGCTGTTGTAACTGTTAATTACAATTTTGATATCTCATTATCCAAATTCATATTCCTACTGTAGTCATTGGGACGGACATATACAGTACAATCTCATTAACTGGGACCGGAATCAATTCGAGAATATGAAAATTCGGGTTAGCCGGAGAACATGGGAAAAATCAATAATTAATTGGAAATGTAATTAGCGAAAATTGTCATTATATTGAACAAAGCAAATTTTTAACATATTTACAGACGTACAGAATATATGAAATAACACATAAAAACTCCCTTAAAGTAAAGGCTACTTAAATAACAACTCTTATTAAAACATTAACAAATAGGAAAAAACATACAACTCCTCCTAAACACAAAATTGTAAATAAATTTAACAAACTCGCACAATAACAAAAAGTAGACTCTCGAAGAACAACTGATACAGTTATAGTATGACAATGCCGTACAACGCAGACAGTGGCCGGCGGCAGGAAACACACTACAGTACTGTACAGACTGACATGTGACACTGACTTAAGTTCATACGTTCTCAGAATGTACAGTCCCAGCTAACATTTCAGCAAACACCAGCCCCTTGAGACACTCGTCAGTCTACTGCTCCAGGGAAGTTTATTAATATCTCCCAATAACAATCAATCTCACAGATTTTAGATTTTAATTATTTTCTAAATCGGTCCGGGTTATCTGGAAAGCCAGGTTCGCAGGGGTCGATGTACCGAAGTTGTACTGTACGTAAGGATTACTCCTAATATTTTTACTGCTAAACTCTTTACAATTTTTAAACACCTTACTATTATTTCATCACTATCTTCTGTCAAAAGTGCTTACAAGCTATCCAGGGTCAAATTGTAAGAATCTCTTGTTAGAGGACATTCTGTGTTCCATACACAGACTTCAACTTCAGGGGTGTTGGGGGTATCATTTTGCCAAGTATCTGGACACTGTATAATAACTGGAAACACAAAAGCAGACAATGCAGCGAAGGCAGCTACAGTCATAAATATATAATGGCAGCTGACATTTTATCTGTAATACAAGTATGTATTTCACTTCCAATGGGATGAAAGTTTACAACTGTCTGTCTATGAAGAACAGTCATTCCACACAGTCATGAAAAGAAGTAATAATTAACCACCAGGTCATTCCAGGATTACTGGTGGAACACACGAATCCACTGTAATTCCCATTCTGTCAAGCCATTCCTGATGGTTAAGCACATTCTGACCAACACTTTTGTTGTCTTAGAAATGTATGTAGGGACTTTTGTCCTAACCAATTTAATTCAAGATTCGGTATTGTCTTTCTTGCATCCCCTGAATATGTTGTATTATTTCTACTGAATATTACAAAGTTTATCATTATTAAATAATGTTTGTTTAAATTGTACACTGTTGTTTAGTTTTACTTTAAGCAGTAATATATACTCTATTGTGTTAAAGCGATAATGTGTTAGCCGTTTTTTTCCTCTCCCTCCCAATCTAAGAGTAAAGATGTCAAACTCAAAAAATCATATTTAGCTATTACCGTGGGAACATAGTGAGACGTTGATCAGTGATCAAAATACATAGTGGATATATATAAATAAATTTTGATCGTAATATATGAATACGATGTGGTCAAGTTTGGAAGTCAGGAACTTGGGTTAATTTTAGTATTAACAAGAACTAAGATCTTTCACGTGCAAATTGGCACTTTGATTTAGGTTCACTTTACAAAAAAGGCATCTAAATAAATTAGCCTAATTTTCAGATAAGTGAAAATATATGACAAAACCCATCTTTAATTTTGTTGCCAATAAATCCTGAATTGAAAATGTATAGATGGTAACATTTAATTTTTATTTACTTAAGCTTTTGTATACGGGTAGTGAATTGTTATAGCAATATTGATCACAGTTTATTATATTTTTGTTCTTGCATACTCTATTATATGTATCTTAGCACAAGCTTAATATGGATAATGGTAAATTAATGCATACATTAATCTTGCCACATATTTTTATCATGTTTACAATGAGATATTATTGTGAGCAGTGTAAAAAGTTTAACAAATTTGGTTCAGAAAATTAATTTGGAACAATGGATTTGGTTCAGAGGCTTAATAATAAAATCAAACATGACTTTAGGATATCATGTCATAACTGAAATGATGGTTATTAACTAATTTCATCTCTCTAATGGAAACACCAACAATTTATAAAATGTCCACTGATAATACTTATTGGAATATAATGTAGCCTCGTATATAAAACTAACGGACAATCCTATCAGCCAATCAAGTATAGAAGTAAGGCCATTATGGCTCCCATTATTAAAAAAAGAACTAAAATTTGAGTATAATATCTCTATAACTAATAAACAAGCTGAAATTTTATCTGTTAAATCGCCACAAGGGATTGCAACCCGTTCTTGTGCTTAATACAACTAACAATAGGCCACTCCCCTAATAGTTTGTCACGCCTTCTGGACCACGTCACTTGTTGCTGTATCTTCGATACAACAACATGTATTTGCCGTTAGTTGTGTGTTACCGTGATTGTGTTTTTTGGCTTCTCAGTTTCAGCTCTGAGATGCATGCTTAGATATTAAGGTTGGTGGTATCTTATTTAATTTTACTTCTCACATAGGCTTAGTTTCTAGTTTCATGTTTCTTTAGTTTTTAGTCACTTGATAACGGGAATTGATTCTTATTCCCGAAATGTCGTGTTTTGAATTTCTAACACACAAATGATGGCAAATGTCCGAAAAATGTATAATAATAAAATTGAACGTCCATCATGAACAAATAACTTCAAACAGAGAATATCTAATTTGGTTTTCAGACTAAAGTTACTACATTGAATATTAAATATTATTATTATTTTGTCTGTGGGAAAAATAACAGTGAGTTCCTACATTCATTTAAATAATTACAATATTGGCACTCCCACATGAGGCATTTTAATAAGAATAAACAATTAAAAGGAGCCATTTCTTTCTATGATAAAATGACTTATAAAAGTGCAATATTTTTAATTTAGTGAGGGGGGAATACATGAATCCCATAAGTAATTTATGGGTTAGAGAAATGTACAAAAACCAGTAATTAATCAATATAGAGTTGACAATGTTTGGTTTGTTTATACGTTCATGGGCAAGTTTCAAATTCCCCATTAATCCTTAAATTTTCAACAAAAATAATCATTCCAAAATAATGTGAATTTATAACTTTTCTGTAATAAATTTGTTTGTCAACTGATTTTGATCAAACCGAATTGCCATGTTGATTTCAGTATGTTATTCCCAATCATTATTGCCAATGACAAGTTAAATCTGTCCCTTAAAAATCAAAATGGCAACTAAAACACCAACAATTTATAAAATTCTACAAATAATTTATCGAGTCTTCCCGACCATGGTTTCACCAGTTGTGGCATTTACAAGGCAGCTTACTACAAACTAAATTGTACTTCTTTCTTAGTGTTAAGCTGCCTCACAAATGATGTAACTGACAAAAACAAGGTCTGCAATAAGTTATAAGATGGTATGTTACAGCTTTGCTCTCCTATTAATTGATTGATCTGATCTGCAAGAATACGAACCATTTCACACAGTTCCTTACCCAATGAACATGTATTCTGGACTGAGGCAGATGTCGCATTTGCATACGATTTTCCTATGGTAGGAAGTAAAACAGTTCTTAATTTCATAACAGACAGACTCTTCAGACAAAGCCAATACAGTAGACGCTCTTTTAACCGGCACGGTCGGGACCACGGCCATGCTGGATATCCGATTTTGCCAAATAATCAAACCGTATCTAGTTTTTAACCCTCCAAGTGCTAAAAGTCGCGATTGTGATCTATTTTTCTGCGGCCACAATGCTAAAGTCGCGATCACGCCTAATTAAACAAGGTTTGACAAAGTCACGATCACGATATAATTAAACAAGGTTTGCTAAAGTCGTGATAACGATCTAATTAAACAAGGTTTGCTAAAACCGTTATACCAACGGTAACTTTTATCCAAACTACATGTATTTTATATAGTAACTCTGAGTAAAAGACGCTCTATTCATTTTGCACAATTTTATCAATGGTTATAAGAAAAATCAATGTTAGCAAACCTGTAAAAGACAATTTGATGTTTACTGTTGTTGATAAAACACAGAGTACAAAATACTGAACATTCCTTTAATTTAATATAAAGTAATGTGAAAAAAACGGTAGAAAAGACATGAAGAATAGTTAAGAAGTAAAATAATAATAAATCAAATCAAACCAAATTCTGAAATCTGTTAATACAAAACAAAATTTACATGATAACAAAATGGTTACATACAGTCTAGATAAAAAAAGAAGGAGAACAAACTCCATAATGCAAAGAATTTTCTAAAATAGACATAATAATTTAAATATTTTTGTAAAAATGAAAAAAAAATATAACAATTACAATAAAACATTGTTAAACTTTTCGACATTAAAATATTAAAAAATAACAAAAATTTCTAGTAGTTACACAAGATATTATTACATGTAGACTAAGTAAAATCGTACTATAATATGACATGATAGACTAAGAAATAGGTGATAAATAGAAATCGGTTTCAAAAGTAGGAATGTTAATTAAAAAAAAAAAATAACGTCAAAAATATACTCACAACCAAATTTTGCCATAAAAATAATATTATATCATTACAGAACATATAACACTTACACATACAACGAAATATTCCAACAGCAAATTCCTACAACTAAGCATCGTGATAAAATGAAATAGAATCTCAACTGATTAGGAAAAACACTGAATGACGAAAAAATTAATTATACATTACAGTTTGTACATAAAATCAAATCAAATATCAAAACCAAATCATATCAAATAAACATGTGTATTAAAAAAAGTCTCTGATGTCACATTGCTTTCATGATTCGGATTTCTTCTTCAAAAACTCGTTTCAGATTAAACACAAATTTATAAGTTCTGTGGAGTTGTAGCTTTAATTGGATTTAGCAAATGTTATAAATGTATTTAATGCATCAGTAGCTCCTTTCCATGAGACTTTAGGTGCATTTGGAATGGCTCCTTCTTCCTCGTCAGATTCCACCTCTAGAACCGGAGCTTCTTGTGGGTTCAAAACACTTCGTATGATTTGTTCTTCACTTAGTTCTTCAACCACAGCCACGTCTTTGTCTATTTCAATCCAGTCCACAATCTCCTCTCGGGGTCATCGGTGAAAGGGTTGTTTGGCACAGCTTCTACCAAACCTAGCACAGTATTTTGACCATCGTTGTTGATATTAAAATCTTGATCCGGTTCTTCATCAATAGGCCAAAGCTTGCGCCAACAACGCTGTAGAGTCACTTCTGCAACCTGATTCTAAGCCATGGCAGTTGCAAAAATTGCATCTTTGACATTAAACTGTTTTTGGAAATCGGTTACATCACAATCAGAGTTCAAAAGGCCTTGCACAAAAGAACCTCTATAGTGACACTTGAAATTTTGAATTACACCTTGATCCATTGGTTGAATCAAGGCAGTGACGTTAGGTGGCAAGTAAACAGCAAAAATATTACCGGAAATTAAGTCGTTAGTGCAATATATGCTCGTCGCCACTATAATATATGGTAACAATATTACTAAATTCGGGTTCATTAAATAAAACACATTGTATTTGATTACAGCTACGACTGCGTGTTACAGGTAGGAAGATGAGTTCAAGACTGGCTTGAATATGTGGTCAGGGAAAGCATCAGTAATAAGGGCTGGTGGGAAAAGGTACTAGATTGCAGCCAATAGCATTTATTGATTTGTCGTATGACATATCGAACCATATGACGCCACACATCATACGATGTCATGCGATACTCCTACTCTTGTACAATTGTATACATCACAATTCCTCCCTCTTAATTCTTTTAAACAATACAATACACATTTAAAAAAAATTAATAAAACTTAAACACATTTTTTTTATTATAAAACTTAAACACTTCTTTTTAAAATAAAACTTAAACACAGTCGTATAACTTTTAAACCTAGAAACCTGAAACAGTTTGACAATTAAACTAGTAACTTAAATTAACACATGACATGATAACTTATTAGCAAAATTAAATTAGCAATTTAAACAAATAAAATCAATTTTTTTCTTAATTATTGTAAAAATTAAAAAAAAAAAAAAAAAAAAACAATTCTATCCAGAAGACAAACATTT
The DNA here is from genome assembly GCA_963513935.1 of Aphrophora alni. Lineage (NCBI taxonomy): Eukaryota > Metazoa > Arthropoda > Insecta > Hemiptera > Aphrophoridae > Aphrophora > Aphrophora alni. The sequence continues at coordinate 97,902,058 of OY740766.1, forward strand.
TACAAAAAATATACATAATATATTATTTAATAATCAAGTCTTACAACAGGTTTCCTTAATCTAATTGGATATCTTCTTTCAACATCATCAGTAGTATTATTGTTTACAACGGATGTTGGAGAATTCCGTGTTTGAATCATAACGGGACTGTTATGTCTCCTAACAAATGGTGGAGAGCGGATGCTCTTCCGGGGTGAGTTATTCCCCCTGTTTCAATGGTATCTGTCACTAGGTCAGTCAATGACTAGTCCACTTGTTTTTGTTTATTTTCAGAAGGAAGCGAATTGACACCAATTAGTTGGTCATATTATACCAGAATTTCACCTTACTAAATACATTACTGGACTAATTTGCTTAATAACAATACCTTGTATCCATTTATGATTTTAACGATATTGTCTTATTAATACTGATTGATTTACAAACAATTTTCGTGTTCCTGTTCCTCTAAAATAATGAGTTTGTTTTTCTTGCTTTAACTCTACTGTTTTGGCAATATTAGGTCTAATTAAATCTAACCTTGTTTTCATTGGTCGATTAAATATTATCTTAGCAGGCGTTTCTTGAGTTGTAACATGAACTGCATTTCTATAATCAAACAAAATTCTATACAATGCTAATCTAGTATCTATACCTTCTCTTAATGCACATTTTAATTTTGTTTTGACATACTTAACAGAATTTTCTGCTAAACCATTAGATTGTGGGTGATATGGTGCAGAACTAGAATGTTTAACACCATTACATTTTACAAACTGCTCAAACTTAAACGAATTGAAAGGAGGATCGTTGTCCGTATGAATTACTTCCGGTAAACCAAATCTACTGAACAATTCCCTTAATTTATCTATTGTCTGACTGGCGGAAGTCGACTTTACTTCAAAAACTTCTAACCATTTAGTATGTGAATCTATAACAATTAAATACATTTTCCCTTTAAATGGACCCATAAAGTCTGCATGTAATCGTTCCCAAGGTCTACTGGCATACTGCCAACAATGTAATTGATTCTTTGTAGGATTTTGTCTTTTAAAAAGACAGGAACAACCATCCACCAGATTTTCTATATCTGCATCTATATTTGGCCACCAAATATATGATCTCGCTACCGATTTCATTTTTACTATCCCTAGATGACGTGTGTAAATTCATCTAATATGTATTTACGGAATTTATTTGGAATAATTACTTTATATCCCCACATTATAATTCCCTGTTCAATGGTTAATTCTTCCTTTCTTTTGAAATATGGACCTAATTCAGGATATTCTACAGAAACATGATTCGGCCATCCATACATCACATAATTATACACTTTTCTCAATACTATATCTTTTTAGGTTTCACTTTTAATGTCTCACAAGTAATAGGAAATGAACTTTCTTTAACATAATGTAGATAAGATCCTAACCAATCTAACTCTTGTTTATTGTCACCATGCTCGACTTTGAGCGGCAAACGTGATAATGCATGCAAACTATAACCAGATAAAAACAAAGCATATTGTTACAAACGACTTGCTGCAAAAGCAGGTAATCCCTTTTTGGAACCAAAAATACTTAATAATGGTTTATGATCTGTACATAAAATAAATTCTCGTCCCCATAAATATTGATTAAATTTCTTTACCCCATAAACCAAACTCAAATTTTCCTTATCAATTTGTGAATATTCTTTTTCTGCCGTGGATAAAGTTCGCGAAGCGTATGCTATCGGCCTCTTAACACTATCTTTTCCAACAATAGACAACACACAACCTAAACCGGTTGATGATACGTCACACGCCAATTTAATAGGTAATTCAGGATCATAATTTGCTAATACTTTAGAAGAAGCTAACTGTTTCTTGACTGTATTAAAAGCTTTTACACATTTTTCAACAAATTTAAACAATACATCCTTTTAAAGTAAATTATAAATAGAATTCAAAACACTTGACATATTTGGCACAAATTTACCATAATAATTAATTAATTAATCCTAGAAATGATTTTACCTCTGTAACATTAGAAGGTGTTGGGGCGTCTATCATAGCTTTAATTTTCGCTTCGGATGTGTGTAGACCTTCCTTGTCGATAAAAAATCCTAAATATTCTAATTTATCAGAGAAAAACTTACATTTATCTTTTTTCAATGTAAACCCTTTTTGGTTTAACCTATTACAAACTTCTTGTAATCTACTGAAATGTTGTTCAGTATTTTCAATATATCGTCAAGGAAAGCTGAAACACCTCGTAAGCCTTGAATCGTCTGTTCAATAACCCTTTGAAAAATTCCCGGTGCAGAATTAATACCATATGGCAATTTTGTATACACAAATAAACCTTTATGTGTGCTTATTGTACACAATTTCTGTGATTCATTGTCAAGCGCTAGTTGCATATATGCTTGGCTTAAATCTATTTTTGAAAACAATTTCCCCTTTTTCATACAAGCAAAAATATCCTCTATTCTTGGTACCGGATAAGGATCTATTTCTTATCTATTGCCAGAGTTGACGTTGGCAAACAACGACAAAAAAAAGGCTGGTTTCATCGGCATTGTAAATCTGACGAGTTAATTGCCACTGAGTAACTAGGTTACTAAGTGTTCTTATATTCTTCAGCAACGTTTTCATCAGCTGATTTGCTCTCTCCAGCTTCCTGATTCCATGTCGAATTTCTGTAGCCAACCATCGGAAAACAGACATTCAGTCTCCATACTCACGTCACTATGAAATTGTTTAGCTTTTTCAATTATCATAGGTCCAGTCACTGGTTTTCCCTCTGATCTTTTAGCACGAAACCAAGTGTACAAGGCTTCATCAAGAACTTCAAGTTTAGGTTTCTTCAAGGTATGTCTTATTTCTGTAGTTTTGTCTGTCTCAGCTTGAGCAGCAAACTTCTGCAGTTCTTCTTTTTGCTATTTTACATCATAAATTGTCGATGAACCAATATTGAAATCATGCATAATGAAATTTCTGTTTTCACCTTTTTCGAGACGATTAATAATTTCTAATTTTTGCTGGATTGTAAGTACAACACGTTTACGCTTAGTGGTCTCATTGGCACTGGAAGAACTTGTACTGGGCTTCGAAAACATTTTACTGTACTACTTTATATGCTTGAAATTTATTTAAACTAAAATAGAAAACACTATGCTTAAAAAAATAGAAAACACTAAACTAAAATGATCACTGACAGTTACATCACTACTGCACTGTACAATACTGTAGTATAGTATTGCGTCAGAAGCAGACAAACACTGGATGACTAAGAAAACGGCACACACAGTCACTGCACTGGCAGGAAATGTCAGCCACCCGAACATAACCGGAAAAAACCGACCGTGAATGGCTTTGGCTGATGCCGGTTAGTCGAAAGTACCGATTGTTAGAATGCCGGATAAAAGAGCGTCTTCTGTAGCTGTCTTTTCACTTCCCGGGTTGACGGTTTCATTGGTACAGGCCATAAAAGGTTTAATCAGTGCAATGTGTTGGACGGTTGCAGATGAGACTCTGGGAACGCGTGTACCCTTGGATCACTTTTGATCATTTCCATACCCCAGAACTCTGGGGCCCAGAGACTGCTCTCTAACCAGACTGGATAGGCATCAGTCCAGACCTGCAACTGGAGATGGAAGGATCCGACACCTCTACCATCGCGAACACTTCCTGACCAAGGACTGAAATGGCTGGCTACTGAAAAGAAACTGTGCATATGTCTTCGGGAGAGCAAGCTCACATCAGCTTATCAGATTCAAGGGTTGTCACGCTTCGGTCTGGTAAACACTCCCAGACGCACTGCGGCTTTGCACGGTCAAAAAAAAAGAAGAAACTAATCCCTATATATAAATGTAGAGTGTTTATGTATCCCCGTGAATCGTGTAGTGAAACAGCCTTTACTAATTGTAAAATATGTTTGAGTGTTGTATGTGTGTGTATATTCGGAGAAGATGTTTCATTGTACCACCTCTGTATAGCTAGGGTTCCGCGAAGGACGTCAAACCCCTCTCAATAGGTACAGATAGTCTGCACGCCCCTGCAATAAAACCCTAAGTAAAGGTGAAGGTAAGAAAATGTATATTAGGTGAAACGGGTGTACGTTTATATGGATGATATTCTATGTGTTGTGAGTGTTTGACTGTGGACTGTGAGGGACGCCAACCACCCTCGTATTAGGTGCAGCTAGTCTGCACCCCCCCCCCCCCCTGCGGGCAGATCCAAAATTGGTTACTCAAATAATCACATTAATCAAATTAGGCCTAATCTGGGCTAAAGAATGAAGTTTGAAGATCTTTTCTGGAAAAAAAAACTTAACACACTTTATTCATTAAAGTACTCTCTCAAAGAATATAATCCAGAAATATTGTTGTTTAGACAAAATACTATGTACAACTCTTATCCACATATTTTGGGATCACTCTCAATGAAAAACTTATTTGGAAAAAACATAAAAACCATGACAGAGAAATGTTTTCATAACTTAATTAAAGTAGTGGCAGGTAGATGTTGGAGAGAAGATACGGTCACTTTGAGACACTATCATAGCGTACTTACTCCTAAAAGTTTATTATTATTGCGAAGTGTGGGGAAACAGTACAATCGCACATGAAAAAGGTGGATATGATTCAAAACTCTGTTTTCTGTCTGTCACAGATCTTACTTTACTACTCTAAAAAAATTTCCAGAAATAGAACTGAGTGTGGAACCCCTCAACATTAAATTGATAAACTTATTTTTAAAGAACTAAACTTTCCCAAACATCTATCCTCACATAATATTGTCTCTACTGGAAACAAACATAGGCAATCCTTTAACTAGGCAGACAATAGCATATATCAAGTATAGGATCAGTTAATTCCAGAAGAAAGACCTTATGTTAACTGTATTCCGTCATGAGCATGTACGTCGCCAACTGTTTCCATTTCTCTGCTGGGAAATATTACAAAGACTAGAATTTTTGAAGCAAGCCACTCTTTGTAAAATAGACGAAAATTAAAAGGACCATCTACACATCAATACAGATGGTTCGCTATGTTTGAATGAGAGTCTGTCAAGTATTGATTATTAGTGCCTAAGACATGAGAAAAATATTACATCACCTCATCCACTGTATCCTCGTTAGATAGTGAATTGGTGACAATATCAGCAGCTCTGAAATATTGTTTATTTTTGAAGTAAACAACCCTTGGAAACGATAAAATCCTTTTGAATTTTAATTGCACCATTGTTTTCAGGGAAAAAAGTCAGTGTTAATCGACTTATTCTTCTCATAAAGAATTCAGAAGTCGACTCCTATATCTTAGAGCTCAAGTAACTCCCAATATTTTAGAATACCTCAAAAGTTAGAGTTTCTACTTATATAATAAATGGTATCATTGAAAAACACTTTAAATATAAATTGTAGAAAAAAAGTAGGGGGAAGGGACTTTATAACCTGGTCCCTTTATAACCTGTATATACAGGGTGATTACCGGGAATCACATGTTTTTGTATTGGGTAGTACACGGCAAGTAGTGGGGGATGGCAGTTGGGAAGGTCATACAGTGTGGAAGTTAGTTGGAAGTTTCAGTTAAACTCAATGTAGGACCTTGAACACCGCGCTTGTTATGAGATGGTTTTACGCTAACAATGAGTCTGTGACACAGACCCAGCAAGACGTTTGTAGGCACTTCAATGTTCCGCCATGTGGGCCGATTCTGGATCGTAAAACAATATTGAGGTGGATGCCTAATGTGAACACAACGGGATCATTAATGAAAAGAAAACCTCCAGGACCAGCAAAAACTGTTCGTAAACCTGAGAATGTTGATCGTGATCGCGTCGCTACCTTGGAAAGCCTCAGTCGTTCACTAAGGAGGCGGGCCTCAACCTCGGGCAATTCAGTCTCTAAGGTAAGAAACATTTTGATTAAAGACCTCAATTTTCATTCGTATAAGCTTGCGATATGTCAACAACTGAACCCTGGTGATTACAGAGAGCGTTTACAATTTTGTCAGCAAATGTTGGCAATCTTGGACGAAAACGAAAATACAGTTTTACTCATGAGCGACGAGGCTCATTTTCATATGGACGGTTTTGTAAATAAGCAAAACTGTTGATTTTGGTGTCCAGAAAATCTGCAAATATTGCAAGAGAAACCGTTACACAGTGCCCAAGGGACAGTGAGGTGTGCAGTAGGTGAAGTGGGGGTCATCGGGCCGTATTTTTTTGAGAACGATAACGGCGAGGCAGTTACTGTTAACGCAGACCGCTACTTTGAAATGTTTAATAATTTTTTCTTGCCTGCACTTCGCCGTCGTCGCATAGCAATGCGAAACATATGGTTCCAGCAAGATGAGGCTACGGACCACACTGCTCGAATTTCGATGGAACGTGTCCGGCAAGCTTTAACTGGAAAAGTTATCTCTCGTTTTGGAGATGTTCCTTGGCCCCCATGGTCTCCTGATTTGACGATCCCGGACTACTTTCTTTGGGGTTTCTTGAAATCGCGTGTTTATGCTGAAAAAGCACGCACATTACAAGGGTTGAAGGAAGCCATCCGAAGAGAAATACAAGCCATTCCACAATGTTATGAGATGCAACGCCTAACTTCAGGGAACGTCTGGAAACATGTGTTCAATCAGAAGGACGCCACCTACGCGATGTTATTTTTGATACTTAATTTCTGTAATTTTCTTAAAATTCCAAGTTTGTAGAACACATTGTATAAAATAAATAAAGTTTTTGTTATAATTAAAAAATTTGTGGCTTTTTTAAAACCATGCGGTTCCCAGTAAACACCCTGTACATACAGTAGCCTATGTCCTACAAAGTTATTTACATTTTTTAACAACCACCAAGTACATACGCATCAACCAAATTGTAAGATTTTTTTTTTCATAGATATCCAAAAGTGTACCAACAAATTTTTAAGCTGAAATCTGCAATAGAAATAAAATGGCGGCTGTTGACAGCAATTTATGATTTACACGATAGTAAGAAAAAAAAAAACTTTTTAATTTAATTACCACAATATAACAAATCGTAAAATTTCTTTTTATGAAAAAACATGTTTCTTAACAAACAAAAACACCATTCTAATTGAAACCTGTCTTCTGCTATGCACTGGTAGCAGCGATGAACAAAAGCCTCAATGGCAATCCCGAAGAATTCGATTTCCTAGGGATGTTAAGCATTTCTTGTTCAATTAGCCTTTTTAAATCCTCATAGGTTTCTATGTCGTGGGAGTACACTTTTTCTTTTAGATACCCTCATAGAATAGTCTGGTGATCTAGGCGGGCAGTCCATAAAATCGCTTCCTCTTCCAATCCATTGATCTTTAACTGAGTGTTTAGTAGATTTTTCACTTCTCAAGCACAGTGTGGAGAAGCTCCATCCTGCTGAAATATGCAAGTTTGCATTTATTCGATGGTTAAATGTGGAATAACGCGAGTACTTAACATTTCATGATACCTAGGCCCAGTCATTGTCCTCTCAGAAATGTTGTAGGAAAGAACTCTATTAACTGACAGTGCTGTCCAAACTGTAATGCCCTTTGACCAAGTTTCTTTACTTCTGCAATATGAGGATTTTTAGTATTGTAGTAGTTAACATTGTGTCTACTTACTAAAGCATTACGATAAAATGTAGACTCATCTGAAAACACCAAACTAAGATGGCACTCATTGTCAGCCTCGTAATTTTCAATCACTTTGGAACAAAACTCCACTCTTCTGTCTGGGTCATCTTCAAGAATCCCATGTACTCTGTGAAGTTTGTAAAACTTCACATCATGTTTCTTGATTATTCTATGTAGCCTACTGTAGACTTAGGCACACCAGTGCTAAAACATACTTTTCGAAGTGTGGGTTTACTAGGAGACTTTAGAATAGCAGCACACACATTTTCGGCAACTTCTATCAGGTGGCTGTCAGCGATACTTTATTGTACACTACCAGTTTCAAGTAAGAATTTCCTCCTTTGCGATGGACATAACTGAGGGAGGTTCAATCATACGATATGTAGCTTGAAATATTCTGTGTGCTTATTTGTCATTATTAAAACCAATAGACCAAGCAAAGCACAAAACCTTCTGCTCATATATCATAAACATGGCAAAAAGCTAGAACAACCTAGCTTATGTTTGTTGCCTAAGAGAACACAATAAAAGTTGTCAACAATGCAATGATCTGAAGTAGAAGAAACAGCTGTTTGTTTTAAAATAACCAGCTGTTAAACATTTGGAATGTATATATTGGTTAAAATTTTAGTGGGTAATTGCTTTATTTATACACTACAATGCATCAATTAGTAAAAGGGAAAAAAGCCCATAAAAACACTACTTATTAATGTAAAAGTGTATTGATAAAAACTAAATAATAGGCAAGAAACACAAGTAGTACACTTGCATGATAGATCCTAAAAGTGATGGATCGATTTTATTTTTCCCAAATAGTAAAACAACATTTACTATCACAATGAATATAATGTGAAAGTAAAACATAGTGTTAAAACCAATTTTCATATTTTGTTACTTAACATTGTGTACCAACTAAACCTTCACACCGATTTTAAAGTCACAAAATTGCAAAATCATATATAGTGTCTAACATACACTTTTTAAGTCATAAAAATCAGATTTTTATATATGTATCATTTAAGTTTAAATGATAAATAATGAACTTAACCTGATTTAAGTAGCCTAGTCCTAGTTGTCAAATATCCATTGTACAAATTCTAAATAGGCTATTATACTGTCCAGTATCAATGGTTAAAATAGCATTCAGCCAGTTCCAGGTTGTTATAATTTAGCTACTGTAGGAGTTTATCATCTTTGTATTAAGACTGTTTAATAGTTTATCTTTGGTAATGATATCCTTCTTTGATAGAGTAATATATGTTGATGATTGGCAAGACTTTGTACTTGCTGCATAAAAAAGTTCTTAACAAAACTCTTGTCGGTACTTTAGTATTAGTTAACCCCCCCCCCTTTTCGAAGCATAAATGAATAAACAAACAAGTTTCATTACTCATGCCTTCCCTCTATGTCAAACACATCATGCACTTCCCCCAGTCTAAATCAAGACTACCAAAGATCAGTGACTCAATGCTGCTCATTAGTGTTATTACACAATCCCAGAAATTGTGCTAATACTCAACCAGATAGAACACATGTGGGAGTTGGCGAAATTGCATAACAAAACATACAGAGGAACTTTTTCTCATCATTTATACTTGTATTTGAGCAAATATTTGTGGAGTTAGAAAGGGGCTGAGACTAGCAACTGCACCTTGACATGTTATTAACTGATATCTGTGACTCTTCACAGCTTTCAAAGTAAAGAAGGTATTCTTTGTTATAGTATCTATACCAATAAATAACATTTTTTCCTGAAAATAAATCATGTTTCATTGAATTAACCAACAAAAACTTGCTACGAAAAAAGAGTCTAGCTAATATTAAAGTAGGCATAGGCCCTACTCTTGTTTATTTATTTTTTATTATTTTTTTTCCCTTCTTTCTGAAATTAATTAAAACTGCAACAAACATTTTTTTTTTGTATAATATTGAAGGTGTAATCTACAATAAAAAGACTATATACAAATTGAAAAGGTGAGATCAATTGAATCTTTCACTAGTTCACTAACACCACAGTTTAAATTATCGGCAATTGTGAAAGATACTATTGTGGTGGTTACAATTAGGCCGCTACTCAAAATATATATTTTTGTTAGGAACTTTTTAATCTGCAGAGTACAATGTATTGCCGTTACCTAATGAGATATATCATTACGAAAGGAATAATATAAAGGAGATGATATTTTACAGTAGATAAATTAATAAAGTTTGGAATTCACTTAATGGGAAACTAGATGAATGATACTGCCTAAATTCTAATGTAGTCAAATATTACAATTTAGAGGAGATGTGGGAAATTTTAGTTTTTGGGAGGTATGCAGTACAAAAATAACGAAATTAAAAAAATAAAAATTAAGGCGCTACAGTAAACAATTACCGCTACAAAATGTTATTAAAAAGGGTTGTGCGCCTATTTTTACTTTTACATTTATAACACTGTCCTACAATCAATAAAAAAAAATTTATAAAATTGAGGTGCAACAAATTTTTATCATTATATAAATTACTATGATAGCGTAGTTAGCCTATTATCAAAAGCCTGTTGCTATATAGATCCATCTGTCATGATATGACAAACAACAATGTTCATAGCATAGTCGGTTTACTAGAATGTAAAACTTGACTCAAGTTAATCTGTTCACAGTGTTTCTATTAACACATTCACTGCTGTAAAAATGACCATTAGGGTTGGATAATACTAAAAAAAATTTTTATCACCAAACCTTAACTTTCTAATGTAGAAGTTCAGTTTTAGGGTTTAAAACTCGATTCCAGCTCGACTTCCTTCAAATCCAGGACTTTGAAGTCATGCCCCGCCGGCGTCCTGGCCGCATCATACCACGTCCACCATTGCCCATCACCGATGTCTTGGCCACAACGTAAGCACGACGTAAAGGTATCGGTCACCACAAACGAACGACGAGCCCACGATCCACAAACGAAGAAAGTCGTAAACAAACACAAGGGATATTGAAAGTAAAATAACTAAAAAACACAAAATAAATATCAATAAAACACTCGTCACCGACCGCGAACCCTGTAAGCGCGATGTAAAGGTATCGGTCACCACAAACGAACGCTGAGCCCACGATACACAAATGATGAAGTCGTAAACAAACACAAGGGATATTGAAAGTAAAATAACTAAAAAACACAAAATAAATATCAATAAAACACACTCGTTACCAGCCGCGAACTCTGTAAGCGCGACGTAAAGGTATCAGTCACCACAAACGAACGCCGAGCCTCCGATCCACAAACGAAGCAAGTTGTAAACAAACACAAGGAATAACCTTAAAATGCGGGCAAACTCGACCCTTCTATCACAAATGGCTGGGCCACACTGAGCAATGGAAAACATTGCTTCTGTCTGCCCCGCCAGCGTCGCGGCAGTAGGGCACGCACGGCAGGCCCGCCCCGCCGGCGTCCCAGCCGCACTCAATGTGTTAAGTAACAATTTAATCTGGCTGCAAATCTCTAAGAAAAGGATATCTATTCACAGCTAATTATTTAAAGTGGGTAAGTCCTTAGCATTAATAGAAAGTGGATACCAAACTAACAATGTAGTTAACTAATATTTCATTCATAACCTCATTTGTTACATTACTATCACACAATCATGTAATATAATCCATCGAGGCTGTTCATGCCTGTTGATAGGCTACTTTGCATTTAATAACCTTTAAAGCGTAATACCTTTTCTCACCTAGCAAATGTGAAGTTATCTGCCATATCTCCTCTTGTTCCATTACTATGAGGTTGATAAAATCTTAAATATGTCCAACTTACTAGAATACCAGATGTAAACATTGCAGGATTAGTCCCTTCGAGAAGTCCAATTAACCATAACACAAGTGATATGCACAATACTGTCAATGGTACATTTCTGTTTGTGATTTTACCCACAGGAGTTTTAACTATCAAATGGTCTGGCATTATTTGTTTAACAGCAACAGCCAAACCAGCAATGTATCCAGCTAAACCATGAATATGTATAGTAAACAGTAAATCAGTATTGAAAGTGCATGTATATAAAACAAGATAGAAAAATGAACTCAATATTGCTACTCCAATATTAACTATTGCAAAAAAAGTTAACATTTCCAATGCCCCCCATAGCGGTTCTATAAGTTTACCGCACAAACCAACAGTTATAACATCAACACAAACCTCCCAAAAATGTAGCTCAAGAAAACAGTAAGTAAATGCTGTCCAAATCCAAAAAGCTGGTGGAAGTAGGTACCCTGGAGTGACACTAATTAGCCTAACAGCGTCTTTAGAAAATGACAAGAAATACGTAAAAAACACTATTATACATATAAATTTTACAGAAGCACTTGTATTTCCAAGTAAAGCTAGAAATTGTTGCCTAATATAAGGTAAATTTTTTCCTAACGACTTCAATGCGGCCATTTTACATATTATTACACGATAGCTTACTTGCTTACTTTACTGCCTAGTGCCTAGTACAATAAACAAGAGTTTTTATCAGTTTTCACATAATCTATGGTTTACTTACATTCATTCATTTGAACCATAGAAACTAATTTTGAGAGTCCTGCACCCAACTTAATATAGAGTAGTATTCAATGGCTGGTCTACGAGCGCTTAATGCGAGAACATATTTATCTTCCACGTAATGCAAGTTATTTTAAATTACAAAAATTATTTACATAGGAAGACAATTTCATGTCTAGCCATAGTGATTAACTTGTTAAACACAGTAATCAAACAGCTAAAAATTCATAAACTGTAATAGCTACAGAGTTGAACTTGTTACAAAGTCATTTTCATTCCTATAATACATAACTACTTTTGTTAGATAGATACGTTGATTTTTCCACAGAAGTTTCACAGTTCTTTTAGAATTTTTTAAATATTTTTTATCAAAATAGAATACTGGGTCTGCTAAATTTTGGATAATTTAATAATATTTTAAACATAAATGTAATCTGAGTAGCTTTAGATTATTGATAGAATAATATGTTAAGGAGTTTAAGGGGTCGTTTACACACCAGACCTGACAACGCGACATATGGCCTATTGTGAAACTAATGCCTCCCCATTCTAGCTTATCAGGTTTGTTTCTCTTACGAGTTTAAGTAATTCACTAACAAACTCTTTAAACGACAGTTCTCTAGAAATATGGAATCCAAAATCTTTCGCCTATAATTTTATTTATAATTTATAATTATGTGGTTTGGTGTCTCCTCGTCCCTCTCGCACAGTCTACAATCAATTTCGCCCTGATAGGCTCCTATCCTGTGCAAAAGCACTCTCGGACCACAGTATCCCATAATAAGTCCCATGATTAATCTGAGATGTCCCCTACTTCGGGTTATTATCGTCTTCTCAGGATTACCTGAGGTGATGTATTAATTAATGACAATTTTGGGCAGACATATGAATATTCCTTCAGCTGACTCAAGTCCTACAAACTCTGATGCAGTGCTCCATTTGTCCACCATCTCACCCCCCTCTAATCTTTTATGTCCTAGCACCCAGTGCAAGGTTGCCCAGTTATCCTAGGATAAAACGTTGAAGTTCTCTCGACATTCTCGCACTATCCTAGATTTCATGGTAGATCCTGCAAAAGCATTAATTGCAGCCAAACTATCTGTATATATGTAGTTAAGATTTTTCTTAGAGTCCCGCTTGAGATTTTCCTGCATATAGTCTTTTATGGCTATAATCTCGTCTTGAAAACTGTGGTATATTGTCCCACGGGAAACGAACGTTTCAACCACGGTCTCAGCCCAAATAACCCAGCTCCAGTATATATAGTTGTTTTTAAAACATCGTTATACCACAATAGGTTTCCCGAATTTCCAAGAACATGATTTTCACCCCCATGAGTCTATGTAACTTTTAAAAAAAATTGAAAAACGATTATCCGGATTATATCTTATCGGTACCCATACTTAAAATTGGTGATAAATTTTTTCCGTAACTTTGGCACGGATAATATGTGAGTTTCTCTAGACTCCGCTGCATCTCAGTCTGTACGCTGTTTTCCTTCCTTCCACAATAAAACACAGGTCAATGGGTATATTTCCTTGTAGCCTTTCCAAAAAAAAATGTCCTACAATACCAGTGTAGATGTATATCATAATTGCTGGTCTTAGTCCCCAAGTTCTGCATACTGCCGTACTCACTATTGAATGGATTGTTTTATTTACTTCTCTCCTCGTCATTTGTTGTCTATCTGCTAAGTTCTGTCATAACTATTTAATACTTACGAATGTTTAAATATTAATTTCCTAAAATGGGGAACATTATAAAAACTGCTGCTTAAGCCCCTACATACACTGGAAATGAAACTTCGTAGAAATTTTTTGCTTAGTTCATTTTGGCTCATGGCAGCCACACATCACACACACTAATATTGATTTTTAAGTGAGAAAATTATTGCTTAGTTTATTTTGGCACATGTACTATCATTATTTTATAAAATTTCTTATTTCTGTTACACTTTTTCGTTCCTCTCCTCTTTTCACTATTTCTATCCTTTCAATTAGATTTCACTAAACCACAAAAATTGCCGTACCGGCGTAAAATAGTTTTCACAATAAATTCATACTCAATTTACAAAAATCATAAACGCAATTGATTTTAAATCTAATTATAATACACTCTGGTCCAAATTACACGGAATCTATCGGTATTTAAAATAATGAAAGTGTCTTAAAACCTACGGAAGTCTTAGTTTGGTAAACATATTTTTTAACGCAGGTGGAAGACCACGAAAACTCATCTATATTTCGTTATGTGTTAGTTTCGCTATAGTTGTTAAGGCAAAATCGCCATTCAGCCAAAGATATTTGTGTAGCATGTCAACTGCTGGATACAAACTTTTTAGATGGTTAATCTATGGTGCATAGAGCAGAAATCATTTTAAAGATTTTTTTATTTAACCTAGTTCTAGTTTGACTTTTGACAGTCTTATAATGTTAAGGCAGTGAGGTGTTTTTATAAGTTAGTAAAAATTTTATAATTATTGTTAATTATGTTTTAGTGATGACTTTTTACAAAGAATGTTAAAATATACTTATTAATATACTGGTGATTTTGTAATAATTCATTTGGAATACATTTATTATTACAGTCCACCTATGTTGTAGGTTTAATAATTAATTTTCGTATAAACATATTAAATAATTTTATATTATTTGCAATAAATGACAGTTTTAACGCATTGTGTTATCGGGTTTTTGTGTTGTTAATACAAGTAATTATGTTGTACAAAAGCTTTTTAATATCTTGTATGTTGTATGGGGATAGGCTAATTTTAAGTTAACCTTTTACATAAGACGTTTTATTTCTAATGTCAACTTAAAATTCTTGGCTATATTTGGTTATTCAAGTAAGTTAATTTTAATAATTCACAGTATTAATGGATCGGTAAATGTGTGTTATACTTGTTGTAGTGATTTAGTTAAGAAATCTATCCAAATCTGATACTACATTATGTACCTTATTTTGAAGCAATTAGATCATATTTGATGTCCATAGACACTTTTAAAGTACCAAACTAGGTAAATGTTTACTTTAAGTTGGCGCTGTATTTTTTGGATTGTATTTTTTTATCGTCTACTACATACCTTACTTCATAAGAATAAATAATGCTTTCCTTGTGCCAATAACTATTTTTCACTAAAAAACTTCAATTTATAAACTATCAAATTGAGGGGTTTATAGGTTACACTTAATTGCATAATAAATTATTCAGGAATAAGAATATCATATAATTTGATGATGCACCTTACACAATGACTAAGCTAGATCGCTATTTCATGTCAGGACAGGTTTGGCCAGGTGGCTATATAACAACCAGGCTAAACCTTTCCTATGTTTAATGAACTTAAAAAGCACTATTTTTCACTGAAAAATCACAATCTAAATTTATCAAATTGAGGGGTTTATAGATTACACATAATGGCAAGACATAATAGGAATAATAATATCGTATGGTGTGACGCATGCACATTACACAATGACTAACCTAGATCGCTCTATTAACCTGGCTAAACCTTTACATACGTTTATGCTTACTTTTTTTACCCTGACAAGTTTGGTCAGGTAGCTATATATATATATATATATATATATATATATATATATATATATATATATATATATATATATATATATAATACACACCTGGCCAAACCTTATATACATATATTATATAAAACCACCTGGCCAAACCTTTCGTAAGTTTATTGAAGTTAATAATTTGAAATTAGATCATGGATAAAATCTGTGATCACGGATATTATAGATTGAAATATGTTTAATAACATGAGACGTAAAAGTGAACATTTATCATTATGTCTTACAAGCCTAACCTATAAATACGAAGATTTGATAGTTTTTTAGGTACTTACGTATTAACGCCACCGCAGCAGAAGTTGCGCTAGTGCGCATGCGCCAATAAAGAGCAAACTGGTTTAAGGGAAGCAGAATTCCATTTTTTTCAGCTTTGAGATTCATATACTTTCATTTTATGATTTGTCGCAAAAATTTTAGGCGTAGTATGGCGGCACTTCACTTTTAAAGCTCATGTTTATCCATGATCTAATTTCAAATTATTAACTTCAATAAACTTACGAAAGGTTTGGCCAGGTGATTATATATATATATAAGGTTTGGCCAGGTAGCTATATATATATATATATATATATATAGCTACCTGGCCAAACCTGTCGTGATATATAATTATATCGCAAAGTAAGCAAATATTGGCGCATGCGCATTAGCAACTTCTGCTGCGGTGGCGTTAATACGTAAGTACCGTTTTTTATTGTGATTTTTCAGTGAAAAATAGTGATTGGCGCAAAGAAAACATTATTTATTCTTATGAAGTAAGGTATTTAGTAGATGAAAAAAATAAAATCCGAAAAATATGGCGCCACCTTAAAGTTAACATTTACCCCAAACTCTACTAGTTCATTCTAAAATAAGCAATATAAAAGTACAAAATCCAGGTGTGTTGAGGTTTGTACGTCTGCCTACGTTAATACTATGACAATGTTTGTCAAGTTAGTGAATGTCTCATTGCTCGATGTTTAAGTTTATCCACCAAAATAAGTCTGGTTAGGTGGCTATATATATATATATATATAGTGGCTTGCCAAACTACATGTCAATTACTATAATATATTTTATATGGTAAGGAGTAATTCCGGTAATTATGGAATGTACATGCCTGTTGAATTTAGTGGCAAAAAATCATGAAATCTGTTACTAATGATTTGAAAGAATTAGCATTATATTTGATGTCGGAAGACACTTTTGAAATACCAAAATACAATAGATTAAAAGAAAATGATAATTTTAAAAATAAGAATTCCTGGTATGCTTAAGTTACTACATGTGTATGTTGATTCATATTACAACGTTAGTCAGGATACTGAATGTCTTATCGCTTGATGTTTATGTTATGACTACATTGGTAAATATATTTTTCCGCAAAGTTTCTGTTAGTTAGGGCCTATATGCTTTGGGGTACATTACTGTCAATGAGGGGATGTCCACAATATTGCAACATATATTTAGCCTATTTAACATGATAATTATTAATGTCTAAATTAGGTCTTTGTTTTTTATTGGCTCTGGCTAGGTTCAGGGGCGGCTCCAGGATTTATTTTTTGGGTAGGCCAGTTTAGGGGTGTCATGACTATAGCGGGGGACCTGGATAAATACCGCCTAAGATAAGGGGGGACTGCTTATTGAAGATAAAAGCATACACCACACTGTTAATTTTAAAACTATGGAGCCAGGTGAACTATGAAAAATAAAAATATTTTTGTTATTTTATGATATGTAATATATTTTATTGCCTATAAGTGTCACAAAAGTAGTTGTTGAGAAATAATATTTAAATCAAAGTAAACGATACAGCTCGTTAATACACCTTAAATCGGTAATATGTACATTTAGGCGTGTCACCGGCTGAAAACCAAATAAGTTGGGTAGGCCCAGGCCTACCCGCTGGAGCCGCCTCTGGCTAGGTTACTATATTGTTACTTGCCCAAACCGTTGTTTCATTACTGTTAATTCTAACAATGTTCTAATATTAGGGTGGCAGTTCCGATGATTTGTGCATCACGTAAAGCATTCATATAGGTAGGCTTCTTACTTCATACGTAAGTTTTCATTGACATTATTTTGATTTGTTTGAGAAATAACGATATTTTAATGATTTTTTAGACTTGAAACGTGTATATCGATGTCAAAAAAATCTGATTAATTACAAACAAGGTAAATAGTCTAACGTAGTAATTTATATTAACATAGGCATTTGTAACCTGACCTGGATTTTGTTGGAAAAGTGTCTTCCAACATCAAATATGATCTAATTCTTTCAAATTAAAGTAGATAGTAAACGATTTCTTGATTTTTCCATTAGTTTAGTAGAAAATAATAATTGTAAAGGTACAAAATTCAGGTGAGATTACGAATGCCGACATTAATATAAAATACTATGTTAGAATATTTATCTTGTTAGTCATTAATCACATGTTTTTTATTATAACAGCTGAGATAATAGAATTGAATCGAATGGAATTACTTAATGTATACCACGAATGTAGAATTTTGAAAAAATATATAAAATTAATTTATAATAAATAATATAAAGGATATATTAAGAAATTTAATATCAGTATACCAAAATTGAAATAATTAGAAAGGAGGAGGTGAAGTGTTAATTGTTGTCAAATTTAAAACAATATGTCAATAGGCTTTCTAGATAGGGCACTATTATATTAAGAAGTACCGTAAAAGAAAGATGATATTTGCCGGTCAACAATTGGGATTCCCATTCTTTCTCTCATGGAAGGTACATCATTTTTCTTTGCTGATGTAAAAAAAATAAAATTAGATTTTGGGAGATAAAGTAATATGCAGTGAAATATCAATATTTGTTAGAAGAAAAGGAAGAATGAAAAAACTGATAGGCTAAGTATTTCATATGTTAGAAATAGGATTTTTATTGACTTGTAATATTTCATCTCACAATCATAACAATTTATTATTTAAAATAGGCATAACAACGAGTAGACAATTTGAACGTGTAAGTAGGGTTCAAATACTGCTGGAATCTTATAAACAGACACACGGCGAACTCTATTATCGGAAAACTGCAACTACCAACTAGGCCTAAAGCAAATGATAGTATTTGATTACGACCCACCAAAAATGCACGGAGTACTTTTTATTACAAGAAATAATTTATAAACAACCTATACCACGATAATCTCCAATAATTTTCCTATCGAACGATACCATGTTCCACATAAAACTTAATCGGGAATACCATGAAATAATTATCTAAAATCGGCTGACCGTGCGAAAATGAGAGAATTGCCATGATGTTACCGTATTGAATTTAAGATTACTACGGAACCAAATAACGTAGAGAGATGGGAAATATCTCAAAATTTAGCCCATGAAATGCTACATCTAATTTAATTAACACCTCATCCCATAAATAAGCCAGACGATTATGAAAATTCCGAGAATATCGAAACATCTAGGCCAAAGTTAAATCAACAATAAATCATGCCCTTGTCGATTGTGATTGGTCGATGAACATATGATGCAAATCTGTTTAGCATACTATTTATCGCACGCCGTATTTAAGTTAAGAATAACAATGTAATTAGTTTAAGTTTTAAAGGAAACATTTTTCAAACCAGTTAGTAAAAGATTCTAAATTAATTATGATATTTACATATGATAAACCAAAATTTCTCACTCATCACGAAAGTAACTACAAAGATTAATCCGCAACTATTATTGTTAAAACCAATAGAAGGTCGACTTTCACTAGCATGGAGCGCCAACAAACGAAAGACGAAGCTGGATTCAAAATAATTTGAGACTCGACGCTGAGCTGCGGGATGAGATAGACACTTTGACGGAGGACTAGGCCTGGACAAGATTTGAACCAATTTTGAAGAGAGGAATTAGTTTGATTTTAATGTGTGCGAGTTAAACATTGAACAGTAAAGAAATCTAAAGTCAGGAAGTTTATTTATTAAATAAGAAGAATAAAAAAACTATATCATTTCAGAGACACAGGACTTGGGTGAGGTTAAACCATTACCATAGTTTCACAACATTGTTTTCAAAATTAACTAAATTTTATTCACTTTTATGAATATTAACTTTTCAAAAATTAAAAACCAAATTTATTAAATCACTTTATATTCTTAAGCATTTATGAAAATATTACTAGCCTAAGGGTGAGAGGGGTCTAGTCAGCATGAGTGCCCCTAGCCCGAGATTAAGATTACTTGTAAACAGAGACAAAAGATAATACTTACATATTGATAATTGTTTGAATACATTAAGGACCTCGTGAAGTACATAAACTATTTAATCTAATTTATAATATAAGAACCCGAGAATATATGAACGATAAAATCAAAACCAATATTTGGATGTGCCAAAGACTTCAAATGGGTGATTGTAGTGAAAATTATTCTATTGTAATAGATTATTCCAATTACAGTAATAGAAAGTTTGGAATCATTGAACATTCTAAGATATTAATTAATGAAATGAACAATTACATAGTTTGCAAATACTATTTATTATACTGAATTTCTGAAAATAAAGTTCATTAAATGTTTTATTAATTCTAAAGAAAGAGTACTTATTGCTAGCTGGTAATTTAATTAAATACTAATAATTAATAATACAGCCTTTCTATATTGGATATCAAGTAAGTTTAATAATAAAAAATAAACAAATATATTACAATTTGGCACTCCAATGTGAGGGCAAAGTTATCGTATCTTAATTTACTAATATCTTTTGTTAAGTATATTTACAAATTTGGCGACCAACGTTTGGGCTAGACAACTCTCACCTAGAATAAATATTTCCTTAAACAAAATCAACTAGGTTAAGGATAATTAAATAATATAATTGTTAGATATAAGTTGTATATATAGTATAATTGAAAATGGAACCAGAACATAGTTACAATTTGAGGACGACGAATAAATGGGGAAAGAAGCTGCGGAAAACGAAGGAGTTGCCTAGTGATAATACTGACCCTGCCGAACATGCGGACGAGGAGACTATGGGCGAAACGCAGGAAGGGACGCGTATCCTTCATGAGGTGATACATCAAATCCACCCCCTTGGAACGATCTTTTTCAATATATGCGCGACCTACACCACAAGTTGGATAGCCAGGAAAAGAACTTCAAAGATTTAAAATCGTACCAAGAGAGATATTTCCTTGAAATCACACCAGGAAAAACACAAGGACGAAATTATGCAGGAGATTAAAACACAGTAAGCTGAGTTAAGATCCGAACTTACGGAACAAAGCCGAGAGCTTCGGAGCGAGTTCCAACAGCAGCTGACGCAGCAGATCGAATCCATGAAGGAGTAGATGAAAAAGCAGAGGGAAGAGGTTATTGATGAAAGCCAGCGATACACAGACGATTCTTGCCGCCGAGTAGGAGAAAAGATGGACATTGCTACCGTCCAGACCAACCAGCGGATCGACAACCACGACCAGGAGATCCAGCGGATGAGCAAGGAAGTGGAGCAGCACCATCTTCAGCTTGTCCACCTGAAAGATGAACGGAAACGTAGCCAGGCGATAGGCCCGACGCAGATCCATGTCACCTGCGGAAGAAGTGGAGTCCACGGACCGGAAGGGAGCATACCAAAGTTCCATGGTATGGAACATAACCCTACAGAAGGCTTGAGAAGGATCGGGAAGTATCTGGAGAGAAGGAGACACCAGATGACGGAGACGATGACAAACATTTTGGAGATATGCTGGAAGCACACGCCGCCCGATGGTTTTCACTTATCAAAACCGACCTACATAGATGGGAAGACTTTGAAGAGAACTTCATTGCCAAATACTGGAGCCGTGACGTACAGAGAGGGATCCGACAAAGGATGGAAGTTGAAAAGTTCAGACCGAACGGGAAGCTTACTAGGGCCGAATATTTCACAGAGTGAGTGATTACGTTACGGGCGATGCAACCACCATTATCTGAAGTGGAGATCGTAGACCTGTTGGCGGAGCACTTTGAGGACATGGTACAGGACGCGAGACGAGTTCAAAGTGTCAGGACCGTCAAAGACTTCGAGTCACTGCTGCAGAGAGAGGATGTTAAGGACTCCCACTATCAGATGCGAAGGATGAAGGCCGCACCAACTACCTCACGCACACCAACAACATCACAACCGTATGACAGGAGAGGCGACTTCAGACAACCAGGATATCGACAACCTCCAATGAACAGGGTACAGAACCAGAACTCGCAGTTCCAGTTCTGACCAAGACAACCGGCATACCACAGACCTGAACCACCACATCACAACGGAGGAGGACTGCATTTCCAACAGCACCGGAACCCAGAATGCCCATATTAACCACGGCAAGTGCAGCAGTACAGACCAGACAACCCCATATGTCCATCGCCGAGGAATGTTCGACCGCCGGACACGAGATATCCGACATGCGAATAGGCGAAAGTATGCCACACGATAGCGAAGCGCTTACGAGGAAGTTCACCTATGCAAGAAGACAGGAAGACTGATAAGTCGAATCAGGAAAACTCCTGAGCACAGGACATATCCCCGGCCACGACGTAAACACCGAGAGCAATAGTAGGAAGGACTACGCCACTCTCAATGGTACCACTCCTGTGCCACATACCAACCTCGGAAATAATAGGCCGCAAAGATACATAGAAAACAATAAACTTCACATAAACGACACATCTTCCAACTATATACTCTTACATAATTTATATTGTTATAAATCATTTCTACTTAAAAAGATGACAGCGAGATAGACGAAACCGTACATACTGAAATGCACAAATGCCTACAAATACAATTAAAACTTGGAGGAATATATATAAATGCTTTGGTTGATACGGATAGCAACGTGACTTGTTCAGCAGAAACGTGGTTCCGAGAAAATATACATAGACTACAAATGTTCGAGGAATTGCCCACCACAAACCTGCGAATTAAGACAGCAGTAGGACAAGCAAATAAGCGAATCAATAAAATCCTAATGCTGGAAGCTACAATTAAAGGAATAAAATTCAATATTCAAGCTATATTGGTGCCACATTTATCACCGACATGATATTAGGAATCGATACGATCAACATTTTAGAGATGGACATTAATTTCAAGACTAAACAAATCAAGATAAATATAGAAGATCAACAGTTAGAATTGGAATTAGAGGAAGTTACACAAGAAGGGATATTATGTCACATAAACTCCGACGAATATAATTACGACGAATACAATGAACGAATAGCAAATAATATAAATAATAATAAATATGATATCGACGAAAGTAAGAATGAATTAGGCACCACTCAAAATTACTCAACTTCAGGACTTGACGAAATTCGAAATGCAATTCACGAATACCAAAACTTAACCAAGAGCAGAAAACAAAATTATTCACGACGTTATTATCATTTCAGAACATATTTTTTGAACGACCTGGAAGATGCACTAAATATACACACACATTGAAAGTAAACACCAAAAATAACTTTCGAGGACAGAATTATCCAGTTCCTTTGGTCCACCAGGAGGCTGTGGCACAAGAGATACAAAACATGTTAGACAACGGCATTATTGAGAAGTCGCATAGCATATAAATCAACCCAATCATACCAGTAATCAAGAAATCAGGAGCATTAATGTTCGATGAAATGAAACTATTTATAAGGTAAACACCTGACAAATTTAAATTGACTGTCAAAATTAAAATATCATCAAGAGACTAAAATATTTTATTAATGCACTTTTAAAACTCATTTGAATTTAGAAAGGGACTAATTTATATGTAAATCAAAATAATTGAATTTAACTTTCATAACTTAAATTACTAAAACTGAAATTTTATAAATAAATAAAATACTAATTTAATTATAATAGTTAATTAAATAAGCTAGCTAAATGTATATAATGATAACTAAAATTTATGCAAATATATTGAAATAATTTAAATAACCTATAGTAATTCCGAGAGAGAGAGAGAGAGAGAGAGAGAGAGAGAGAGAGAGAGAGAGAGAGAGAGAGAGAGAGAGAGAGAGAGAGAGAGAGAGAGAGAGAGAGAGAGAGAGAGAGAGAGAGAGAGAGAGAGAGAGAGAGAGAGAGAGAGAGAGAGAGAGAGAGAGAGAGAGTTCTCAAGAAATTTGTAATACATAGAAATAAAATTAAAAAAAGTTTAAAATTTAAAAATGTGTATATAAAACTTAATTTGATAGAGTGAAAATATAAATAATAACTACTTCCTATTGACGACTGGTATGAATTGATGTTCTACTCGGACAGTAACTTTATTTCTCTCAATTCATTATGTAGGCCTACTACAACTGTCCATTCTTCCTCCTACTGGCAATTTAATAAGTTTTTAATTACTGATGAAAAGTCAGTTTTATAACAATTGCATGACTGGCAAATGACTTTTAGCATCCTTCGCTGCTTCATCTGCTCTTGTGTTTTCCTACCG
This sequence comes from Aphrophora alni, assembly GCA_963513935.1. Taxonomy (NCBI): domain Eukaryota; kingdom Metazoa; phylum Arthropoda; class Insecta; order Hemiptera; family Aphrophoridae; genus Aphrophora; species Aphrophora alni. Next base: position 97,926,190 of record OY740766.1, read on the forward strand.
AGTTACCACGCATAATGACATTGTGCTTCTTAAATATTGATGGTCTTCTGGATGAGTAACAATAGACCTATAATCAATCTGTAAATGAATAAAGGATATAAAAATATAACAACCCTGAATACACATACCATGTCAGAATTTTATTACAGTATGTTTTTAAATCAGATAATGAGGAATCCAAGAAAGTCTTTGATCCAATAATAGACCCAACAATCTAACAGTTGTAGAGATTTGTGTGTTTCAAGAAGAAATAACACAAGCTGATGATTATGTTCAAGACGACTAAAGGCAATACATTCCATTTTAAAGCATAAAACTTAAATCCTGCCCATCTTGATCATGATTGTAGTCTATTATAACCAACTGGAGGGCTCATTCAGTTATTGCACTACCTCGAGTCACCACATATAAAGCACAGATGATAACAAATAGAGAACTGCAGACATAGTCACACTAAATACACCACTCTACAAGTGACATCATTCTATAAATAAAAACATTCTGACAAATTAGAAATTCATACCTATTAGATCAGTTGTTTCTCTTTACATATCATTGTTTTAATTAAGAAGACTGTAAGACATTGATCATTTTCGTCCTGATACTGTTAAATAAAAAAGGAAAATTAAAAATATATTTAATATCATAAGTATTAATCTTAAAAAAGAGAAATTATTCAGAATTTTCCCATGGTATCTGTTGATAGAAGAGTTATAATAAACAATTGTAAAATATAAAAGGAAAATTGACTTTACAATGCGAAAGTCTAAAATATGATGTTTTAGGAAGTGTTTGTGTCATTTAGTTGGCAGTCTATCATGGGTCATTTTCACTTTTTGATCAATAACTTCTAACTTTAAATTTTAAGGCCGATAGTGATAAATACTGTTTTGTTTGATTAATCTTTGGTTTTGTGTGTAGGACTAAGAAAGGTTTCCGTACTTTTTATATTCACACTAGATACTTTTTATATAAAGTTAAAAAAATGTTCAATTATAATATTAATATTTACCTTTTTCTAATTATGTTTCCACTGTAAAAACCACTATAAATCTTCTCAATTTATCCAATAACTTTATATTTTTTGTAATTTTATATCTAGATGGTATGGAGTAACTATTGTGTGTCATGGCAGTTGAAGAAGGAGATGATCTGCAGTTGTTTCAACTTACAAAAGTAGCATCTGCATCAAATGTCAGTTTTACCACTTTTAGTGCAATACCAGGACGCCAACTCATAGCCTTGACTCTCCAGTAAATATTAATTTTTAGCTAATACTATAAATATTACATATTTAACAAAAATTGTATTGTAATCAAAAATTGATTTGATGATATAGAAATAAAATTGTTGAATTTAGTTTGAATGAATCTGATAAGATGTCCTCAAAAGTTCAGGTTTGAATAAAACAGACAAAATTTATAAATTAACAATCAATACTTTCATTGAATAATTTTTTATTCAAAAATAACTTCAACAATTTTAAGTTCATGATTTAAACTGATTTTTTAAACTTTAATGTAATAGCAGATATTTCTTGTTGAAACTCCATATTCAAGGATAAAATAAAGCAAAAACTTAAAGTTTCAAATATTTTAATAATATAAATGAGCTACAATTGTTTCGCTTTGCGGCATCATCGAAACAATTGTAGCTCATTTATATTATTAAAATATTTGAAACTTTAAGCTTTTGCTTTATTTTATCCTTATTTAAACTGATGATCAAGTTTCATGAAAATTTGGATTTGGGAGTAGCCTATAGACATTCTACAAAAATGATCATATGTACTTTTCATTACTAATTAATGAATTACTTGAATTACTATTTGTTATCTTTGACTTACCGCCAGCAATCCTTGATTAGTTCGTTTTTCAGTTGTACTATAACCAATGCATAGTATACTATGTAGTGCCGGCGAGGTGACATCAGTGTAAAATAAAATATCGTGTTTATTGTGCATGTGTGTTATGTGGATACTTGTATTTTGTGTTGAATGTTTTAATTAAGTATTATCACCCGACGATGGATGATAATGTCCGAAACACGTGTAGTGTAATGAGATATATGACAATATAAACTGAAAAAAGAACTACTCAAGGATTGCTGGCGGTAAGTCAAAGATAACAAATAGTTTTTCAAGCATATCCGGTGCTTTAGACTATCAATATAATTAATGAATTACTTGGTTTCCTTTTGTCAGTTATTCACCTTTTTGCATTGCTTATATTAGTAATTTGTTGATTCTAGTTTTAACTTCTTACATTTATGGATTAACTCTATGCTTGTATTGAACTCCACATCCATTGATCATATTATATTGCTTCCTTTCTTGACCCTTTAGACCACATCATATATTAGCGAATTTCTAATGTACAAATTTTAGCTACTGCGATCACTTTCATGGAGACTCATGACCATTAAATATCCACTTATCTTACCTATTGAAATAATTTTGCACCTATATATGAGCCCCTTAAAGTACAAGTGGTGTAACTCCATTTTTTGTTTTTTCTGAGTTAGAGATTGTATCTTGTTCAGATAAATTCATTCTGTTAACTGCACACAAGGTGTAAGTTGTAGTTGGTATATCAACCGCATAGGTAGCAGCACAAGTTTATGCAGTCAGTGGCACGATCTGTTGGCTGACAACGCAAGTGGTGTAGTTTGGAGTTACACCACTAGTACTGTAACTTTGTTCCATAGTTGATGTTTCTCTTTATTTCTGTAAGATTATAGAGTGTTATTAAGTTGTTTGATCATTAAGTGTGGTTTATAATGAACTCCAGTGATGAAGAGAGTGTTGGTACACCAAGTATTTTGGCTGATAATGGATCTGAAGATGAATATTTGCCATCAGACTCAAACATATCTTCTACTACTGCAGGTAAGAGTTGTTTATATACCTATCTTATTTTTTGCTGATTTTCCTTAACTATTTAAAGATTACCATGTTTTTAAGCTTTCATTATTACAAAATTTTGTAATAAGGGTAGCTATAGAGCCAAAACATATTATATTTGTCTAAATTATCAATGTAGTTTTCATAACCTAAAAATGGAATTGCACCACTTCTATTGTCAACACTTAGGCCTCTAGCTTGTAACCTAGATTGTATATGTGGGCGTTCTGGATGCCTTCGAAATAGTAAAAAGTATGAAAAAACCTATAACATTTAGGCCTGCCTGTTATAAACCTCTACCTGTATGATTATAGAATTCATACGTTAACAACTTTTACAAATTTTTCTTAAGCCTAGTTTTGCAAGATTTACTAACGAAAACCTTTTGTTTCAGAAGATGATTACCACGAACACAGCAATGAAGAAGAAAGTGAAGCAGATGGAAATGAAGCAGAATCAAATGTAGAAAATAAGCTTAAAAGATATCGTAAAAGAAAAGTAAATGAATCGAGACAAGCACAAAGAAAAAGAAAACGTAACTCAGGTCAGTCTTACTCAACAAGGAAAGAGAAAATTGTTTCTGAAAAACAATTTAGTAACCCCAATTGCAATTGCAGGAAAAAATGCTTTCATAGAATTTCAGAGGAAGCAAGGAAATCAATTTTTGAGTTATTTTGGAAAATAGGAACCTTTTCTGCTCAAAATGCATTAATTTGTGGCCTGATAAAACAAGAAAAACCAAAACGACATCGGCCAACAACTAGTGCAAAAAATCAAAAAAAGACTACTAACATTTTTCATGTGACTGTTGATGCCAAAAGTGAAGTAGTATGTAAAAAGTACTTCCTAGAAACTTACTTAAATATCGGATGGTAGAATGACTCGAGCCTTAACTAAGGTAAACACTGGAAAGCCTCCAGGTGAAGATAAACGAGGCAAGAAAGTTCCTGCTAACAAAACTCCTGAAGAAAAAATGATATTAGTAAGAGAACACATTTCATCCTTCCCCTCTTATCAATCACACTACACTAGAACCCACAACCCACACAGAAAGTATTTGTCAGAATATTTGAACATACGATTGCTCTATAACTTGTACAAAGACCAGGTTGTCAGTCAAGGAAAGCAGCCTGTGGAAGAGCACATTTATCGTAGAACTTTTAACAATGAGTTTAATTTCCACTTCCATGCCCCACACAAAGACACGTGTGTAAAGTGTGATACTACAAAAAATAAACTCAAACATTGCACAGATGTAGAAGAAAAAGCAAGGCTTCAGCAGAACCACGAACTGCATCTAAGAAAAGCAGAAAAAGCCCGAGAGTCAATGAAAGCAGACTGCGAGAAATGTAACGATTCGTATTACGCTTTTACATTTGACTTAGAGAAGTCTTTACCATTCCCGAAACTCTCTTGCCAGCTGGCATACTACAAACGCAACTTATACGTTTATAATTTAGGTTGTCATGAGCTGTCATCAAAGTTAGGATTCATGTATTGTTGGGATGAAATAACTGGATCTAAAGGTTCACAAGAAATAGGTGCTTGTCTGGCTAAACACATTGAAAACAGAGCCTCAGGAGCAAATCATGTAGTTATGTACAGCGATACCTGTACAGGTCAGAACAGAAATTGGAAAATTGCAATGACATTAATGAAAGTTGTTCAAGGTGAAGACAACAACATTGAAGTAATAGACCAAAAGTTCATGCAAAGTGGACATTCCTATCTCCCTAATGACTGCGACTTCGCCTCAATTGAAAACTTCAGCAGGATGCAGCAGATTTTTACTCCTAATGATTGGTATCAGGTCATAGCTAGGTCAAGGAAAAAAAATCCTTTTCATGTAACTGTTATGTCACACAATGACTTTTTGTCAGTTGAAAACCTGTTACAAAATATCACTAAAAGGAAGAAAGACACTGAGGGACATCCTGTGTCTTGGTTGAAAATGCAGTGGATTCGGTACCAGAAGAGTGAACCATTCACAATCCTTTTCAAGGAAACTCTTTCTGAGGACATTGAATTTTCGAAGTTGAATATCATGCCAAGTGCTAAAAAAGGACGACCAGTCAACATCCGAAACATCGTTCAGATGAAGCTCTACACTGGTCCGCGGCCAGTAACAAAAGAGAAGAAAAAAGACATAGAAGATTTATTGCAATTCATCCCCCCAGTTCACCATCATTACTATGAGAGCCTGGTTACCAGTGTAAATGCCACTGACATTGGTCCACTACTTGAATTAGATGGAAGCAGCGATTATGAGTAAAAAGTTTATGTCATTTGAGTTTTTTTTAGTGTTAATAATACATGTTTTTTCCAGTTTATTAAAAAAAAACTTGTTTTTTATTATTATTTTCATTTTTTTATTATAATTTTTTTATAATTACATTATTTTTTATTATTGTATTTTAGTTAATAATACAATAGATAATTTTTTCAGTTGATAATACAATGTTTTTCTGCAATGTGTGTTTTAATAATCAACATTAATCTTAACCCATTAACAGCACAAGTGGTGTAACTACATTTAGGCCTATGTACACTGATAATGACTTGTACAAATTTCTAAAAAAAGAATAATTAAGTTACTACATTAATTTTTAATGACATTTATGAAAGAAAAACAAAAAAGTGTACACCACTGATTTTCCTATAATGATTCTAACATAACATTAAATATCTCAAAACAAGAATAATGTGAGTTACACCACTTGTACTTTAAGGGGCTCATATATATATATTCACTTTTTTAACATATGGTGTAAGAATTGTATGGAAAGGCATAGTAATATATATTATAAATTATATGTGTATTTTTATTTTCTTTATAGATTTTACAAAACATAACAACATATTATAACATATACTGTACTATATATATTAGAAGGTGGGAACTGTCTCATCAATGGGTCACAAAATCTAGAGAACCCCTTAACCTTAATCTAAATCATCCTTTATCCTTATCCCTCTCCCCACAGACTTAATTAAAATTAATTTTATAAAAAAATTGTCTGATTCAACACTATATATCCATCCTAGATTACAACAATTTAGTCTTCTTTTTATACTCTCTACTGATTGAGAAAGTGACAGTGTTACCAAATATTTCAGAACTTTAGTGTTTTATTGTATTTTCCTATTTGTGTACTGCTAGGTAATACCAAGGACCACTTTCCAAGGTAAGTGTCTCCTATCCATACAAAATCTAAACTGTATATATCACAACTTTGAAACACAATTAAGGAAAATAATTATTTTAAAGGAAAAAGTATATACTTCATATAATGGAAATAATGAGACGATTATTCAATTCCACAAAACAGCTTTAATTGCGACATATGTTTCGCCGTTAGGCATTTTCAAACAACTAAATTGAAAACAAAACAAGCCTAAACTAAAAATGTGAGACAAAGGGAAAGGTTAGAGTAAAAGGGGTTGAGAAATGACAAAAGAAAGGTCAATGATCTAACCTGTGGGATGGAGGTGGGGTGTTTTAAAAAACAAAGGTTACACAATAGGTCTCAATAGTGGTGATGAGTTAAGATATATTTGTTCATTTAATGTGGAAGTATGGTTTTTTTTAAATTCATCTATTGATTTCTAAACATTCCAGGTTATTGAGTTTCCTACTTTTTTGATCCATATGCAGAAGCTTAACGTTTAACTTAGGATCAAAATTATGTCCTGTGTCTATTAAATGATTTGCAAAATTTGAATTAGATTTGCCATACTTTCAACTGTATACATGTTCTTTAACTCTATTCTTAACTGACCTTCCGGATTGACCTATGTATTCACAATTGCAATCATTACAATGTTTTGTGGAATTGAATAATCGTCTCATTATTTCCATTATCATGGAATTCCATCATGTATCGACTGTTGTAACATTAAATTATGCTTTATATAGTTTAAACCTAAACTTCCTGCTAAAAAAATAAAATGTACAAACTTAAAATAAAAACCACTGGACAAGGAGAATGTACCTTATCATCTTTCCCTAGTCTCCCCATCCCACTTATTTGTTAAATTCATAGTCAATAGTGGACTATTGAAAATTAAACATAATAGACACATAATTGATAAACAGTTCTTATATAAGTACAATATGTGTTTACAATAACTTATTTGAGATCTGCACTTAATATTACCATTACAGAAATCTACAATAGTGTGAATATAAAAAAAAAAAAAAAGTTCTTTTTTATTCTACCTATTTCTAAACATCACATACGTTTCTTTGATTGCTTCTGATTAATTACATCTTTAAATATCTTGTCCTGTCTCATGTTATAAAAAATAATTGTTCGAACTATATTCTTGTCCCGCGCACTAATCCCATATAGCCTACTCACATTTTTACCTATTTCTAATGACAACAATTCTTATCTTCTACTTATATCTAATCACAATATACACTTTTCTGATCATTTCTCCTCATTTGTATCTTTTCGAATTTTGTTCTTTTTTTCTGTTATAAAAAATCATTTTGCGGACTATTTGGTCGTCCCCCTCCGCCTGTTGTTACTTCCCTTTTACATTCCCGCGATTTTAACTAGTGTTCTGATTTTTCAAACACATGTCTTTATTTTACAACTAATGAAACTCAAAATTCACAATATTACAATTGGTAAAATATCATGGTGTAGAAATTTCAACATAGAATTATCAACATTTTGAGCTTCCAATCATGTATTGACTATTTCTAATAGGTTTGTAATAGACAGCTCGTTTGGTTCACAATAGTACATTCAGATAGACAAATATATATATTTTTGACTCAACAGCACCAAAAATATATTTGAAAGAAAATTATAAATTGTTTGCAATCTGAAGATTGTGTGTATAGTAGAACAACAACAAAAATGAGAAAAAACCTATCATTTTAAATAATATGACAAAATTATGTTTGGCAGTAAGTTTGTCCTATTATTTAAACTGAATGCAACCCAAAATGCTTTCACTATGTTTACATTTCCCCCTTTTTTTTCTTTAAGGTAATCATAAGTTTATATTATTATTAACACTTTATGTTAATATTATTTTTAATTTTTAGGTGTGGCAATGTTTTGTTATATTCTCCTCCTACTTCAGGAGCACAAGGTGCAGTTCGGTGTATTCCTTGGTTTGAAGGGTCCAAGAAAAACATTCAAGCTGCCACTTTTGACCCTACATTTGGCATATGGCTACTTGTCGCATGTTAGTAAAGATTTTTTTTTTTTGTAAATTAATACAATCATTTTTTTGTAAATTGTAAGTACAGTACACATCTTCTATTTATTTTATTATATTCATACTTAATTTATTTTTTTAAAACAGTTTTTATGAGAAACAGGTTAAAAATGTAAGAGATACATTGCCAAATCCTATTAAAATGTAACCTGCTACCATTTTGGAAAGGTTAAAAAGATTTCAGATTTTTTAAATTTTTTATAGAGAATTTGTCTTTTAATAATAATATACTTTTTTACTGATACTTTTATACTATTTCAGTGATATACAACAGAATGAAGTTTTATATTTAAAGTTTTCATATCAGGGTTGCTTCAACCTTCCCTTGGTTTAAAATGTAATACTCCACTTTTTTAGATAGGGCTTCTGCTATGAAATATCTAAATTTACAAATTGGTGTAAGAACTAACTCATGAGAAAACTGGGTGGTAAACAAAATGTATGAGAAGTTCTGGTCAACAAAATATAGTAATGGATTAATAATAGCTTATACACCTTTTGTACTTATGTATAATTTTTTGTGATTTCAGTGTAAGATTTGATTTTAATTTACCAATATCATTTTAATAACAAAAATAGTCATACTTGTTTTAATTTAACCACAATCCATATTGTTACATTTTTACTTTAGTCTGAATCAGGACTTAGGCGATTTTACTCAAATTAAATTCAAAACATACTTTGCTATTTATACGATTTCTCAAGAGCTTGTACTTGGTTTTTATCAATATTTATCTAAATAATAGAAAATAATTCTTACATCAGTGAATGAGTTTGTTTTGTTTCTTTTTGTTAGGTTTTGATGGTTCACTTCACATAGTTCCCACTTTGTTTCCATTACAAAACTCAAATGCCAGTTTGGACAGTCTGGATTGTGATTGGTCATTTGAGGACATAACATCATTACCACCTCTTTGTAGTGGAGGAAAGCTCAATGATCTGGTACCTACTGCTTTAGCATGGTGGGACAGATTAGATTCTGAAGGTAGATGTAGGTATGTATTGGTCATTTGAAGACATAACATTATTACCACCTCTTTAAAGTGGAGGATAGCTCTATGATCTGGTACCTACTGCTTTAGCATGGTGGGACAGACTAGATTCTGAAGGTAGATGTAGGTATGTATTGGTCATTTGAGGACATAACATCATTACCACCTCTTTGTAGTGGACGAAAGCTCAACGATCTGGTACCTACTGCTTTAGCATGGTGGGACAGACTAGATTCTGAAGGTAGATGTAGGTATGTATTGGTCATTTGAAGACATAACATTGTTACCACCTCTTTGAAATGGAGGATAGCTCTATGATCTGGTACCTACTGCTTTAGCATGGTGGGACAGACTAGATTCTGAAGGTAGATGTAGGTATGTATTGGTCATTTGAGGGCATAACATTATTACCACCTCTTTGAAATGGAGGATAGCTCTATGATCTGGTACCTACTGCTTTAGCATGGTGGGACAGATTAGATTCTGAAGGTAGATGTAGGTATGTATTGGTCATTTGAAGACATAACATCATTACCACCTCTTTGTAGTGGAGGATAGCTCTATGATCTGGTACCTACTGCTTTAACTTGTTGTGATAGACTAAATTCTGAAGGTAGATGTAGGTATTTATAATATTCATGAATGTTGGAGGAAAAAGAACCAGCCAGGGAATTTAAAAGAGAATCTGGGAATTTTTGTGTTAACATATATTGTTTTATAAGGTGCTTAATTTGAAATAATTTCAAAATTAGCCTCTTTTTTATAGAAACCCCCAAATCAAAATGAGATCAATCATTTAGAAAATTCATTAATTTTTTGATAATTTTTATGAAATTCAGTTGGTCTAGATTCTTGGGTACCTAAATTGAGAAATACAATAGAGAAAATTTGGAAGTATTTTTGTACTTTCCCTTGTAATGTGTTGCTAGGGGGTTTGTGGAAGAAAAAAAATATATAATGGCGGGAATAATAAATTTTAAATAAATACATATTTAATACAGAATATGTCAAACATATATAACCAATTTTAAGCCACATATTAAACTAGTTTGTAGTAAATAAATATACTAAAATCCAGAATAGAGATAATAAATCTAGTATGTCAATACTAGGTAAATTCAACGACCCAAGCAGCATGAATTAATCACCTGAATAAAAACAGTGTTTCAAAAGATATACATTGATGGTTTTTAAATTTGTTTGGGTTTTCAATTTACTTATAAAGGGTTGAAATTTTATTAACAGTTAAAATGCTCAAGTAGTTCATAAAATTAATAAATACTTCAATCAAAAGCCGCAACAGCATACTAGCAAAATATTATTTCGGCATACCGTAAATCGTGTTTGAAACCAATATCTGAGAAGCGAAGGGTGATTGGCCTCTGGATTGAGTGTGCATCTCCTGCTCCTTGAATAGACTGATCCACCAGCTACTGTCAGTGTTGTCAGTCAGCTGCTGCTGTGCGGTGTGCCTTGTTTGCAATTCATGTGTTCAGCAGTCCAATCAATTTGATATTTGATGGATGTGCAATGTAATTAAGTGTTATTTATAATCAACTCAACTATATCTCATAGAATTAAGGATATGTCTAATGATATTGAGGAAACAGTCATTACAAAAATAAAGAATACCAAACACTTTGCTATTCAATTTGATGAAAGTACACACGTGACTAAATGTCCAATACTGCTTGTAATTGGAAATTACCTATATAAAAATGTGGTTGAAGAAAATCTTTCACAGTGGTATCTACTGCTAGAAACAAGGAAAGGATCTGATATATTTAATGTCATTGATGGGTATTTTATTGAAAATATATATCATGGACAAATTACTGTGGTCTATCTGCTGATGGAGCATAATCTATGTCAGGCTGTTATGGTCTTCATGGTTGTGTGAGATCTATATATGCTGAACTTCAATGCTGGATCCACAAACAAAGCCTTGCCTGCAAAAACCTATCTAATGTTTGGTTTACTTATCTGATATTTTTCAACAACTCAATTAGCTACATCTGGGTCTTCAGATAAGTTCAATCACAATCTTCAGAGTATCAGATAAGATAGAATTTATGAAAAAAAAAAAAAGATTGAGTTTTGGAGGTCTTGTATATTCTTCAGAGTCAGACAGAAGTATTTGAGACTGAATGATTTTTTGAAAGAGAATGAGTTGCAATTCTCTGATGGTGTTTAGTTGCAAATATGTGAGCACTTAAAGGGATTAAAATCATCATTTTCCAAAGCTTGAAGAAAGTATTGACTGAATTAGAAATCCTTTCTCTGAAGAGAATTTTCAATCAGTACAGTTGGACGTTGCAGAAAAAGAGAATCTGATTGAAATTTCTACTGATAACCCTTTGAAATCAGCTTTGAAGAAGAACTTCATTGACTTTTGGTTGTACCTCATTAGTGAATATGAACGTCTGTCTGACCTGGCAATTAAGGTTTTTATTGTCTTTCCCATCCACAGAACTGGTAGAAAGAGCTTTTTCGTGCTACACATTTATAAAAAAATAATACAGAAAGAAGTTGGATGCTGCCTCAGATATAAACTATACTTGTCTTCTTTTGAACCTAGCTTTAAAAAAATTTGTGCAATAAAACAAGGACAGGGCTCCCACTAATATAAATTGACAAAAATATTAGTAAAAGAAGTGACACAAGTGTTTACAATTTCAAATATTTTTTTCTTTATAATTATAATAAAACTAATAACAGAACTATTTTTCATTTTTTTTAAAATTAATAAAGTACTTTCTGTTAAATTTTATATTTAGTACTGAAGTGTTTAAAATGTAATCACAAAATATAGTACTCATATAATTTTAAACTATATTTATTGTTAACCTTATTACTGTACTGATTTCTCATTACTGATGCTTGACTTCCTAATTCCTGAAAAGAAGTTGGTATGAGGTGCGCAACTGTAAAAAGGTTGAGAACCCTGGTATAAGTGTGATGCACAAAATTTTTAAATTGTCTAAATTTCTGTTGGAACATCCGATGTATGATATAAATAAAATCCTTAGTGCAAACATTGTGTTTGATGCCAAATTAAATGTAGTAGCTTTGTAAGACAAATATTGTTTCATCTTTGTGTATTAACATTACTAACAAAGTGTATTGTATGTCTTACATATTTAATGAATTAAAGACATGATAATAATATATATCATGTGAGTGGACTCACAAGTATCCGGTTTCTGGCAACATGATAACTTATTGAATGTTGCAAGTGTTACAGAAGAGGTAAGCCTTTTGTTTATTTTTACTCACTTTGAAAGTGGGATTCTCTTGGATATAGTCACATTTGTGCTCTGTTTAATTTCTAAAAAGCCTTTTAATATTTGTTTGCATGGAGTATAAATTGTTGTGATCTTGTGAGTTTTGTATATTAATGTTTTTTATTGTGAAATGGGAGATAAGGGAAAGAAGGTAGTCAATAAGTGCAATTAAATGGCTGATGCTGGTGAATCTGCCAAAGAGATTGGTTCTAAGTTAGGCATAGGAAAAAATACTGTTGGCGATAGGAAGAAAATTTTTGGAGAGATTGAAAACTGGTGTGCCAATCAAGCAAGCAGAAGTGGCATCAAAGTTAGAAAAACATTACAAATAGGCAAGCATTCTCTGGTGGAGGAGGCCTTGTATTTGTGGGGTGAGTTTTAAGTGGAGGGTTTATCCCTCTCTGGTCCCTTACTTCAAGAAAAAGCCTTTCAATTAAAAAAAAAAACAAATTGAAAGAGAAGAATTGAATGGTTCTGGATTGAATGGTTCAGTGGTTTGTTGGATCGCTGGAAGAAACTATGTGGTATAAGACAGTTAGTGGGGAAACGTCTGCCGATAAAAGTTATATTTCTGAATTTAAAAGTCCACTCTTTAACCTGATAGATAAAATAGGAATTTTTGGTGAACAGTTGTATAGATAGAATAAAACTTGAACACAAGATCTCACAAAAATTACATTTACTTAATCAAATGTGTTTCATTGATTTTTCCTGTCTCTCTTTAATTGTATTTTTAAAAAAAAAACAGTTGGCAGTCAAAATTAATTACACTACAGCACTGAATAACTTAAAACTTTCCAAACTTCTTGAAATTATTATTAACAAAAAGAAACCAGTTTAATTTAGACATAAATTGTTATAATCAATAATACTTTCATTGATTTCCATTATCTGGCTATTGTAAAATTCAGGAAAATGGAAAGTATATGTCGCTTGGGAATGGATGGATATTATTTATCGGCATAATATCAAAATGTTACATTGGGACCATCCAAGAAAATTGTAAAAGTGAGAAATGTATTTTGCTGAAACTTAAAAATTGAAGTTAACTGTATACACGGTGCTACCATACATACACCTTGTGTGGTGTCATTGTGGATTGTAGTATGAGAATGGATTAAAGTTAGGCTAGATTGCTCAGTGTGGGTTTGCCATTAAAGCTTTACATTGACATAGCCTGGGCATCTTTGTAAGGTGATTAGAACTGCGGGAAGAGGAGACAAATAATGAAGTTTATGGTTGGAGAGAGACCCGGAGGGGTTGAGGAATTTGTTAAATAATAATGTCAATTGTGTTGGAGTGACTCCTGTGATAATTGAAAGTTATGGTGTTATATTAGTTTTAAAGAACCAAAATACAACAATTTTTGTTAATTTTTCAAGTGTAATATTTAGTATTATCTTTTTTTCTCTCATATGTAAATTTATTTGTAAATTTGTATTTGTAAAGTGCAAATTTTTTCTTACAGTACCTATAACTTATACTTAAAATGAATAAATTGTGAACATATCATAATGTAATACCTTATGTTCTGTATTCTTTATTTTTCAGATTATATAATGTACATAGTTTTATTATTCTGTTTATAGGAGTATTGTAATTGTTGGCGGAAATAATGGTGAAATTATATTGGCTAATATGCTTTCTGGTTGCTTAGTAGGCAGAACTAATATTGATGGATCAGTTGCATCAATTCAAGTTTGTAAAGATGACAGCCCATTAGACTCTCCGCCTATTTTCTTACTGGTTAGTTATAATTATGTAGACTAACCTACTAATTTTAGCATTTATTTATTTTATTTATTATGTAATATTATATTGTTTCTTTTACTATTACATTACAAAATAATAAAAATACTAACACAAAATTTTTACTTATTGTTTGCCATAGTACTATGAATATGTTATTGGTTGTCTGTAGTCCGTTAGTTGTAGAGATTGCTAGAACGCTGTTTTGCTAAGAACAGTCGGCTTCATCAGGTACAGTACTAACATGTAACAAAAACACTGAAGATTATTTTAATATGTTCAGTGTTTGTGTTACGAAACAGAGTCTACAGCTAACAGACTATAGACAACCAATAACATATTTATAATAATAACATAAAATATAAATATTCTATTATTTTTTTTTTTACTTTTTCACATATGATGATTGCATATAGAGAAAGTTATGTGGGGGTTTTTTATGAATATATCCATTTTGAGGTCGCCTGAATTCAAAAAAGTGTTTTTTTTTTAAATATCTATTTCTTATGTGTAGTACTCTACAGCCCAATTTAATCAAATCTGGCGCGTGGGCATATTTTGTCCATATTGTAATGGTTTGAAAATAATAGGCTAGTAACAGGATTTACCTAGGAAATTCAACATGTTATATGCAAATATGGAAGTAATAGTCAATGTAAATAATAATTCAAGTTACAGTGAATTTAAATAAACAAAACTGATACATTAAAATTTCACTTAAAGACTCATAAATACAAATTCACTATTTATATGTGAATTATCACTGAAGATGTAAAGACACATTTAGCCTAGAAAAAAAATCATAAACATACCTAATATAAGAATTCAAAAATCATCATAATAATTTATTTGTGGGCATAAAGGGAAGATGTATATGTGTACATGATTGATTAAATAAGTATAAATTCAAATTAAAGTGAAATAATAATAATAATAATAATAATAATAATAATAAAGTGAAGTAAAACTATTAAATAAACATCTAGAAGATGAGAAGTAAGGTTATTTCTGTAACGATGGCCATAATGGATGTGGACTAATGTTTTAATAAACCAGGAATACACAGAGCGACGTCATTGGTTTGAAATCATGTTGATACAGAATTAATGTTTTAAAACTTGATTTAAGGTGAATTAATATATATATATATATATATATATATATAAATAAATATAATTAAAACAACAAATTTTTTAGTATCAACCACAATGTTTTAATAGAACATTTGTTCTATTAAAACATTGTGGTTGATACTAAAAAATTTGTTGTTTTAATTTTATTTAAAATGGAATACTACCAAGTACCTGCGGTCTCTAGCATAAATAGTATAAATAAATATGTTTAGGTATAGGTTGAAATTGTGTAATAGAGTTAAATATAAAAAATATATATATAGAGAGAGAAATTAGAAAATACTGTGTTCTGATTGGACTAAAAGAAAAAGGTGGATTGTGGTTACAGCATCAATACACCGTAATAATATTTTATGAAAAAACTGTAGTGACATCAGATTTAGAGATGTGGGACTTAAAAAAATGGTGGACGAAAGAGATTTAACTCAATGCTAAAAAAGTGTTGAACGATTTTTTTTAAAAATGTTTAAATGTTGTGAAAGTTCACGTTTTAAATTTCATGGAATAACCAGCAGGAAAGTAAGAGTTTTCCAGTATAAAATGTATGGAAGTTAAAGTAAAAAAAGAATCCATTTTATTTAAATAAAGCTAAAAAGTATAAATAATTTCAAATAATAAGAACTAATTTATTATCAAATATTAAAAAGACAGAGTTGAAATATAATGAACTTTAGTTTGAAGACTAATTAATTAATAATTAAAATAATAAGAAATATTTGACAGATGCTTTTTAGATCATGAGATATTGTAGTTAATTATTGCATGTTTATTTGTAAGGATTGAAGAGTAAAATTATATACATAGTTCTGGCTTCTGGTGTCTGTGTTGTTATTTATCCTATCTTGGATCCATGGATTCGTTAGTTGATTAGAGTTGACAGATGTGTTTGCTTTTTATCCATTAGCATTATAACACTTTTGGATATCAATCTTTTTAATTTCACCAGCACTAACTAGCCCACTTCACTACACAGATTTTAATTTTACCACATTTTACTTTTAATTATTTCTTTTTTTATCAACTGACTCTAATTATACTTTACTTTTTACTTAATTATAATCTTTTTTAATATAGGTCAAATTTTTACCACGTAATCTACATTCTGGCTTGGCTACAATTAGAATTCAAAATGTCTAACTTTCTGATTATAAATTATTTGATAATAGCCTAATTTTACAAATTCTTATATTTTACATCCTACCAGTATTTGTATGGTTTCTTACATGTTTTTCAATCCAATTTTTAATTTAGAAAAGGTTATGTGTATTCCCTACTTGTTTTTTTTTAGCTAATTCTTATTCCAATTACATTTTTGTATATACCTAAAGGTAGGTTAGCCTAATGTACACACTTTTTCAATGGATCATAGGGTACTATGGTTGGGTACTATTATTTTTGTGATTGTAGACATATCAATTTGGGTTTTCTTAAATTAGGCCTAAGTACTAAATTTGTTGTTACATGCATTAATTTTCACCTAATTTGTTTAGCAGACTAGCTTCTATTAATTTGTACCATTATACTAATTATGAATGTGTGCTAGTCCTGTTAACTATTTGTTCTTGAAATATTTACATTAATTTTCACCTTTGTATTCTTTATTTTGTTAATTTTATTGCAATTATTCATTTTTTGCTAGTAAAGTTATTAGTTGGCAACATAATTCCGCCCTCTGTGATGTCTTCATTTCTTAAAGTTTTACTCTTTGCAGCCTGGAACTTGTTACTGAAGAAATATCTTTTGTTTTTTCTTTAAACTGTTCCTAATGCTTTCCCACGGCATTTTTCTCATTTTTGATGCAGTCATTTTTATTCTACTCGGCGAGAGCCTGGAACTTTGAGTGCTGATTATCGGTCCACCCATTCTTAAGTAATTCACGTTGCATGATTTTGCATAATTTGCAAATTTTACTTTTTACATCTTTTGAATTTTCGTCTTGAATTCTCACTCTTTCTGCACACAGCGTATAAGTCCGATAACCGCGATAGAAAGATTGTCCGACTTTCCATTGTTACACTTATACATACGGTACTTATTTTCACACCTTTTCAAAACATGTTTCTGAGATTTAAAGTATTTATTCGTTGTATGATTTTAAGCATCATTTATCAATTTTATCTTTATATCTTTTTCCCTTTTCCTTTTCACTAAGGTGTTAAAGCCATAACTTGCATAATTACAATAAAAAATTATTTTTTATTCTATTTTACATTATAACTTTAAAATGTTAATTCTATACAATACATTATTCAAATTCTTCTTTATACTAATTTTATACTATTTTGAAATTTATCAATTTAAGCTAACTTCTACAATATTCATTTTTTCCCAAAAATTATCAAGAACATTTTATTCTTATTTTCTTGTGCATATTTTGAAAGTATCAATATTTTTGGTTTTTGACCAATTTTGAAAATGTTATATTTTTTATTTCAATTATATTTAGGCGTGTGTCACTTTATATGAAATTCCAGTGCTAGACATGCATTGCATACAACTTGTACTACCAATACATATCCTCCACACTAGTTATTTCCTATTTTCATAATTCATCAAATATAAGATTTGTATTGAAAATTTGCTAACACACGATTCTTCTGTCAAATTTGGTCTGTGAAAACTACAGTTACTCATGGTCATAGTACAATTTCATGGACTCGCTTCAAGCATCAAAATTAGCTACGCTTAATCCAAACCTTGCAGTAGATATATATGTATTTTGGTTTTTCGTTTTTTGACCAAAATAAAATCCCATACAACCTTTTTCCGTTATAGTACATTTTGTTAAAGAGATGAATATACACTAATATTAATCATGTAAGCAGAAAGGCTGTTATGTCAAATGTTGAAATGGAAGGAAGTTACTGCTTCTTTTATTTTTATACCAGCTACTTTTTGTCTTCAAATTTTGTTTTTATTAATTGTTGTTATTTTTTCCTCATTTATACATTTTTTGTTGTTACAGTATATTGTTAGGTCTTTTGTACTTTTGTAGAATGTTGTTGTTTTCTCTGCCTAATTGTCTACTCCTTCCTTCCCTAATGTTTGAAAGTATCCAAAAGGGAACAAAGTTACTCTTGCCAACAGCATTCCTTTAACTGTATATGTTTCATGAATGGTGCTAAACGAGTTACATTGATGACTAATTGTATCCCAAGATAAGAATTCCAAGTACAAAAGATTGATAAACAATATTTTGGATAAATTTTGCTTATATTGTCTCTTAATTTTCTTGTTTTTTAATTGTGGTACTCCTCAAAACACTGGTCTATGCACAGACCAGGCTTATCTTGGCAGGTTTCATAATAGTGGGTGGTCTTTTTATTTTTCTGAGTATTTTTCCAACACATCCTGCAAAATTTTCTCTTTAGGCTATTTCTATGTTCTCTTTCAGTAGTTATTGAAATTTTGTGTGCACTTGCTCGAAACCTTTTTTTGTTCAGGACTCTCGACTGGTGTTTCAAGTGTAGACAAAAGGGCTCTTATCACATGTAGTTGAAATCATACAGGATCATTCTTGGGCGGTACTTGTTGTACAGTTTGTGGGTATTTAAAAAAAACCATTTGCAATATATGAAGAAAAATCTTCCTATGCCAGCATAACGTTTTCCTTTCACATGGATAGTAGGACAATAGTTGGTCTGCTCGATCCACTCCACTGATGTAGGCGTTTTACTGGATGATAGGTAGTGGTTTTTGTACAACTATATTTCTTTTTGTGTTGAACACGATGTTCTCATACTCAGTGGAAATATAAGATACTACACGCTTATCCTTCCACTTGCCTATCATCACACTTTGACCATATCTAGCGATGGTTTCATCTCTTTTCAACATGGAAGACTTCACATCTTGTGGAATGTGTTTACAATCATGTCTTAGAGTACCCGTGCAATATGTCTGTTTAGTCAAAAGCTTCGAGGTCAGAGAGAAGCTATTATAAAAATTGTTCATGAAAACAGAATGTCCATTGTAAAGTTTTTTTTGAGGAGGTGTAGAACCACTTTTCCTGTGCCCTTTTCCTCCTACACAAGGGTCTGAAGATCCTGTATATGTGTGGAATTTTAAGATGAAGCCTCAGTGCTCTGTCAGTGAATATAGTTTGACACCATATTTATGTCACTTCCCCTTTATATATTTGCGAAAGTATATAAATCCAGAGAAAGCTGTTTTTCAGGGTAGTATACACTATTCATTTTGCCGTTGAAATAGTCAACTAGAAACTGTATTTTGTCCATTCTACATGTTTCGGGATGATGAGGATTACAAAAGTACAAGCAATGTAAAATATTTAGAAATCTTTCTCTAGACTAACATTTCTGAAAGATTGTAAATTGAACAAACTATCAGTTTTCCAATAATGTTACAAGCAATATATATCCATATATATATATATTCATTATATTATATTCATATATATATATATATATATATATATATATATATATATATAATATTCATATTGAATTTCCTAACCTAACTCTGTTTACTAGCTTAACATTTTAAAATCATTTACAATATTCATTAGCATAAGCTATCCATTTTGTAATTAAAGATTAGATTTAATAATTGAATTATTGTTCTTTTTTTAAAATAAATATTGATTTAATTTTTGAAATGAAATAATTTGTTTGTTTTTTACTGAAAGGATTTTTTAAACACTTTGTAAAGTTTAGATTATAAAAGGAATGTTATTTTCTATTAGTAAGTTAAGGTAATTTTAATTCCAACTAACAGATTTATTATATAAACATAGCATACTGTGCTTAATAGTTAAATTTTCAAAATTTAAGCAAGTTGTTTTGTAAATACTAACAAAGACGATGAGTAATAATTATGATTGATTTTTTCCCTGTATCAACTTAATTTTAATATTTTGTATGTTCTTTGTTTTGGTTTAAATATACATTTGAATACATTTAAATAACAATTTATTTTTCTTGGAAATGTGATATTTTAAAATGATTAACAAATAGTATTTTTAATTCAATAAGTGATTACAGATAACAAATGAAAACAGAAAGCAGTGGAAATTAGTTTTAGAAGATCGTGAAACTAGTTATTCATGGCCATTTCCTCATGAACCAACTAGAACAGATTCAACAACATCATTAATGAGGTGTGTCCTACTTGATATTTGTAAAATAACATTGTAATATATAATGATTGATTAATGATTTAAACTTTCATAAAAATATAAACATAAATTATTTCACGATTATTTTAATCTCTTTTTCTTTCTAAATAATATAAATTATTTAAATTATATCAATCTTGCTCTAAAATTTTTGTTCATTGCAATGGCAAGTTTACTAGGTAAACGAAAAATTTTATTTTAATGAAAACTGGTTATAAATTAGTATATAAAGTAATCTGACAGAGTTTTAACTATCAGCTATAACACTGAAAGTGCACAATAGTAATAATTTTTTGAGTTGAGTTTTTATAAACAAGATTTTTGGTTTAGGTATCTTTTGATTAAAGATTTTTTAATAAGTTAAAGCAGTAACTGAGTGTACATCCTTATAAGGTTAAGTTCTCAAATTAACAGATGTAATTGAATTTTTATCTAAATCACTTTCCTCTAAATATATTAATTTAAAAAAAAAAATAAAATCTAATTAAAATTCATTCTCAATCATGTTTTACTAAATCAACTAATACATATAAAAAGTAAGGCAAACAAACAAAGTCACATGAAACTACAAAACCATCCAAATCACTTACCATATGTTGTAAGCTAAATAAAAAGTTATCTCTTTTATTCTGATGGTTGAGAAAAGTAGTCTTATTAATTTAAAAGTTATATGTTTGCTTTCACTAAAATAATTGTTGGAGTTGGTACGAAGTCGACCACATTTATAATAATTATATAAATCTTGCTTTGTTTATCATTCAGTGGTGCAGGATCAGAAGAATCAGCAGGGCGGCCATCAATGACAAGTTTTCCCCTTGCAAGAGCACGTCTCCAAGGATTAAAACAGCTCTCTGTTGAAAAGTTAGCTACATTACGACAGAAACTTACGGAAACAAGGAATAGGGGATTAAATGTTACTCTCAAGCGTAGAGGTGATTTCATATCATTTAAAATGATTAAAGTTGGTTTAGAAGGAAATGCTCAGCTACTATTGTCATATTATGAATTAATTATAATACATGTATATTTTACTTTCTCACATATATGTAGTGTAGTTATGTTATGGATTAAAAAAGTGAAGCTGAGCTTTCAGTTGAAATATGAGCTTTGACGTTTATTGAGCTTAAATAATTTTTTTTCGACTCAAACTAGTGGACTAGTTTTTTTATATGTGAACATATTAGCATATCTCGAATCATTCAAAAAATATGGTGGCGTGTGCCATGTGACCAAAACTCAAAATTACAATTTTTGCAAAATCTGTTTTAAATATTTTGATCATTTGAGCATTTTAGGATCCAAACAAAACGTATTGGTCACAAAATTCCAATACAGGAATTATCAGAGCTTAGTACAGCTCATGGATTTATTCTTTTGTTGAGTACTTACATTAAAGTGTTGTTGCAGTATAAACAGTAATTAAAAATATTTGATCTGTGTGATTTTTACTTTTTTTTTAATGAAAAAACACTAACATAACATATTACATTTATATATTTGATTATTGAAAATACTAAAATTCTAGTGGATTGCTGTTCAGAAAAAAGTTTATAAGTTTCTAATATTAGAACAGTTTTTCTCTGTCATGAAAAACTTGCATAGAGTTTTGTAAACCAGTCCAACTAAATGTATAGTCCCTTTTATTTTGAGGAAATCTTAAATTGTGTATAATACATACCAATTGTCCACTTTAGTAAGTTTTATTTAAAAACACACTATTTGACATATCTTTTCTATTTTCACTCGATGTATTTACGGACCGTCCTCGGTCTAAGTCACCAGCAAGGAGCTGTACGAAGATGTCCCACAAGATGGCTAGAATCGGAAGAGTCTATCCTTGTTACCGGATTCCAGTTCCCTCTTCCTTCTCTATTTCCTTGCTTTCATTAAATCATTCTCCAGTTACTTAAATCCTATATTTCAAACAGATACTTTCAAGTAAAGCATGAGGACAATTACTCTGATTTAAAAACATATCTTGGCAGGAGTTCTACGAAGCAATGTTTTAGGACCATTACTACAACCACTTTATAACAGCAACATAGCTGACTGTGACAAGAGGCCACTATCACTACATTTGCTGACCATACTGCTATTATTTCAGAAAGAAACAGCATTGAAGAAGCAACCGGAAAACTTCAAATTCTTGTTGACAAAGTTAGAAATTGGACAAAGAAATGGTGAATAAAGCTAAACAAGGCCAAATCTGTACACGTTAATTTCATCAATAGAAAAATAAATTACATCCCTGTGATGATCAACCACAAAGAGGTTCCACGTAGGAAAATAATGATAAATATCTGGAGGCATGACCCTGCATATAAAACTGCAGTTGAAGCTCCATGTAAAAAAGAAAAGTAATGAACTTAATCTCAAATTCAGAAAAATTGATTGGCTCAGGTGACATTCAGAGCTGTCTGTACACAACAAAATATTAGTTTAAAAGCAAGTCTTAAAACCAATCTGGTGTGTAACTTTGGGGGTTACACCAAGAAAAGTAACACCCAGACTTTATAAACAAAGTGCTGAGATACATTGTTAATGCTCCTTAGTATGTGAAAAACTATGATATCAACAGAGATTTAAAAATTGCTACAGTTGCTGATGAGATTTGCTGCATTGCTAAAATTATGAAGCCGTTTATATAGTCTTATGAAGAGAGACTATATAAACACTAGAACATTGAGATGCTACAACTTCTTGACAACACCAAACTAGTGCAACAGTTAAACAAATTGAAATTGTTCTATTTATTTTAAGTGAAATACATGAATTAAGTGCAATATCAAAAGATCCAAGTGAGTTTATTCACCACACCTACTTATAAAGATAAATTGTTAAATGGTCTTGTCCAGTTTTAGTTGATTTCAGTGTCAAATGATACTGTCAAAGTTCTCACTTATCTATAATAATTGGTTGTGTTCTAGATATATCACTTCAATATTACACTTTTAATCCTTCATATTGTAGTTTGTTACATTCTTAGTTAAACATCGTGAAATAACACAATCTATACTATTTATTATAAAAATTTTGATAACAATAAAATTAAATAAGTACAAGTATTATTCCTGATTATCATGAAGTTAATTTTTTAATATAAAGTAATAATACTTTTCTTATTTTAACCTAACATATTGTGAGTTTATTCCCAATCTCGTATATTATATAGTTTACAGACATGGCAATCTTCTTTCTTACATTTGTTTCAACATCTTAGTCATCATCCTCACTTCACAAACTTCATTGGATGAACATAATTCCACAATATTAACAGTTTTTTCTTTTTAGCCATTGGTTTCCTTGAATTTACAAATTTGAATAATCATTGTTTGACTGTTTTATTTATTGTATTTTTACATAATCCTTTAACTGTTATTCTAGTATGTAATTTAAAAAATGTTTTTTAATACTATAACTTACACAAATGCAGTGTGTAATGTATGTAAAAGTAATTTTGTGTAACAACATGTGTACAGTAGAACTTCATTAACCCAGACTTCGCTTAAACTGGACACTCTTAAAGAATAAAAATGATAAAAAAATTGCTGCTAAAGAGATAAGTTGTGAACTTGTGACTCCACTCTAAGGATTATTGGCGAGTACCAGTGGCAAGTTGTTGACTATACATCATAGAAACATTTGAAAAAGGAGCATTTGTATGGAATATGGGATCGCCAAATATATACTGTTTCAGAGATAAAGAAGGAAAAAGATGATTTATGACAATTTACACTGAAATTTAATGTGGATAAAAAAAGGAAATCCTGTGAAAAAAACTTGGATGTGTATAGATCAGTCCCTGGATGAAGCTGTGTATAAATGGTTTCCTCAACTTTGTTCATCTGGACTACTTTGTTCAATTAGCCATGCTAGGGACTAAAATTCAAGCTATAGAAAGATTATTTAAACAGTTGGACATTCATTTATATAAACTATTTCAAGTTGGGTGTTTAGGTTCATAAGGGTTCATAACATAAACAACTTTAAAAAAAAAATCCATGACACAATAGCCTATGAAGAGCTTAGGCCTGATAGACCTCTTTTCTGTCAGGTAATGTGTGGTTAGCACATCGAAATTCCTGTCGCTGTAGCCTATGTATCAAATAAAAACAATATTAGTAAAAGTCACAGTGCAGATTCGTTCATGTAGGTTAATTTATAATTTTTGTATTCCAAGTGTAAAATAAATTAAATATTTAAATTCGTTTTCTACAGATTATTTATTTTATGTCTCATACTCAGATCATTTCATGTTTTTTTTTTAAATCCAGACTTTCATGAATTCAGATAATTTAGAGCCCCACATAGTGTGGATTAATGAAATTGTACTATATTTAATTTTGAATTGATCATTGTTAATAGATAAATATGAATATTTGTCTATTCTGTATCAAGGTAGTAGTAGTAGTGAAGAATCGATATCTCGGCATCGTTCATCAACTGTATCCTCCGACAGTGATTCTCTAAGCGTCAAGACACCTTGTGATCATCACAATAATGGCAGTCCTAGAATTATTCCCCTGAACGAGACTTTTCTTTGTCTTCAGATGTCCAGAGGGAAAAGGTTGCTTACAGGATATTATGCTCCAGCTCAGTTATTTACAGTAAGTTTTATTAAAAGTATAAATATGCATAAAATTCATACTTTAGTTTGAGAAGCATTTTATATCTTTCTAATGTTTTGATTTATGGTTCATAACAGTAGAGGCCATTGTCTCTTAAGGGAAGTAGGTTGACCCTATCTTTTGCATGTTAATTGAGGTAAATTCAAGGTACATTTTCTCAATAACTGTTAAAGATATTGCCATATTTTTATTTTTATTTAAAGGCACATTTTCAGTCCCACTTTAACAAAGAGATATTTAAAAAAATTTAAAAATAAAAATTATTATTAATTTAATTGTTTATATATACCAAATAATTCCATGTAATTTAAGGAAAAATGGTTTTTTTAAATTTTGTGTTCTTATAACCTAAAGATATCTCTCTGTCACTTTGTGGGCACTTAAAAAAGGAACAATTTAAAAAAAATCATAAGGATATCTTTTTTGGTTATTGAGAAATTGTACCTTTTGAAAAGTTATGGTTTTGACAAGCTCTTGAATATGATGTGCTCCATAACTACAGGAGATAAATGGGTGTGCTTTGGCGTGGTCATAGGTTTCCTTCTTTGCTAGAGCTTTCTGGTATTTACACCAGCTTTTTCTTACTGAGCTAAATTCAATTGCGTGGTAGTCAAATTAGTTTGCCGCGAGGCTGGTGCAATTAACTCAGAAACACTCATACATCATTTCCAAAAAATACCATAAATCTATTTCTACTAAATATATTTTAATGTTTGAGGTGTCAAATTAACCAGAATAAGTAGCTGAATTAAAAAAAAAAAAAAAAAAAAAAAAAATCGATTTTTTTACCCAAAAGGTCAACCGACTCCCCTTAAGTGAACATGCTCCCCCTCTCTCTTTGCTGATTATTTGAACTTTTTATTTTATATCTCAAAGAAAAATGAATAACATAATAATTATTAAAAGAAACGTTACAGCAAAGTGTACATTTTAAGATCATACATTTCAAGTTGTTTTCTTTTAAATTTTTATAAATGTGTTCTTATTATTCTTAATATTTTAAAAAAATCATAGTAAAACCACATTTGATAGACTAAGTTAGCCTAGTCAAATACCAGAGTTTCATTTTAAATTAATTTTATTTCTTAATGATATTTAACTGATGATGCCATGATGATCTTTTATTTTAGTTTATACTGTGCAGTTAACTTATATGAGAAATAATTAGTAATTACTAACATTGCTACTTTAAATGTTACAGAAGATTTGGAAGGAAATAAGACTAATATTATCAGACTATTGTGTCTTTTAGCAAGTATTTCATGATATAAATTTTACACAAATTTTGTGTATAATTTCTCACATACATTTAATCAACAACATTTAATCTATGTGTATAGATAAATACTAAATATTTTAGTTTATTACATTGCCTTCTTTACTAGGTTAATTTCTTATGTGAAGTTTGCTAATTAATAATAAAATCTTTAAAATATCAACTTACAGAATGTGTCTATAACATGGAAGTAATGTTTTATGTTATAAAATAATGAATAATTCATCTTTTCTAGTTTAAATATTAGTAAGTACAAACCATTGCCTTTTTAGGGTTTTTATAGAAAACCTGAAACTGATTTCTCTAATTCTTAAAAAACTTAAACAAATTCGCTTTTTTCTCTAATTATCTGAAGTTTTATATTTTTGTTGTTTGATTTTTTCCTCTTCTTGAGATATATATATATATATATATATATATATATATATATATATATATATATATAGTCTTTAAAACTTTCTTGATATATGATTTCTTTATGATTAGCCTTATGATTTTTTATATCATCCAACATAGCTAATATCTGAGTGTATGTTAGTGATATTGTTATTATATTTATATTTTTTGTTTTTTTACCATCCTCTCAGCTATATAGCTTATTGTGCACCCCCCACAGGACCTTCCATATCAATCTAGTCTCAGATATTTAGAAAACCATGAGATGGTTCGAATGATGTCTAATTCCCTATATGTCTCCCAAATCGTTTCCTGTCCAGAACTGGGCAGTCAAAAACTATATGTTGAGCCGTCCACAGCTGCACCTATATCCTACACAAAAGGTCTGGTGTACCTCAGCCTCATTTTGTGTAGATGGCTGTAGAAAATCCAATGAGCCATCGGAAATCCAGTCACTCTCCACAGATCAGTCCTGATCAAACTACGGAGCTCCTCTGTGTGGAGACTTAACGGATCCTTGAGCATCCTCGTAGTTTATACATTACCCTTTGTTCCCTCATAAAACTTCTGGTGTTCTTTCATAACCCATTGGGAGAGACACCTGTTTGTTATGGTATACGATACTCTGCTGGCAGATTCTAGGCCAACAAAGCCACATTCAGTTGTCCTTTTATGACACAGCTGTCTGCCTCTTTATTCCCCTCAATATTCTGATCACCCGAGACTCATATCAGATGTTTACTTTGTTGGTTTTCCCCAGGGTTTTCAGGTCAACGTGACAGTCTTATACTATCATTGAAGTATAGTTGTATTTTGTCAAAGCAAAAAGTAATACTCTTCTGTCTGAGTTTATCATTGTAGCCCCTATCTATATTTCTTCTCACACATTCTGTAAGGAGAATTCTCAAAAGTGGTTGTTCCCAGGTTTAGGTTGAAGATCTTCCTGAGTCTGACTCTGTAAACATCTGACGCAGTATCTTTACAGGTTTTGGACCCAACTGTGTCCAAGTCAGTCCATTCCTCATGTTGCCAGGTTCATCTTGAGATCATTCTTCTTTGTCAAAACAGCTGACACGATATGGTGACTCAAGGTCAGTAATTATTGTCATATAGTCCAGCACTATTTCAAGGATATCTATTTACAAAAGTCTCCAATTCCGGTATCTTTGCTTGTTTGATCATAGCGGTTTGATTCATAACTGGTTTGATTCAGATACCCAGACACTGAATTCTCTATCCTAACCTCCTCTATGATAACAATATTTAGTGATGCCAGACTTAAAAACACCTCCATGTCAGTAGTCGGAGTCCCTTTCATAGCAATATCAAAATACACAGGCATGCCATATGCTGCTCTTTAAACAGGTTTCTAACAGCATTACACTGTTGTATCTTTGGCCACCATATGTCATATGTTGTATCTACACTTCCATAGTCCAGCATTGGCCTAACAGTGCTGGTGTATATCTAATTCGCTATCTAAGGAATTATTCTCCAATTGCACCCTAAAGCTTGATTCATCATCATTAGTGAAATTTGAGAGCGATAAATAATACTTGTCTTATGGTACTTGAATTCTCTGGCCACCTGGATCCACCCACCAAAGAGGTCTGATCCTTTAATACATTCCACAGTCCTACTTTTGGTAAATGGCACCATGACAGTTTTTAGAGGGACCTTCTTTGTTACACCATCCTTCTATAATAGTACAGTCTGAATAATATTCAATAAGGTACCCATATGTTTGCTTCTCATGAGTATAACAAAATCATCAGCATATCCCCTTGAGCATACATATCTTGCTTATTTAGAATTATGAGCAGGTTTCACTAGGCTACACAGAACCAATGAAAGAACGTAGCTCTGTGAAACACCTTCTTTAGGTCTCAATCTTACCCAGAACTCGTCACAAGGCAGCCTGATTCTCTCTACTGTTTAGCATATTATTTATCTATCTCACAATAGCTTACTCAGCAACACCTCTGTATACAAGATGGATACACTATCGAGTTATTGTTCTAATTATCAAAAGGTTTTTTCTATATCCAAAAAGTTTGACAGGACGATTACTTTCTATGAGATGATTGCTCGTTCAATATTGCTAACTTAAATGTGTAACGCTGATTCGCAAGATTTCTTTTTTTGATAAGCATGCTCATTTGTATGTAGCAGTAGATCTTCTAAAACCTTATCTCTAATATACCTATATAGAATTTTGTCCATTGCCTTAATTAGACAAATATATGACTTATCAGTCGATAGGCCTTTGCTACTTCATGAAATGAACTGGAATGCTTTTGGCACCAGAAACACATTCGTGTATTTTTTAAATTTGGTATCTCAGTGATTTTGGTTCCATGAGCACCGGGTGGCTACGGTCCATCCCTTTAGGTAACAGATTGAAATTATCCTTTCAGGATAATTCTACTGAATTCCTCCATGTTCTTCAATAGGCCCTGTTTTCCACACTGGATATAATCCCAGCCTTCAGCATTGGTCTTGGCTTAGGTCCTTTTAGTTCGTCCTAGTAATTGTTGGACTTATTCAGCTCCTGTGGTGGCCTGGGGGCCAGACCTTCAGAATGGAGACTTTGTTTCTTATTTAGATATTTACTACTCATTTGGATGAATTATCCAATAAGTATCTGAAATCATGCACATAACCAAACAACTAGCTAAATTTAAACAATTTTTTTTACCCAATCCTGATCAAATTGTTGAATCAGCAAAATCCCTACCTACTGTGGTTACAAAGATATGAACTATGATTGACACAATGACATTCTAAATTATAGTTCTTATGAACTGTAATAATGTCTTAAGATTTTGTTTGTTTTAATTTTAGGTGTATGGACTAGCGTTAAACATGATTCCACTTTCTGTTCACAAATTGGCTTGCACATGTGGATTTATTTTACTTACCGATTGGTTATTATATACTACTGATATAAATAAAAAACATTTATCTGTTACATCCTATAGAATGTCACAATGTCGGCTTGATGGTGATAAACAAATTTTAAATAGTGTAAGTATAACAATAAAATATATTTATAGTTTTATCATATAAAACACTTGAAATTCAGAAAAAAATGTCAAAATGGTAGCCATTTTAAATAGTTCTATTTATAACACACTAAATTAGTTAACAATTTGTGGCTCACAATTCTGCATCTAATGGTACCAACCCCACCTCCCATCGATTACAAATAGCGAAGTTATTGTCAAAAATATAATTTCGAAACGTGACTTCCTAAGAAAATATGATATTCATATAGTTATGAGATCCAGTATGGGCGAAGTAAGTGGAAGCTTCTTTCCACATGTATATTTTCAAGGCCTGTCAGGGCTGAGACATCGACATGAGCTAAGTGAGTAGAAACTTTTGAATACATACATATTGACGAGGTTCATCAGGGCTTAGTCGATCTCAAGGAAGTAGTGATATACACAGGTTAGGTATATAAGGTTTAGAAAACCTGTGTAATAGGAATAAAACTATTCGAGACTTACCAATTATGATTATTTTAAAATTAATTCAATTGTATTTAGTTAAATATTTTAAAACTAATCATGCATAGCAATAAAAAACAACTATTGTTATAAACATAACATATTGTTGCTATAATAAAAACATTTAAATTTCAAAACAAAATAACTTCATTGTTTTTAAAGGAGAAGATTAACCCCAAAACCACAACAAAAAACACTAACAACACAAAAACTGTACAGTTATGTTTATTCTACCTGATGTACATTTCAAGTACAGTTTTTGTATTGTTAGTGTTTTTTGTTGTGATTTTGGGGTTAATCTTTTCCTTTATTGTATATTCACCACAGTGCTCTAGTGATTCTTATGTTCATTGTTTTTGATTAAATATTCAAAACTAATCATATGTAAAAGTAAAAACAACTATCTTTTGTTGTGAAGATCTGACCCTACGATATTAACCCTTTGAGCGCCACCTGCAGATTTAATCGGCTTTTTCAAATACCGCCACGGTTCTTAATATCATCTGTCTCGCTAGTTCGTCTGAATAGTGCCAGGGTTCTTAATATAATCGGCTCTCAGAAATATATTTTATTTCATCAATTTTTGCACTTAATTGTTATGTTTTGTATATCAATGTAAGTATTAGGAACTCTTATTTTCATTTATTACAATATATTTAAATTTGACAAGTGTTTTTGCCATTTTAACAATACTATACTTAAACAATCATATCTTTGTTAATTTTAAAGATAGAGTAATAATTTTGGTCTCTTTTTTTCACAATTAATTGTACTACTATTATGTATATTAGATCTTTCATATACTTTGTTTCTAGAGGTGTTCATATCTGAAAAATTTGTGTTTATGAAAAATTTTAATTTTGAAACTTAACAACTAAGTTAGAATTTTTTTCTTCTGTATATGAGTTTTATATTTTATTTTTATATAATTAATGCAGAAAAGGTCCTGATAATTTCATTAAAAAATATAACAGTTGACAGATTTACTCATTTTTTCTTTTTCTTTTCAAGTGCAACAACTTTTTCTTTTTTTTATAAAACAGCATTTTCGGTAATAATATGTATATTTCTATTACATAAAAGGAGGTCAAGTACCATTTTCATCAGATGCAAATGGGAGCTTCATTTTAACTCACTCGCACAGCACAAATGTAAATAAAAAGGGAATTTAAAAAAAGTATAATTAAGTTGTTTCATAGTTAAGTAGCCTGGATAATAAAATATAACTCTTAAAATAGTGACTGATTTCTACAAACACTCTTGGGAACTACTAGTGTGAGTTGACATTTATTATTTTATATTTTTGGTTTTATTTTATTAAAACTTAACATAGGCTTAAGTTTATCTTTAAAAAAAAAATAAAAAATTAGTAAAGCATCATGACATAAGACAATAAAATTATTTTAATACAAATATACATAATATTATTACCGAAATTGCTGTTTATAAATAAAGTAATGGTTGTTGCAGTTGAAAAGAAAAAAAATTGTAAAACTGTGTCAAATGTTAATATTTAATGTTTAATGAAATTTTCAGGACCTATTCTGGATTAATTATATAAAAATATAATATAAAACTCATATCCAGAAGAAAAAAATTCTAATAGTTGTATTACTATTATGTATATTAGATCTTTCATTTACTTTATTTCTAGAGGTGTTTATAAATGAAATACAAAACAAAATTGTTTTTGTGAAAAATTTTAACTTTGAAACTTAACAACTATTAGAATTATTGTGAGTCCTGTAGAATCCCGTTATTCTCACATTGAAAAAGAAGATTTAGCTTTGACATGGGCTTGATGGAGGTTTTCTAGAATACTTATTATTGGTAAACAATTTAATCTTTTAACTTGACCATAAACCTCTATTGCAAATTTTTGGTGGTAAATCAGTTGATGAACTTAGTGCTTGTCTCAAAAAGTTTCGCATGTGTTTGGTAAGACTATAAGATGGAATTTATTCTAGGTAATTTTTTTTAAATATCAGACACTTTTTCTAGAATACTACTGAATGGTTTTAAAAAAAATCTAGATATTATTGAGGAAGAGATTGAATTACCAGTAAAGTCAGTAATAACACATTCCAATATTCAACAGAAAAGTTCAAGGAATAAAGAACGTCTAATCAAGAGATCCAACTAGTCAGGAAGTAATTAATTGTATTATGTTTGGTAATTGGGAGTCGGGAGATTTTTTTAGAGAAAGGCATAATCTAGTACACCATCAAGGAGTCATTCTAAAAGATATAAGGTTTTACATAACAAATGAATTGAATAAAGACATTTTATGATTGCTTCACCAAGGACATTTTGGGAAAATGCGAAGTTAATCTAGAGCTTATGAGTATGTGTGGTGGCCAGGGATATTAATGGAGGTCAAGCATCAACTTCAAGATTGTCCTCAATGTATAGAGTACAGAATAAATCTGGTAGAACCATTTATGAAACTTATAATTATATTAATGAAATAAAAGTTGGTGGATATGACATGTGCGAACAAATCCTATTTACTTAATTCAAAACAATTGATGGGCTGTTATATATTTTCCCTTGTACAAAAAATTACAAAACTAATAAAGGAACTTTCAACTATTCTAACTTTACAAAATGTATATACGACCGTGTTAAAAAAATAATGGGAATTTTTGTTTTTTAGAAAGAATTTTATTTATTCGTCTACATCAGTGTTTTTCAACCTGTGGGTCGCGACCCCCTGGGGGGTCGCGAAGCCTCTGTAGGGGGGTCACGAAAGGTCGAGAGAACTGAATTTATATTTTTATAAATATTTCTAAAAGTTAAATAAAAAGTCCATAAGAAGAGTTAAAATTATTATATTTAACAAAATTTCCATATAATCAATCATACAAGTCAGAAAAATGCTAGTTTAAAACAGGTTATTACAAAAAAATATTAAAAATGTGTTTAAATAGAAAATGACTACATCTGTGCTCGCTTATGTTAAATAGCAGCATTTTACAGAAATATAGACTATAAATAAGATATCCAATGGTTATTTATTTCAAAATGTATTATAATTCTTAAGTTTCAGTTGAGTAAAGATAAAGTGAAATTTTAATAGTGTTTTTAAATTTCACACAGAATTATACCTAACAACATAATATATACAAAAATTATCACATGCAAATGTTATGTAAAAGACAAATAATTATATAACAAGGACAAAAAAAATTTAATAACTTTTATCAATTAAAAAAATTCTGAAAATCGGTCCTGTCAGCACCGACCACACTCCCCATGTCACAAATTTGCACCACACTCACGCTGAATTAATAAAAAGTTAAGAAAATTATACTCGTTATGTTATTTTTACACAAACACATCAACAAAATATAAAATCTTCCAGTACTCCATCTTAATGTGAAGGTTGCGCTTGAGTTTGTTCAATTAATTTCTCCCATCGTGGATCCGTTTTTGCCACCTTAAGTATTAAATCGTCTTCCAAATGTAAGCGATTTCTTAGTTTACTTTTTATTTGAGCCATTGATGAAAATGCCAACTCGCACAAGTACGAGGTAGAAAATGGAATCAAACACTTCAAAGCCTCGGTTGTTAATTCCGGTTATTCTGTTTTTCTTTTTAGCCAAAAGGTATCCAAATTTTCAGACTTGAATTCCAAGTGTAACATCCCATCTGCAGATAATTCCAGCAGATTCTCTTTGAGCTTAGTTGCTAAATTTGCCTCATTTATAGCTGCATTTAAAAACGGATTTAAGATCCATCTTTGCCCAGTGTTATCCGATATCTCTTGCACTGAGAAGTAATAACACAATTCTTTCTTCAAATTATCTAACACCATTTTCATACCAGATATATATGAGTTGATGTTTATTTCGCTTCCGACTTCTTCAATAAAAGACTGTGTCGACGAAAATGAATCAAAGTTGTTTTGATTTATAGATGATGACCACAATTCAATTTTTTTTATAAAGCCATGGAGTTTGTCTTTTGCTGTAATCACGTTTTCATCCCGACCTTGAAGACTTTTATTCAAGTTATTTAAATGCTGAAATAAGTCAGAAATAAAAGCCAATTTCAGAAGGAATTCCGGGTCAGAAATAAATTCAGAGTAATGTGACTTGACTTGCTGTAAATATACTAATAGTTCAGAGCGAAGTTCCATAACTCTGGTTAGTACTTTGCCTTTAGATAACCACCTAACCTCTGTATGGTAAAGCAAATTGCAGTGTTGTGCCCCCATATCTTCACAAATGACTCGAAACAATCGAGTCTGCAACGCTTTTCCTTTAATAGAATTTACAATGTTAATAATAGTATTTAGAACTTGACTGTATTCTTGTGGCAAGGTTTTGGATGCAAGAGCTTGGAGATGGAGAAAGCAATGCATCCAAGAAGCGTTTGGCATCTGTTCTTTCAGTCTAGCAATAAATCCACTCTTCGCACCAGTCATGGCTTTTGCTCCGTCACTACAAATAGTGACGCATTTTTGTGCTCAATCGATATTCATATCTTGTGTAGCTTCAAGGAACATGTTATGAAAGCACTGGCCTGTAGTATTTTTGGGAAGTTTCTTGCAAAATAGTATTTCTTCCGTTAATATTTCATTGGATTCAAAACGCACAAAAGCTACAAACTGCGCACAACCCGCGATATCTGTTGATTCATCAAATTGCAAGGAAATAAAAGAACTTTTCTTCACTTTTTCTATAACTTGATCACGAACGTCAGTCGCCATATTGCTTATCCTGCGTTAAATGGTATTGTCAGACAGAGGTATACTTTTTAGCTTTTTGACCTCTTCCTTGCCAAACATGATCTCTGCTATATCTAAAGCCGCTGGTAAAATCAAATTTTCGGCAATACTGTGAGGTTTTCCTGCTTTAGCCACACGAAAAGCTATTCAATAACTAGCGAGCAATGCTTTTTCATTTAGGTTGGACATTTGTCCTATAGCAGTTTTTTGATGTACAAGAGCTTTTAATTTTTGCTCAAAAAATTCAACGGGTTTATTCTTTTCATTAGGATGTTTTGTGTTTAGGTGGCGTACCAACTTCGATGGCTTCATGCTTTCTCTTGACAAAATGTCAAAGCAAATTACGCACTGCGGTTTATTCTCAATCACAGTAAACCCATATTTCAAATAATTGTCGTCATAAAGACGTTTTTTCAGAATTCCACGACTCCCGATAGACGTTGATGGTTCTGTATTTCTTTTCAGGAATTTATCCATTTTCAATTATAACAACTCAAATAATTACGTACCATCATACCGTAAAACACGCGTGTCTTACGCTCACAAATCACTCTACAAGTCTACAATTACTCCAACTGAAAAGCACCTTACACAAAGTTCGTATAACACTTTTACTAGTTTTACTTTCGAATCGTTTCCACTTATCGCAGTCTTGCTTCCGATTCCACTTGCTTTGCTGTCTTGCACTCAACTGCCGTGGCCGCGGTCGACCGCACTATTTATAGGGCAGCTCGTTCTAGCGAGAATAATCTTGAAGCATAACGAAACGTCTCGAAACTTGTGGATATTTCGCGGACTACCAGCGCCATCTGTTGGTAACACTCGGAACCTGTGCTAGTTCCAAGTGCTACTAACAAACAGATGGCGCTGAGAGTCTCAATAAACATAACAATATGTTTGTATTTGTTTGTTAGTTATCAATTGTGGGGTTTATCAACAGTTATCAACTGTAGGTCCACGGCCTGGAGGACGAGTTCTATGAACTTGCTACCAGATTGCCGAAATTGAAAAAAAGTTATCAATTGGCCACGTATTCGATTTAAAATTATATGTTTTATGTACTTAATTTAATATTTATATCCGAATCCTAATAATGCAAACGCCTAAAAGTTATGTATAGATAGAATAATTGATGAAATATTTTTAATATACATGAAAAAAGGGTCGGGGGGGTAGCGAAATATTTTTTATACTAGGGTGGTCGTGTCATGAAAAAGGTTGAAAAACACTGGTCTACATCAATGCTATCCCTTTCAAAGTAGTAGTCTATTAGATATTATACAGTTATGGCAGCTCTTCTTCCAATCCCCGATATACTTCTGAAATGGGATCATTGGTATAGCGTTTAACTCTCTCAGCGATGCGCTTTTAATATCATCTATGCGTGCAAAACCATGGCCCTTCAAGGTTCTCTTTATTTTTGGGAATAGAAAAAAAGTCACACAGGGCCATATTTGGCGAATATGGAGGCTACTAGGGCTTCATTACAGTGTTATTTTTGGCCAAAAATTCACGAACAAATAATGAAGTATGAGCAGGTGCATTATCATGAATTGTTTCACCACAAATCCGGGCATTTTTTTCGGATTGTTTCATGCAAACGGCGTTGAACTTGTAGGTAGTATTCCTTATTAATCGTTTGACCTTGTGGCAAGAACTCATAGTGAACTATGCCATTAAAATCAAAGAACACAGTGACCATAACCTTCACCTTCGACTGCACTTGTCGAGCTTTTTTCAGTCTTGGCGATCCAGAATGCCTCCTGGGATGATTAAGCCTTAGTTTCAACATCATATCCATAAACCCATGTTTCATCCCCTGTTATAACACGTTTCAGTAGTTCTGCATCGTTGTTGACTTCATTTATTGACTCCTGTGCAACTTCAATTCACCGCTGTTTCTTTTCGAAATTCAACGATTTTGGGACAAATTTTGCTGTCACACGTTTCATACCCAAAACATCCGAAGAAATTTTATAGCATGAGCCAATTGATATGCCAACATCATCAGCGACATCCCTGATTGTGATTCGGCGATCGTTCATAAAAATTTCTTTCACTTTTTCCACGGTTTTGTCGGTTTTTGATGTACTGGGGCGTCCAGGGCACTTGTCATCTTCAATGTCTTCATGGCCTTCTTGGAAATGCTTATACCACTCTTAAATCCTTGTTTTACCCATGGCAGAGTCACCAAAAGCAATATTTAAGATTTCTAAAACATTGCTGCACTTTATTCCATTTTTATAGCAAAATATAATGCAAATTGTCTGATCCATTAAAAAAAAAAAAAAATCACCGATCATACCAAAACACATTATTTAACCTATTTGACAACTGACAACAGACTAAACATCTCATATGATTGACAATGTCCATATAATTTTAGACATGTTTACCAACACGACAACGAAAAAATCATGTGAATCGGACTAATACAACCCTCGAAATTACAAAATTCCTGTTCCTTTCTGAACAAACCTCGTATATACAAATAATTAAATTGCCTTTTGAGATATTTTAGTTTGTTTTGCCTCGGCTAGCTTTTCTTATTTAAAATCTTTATATGTAGACTTCTTTCACTGTTAACTTAATTGGAGTTCAATGACTTAAATCTAGGCTTATATCTAGTACATAATATTGTTATTCAGCAAAACACTAAGGCTAAATGATTATGGAGAATGGGTGACTAGGATGAATCAGTGATACAGTTAGGATGTGGTATGGGTGATATTGGGTTTATATCTAAAATCACAGTTTTTGGAATGTTCAAATTTGGATTGTATTTATATTGGTCAATATGAGGTAGGTAACTTATGATGTAGTTTTCACAATATTTTAAAGGTATTCAATTTAATCTTGACTCACCAATTCTTCTTAAAATCAGTTAATTATTAAATTCTTACTATATGGTTTAAGATTTTTCTCTTGATTTATATTTAATTTGAATTTTATGTGGCACAAAAAACAAAAGAAAAAAAAGAAGAGTGAATGCCTTCAGGTCTGATCTAAGAATGATTTTCATCATTCTTGTTGCCTACTTTTTTTCTTATTTTTCTTCTTCCTCTATTTTTTTGAACCACAGTAACCAGGATGTCAGTTATCACTGCACTTTTCATTTTCATATAATTTATGTAAAGAGATTGCTGTTTTTGATACATATTAATTTTGATGAAGATGGCATTTACTATTTATGATTGATTATGAATGTAATATGATTGAACTATGGTCTATGGTAATTTTGATATATATTTAAAAAATTATTTGGTGATTTATTTTCAAAAGGGTGGATTCAGGGTATGGTGATTCATGATATGATACCCTGAATAACTTTATTTGTAATTAATAAAATTGAATTTCGGGTTGTTAAAAACTCGAGGTTCCAAAGCAACCTGGGAAAGAATTTTAGTAGATATGTTAGAGCATATATGTGGGGGACAGTATCTTGTGTTATAAGATTATTTTGTTAACCTTTTGATGCACGACTTATGATCAGTATAATACAAGCTCCAGCCCGGGTATTTTTCGCAAATTTGCAGACATTATTATGAAAATTCATATAAAATCTAAATATGAAGGAAACCTATCAATGTAATATTTTTTTTGTTCAGAAAGAACAGGGGAATATGAAAATGGTATAAAAAGTTACATTATCTAGGCCAAATTATTATTTTTTTTACTTTATTTTTATTTTTTTAAATTTTATATTGAAATTTCAAAAGTAAAGTTATAGTAAAACTATAATTTTTTTTTATTGTAAAATCGTTACATACATTTTGTAGGAAATTTAATTCCCTACACAAATATACATATATATGTATATATATATAGACATATATCATAAAAAATATTATAACTTATATGCAAAAATGTAAACAAACGTAAAAGTAAAAAATGCAGATTTTCACACTGTTTATTGTAGCTTTTACATTGAATTAAAAAAGAACAAATATACAAGCTATACGGTATATGTTTTTGGTACATGATTTTCAGTACTCTTATATTTATTACAATTATATATTTCACTATTTACAACACTTGGGCCTGGAATTGGATTGTCATATAGGTTAGAATGCATCGGTGCATCGCCTGAAGGTCCAGGAACATTTTCAACTACACAATTTGAACACGTCACTACACTACGTATTATCTCGTCATTATCACTATCACTGTCTAAAAAATCACTAAAATCATCACGAGATAAATACTCCGATATTTCACGTTCACGCAAATTAGACATTTTGTTTGTTTATCAAGACACAACAACAACAAAAGAAGCTACCACAGCTGGCGAAATAACGAAAGTGAACCGGATATTGCAGTGATGCAGACTAAGACGCACTAAAACAAAAATTACCTCTCATTTCCCTGCATTCTGCTGAACAGTTCAATACCAAATACGTCATAACAGTATAACCGCTAACACGCAAAAAAATGAGATATAAAACAGCTGACGCCAACTCGCATATATGCGGGCGTGGGCTGCTGGCAGGGCAGTCGTCTGCTCGCATATATACGGGCGTGGGCATCAAGAGGTTAAATTCGTTGAGTTGTTAGAGCTAAATAAGTTTTTATCGTCGTTTGCTGTAATACACAAAACGAAAGGAATGTGTTTTTACCAGACATTTAATGAGTAACAGTTTTTATCAGAAGATTTAAACATTTTGCTAATGAATATAATTTTTATTGTAAAATTTCTAGACTAAAATTCCCCCAGTCCAATTGACCAAGATAAGGAGCGGTAGCAATTGCAAAACAGATCTTACAAAAGTGTAGTGTTCCATATCAAGAGCTTTTAGTGTACAAAAAAAAGAAAAACTAATAATTTGTAAAAGTAAATACATCAATCTTTTGTGGTCATAATATTTTATGAATGAGCTAATGAAGATCTGACTAGCATATTATGATAATAATCAGAATTAATTCCTAATTGCAGAATTAGGACCATTGTCATTTTGTTGTTATTAGTTAAGTTGAATAAAGTTTGGTATGTTCATGCATTTATACATATTTGTAATTATTTACAACACCTTTAATCATTTCACTTTTATCAAATTTACATTAAATAGCAGGTATTGCGATAACTATGATTATCCATTAACTAACGATTACTGCTTATTAAACGCCTTCAATTTAGGCTTAAAACAAATTAAATTCAATTAAGTGAAAGTTAGTACATGGTCATGTTTATGTCATTATCTAAATATTGTCAATATGTCTATTATTGTATAATTATATTTTATGAAATTATAATGTTTATTTTCTCTTCTATAATTTTGACAGGATTTAAACCCAGATTCAGTACTGCAAGAATT
The DNA here is from genome assembly GCA_963513935.1 of Aphrophora alni. Taxonomy (NCBI): domain Eukaryota; kingdom Metazoa; phylum Arthropoda; class Insecta; order Hemiptera; family Aphrophoridae; genus Aphrophora; species Aphrophora alni. The sequence continues at coordinate 97,966,481 of OY740766.1, forward strand.
TGAGTTCCCAGAAGGAGAAGAGATTCAGGCATTGTATAGAGTGACACCAACTGTCCAGGTATATATAGAGATACTTTATATGCTTCTCTAATCTGATATTACAAAATATTATATAAGTTTTTACTATTTACAGATTGAACTAAATAATTAGAAAATTATTTTTTCTAAGCCTAATATAAATGAAAACTAATAGAATTATATTATAAACTGGTTTAGGTTGGTTTGCACCTGAATGGAAATAAAAACAAAATTACAGTCTCCAATACTTGCTGCTCTCATAGAAGGATAATTTTGCTATTTCTCTGTAATTAGTAACCTTAGTCTCAGATATATTTTATTTAAAGCCCACAACATTTGTACAGAGTTCTGCCAGCATAGTTCAAGACTCTGCAGACAGTATGTTGTGTCTGGGTAGGAAAACTGCAATTATGTGAACGGTTATGAATAAGCTATAAAACCAAGACTGAGTGCAGAGTTTATATGTAACCAGTACAGATATGTTGGTGTATGTGGATGCTGTCTTCTGTTTTCCTCCTACATATTATTTATGTTGCCTAGTTTTGTTTTGAAAATAGTGAAGGAATAGTATTCTCAGTGTTCAAAATTGTATTAAAATCAATTTTTTATTGTGAAACGGTGACAGCTCTTCATCAGTATATAGGTGAAATTTTTATGGATATCATTGAACCATATAAGTGATTGTTGTGCTTGTAGCTAGTAAACTCCAAAGAATACAGCTAACTGAGAAACTATCAGTATTTGATATAAAGCCACAAGGTGGTTGAAGCCATTGTGAATGGAAAAAATAATTAATCATAAATTATCTGAAGTCTCTCTGTTTCAAAAAGTTGTCCAAAGGAAATTAATATATAAATCTGGTATTGTAGAAGATGATGTTTACAAATCACTATCATAGCAATTTCTTTGACATATTTAGTTTAGTTTATGATGAAGAAATTCCAAAAGATTTAATGGTTGTGGACTAAATAGGTACTGTCAGTTACTAAGAATCTTTAGATTACATTTAGTCTCTTAGGTGGTGAAACATTTTTATTATATAGGGTTTTATCTAAGATAGGTTTTGTGTACAATTTCACTTCATTTACATTTTTCCAATGAAGATCTGTTTTTTTTTTTTTTTTAATACTAAAAGAATAGAGAATATTAACTCGTCCATAAATGTTTATTCACCTTTTCAGTCCCTGGACTTTTGGTGCTGTTACTTTTGTTATTATCATTTGTAACATAGATAAAAAGAGCAAACATAAGTTCTTTATTTACAAATCTCGGGTTTCGGCCCCTCTTACTTTTAGATTAAAATCAAACACTTTTAATTAAATTTAAATTGTGGTATTGAGTGTTTGATTTAATCTTTAAGTTTGCCACAGTGTGCTCAAAAATATTATCTGGTGTTTTTGTTTAAAATTCAGTATCCCAAGAGACATGAATAATATGTTTCATAAAATTTGTTCAATAAATAAAACATATCAAAGTGTTGAGACTATTTTTGAAGTTTGGGTTATAAGTTTAAGCAAGCTAAGTATTGCGTCCCATGATGCATGCTCTAGGATGTTACCAAAGAAGAGGGGAGGTAGTCTAATCAACTTTAGATCATCTAACTTGAATCACTTTCCTCTGTATGGCAGTTGTGGACTCCATGTCGGTTTTACAAAAACTTTTATATGTAGAACTTCATGTTCAACGTGTCTCACATGGTGTGAGATGGTATTAACCTGATAGATTACGCCAACCTAGTATCAACTTCTCAAAAATCAAGTAATAATTGGTTGATAATCCTCTAATGAACTACTTTTAAAGTCGCAGTTCATTGTCATTACTGCCACTCAAAAAAATCACAGCTATTTCACTTGAATTGTGTAAACTAACTCTATTATAGGCCATCTTGGACTGGTATGAAGTTCCCTGTGGCTTAAAACTTCCAGGCGTGTAATCACATGCCAGAGAAAAACATTATCTTACAAAGTCACTTTGCTGTTTTATCAGTCAGTTCATTGTTGCAAAAGACAGAACACAAAATTTAACGTATTGCCTACCTATATAAAAATGTGAAAATACAAAATTTTGTACATTGTTCACTCTGGCATTATATGATCTAATTGTAAACATTAACTTTAATCATTTATATAAAACATGTTTACATAAATACGAGAAAACTTAGATTAAAATGAAGTTATATGTTTTTGAATCTCATGTTACATCATGATTTACAATTTTAAAATTGTTTAATATTATATTCAATTATAGACATATTTGAAACTGCACGAAGTGTTGAATTTTTAAAATTTAGGATCGACAAGAACAAAAAGAATTATTAGAGGAAAAAGAAGTGTTCAATTCTGGAAATCCACACCTTAACAAAAAAGGAGGAAGTGGTTTGGCTGAACAGTCTCCATTAGATCAGTGTACTGTAATTACAAATAAAGGCATCTACAAAATCACTATGAGGTAAGCAAATCATTTTAGATATGTAAATTGCTAAGAATTACAAAATAAATATTTTTGTTTTTGAATTTGGGTTATTAAACTACTGTATTTATTATTTTGATATTTATTTTCAAAGGTCCAGTAAAAATTTGCATATTAATTGATTTACAAAATTATTATTTCATTATTTATGGGAATGTATAAAGTAGAAGTAAAATACTTATTTTGCTATATCTCTTCAATTAACATTCAAAAGCTGTTTTACTTTATTTGTTTCTATTGTTACATTTAAGTTGATAATACAAATCAAGAATTTTATTTTAGTAGTTAGAAGCTAGACTTGGCGGTATAAATAAGGAAAAGGTAATAATATCACAATAAAATTCTCGGGTAAATCTATAAATCCCAGGAAGGCGTTTAAATTTTTTAAATTTTTTTATACAAACTAGTAAGTGTCTAAATGTATCTCCAGATTGTATTGCAGCACTTCATTTTGTTTAAAAAACAAACCAAAAGTGTAAGATGAAATCTACAACAGTAGATGAGAACTGCAAGATTATTAAAAAAAAACTATATTCTTCAAGAGCCTCTTAATGGAGGTTGGGATGAAATCCTTCAGTTTATTTAAAGAAGTGCTATAATGATTATGAAATCCACTGTTTTACCTACTAAATCTGTCATTTGAAACTGGTGTTTTTCCTTCTATGCTAAAATATGGTAATCTGGTTCCTGTGTGCAAGGGTGGAGATGTTAGCTCTATAAATAATTATAGATTGATTTCCTTACTACCAACTATTTCAAAAATTTTTGAAAGCCGACTATTTTTCAGGATAATATGGTTCTTAAATCTTTAATTCGTTGCCGGTAAAAAAAAAAGTCCATACAGGTTAACTTACGATAAATGTTAAAAATATTACCCACATGCGATCTAGTAATGGTTAAATCTAAAAAATTAAAGCTATTATGAACTTTAAATTCAGAAGTTACTTCCATTCAACTAATCATGATCGATCTTGAAACTATGTTGTTTCACTTTCAATTAGATATTTTATTATTTTTGATGAAGTATAACATATTTGTTTTTATGGTTGCTTTTTTTAGAAGTAATTTCAAAATTTCATTTTACATTGGAACTGTTCACCGCTGGGAGAAAAAATTAATAATTTAACCAACAAAAATATTTATAGATGAATTTAAAATATATGGTTTCTAGAATGCACTTAGATAATATGTCATCACTTTTAAGGGTTGCATGGTACTTTAATCAGCTTGCTTTTACAAATATACTGGGACTTTATAATTAAGGGCATCTTTCATCTAAGTGTGACTATCTTGAATTCTTAAATATTTATAATAAGTAACCGAACACAGATGGAATCCTAATAGATTCCATATTGAAATAATTTTGTATCTTAATAACTTATCAAGTTGTATATACTGCTGTTTGATAAATTTTAATAATCAATATGTTTAGTCAGTTTTTTTTATTATGTATCTATCGAGCTATTATTTATATTTATCTGTTAAATATTGAAGATAAAATTCAAATTTGTTGTTTGATGTAATAGGAAAGCGCCTAGAGAATTAGTATTAGCTTGTGTTTTGGAACCAAACAAAATAGAAAGAGCAGAAAGACTGTGCCAAATGTTTGGGCTTGATTTACAACAACTTGTTGAAACTGCAGCTAAAAGACAACTGGAGAAGGGTCAACTACCAAGTGCTCTCTCTTTATATAAATTAGCAAGAGTTAGTATGTTTCTAATTTATTAAATTATATATTTTTATAAACTATATGATTAAAATTGGAAAACAGTCAAATTGTTTTTTTAGCCCTTTGCATTCTATTCAGTTTGATGAGTCCACAGATATATTTTTTCATTCATAAAGTCTGTTAATAAATGAGTATTTTGTCCTATTCTAATTATCATTATATTCAATTATGTTTTTATTAATTTGTATATTAAAGACTATTAATAATGATTTGAACCCGATACAAATTATTTACATTGTATTTATTTAGAATTCGTTCACATTAATTTTGCAACCTATTAATACGTAAGATTGTAGTTTTTTTTTGGAAAATTATGAATAAAACTACCAAATTACCTTGATAAGCATATGTATATATATATATATATATATATATATATATGTGTGTGTGTGTGTGTGTGTGTTTTTAATATTACAAGATAACCTTTAAAATAGAAAAAAATGATTACACAAACAGTCAAGAACAATAGAAAATTATCAACATTTTTAAATATTTGCAATTCTTTTAAAAATATATATTTGAAAAGTAATCACTTCTGATACAAAAGTAAGAAATGGTTAAATATGTAAGAAATCAAGTATGTATAAGTTTGGAAATTTTATTTCAGTGTAGACCAGTGAAAAGTGTTCTACATATGGCAAGTGCAGGTTACACAGAACAATTACTATACTTGACAACAACACTTTTACAATCTGGACAACTACAGTCTGAGGGATTACATCTTGCAAATCTTAGCATCTTAACATTCACCGAGCAATACCTGCGAAGGAAAAACTTAGATGGTTTATCTTCACATTTTAAGTAAATGTTCCTACCATTTATAGTATTTTTTCTTTCAAATTCATGTTTTAAAATTTTATTTTAAAACATGAATTAAAACTTTGGCCCCGGCTGTGGTGCAAAAAATATTAATTTAGATCTACAAATTTAGTCTATAATACGGTTAATTTTTCTTTGGAATTGCTTTATTAACAAAGAGATTATTGTAGCTGTATAAGAAAATTATGACTTTAGTATTTTACAGTGCTCAGATAGCAGAAGTTAATCTAACATGATCAGTTGTTTATGTGCCATTCGTATATTGTTCTTATTTAGGTTTATTATCAATTGTGTAGTTTTATAACTGTTCAATTAATATGAATGGCAAATACAAGAAATATGTTGTCCGATATATGTAATTTGTGTTACATCCTTTAAATAAATTTTAGAAATATTTTTGTTTTTAATTAAATTTTTATTATCATAATTAGGTCAAATTTCATAATTAATGTCAAAATAACATCAATTCTTTCATCAAAGTCTATAAATACACGTTTTTAAAATGTTATGAAATGATACTGATGTTTGGTTATCTCAAATTTGGATGTTGATTGTAAAGGAATGGTTTACCCTCAACATCCAGCCTATTTGGCTTCTTTTTTTTTTGCTTTCCATCCTGACTGACCGCCATGTTAGGTTGGATAGTCATGAGGTTACTGTATATTTGATTTATGATTATATTTGATTATTTTAATGATAGTAACTGTTTCTTTATGGTCTTGATTTTTTGTTCTTCCTTAAAATAAACTAATGTTCTATATTTTGTTTTTCCTCTCAGGGGTTTACTTATAGTGGAGTATGGTGTAGCAATTCTAAGGTATGCTAGGTGGATCTATCTTTCTTCATTTAGTCTTGGGTTAGGCTCTTCTCTTTAATCTTTCTTATCAGATCTCTATTGACTAACTCTTGTTCTCTTCTGACTCTGTTGCTATTAGAGTATTCAAGAGCAAGAATTCAAGTGTCTCTTATGTTCTTTTTTTGTTTGTTAAAGGAAATGATAACTGAGATGTTCCCCTCTCCCTTTAAACAAAACAAAAAAAAATGTTTTGTAGACATGTTTGAGGAAATTTTTAAATTATAAACTCTGTTTATTACTTAAGATGTAAAATAATAAGTTGTATATTCAACTGTAATACTTGTGGAAACTTCAATCACCAAATAAATGAAAACATAATGTTTTATAAAAAACACTTCATTTATGTAATACAAATACAAGACAATATTTCAATTACTAAGTTATATACACAAATCCCATCTATACTGAAAATGTGACAACTGAGCATAATTACTTGGTCATTGAAATGTCATCTTGTATTTGTATTTTTAAAATAAAGTGGTTTTTATGGAAAATTGTGTTTTCATTCATTTGGTGACGTTACATACTGTTTGTAAATAACTCCTTTGAAATTTATTTTAAAAAACTACTTTCTATTTTAGGTTTTTTCATCCTCATTCTGTACTGGATATGTTTGTTTCCTGATTAACCAGTAAGAAACATTTGTTTAAATAAAAACAAAAAATCAATAATATTTTTGTCTCTAATTTTAACATCATTTGTTTAAGCTGATTTCAGCCCCTAGAACAAACATAAAAAGTTTGTCCTAGGTATCTGTCCAAAGTTATTCTGTGGTTCATTTTATCTGATACTGTTGAACTAATCTTCAAAAACCGTAATGTCTCCTGTCAGTAGCTCTTAATATAAAATTTGGTAGTTAACTGTAAAAATCTGTTTCAAGATGTCAGCCCCTTAATTTTTGTGTAAATTTTAATAAAAAAAAACCAAAAAAACAGGATTTTTGAAACCACATCACTGTCATACAGTTTAGGAAAATTCATAATTTTATAATAAAGATATAGAAAAAGTACTAATTTATATAAATTTTAATTTATCATTCACTCTAAAAATTTAAAATGGCAACAAAAATTTTCAACTTTTTGATTCCCAATCGAGTACCCTCATCTTTCAAAGAATACTGACTTTAAGTTTGGTATTTATTTTTCTCCATATTTAAAAAAAAAAAAATTAGTTAGAGAAGAAAAACAATTTTCAAAATTTGTTTTGTTTTACAAGTTTGATAAAGAAACACTTTGTTTTCAGTTGTATTAAAGTAAATGCGAAATTTTTAAGAGTAAAGTTTTAAGCAGAAAATGGCTTGAAACCTAACTTAAAGCAAGTTTCTGACCAAATAGTTATGCATAGAGAAACTGGTACATTGGTTGCTTATACTGTAAAATATTACTTTGTTGCTATTCAATTAAGAAATTTTAGCTTATAATATATTTGATATATAAATTGTAGTTTTGTTTTTAGAACATTTCTCAAGGACAATCAGCATTATGATGAAGTATTAGCTGTGAGTGTAATAGGTCAGAGCGGACTCTGCTCCATTTTAAATTTCTTGTGTGACCAACGAGGACTTTACACACAAGTGCTAGATGTTTTATCTAGGATTATTAACTGTCAACACATTCCTAAATTGGATTGTGAATGTAAGTATGTACTTGAAGTAAGTATATACATACTATTTAAATATAGGTTACTTTATGAAAATTTATATATTTGTATTAGTTCCAAAGAGCCAAGCAAATAGGCGAATTGTCAACACTATGTTTTAATATTATAATAATATAATACAACAATACTATAAAATTATCAAATTACAACCAACAAAGCAATTAGTTAAACATACCACAAAGAGCTTACTAGCAAATAATCAAAGAAAATACCAAGAAAATAAGGAAATCAAGAAGGAATTTAATAAATCAATCATTTCCAATGGTGTAACAGTCAAAATTTCCCTTTATTGAATAATAAGTTTTACATAGTAGCTGTTTTGAAAAATCAAAAGTTACAGGTTTCTAATTTTTTTTTCTCATTAATTTGTTGAAATATGTTATTATAAGGTGGACTTTTCTGAAAAAGCTAGTCTGTGTATTGTGTACTGAGTATTTCTTGTGCTGTACATACTTTGTAAACAACCATCTTACGATAGATATTTATTTTTATGGTGTAATGAAATGTGTCATAAATGTTTCATAAGGCAATGTTAACAAATTAATATTTTTAATAGGTTTGTACATGTCACTCTCAAGGCTTTTGAATAAGTAATTATTCAAACAGCTCTTTTTAAATTTTTAAAATATTTTTTCTGAGACCGATGAATCACCCATTATTTTTGTGCCACATTTAATCAACGGAAAATAGTTATTACATTTAGTGATTTTTTTACCAAACATATTTAGTTATTAACTAAAGGAGGGATCCCTCCAATGGTACACTGATGGATCCAGAATGAAAAGTAGGGTAGAATTGGGGATAAAAGAGCCAAATTTTAGCCTTAGCATTTACATGCAATAGAACCGTGCATTAGAGAGAATATCAAAAAAGGTCTCAAAGGCACAGATATCTATATCATGTCAGACAGTTAGGAAGCTCTTAAGTCTCTAAGTTCATAGACTTTTGAGTCAAGATGGGTCTGGGAGTGATAACAAGTAATCAATCAACTAGCAACAAACAACAAATTCTCCTTATTTGGGTGCCAGGACATGAAGGAATACCAGGAAATAAAGAAGCGGATTGCCTTGCCAAAGACGGTGCAGAAGCTTATTTTGTTGGGCCCGAACCATATTTTGGAGTGCCTAAAACACATCTTCATAATATCATGGAAACCTGGGAACAAGATCAAAAGATCAAGTATTGGAGACCCATTCTGGTCTAAGACAGGCCAAAATTTTTATAGTCTACTCTAGGACAAAGGTTAAACAATTTCTGGAATTCAGTAGAAGGGAGCTTAGGCTGATTAATGGCCTACTGTCCAGACACTGTCCAGTGAATTATTATTTAAAATACATGGGGAAGGCTGCAGTGGATACATGCCATTTCTACTTGACACATAAAGAGAGAGCTGAACACTGATGGTGTGATTCTCTAACCTACAAAAGGCTACTTTACCTCAGTATTCCATTTCACACCACTTCAGTGTTAACAATCATGTCCCCCAAAAAAAATTTTAAGATTCTTAGGAAGGTTAAATCTTGGCTGGGTCTAAAACATAATTAGGTTGGTAGTCACAAAAGATCCATTTTAGTCACAGTGACAAGAGCCTGAATAGTAGCCTTGGACCCCTAAATCAGTAACTAACTAACAACATTGCTAAATATGCTAAAACTTTAATACAGTTATTATACATTTAGTGATTTCTTTATCAAATATATTTAGTTAGACAAAGTTCATATTACTAAATTTCATGATCAATTTGGATTCACCATAACCAGTGATTTAGGACAAGGTTTTTATCCATGTTTATAACAGAGTATCAATTTTAATGTGCACTATGGGAATTTCCATTAAAAAAATCAACAGTTATGAACTGAACAGGTTGTAAGGTTAACGATCTGTACTTACTAATTTTTATAACCAAAAGTTCATAAATCGTAACAAAATAATTATAATAAATCGCTAAATTTATTATATTTTGTCGTTAGCAATAAATTCAACAATGGTTGTCGATGCAGAAGAGAAAATTACATCATATTTGTCACAAATCCACATTTTTCTCAAAATACTCCACAGATACATTTTATAGTATTTTTCTTTCTCTTTCGAATGGTGCCTTTTAAATTATCGAATTATCAGCGCTTTCATTGTTAATTTTTAAATGTTAAAATGAACCATGGCTGTGTCTTTTGCAACAATCACACTTTATGTCTAATATTGATTAGTAACATTTAGATTTTTTTGTTGATTTATATATCATTTTAACGACGAAGTTTAGAACTATCCTTGGGTATATAGGACATCTCTGTGGTATTTTGTTTGTACTATACTTTCAAAGTCGGCCTTCCCACACAGAATCTTATCTGTTTTGTCATTCTGAGAGAAAGACATTTTGTGCACTAGGATGGTTGGTGTTGAGCCAAGTTAATTGCGTTTCAGTCATTGCATATTTTTTCTCATTCTTTATTATCTTACTCTAAAATGTATGCTTCTAGATAATATATAAATTCAAGGTTCAATTCTATGTACTGACTGTAAATAATGGCATATTAAAAGTTGTGTTTTGTATAAAATAATTATTTTTGGTGAATTTATAAATTAGGTTTAACTTTTAAGCTATTTTTATTATTCATAAAAATGTGTTTTTCAAATACAAATTTTTGAAATTGATATATTTTTTTACAAACTTTTATATACAAATATATCGTAATTCATATCAGTATTGTAACAATTCGAAATAGTATATTGAATACCAAGATTCAATAAAAGCAAGGAATGTCATTCAAACCCCAACTCAAACGACATCTGACGGGAAACACGCGAAACTGATATATATATATAGGCGCCTAGATAGAACAGAATCCCCGACTTCGTTACGATTTGGCCAAATTAAAAATATTTCCCGACATTTTTAACCCATAGTCGCCACCTCAAAATGAATTAAAAATGTTCCAACTTACTAGGAAAATTATTAGGTTAACACAAACAATATTCCCCAGACTAACATACAAACATGAAGTCAGAAGTAAGTAAACAATCGAACACGAAATTTTAAACGGAAGTCTTCAGAATAAATTAAATTCTAATAAAACGCAATATTAACAAGGAAACCTAACTATACCAATAGACAGATCCAAATGCCTAACATAAACTAGTTAGGCCTTCTCTAATATCTGTACGCATAAAGCAGAATAAATTAATTTCGCCGACAAGAACTAGCCAAAACGTAATTAGTCCGACATCGTGGAACGTGACGTCACTAGAAGCATTCCCAAGTCCCGCGAGTAAACTGATTTGTGATTGGTCGATACAAAATCAAACATACAAGGAACGGATCTGCCTATCTTAGCTCTAATTCAAATGTAAATATATAGTAAGGCTCTTTTTTATTTGTTAAGGAGTTATTTAAGTATTTTGTAAGATTCTTTTCATTAATAATTATTTATTAATATTAGCAAATGCTAATATACACTTTGACACTATTCTAAACGTGATTAATTCAAATTATACAAATAAAATAACATTCAATCACCACACTCAAACACTTACATGAAAAGTCCAACCCCAGGTGAAATAAGAAAATCAAGGTAGCAGCAGTTTTGAATTTCCGAGAAGGAGGAAAAAGCGTCCCTTTTAAAAGAAGTGAAGCAAGGGCATACGAGATAAGAAGCATAGAAGAATGCTCTGCATGTTAGATGAATTTAATTAAATCCAATCGAATCCAGTAAATGTTAATAGTGTATAAAAAAAAAAGTATAATGTTAATAAAGTATACGAAGTTTTAAAAGGTGTTTGTTAGTACAGTGAAAGACGACAGTGAACAAAATATTACCCAAACAGAGGAATATTGGTGAGATTAAACCATTTTGAGTTGTTAAACATATTACAATTTCATTTCCACACTCATACCAATCCTGCTATATGAGCAAAACAATCAATACAGTAATACTATACTTGTGAACAGTAAAGACTAATTAATTTAAAGTTTGTAAACTATTTATTCCCCTTATACACTGACATACGCACAACTTCTCCCCACAGCATATAAACTAACATAATTTCATTTTACACTAAATATAGACTATAGGACATAGTCCTAATATTATTATTAGTTCAATAATTCATTCATTTTATCTTTTTGAATAACCTTTGGGAAGAGTCGGCACCAACCTCCCGAGGTTAAGTTTCTCAAGCTCTCGATTATTATATTGTTGAATCCCCCCTTTTCCTTTAATGAAATATGCTAGCTGGAGCAAATCACAGAGACAGTGAAACAGATTGTGATAAAACTTTCTAATTTCCAATATTATATAATTGTTCGGAAAAGACTGATAGTGATAAACACTTCTCAAATATATTGTGTATTTTTTTTTGTTTTTGTGATTATGAATTTCCTTATGTCCTGAACTTTGTTATTTCTCTTTTGGTTGTGGAGTATCCATAATCTCATTTCTTATAATGTTATATATGTGAACTTTATCCCATGTTTTTTTCCATCTTTAGCTAAATAAATAAAAGGCAAAGCTTTTATTCGTTCAGTGTAATCCATTGTTATTGTTTCATTAATGTAGTATTAGATTCCTTAAAAGTAATAATACAAAAAAGAGAAATTAATAATAATAATAGATAAGTAAATAAATCACAAAAGGTAAAAAAAAATAAAGGAAGATTGTAGTATGGATATTTATCTTTGGTCATCCTTTCTTATGAGATAAAATCAAGTTTTTATTAGTGTGGTAGATTAGAGAAAGTTAACTAATTTAATTTAATTTAATTTGTCTGCATTGTGTTAAATTTCAATGAAATTGAGAAATTTTATAATTCACATAGTTTATTCAATTTGTACATGTCATTAATACTGTCAAATTGGTTATCACAAGGCCTATATGAATGAAAGCAGATCACAAAGCAACACTATTAATAATATATTGTAGCGAAACGCTACCCCTTAGTCATCAATAACACGGAATTAAACTATTGTATAGGTATAGATATAGTTATATTTAATTCTCAATTATTTGTAGTCTAAACTCATAAATAAATAACGCACAACAAAAGAGAACATTAATATACAGTACACCCTCTTAACCGGTCTAATCGGGACTGACACCTGGGCCGGTTGCCTGTTTGGCCGGTTAATCCGAGGTTCCCGTGAAAAATCAGTTTTCGTTCAAAGAAAGCTTATTTAATCAGGTAGCACTAAGAATTATGCAATTAAGATGTTATTGCAACTTATTTTATTGTACATAAATGTATCGTATATATTATGTTATGTATATTATACATCAAACATGAAAAAATTAAACACTACAAAGTTTTTTTACAGATTCCCCTCTGTCAAGTCTTTTGACACATTTAACCGCATCTCAAACGAAACCAACACACGCTTCCGAAAACTGAAAAGAAATGTTATATTTTCCATAATGTATACTAAAATGATTCGTGGAAAAAAAGCGGCCCATCAAACGTTTTTGTTTGTGTATGTCTGCTATACCGACGGGTGCCAATGCCGCGGTGTTTTTATGCCGCCGACAATAGGATACCGCTATCGACAAAATCGTTTGACTCGCCGCTGCTTTGGTGCCGCGGTGTTTTTATGCCGCCGACAATGGGATATCGCTATCGACAAAGTCGTTTGATATCGCCGCCGCTTTGGTGTTTCAATTACAATTTATTTTCGGAAACTCTCATATAACCAGTACACTACGATATAGGCCAGTTATTCCGAGGCCGGTTAACAGAGGTTCTACTGTACTATAGTCCTTGTTTTTTCTTGTGTGAAATTTTCTGCGATATGAGTAGAGTACTTATTAATTATAGCAGTTTTATTACTATCGATTGGTTTATTATTTATTGGATTTTATTTGTCTTCTTACTTTGGATACATGATATTAACCTCTTGACTTAGAATAATAACGATGTAAAATTTATTCATGTTTGAAAAAGTGAGAAATTGTAATAAAGTGTTTTATTTTTCAAAGTTACTCTTTTTATTATTTTTCTCTTTGATTTATGAGAATTTTTAAAGATATCAAACACATTAAACTCGAATTAATTTTTCGATGAGAATCTTAATTTTTTTTAAGGCTTGAAATCCTTGAATTAATTGTGTTTTTATTCTATGAGCTTTAATCATTAGACACCTTGATGTAATATTGTGAAATATATCTTTCTTGAAAGTATCGATTAAACACCTCTATAAAATCAAATATTTAAATGTATTTTTGTTATTGAATAAAAAAAAAAGAAAAGTTAATGCATTAAATCATAACCAAATTATTTTGTTTTGTTTCAGTATGTGATGGATTCTGGGAATGTCTCAGCAATGAAATGCTGTGCCAGTCTCTAGTTGCCAACCCAGATATTGCAAAGTTGCATCTTCAATTTATAGGGAGTAAAATAGAATATTTGGATGAAAAAATATTACAGGTATATACAGGCTGTCCCAGGAAGAAACTGACATACTTTATAGGTGTCAAAATATTCCTTGGACCAAAATATAGGGAAAAAATTTCTTATAACATAGATCTGAAAACGCTTTGATTCTAGACAATCCACCATTTTGTATATTAAAAAAAACATTGTAACTTTAGAAGTAGATAACATATAAAGTTAAAATTTGGTATACACATTTATTATGTAATTGTTTACTAGTGTACCAAAATAATAGTTTTATTAAAATGAGGGCAATTAAAAATCTCTAACATCGAATAATTTGAATGTATATTTTCGTTTTTAACAACAAACAAAGTTTTAAGTAAAAATTGATGTAGCTTAAGGATAACAGAGTTATCGACAGAGAACTGAAAAAAATATTTCTTGGTATCGTGCAGGAGCATTATTATGCACCATCTTGAAAATGTTGAGTAAAGGAAATATGCCCAACTGTATATCTTTGATTTCAAAGAAACTGCTGAAGATATAATGCTCCAAGATCTAATGAGGTCGACAGTATGTTTGAAAGTGGAGATGGTGAACGTCCACTGCATCGTGACTTACTGATTCATTGTTGTTCAGATATCAGCACCGACAATAGAAAAGCAAAAAGAATCAGCATTCTTGATCCAAACTTAGAGCCTTTGGAGTATCCTCTTTTCTTTTCCTACTGGGATTTAAGTTGGGGAGTTAACATTTCATCGCAATATAGACCAAAAAATTATTCTCCATGTATACAATCAATCTAAATTTCCAAGACCAAGGATTAGTCAGATCCAAAACTATCAATATTAGCTTTTGATACGTGATGAATTCAATCCATTATTAAGGGTAGGAAAGCTTTCTCAGCAATAGATTGTCATTATCAGTGATTGGTCTACTGGAATGGTTATGTTAATAACTTATGTGGGTCATTTTTTAAGTAAGAACTGTTTTTAAGTGGAGTAACAGCAATTTTATTTATGAACATAAATTGTATCAAAAACTTAAGTATGAACATATTTTTACTTTTCTACATAGTCACCAAGAATATCTAAGTATTTAAGTCATGGTACTAGCTTTTGGATCCACTCATCATAGAACTCTGCCGTCTGAGTATTTAACCAGTTAATAACAGTTTCTTTCAACACATAATCATTTTCAAATCGCTTTCCACCTAGATATTCTTTGAATTTAGGAAACACATGAAAGTCTGATGGTGTCAGATCAGGGCTGTAGGGGGGATGGTCCAGTAATCCCCATTGAAAGTTGGCCAGTTGTGTCTTGGTCATTGCTGCAGTGTAAGGCCAAGCGTTATTGTGAAGCAGCACGACGCCGCTAGACAGAAGTCCCCGCCGGCAGTATTCAATACCGCACCTAAGCTTGGTTAGTGTTTCACATTATCTCTCAGCATTTATGCTCATTCCTCTTGGCAGAAAGTCACAATCGGCATGTTTATTGATTAACATGGCGACAAACAAAGCAGTGTTACGATAGAACCAACAGTGGTAGAGACATGAAATCAACTGACTGCATAGTTGGGGACTGGGCAAGAGCGGCTAACCTTGAGCGGGCGTCAGAAGACTGCCTGCGCGGTTGCTATTCGCAAACGGTTCTTATTTAAAAAATGTCCTCTCGTTTTACCTTTGTTTCGTTCACTGCTCACAGTCCTTCATTGTTTCTTTTTTCGGGTGGTTACGACGTTTCGCCTATTATTTAGATCTTATCAAACCTCTTTAATGTTGTTTCTTCTTCCATTGGTTTAATGTGTGACACTTGTTCAAAATAAAACAGATATACACCACATTTATGAATAACATTTATGCACAACATTTAACTTTTAACCCATTTATGATAATATATAACAAAAATTGGGAAGAAATTATGGGAAATTTGGCAAGCCAATCTGTTAAACATCGTCCAGATTTAGTTGCTAGAGTCTTTCAACCATGATCCAAATTTTCGGAATTCAAACATGTTTTTGGAGTTATAGTAGCTATAATAAAAGTAATTTAATTTCAAAAAAGAGGTCTTACTCATGTGCATATACTTTTATTTTGAAAGAAAAAGCTTTTACTTAGTCGGTCCTCTTCTACCGGTAGGTGTTGAGGTTGAAAGAAAAAGACAAACTAAAATGACTAGATAAATTTGTATCAGCAGAACTTCCAACAATAGAGAGATTTCCACATTTACATGCAACTGTTGCAAAAATCATGGTTTGTGTAGTGAAAGTAATTCAAATTCACCATGTATGAAGCAACTAAAGTGCTCAAAGTAATATCTTAAACCTTTTAAAACTAAACAGTGGTTAATAAAGGCTGATAACCCTTATACAACAAACAATAGACACGTTTGTTAACAGTTGGACCGTAACTTTTAATCCTATCCTTTTATTAAAATACTTATTTAAATATGTGTATTATAAAGGACATAACTGTGTACATGTACATAAAACTGACCACAACAATATAATCGATGAAATAAAAAGGCATGCTGATTCCAGCTACGTTAGTGCACTTGAAGCAATGTGTCAAATAATCGAGATTGATATGCATCATACATCTCATACAACTGTTACATTATCTGTCCATCTTCTTAAAAAAATGTATTTATTCCTGACCGTTTAAGCAAAGATGCCATTGTTCAGAATGCTCAAAGTGATTGTTTACAGCTCGGTTTAAATTAAATGGGAACAATAAAGATGCGTAAACTATTTCATACAGTGACAAACCCAAAATATTATGCATTCAGTACCAAAAGTAGAGAATGGGCTCCTTTGCCAATGTGGTGTAGGCACTGATATTGCAAGAATCTATTCTATCAACCTTGGCTCTGATCCTGAAAGGTTTCTTCTACTCCATGTGTCTGAAGCTGCAAGCTTTAAAGAATTAAGAACACTCAACAACATTATGTATGGCACTTTTCAAGAAGCTGCAATACAAAGAGGTTTAATAAAAAAAATACGAGTGTAGGCACTGATATTGCAAGAATCTATTCTATCAACCTTGGCTCTGATCCTGAAAGGTTTCTTCTACTCCATGTGTCTGAAGCTGCAAGCTTTAAAGAATTAAGAACACTCAACAACATTATGTATGGCACTTTTCAAGAAGCTGCAATACAAAGAGGTTTAATAAAAAAAATACGAGTGTAGGCACTGATATTGCAAGAATCTATTCTATCAACCTTGGCTCTGATCCTGAAAGGTTTCTTCTACTCCATGTGTCTGAAGCTGCAAGCTTTAAAGAATTAAGAACACTCAACAACATTATGTATGGCACTTTTCAAGAAGCTGCAATACAAAGAGGTTTAATAAAAAAAATACGAGTGTAGGCACTGATATTGCAAGAATCTATTCTATCAACCTTGGCTCTGATCCTGAAAGGTTTCTTCTACTCCATGTGTCTGAAGCTGCAAGCTTTAAAGAATTAAGAACACTCAACAACATTATGTATGGCACTTTTCAAGAAGCTGCAATACAAAGAGGTTTAATAAAAAAAATACGAGATAAGGGAGAAAACCTTATGAACTGTATGCTACAGTTCATGAAGCTGTAGTATACAACATGCCTCAACAACTAAGATATTTATTTGCGTATATCCTCATTTTTGCATCACCATCTAATGTAAAAGAATCGTAAGAAAAATACAAACCCCATCTTTGGGAGGATTTAGAATGTTAACATATTAAAGGACATACAACAACATCAACAATGGATACATTTGACTCTTAGAAAAATTAATAAAACACTCAAAGTTAACAATAGTTCATGTCATAAATACAATCTTTCAATGGCATAAGAAAACATTACACAAAACACAAATACCCAGTACTTTTTGGTAATACTGCAAAGCAACAAAATACGATGAAATGGAGAATAATTTAAATGAAGAACGAAGAGCTGCTTATAACAATATTATATCAGCAATAAATAATTATGAACTTCAAGAGAGATGCTTTTTCTTGGTGGGCCAGGAAGCATCGGTAAACCTTATCTATACAAAACTCTTCTATGTACTATTCGCAAAGACCAGAGTATTGTTTTGCCTATTGCTTCTACAGGAATCGCTGCTAATCTTTTAGAAGGTTCCACAACATACTCCAATCAAATAAAATTATTACCACCTTTAAATGAAACATGGAGATCCAATATTAACACTTTAACCGAAAGATCAGTCTGACAGGCACCTTGGGGATATTTGTTTGTGTGGTGTTGCAACACCGGGTGGTCGAGCTGTCTGAAGGTCACAATAGCCTCTCCCCTACTCTTCCTTTGTACGCCTATTATATTATTGGGATGTTTTGTTTGCTCAGTGCTAAGTGACAGGTGCATTGTGAAACTCTAGGCAGTCCTACAGACCGCGTCTTTCGGTTAGCGTCACAGTGAACATGCTTCTCAGACCGGGTCTTTCTGTTTATGTACATTAGTTTTTTCATAGTTATAGTGTTATTTATTTATTTTGTTGTATAAATATATGTATATTTACAATGGATAAGGCATCTACTTCCGGTTTGAACTTAAGTAGAGGACAACGTACAGTTTCAAGGCAAGTGCGTGTAAATGAGGAGAATTTTGTTGACCGTATCTCTAGAATGTTGAATGAAGAGGTGATAGTGATGATGACTTTATAGACGACTCCGATGCGGATCCAGACTTTCTTTTAGAAGAGCCCCGTTCAACTGTTCCTGAAATAACGGATGAAAGTGACAGCTCGTCATCTGAAGTTGAAGAGGAGCCTGCTGCAATTGCTCAAGATATTCCAAAGCGTCGTCTACCAAAATATATATTTGGGCGTTTGCGCAAAAACTAGTGTGGCCCTCCTTTTTACTGGACAACCGAGGAGCCATGTACACATATTTGGACACCCGCAAGAAACATTGTCAGAGGAATGCCTGGACTGACAGGAACTTCAAGAGCCCTTGGAGACTGTCCAGACAGAGTGAGTGTTTGGAAATTATTGTTTAGTGAAAACCTCATTGACATGATCGTGCAGCACACAAACGTCAAGCTGGCATCTGTTAGAGGAAACTTAGGCCCCAATACCAAAAAAGTTAATTACCGAAATACTAATGTAATTGAAATAAACGCATACATTGGTTTACTTCTCTACAGTAGTATTCTCAAATCGTCTCACGAGAAGATGGAGTCCCTGTTTTCAAAGGAAATAACTGGCCGTCCACTTTTCACTGCGACCATGAAAACGCTTTGAGGTTTTGACGTCATGTTTGAGATTCGATGATGTCACCACTCGGTTGGAGAGGAAATCACGAGACAAAGCAGCTGCTATCTCTGAAATATTTCAATTGTTCATTGAGAACTCGACAAAATCATTCTCTGTATATAAATATGTGACAATCGATGAAATGTTGCTTCCTTTTAGAGGGAGATGTTCATTTAAAGTGCACATGCCGAAAAAACCAAAAAAATATGGCATCAAAATAATGTGCCTGTGTGATTCAAAAACATCGTACTTCAAACATCGTACTTCTACAATGCATATATATATATATTCAGGTGCAGGTTCTGATGGCCATGGGCTAACAGAAAATGAAATGATGAAACCAACTCAAAGTTTGATCAAACTTTGTAAACCCATTCAGCGTTCAAACAAGAACATTACTGCAGACAATTACTTTTCATCCATTGAAGCTGTGGATGAACTTGGAAGACGTGGATTGACGTTTGTAGGAACTATGCGGAAGGACAAACTCATAATTCCTGCAGAGTTTCTACCTCACTCTAAAAGACCTGTGGGCTCTGCTGACCACGCATTCAACGATATATTTAACGATAACCACTCTTGTTTCCTATGTTCCGAAAAATAAATAAATCGGTGATTTTGATCTCATCAATGCACCACACAGTAGCTATGGATGAAAACAAAAAAAAACCAGAAATCATTTGCTTCTCTAATGAGACCAAATATGGTGTCGATCTGATCGACATGAAATGCGCTGTCTATAGTTCAAATAGGAGGACAAGGCGATGGCCGTTGGCTGTTTTTTACCGAATGGTAAATATCGGTAGCGTCAACTCTTACATCATCTACCTCAGCTATCAAAATTCGCCAGTGATCAGCCGACATGAGTTCATCAAGAAGTTAGCGTGAGATTATAGCGTTATTATAGCAAACCTCCCTCGGGAAGTAAGGGCCGTTATCAAAAAAGAGCTCGGAGAAGATCAAGAACGGCCTGCGGGGTTCCTCACCGACAAAATGAACAAAAGGAAGACATGCAGTAAGTGTCCTTGGGAGAAGAAGAGGAAAACCCAGTACGCATGCGTCAAATGTTCTCAACCAATTTGTCTGGAATGCAGCAAAAAGATGTGCATTGGCTGTGCCACCGACTGTGTCCAGTGACTTTACTGTGTTGGACTCATTCTCATGAATAAATCCTCATAATACATGTAAATTATGTATTCTGGTTCACTTTTTTCATGTAAGTAAATATTTTGAATTTAGTATGATCGTTTTATTTTTCCCTAAATATGATTCATAAAGAAAAATTATACAAAAGTCAATTTAGCAAACACTAAGAACCCATAAAAAATCTAAATAAGAATATACAATAAAAAACAAAACAAATACAAAATCCCGGGTCTCTCGGTAAGTGTTACAAATTTTGTCTTTCGGTTGAAGTGTTAAGATCAATTCTTCTGACTTAAAAATAGTTTGATCTGTAAAAACTATAATTTGGGACAAAGCTACCATGGCTCCCGGTATTGCTTTAACATCTGTTGATCGCATTTTGAAAAAAATTGTGAAAAATCCAAAACTTTTGGTGGTATAGTAATTTTAATTGAAGAATATTTTACAGAAAAATAGTTAAGACAAGTATAAAATTCCATCCAGTATGGAAAAAGTTTAAAATCTTGGTACTGTTCGATCAGTTGACCCAAGGTTCAGTGAATAGGTTTCACGAATTATTAATGGTGAACACAATAAGACTAGAGGATTTACTAGAGGAAGTGATTGAAGTACCTTCACATATTTTATGTGATGGCGATATTGCTATAGAGATATTTGGTGAGAGCTTTAAGCCCTTGTTTCACAAACATTTACCAAAAAGCCATTCTGTGTTAAAAAAAACTTTGGGGTCACCTATTTCAGTTGAATCCAATGGTGATTACTAAACATATTTTTCAAATGAATATGCTCAGGCTGCTAAGGAGAATCTCCACTTATTTTCCACTTATGTCTTTGAGATATAGCCAAAATCTCAAAGACTTGGTACCTTCTTACTGGTT
The DNA here is from genome assembly GCA_963513935.1 of Aphrophora alni. Taxonomy (NCBI): domain Eukaryota; kingdom Metazoa; phylum Arthropoda; class Insecta; order Hemiptera; family Aphrophoridae; genus Aphrophora; species Aphrophora alni. The sequence goes on from OY740766.1 coordinate 97,987,670, forward strand.
GCCAAGAAGAAGGTACCACCTGAGAAGTAGGAGGTAGATTTTATCCGGCAGATACTCCTGTGAGGCCATTGTTACACCTGTGTTAAGATCTAGGTTGGATTTAATAATTTTATGGCTTATCAGTGACACATTACCAAGAGAGGATCTATTAAGAGGTCTATTAAAGAGTTCTAGAACTTGATGGTGGTGTCCTCTGAACCCTTGCACTCCTTGAGAAGGGTCTCTCTCTCTTTACCTGTTGCATTGTGTGCCATATGAACCAAGTTTTCCATTCCCAAGGCATTGCAGTAACTGGTTGACAACGACCCAGAGTACTAAGGATACGATCCCCTGCACCGTAACATTGTTTCTATTCTCGTTCTCCATCATGATTTGAAATAAAGTGGAAGAAAGAAAATGATATAGAATAGAAGAAGAATGACCCCAAGCCCTCGAATACTCTGATAGCATCAAGGTAGGGAAAAAACAAGAGGTGGTCAAGAGTAGACCAAATAAAAGATAAAAAGAGAAGGTATCTGATCTAAGACTAGGTGAAGAAAGACAGATCCAACATGGGTAACCTCAGGGATGCTACCCTCGTGTTCACTAGATGTGAACTTCTTTAGGTGATTTTTATTCAGGGTTTACTCCCTTAGATCAGACAGATTCTGTCTAGCCTGGGTCGTTTAGGATCAGCAGGGTCACCACGAGCAGGATGCAGCTCTTCACTGCACTCAGATGCAAATCATTTATGCATACCATTTTATCGGTCCTAAACACGGCTGCACCATACCCCTGAGGCCAGACATCCAGCTGAATGGTCACCGCTCCAGCCCTTAAGCCCCATACCGACTAGTTAAATAATTTGTTATCTTAATATGAAATCATAGATTTAACTTTTTTAAATATAAAATCTGCAAAAACGTTATTTTTAACATCATTGTTTTTCTACACAAAATATATGTTGTTTAAAATTGTGAATACATTATATATATTTTCAGAGGTTTGTAACACCTCACTTAATGATCCTTTTCATTATAATCATTTGTTGCCTAAATATGAAATTCATAGACTTATATTTTTCCAACAAAAGCTCTACAAAATATTAGTTTTAACTTAATTGATATTTTTTACATGATGACTATATGTAGTTAAAAAATAAGTAGATTTTTTTTTTTAATTTCAGAGGTTTGCAACACTGTATGATCCTTCTCAACCATGTGTACGCCCAGCTTTGCAAAGATTGATGCTCGATTTTTCAGATACTGGTAGTACTAATTCGTTTAATGATAATTTAGGACAGGTAAATTTTTTTAACTTCAGTTTTAGTGTGAGAAATACTGTATTAAGAATTTCATTGAGATAACAGATAAATTTAATTATATTTTCAATATAACAAACAGTTTTTCCAGCTTTTATTAAGTAAGGTATTTTATTAGAGTGTGTTGAATGTGTCAGATCAGTTTGGTTCAGGTGATTGGTGTATTTAATAATTCTAATTCTGTAATTATTCAATTATAGAATTTAATAACTCCCCACTCCTCAAAACTCCTCAAACCATTAACTAGGTCCCCCTTCCCATTCCTCCCCCTCCTTTATTTAGGTTAACAGAGGGGTTTCACCCAACTATTGTTTGGATATTGTGAACTGTACCTTTCTTCTTCATTCATGTAAACTACCTTGACAATGCTGTAACTAGCGAAACCATGGTCAGTAAATTTAAAATAAAGTTGTGATTTATACTAAAAAGAGTGTTTGTTTTAATTATTTTAAAACAATATATGAAGCCAATCATTCATCAGATATCTTTTCTCAATTTTTGCCAGAGTTATCTGTTTCAACATTACCAGCAGGCATTCTTCTTTTTTGAGAGCTACAATTAGATGTAATTTTGTATTAAGTTGTAAATAGTCAAAGGGGTTTCTAAGTCTGTAGAATGGTCCAATTTTGTGATTCATGCTGCAGCGACTAAGTATATCCATTGTCACAGTCAATGGGTCTTTCTGAGTTTTTAGTGTTTGTTTTTTTAGTTTCTTTTTTGCCCAGTTTGTATATGCCAGAGCTAGCAGGTTAATGTGTGCGTATCTTGCTTGTTGTTCTAATTATATATATTTTTTGTCATTTTTGTAAAAGATGAAAATATTTGTTTGTGGGGACTTCATCCATAAATAGAATTCCAATGAATGATTATCGTGCTTTACAATTCATGAACTAATGTGAAATGTTCGGCATTAATCATGATATTAGTGAATCTATTCATTATAAAAATTCCCTAGAAAACAAGCTGACGTTTTCTAATTTTTCAAAAATGCAATATCTAACGTACCCAATGAAAACTCCATCAGTTTTATTACATTTACATTTTTTCCTTTATATTTAACAAAATAAAAATTTATTGAATTTGATAAATGTGTAATTTTTTTTAAAAAGTTTGCTTGTTTCCTACATTATCCTAATTTATTAAACATATCTAATATATTTTTATTTTATTTCTTTTTTTTTATTTATACTATAGGATGATGGACAATTTCTACTTAGTGATTGGTTAGCAGGCTACTTTGTTATATGCTTCTATTTGAGTCGTAGTAGAAGAAAAACAAAAAACTTGTTCTACAACACAGAGTTGAAATCAGATCTTCCAACAAACTTTGATCATGTTACCAACTCTCTACAAACAAAGGTATTGTAAATTTGTTTCATTATAATTTTATTTTCATATTCAGTTTTATAATTTTAGAACATTATATTACATATACAGTACTAATTTCATAATAATAAAGTTTATAAACAACAGCTGATGATAATTTAAGTTCAGCGGGCATGTCATGTGATCTGTGACATGCAACATGCTGTAATCTCTCGTCAGATTCTTTATTGATATTACTATATTACAACTAACATTTAATATAGTAAAACATATAGTAAAACATAAGATTTTTAAATCACAAATAATAATGAGTTTTTAATACAGATCTCATCAATAATATATGATTACATACGAAATTTTGAATTATATGCAGTAGAACCCCTCTTAACCGGTCTAGTCGGGACTGACACCCGGGCCGGTTGCCCGTTTAGCCGGTTAATCCGAGGTTCCCGTGAAAAATCGGTTTTTGTTCAAAGAAAGCTTATTTAATCAGGTAGCACTAAGAATTATGCAATTAAGATGTTATTGCAACTCATTTTATTGTACATAAATGTATCGTATATATTGTGTTATGTATATTATACATCAAACATGAAAAAATTAAACACTACAAAGCTTTTTACAGATTCCCCTCTGTCAAGTCTTTTAACACATTTAACCACGTCTCAAACGAAACCAACACAAGCTTCCGAAAATTGAAAAGAAATGTTATATTTTCTATAATGTATACTAAAATGATTCGTGGAAAAAAAGCGGCCCATCAAAAGTTTTTGTGGGTTTATGTTGTAATAATTTAAAAATGAGGCTAATAAGTTATTTAATAGTGAAGCTATCTTATAATATAAAAATTATTCTTTCGAACTTTAAGAGTTCTACTAAGTATTTATTTATTAATTTATTAATTTATTGATTTGTTAATTGATTAATTTGCTCGACTAGGGCGCCAGATGTGTTGACATCAATTTTGAAAAAGGTGAATTTAAATATTTTAAAAAATCTCTGGGGTCGCAAATTCTTTTATCGGTGTACTCACAGTGGATTTTGGTTTTAAATGAGAACACTTTGGCTGAAATGTTACAAAGAAAACATTTATTAAACATTCAAAGAAACATCCTACAAATATTATTAACAAAAAAAAATCATATTATAAATACTAGTTATCTTTTTAGTTTTAATAACAAATTATGAATTTATATTTCTTTTATTTCATTCTTTCAAATTAATTAATTTTATCTTCAAAAATGCTTCTACAAATAAAATTGTTGCAACAGGACTTTAATCTATGAAAATTTTTAGTAGTAACTTTGTAGCTTTAAAAGAAAAATGAAAAGATGCTATTTTCATTATTTAAAAATTTCATTTTACTAGTATCTCTTCTAGTAATAATCTACTAAACTTTCTTTAAATAGATAAACATTTACAAAAAAATTAATTTAAAACATAATACAGGTTATTAATCAAACAGGTAATATATAGCGTCTATACCACAACGCCGATCTAAATAAAAAACATTGTCCGTTTCCGAATGGAAGACTGATGTCCTACAAGTTGAAATTCTACAGCTTCTAGTAGATTCTCCCTCGTTCAGAAATTGTTTTCTCAAGTTGTTGAGAATGTTCTTAACTCGCGTATATAAACCATTGTCTTTTATGTTCCCGCGTTATTGTCATTGAAACACGCTCTTTATAGATTTTTTAAAACACTTTCGATCTCTATTTGAGACAAAAAATCAAATGTACATTGTTCTAATAGAACCTAGAAACTCTTTCTACGATCTTATCTCTCCAAACACTAGACTTCGACTTTGAAAAACACAACTTGTCCATTTTAAGCGGTTAACTCTAACTCCACAAAACACATCCAGTCCCTTCAAGCTCTGGACTTCTACTGCCGTTGCCATGAGGCAAATTCTTACTTACAAAAGCGTTCCTTCCGGTTACTGTTCGCACATTTTACCACACTGCCGTAAAATACAAATGATTTACTTAACATAACAAACAAACTAAATTACATTAAAATTAAACATGGTAATTCATACTGCTGTCTTGAAAATCCATTTTTCTTTTATTAATGACGTTACTAAATTTAAATTATTATTTGAATCTCTTATCTCTTTGGCTTAACCGCGTCTTTTAAATGGGTCTATATTAAAATCTGACTTTTTACACTGTCACAAAACCCCACAAGGTTTGTATTTCAATACAGGTATTGGAATACAAAGCTTTTATATATATATATTTCAAATCGAGAAAAAAATATTAATGGATGTTCAAGACATTTCATTTCAGAAGCTAAGGACCTCATGAAAGAAAATAAGTATCCCTAGTATACTTAATTTAAGAAAGATTCTCTTTTCTTATAAAATAAAAATCTATTTGCTAAAATCCTATTTCATTATTTTAATTTGTTAGCGTTATAATAACTCATTTGTAAAAAAAAATAATATACGAATCAATTAGTGCTAAGCCTTATCTCTATTTATACAATAAAACCCATCATCAGTTTCCTTTTCAACCTTGTTGGCTGAAACTTTCCATCAACATTTTTTGTTGACAGGATCCCGTCACTCAGAGCTTATCTCCCAGACAGCCGTCTGTATATTTTCCTGCCATCTAGCATTTCCTTTCCCACACTTTATTTTTCTGCCAAGACGAAATTTCTACATCTTTTATAAAAATCTACACCCATCTTTCACTATCAATCTGAATCATTTTTCAACTAAACGCAATTAAAATTTTAAAACTTCTCATTATTAATTAACATTTTTACGAAAATTATTTATTTATTACTCAACATTGCTTCAATTCACCTTAAAACTTTTCAATTATCATCTTATATTATTATTTATTTTAGTTTAAATCCAATAATTATTTATTCTTTATCAAATTCTTAATTACTCTTTGTCTCGCTGGGATAACATGTTAGCTACTGATTTTACAATTACAAAAAACTCTTTTCTTCAACTAAAATTCAAAATATAACATCATTATTACAAAAAAAATATAAATTTACTTACAAAGCTCATCTATTTATTTCAAAATTACCTCTTTACAATTGTATTGTCTCTCAGTATCCTATCTTAAAATTATTTCCATCTTATCTTTCATATTTTAATAATCTAAGTTGCATTAATCCCCAAACAAAATTCTTCATAATAAAAAAAAAACTCCTTATTATTTACCCATATATTATTTCATAAATAATCTCCTTATTTCAACGTAGCTTCCTTCAAAAATCATAATAATCGCCGTATTTCGTAGACTTCCTTAAATCTCCTCTTGTTTCATTAAAATCGTCGCATATTTCCTTTATTTCATTAAAATCGTCGCATATTTCCTTTATTTCATCGTAGTATTCAAAAAACCTCTTAAAAACTAAAAAATTACCATTAATGCAACCTAACTACCTTTTTTATAAAAGTTTCTTAACAGAACAACTTCATTTTAAATACCACTTTACTCAACAATTCTGTAAAGTCATCATCTTCATATAAAAAACTCAAAAATTCTCTCATTTAAATTACTTCATATTAAAATCTTCTTAATCATCTATCACTTGTATATAAAAACTCAAAAAAATAAAATTTACATTGTTTTCCCAGCTAACACCGTATTTCATCAAAATCTTTAGACATCTTTATCAGATAACTTCTCACAATCATCTATTGTTTTAAATTCAAAACATTATTTATTAAAAATCGTTAATTATTTATTTTATTTATAAATTTCATCAAAATCTTTCTTATCATTGCTAATTTATTACTCCTTCCTTTAAAAAACAGAAACTTAACCTCCTTTACTCACTATTTAACATCAAAAACTTAAAAAACTTAATTATTATCTGTCTTGGCAAAACTCACATAAATTCTCCAACTTTAACCAATTATTTTTTTACATTCTCAAATCATAAATCACTTAAAATTAACTATCTTATGATCTCATATTATCTAATAATCCTTAATATTTATCAATGTCAAACATACAACTTATCATTTTACAATTTAACATCTAATTACCTATCCTAATCAGCTAATCAACATTTTTACAGTTTTATAAAACCTTTCGTTTCATTTCAAATAAAAACTCCCTTCCTGTCACGTCCGGTTTATTTTTAAATATACAGATCGATCACTTCTATATATATCCTACAATTTATTTGCCTTCAACATCTGTCTAAATTTTTAATTACATGATTATTATTTCATGTAATAATGTCACACTTATTTATTATGCATTTTTACTTCCTACTTACCCCACTACAGTCCTTCTGACCATCTACTTTATACCGTGCATACTTCTAATTGCTCTTTGGACTCTTACACAGGGTAACATGTTGTGACGTTGAAATGTGCAGTGGTTGAATGCAATATCCCTACTAAATTCAAGATAAAGCCCAAAACACATCCCTATTCCACAACACGCCCTCCATGTAGTCCCAGAATGCCTTATTCTTGCGAATAAAACATTCTATTATTACTACATAAACTCCTACCTCCTCCCTATCCTTCTGATGGTCTAATATTTTACATGTGTCCTTCTGATCACACTCTAGACACTTACATTGAATTATGCATTATGATCTTCAGATGTGAGATGGTTGAAATGCAAAATTCCTACTTTGTTCAGAATAAAGCCCCAATCACACCTTTCAACCATAACACACCTTCAATGCTGTCTACATGCTTTATTCCTAAGAATAAAACATGTTTTCTACTTACATAAACTCCTACCTCCTCCCAATGTTCATGTACTCCTTAAATGCATCTACACGAAGAAAATTTTAAAATTCATAAAAAATTTCATTCAAATCGTATCATCCGAAGTTGAAAAAATGTTTATTTTACCAATCTTATTATTAGCATCGTCGATTTTCTGTTTATGTAATCCTTTCTAGATGTTATTATTCAAATTCAAAAAGAAATTTTATTTTTAAAATTTATTCTAAGTTCTTTACTTAGAAATTTACTTTTAATTCTATTAAAGTTATTTATGTAATCTACTTTTGTTCTTATTTACTTTATTTAAAACCAATTATCCTCTATTTAAATACTTTTTATTTGAAAACGCAAGTTAATTTCCGATTATAAGTCAAAAGTTTTTTTATTTTCAGAACAGCAATTTTGTAACACGCTGTATCTCGTCTCAATGTCATGCAAAGAACTTATACCTGACTAAGGAATAAACAATTTCCCCTTTGTATATAGAGACGCAATTCTTTATCTGTTCACTACTGATAAGAAGTGAACCTTTTGGTTCCAATACGGTCTATAGATGAATCTCAACTCTCGTCACATTTTATTGAATATTTTATTGAATCCACCTACTTAATATTGAATATTATTTCTTCAACACTACTCTGAATCCTTGCTTCGAACTAACTATCTTATCTATGTCACGTTTCTTAATTATTTATTCCTTTCATAAACATACTGAGTTATTTACTAACCATCTTGCATCTCCAATGATCCTCTCATCTAACAAATCTGTTATCGTCACGATTTCTAAATATTATTTCTTCTATAAACATATGAAATTGTTTACTGCTATAATCCAGCGTCTTTACTTTAACAAATACTAAAACCTTTCTTAAACTAAAACTTCTAACATTTTACGCTTGGCTTATATTATTATTTATTCTGATTCTGTCTTAGCTTACAAAATTTATCAGTACACACAAATTATTAATATTCATAACTCTTAATTAATCATTATCAAACTTAAACTTATTTATTAACAAAATTCTTATTCTATTAATTATTTTTCAAAATCAAGTCCTTGTGTTATTATAAAAATGTCTTTACATTATTATTAGTCATTCCAAATATTCAATTGATTACAACAATTATAAATTATCCATTTTTTTTCGATGGTTCCCCGATTGGTGAAACATTTTGTAAAATATAGCTCGCTTTCTTAACATAATTACAACGTTAAATACTTCTGTCCACACGGACAGTTTGTCTAGCCTAGTCATCATAACTGACCCTTTCCTAACAAAAGATTCCCCTTTGTTATTGTCTCGGAGTATTGACAAAATACCTTTCTCTTTCTCCCTTACAGACATATCTACATTTCTCTTTCTCTCAAACATCTTAGAATCTACTGACCTAATTTCAACATCTGTTAGTTTAGGAATTCTAACCCCACCATTCTTGTATATCATCACAAATACTTCTTTAATACATACGTTTTCATATTTAATTTCAAAGCTACTCATTTCACAAAAACTCTTAATTTCTTGCTCTTGGATTCTAAAAACATTCCTAAATTTTAACATTATGTATTTTTCAAAATCTACAGTCTCATGGTACACTCGTTTTTTAAAATAAACAGCTGATTCCTTTATCGTAATATTATTTGTTTTTATCTTGTTTTTCAATTTACTTATACCTATTCCAACCCCACCAAACTTATTCACTTCAACATTACTTGTTATTTCTAGATTTACCTTGTTACCTAACCCATTATTCATTATTTTAGAAATTTCTTGAACACAATCATTTACACAATTGTCTTCTATTATTATTAAATCATTTGACATGTTATTTATTTCATTAAAACTGTTAATTTCAATTTCAGCTATTTCTTGATTTAAATTGTTATCTAAATTATTAATATTTTCTACCAAAACACCTTCTACACTATTAATCTGTTCAAATTCTACTTTTTTCTCACAATAGCTTAATTCAAATTCTACTTTATTATTAGTTTCCATTACATTAATTTCCATTTGTTTAATTTCCAATTTAAGATTCTGTTCTAATTTTACATAATTTGGTTTTAATTCAACCCTAATTTCTTCAAATTTTTTACACATTACTTCTCTTAAATCTAAATTATCTTGTCTTAGCTCTAATTTACTCAGTTTCAAGTCATTATCTATTTTATCCAGTTTAACATTATTTTGTTCAAGTCTAATATTAAAATCTTCCAGTTTAGCATTGATTTCCAGCTTATTCTGATCAAATTTATTACTTATTTCTTTTAATTCCAAATTGTTTTGATCAAACCTATTATTTATACATTCAAACTTCTTATCATTATCTTGCCTAAATTCTAAATTATTCTGTTCAATTTTATTATTTGTTTCTAATCTACTTTGTTTAATATCATTACTTATCTTCAAACTGCTTTGTTCAAATTTATTTACTAACAATTCATATATTTTCTCCATGCTCATACCTTGATCATTATTTGTTCTACCCCCATTTACTCTATTCTGCTCAATTACACTAACCTGTTCCATTACCCTAACCTGTTCATCCCTTGATTCCTTGTCTAAATTTTCTTCTACAGTTTCTACTCCTAACATTCCTACCATTTCTTTATTGATATCTTCACACTGTTTTTTACTATTTAGAATCCCATCACTATCAAACCCATTAAAATCCGAACCTGAACTACTATTCGCGTTCACACTTGAACGTCTACTATTACTATTACTACTTATTTCTTGATCTAAAAAATTTTGTGCAAATTGTTCATTTGTTTGCTCATTACTTTGCGATTCCTTCTGTAAATTATCAAAAATATCCCCCGTAAATTCCAATGGCTCTATATTATTTAAAGAATTTTGATTTCCTAACCCTACCTGTTCATCACTATTATTAACATTTACAATTTCTGACTCCATTTTTACCTTACTATATTTAACACAAAAAATTTTTTAAAAAAGAATCTTTCTTATTTTATTCAGAGAGTCCTTACCTTGATTAAATGTTCGCATTACCAAAATCACTGTTTATTTCGACCATAAACGCCCCATTGTTGGGCCCAATTGTAATAATTTAAAAATGAGGCTAATAAGTTATTTAATAGTGAAGCTATCTTATAATATAAAAATTATTCTTTCGAACTTTAAGAGTTCTACTAAGTATTTATTTATTAATTTATTAATTTATTGATTTGTTAATTGATTAATTTGCTCGACTAGGGCGCCAGATGTGTTGACATCAATTTTGAAAAAGGTGAATTTAAATATTTTAAAAAATCTCTGGGGTCGCAAATTCTTTTATCGGTGTACTCACAGTGGATTTTGGTTTTAAATGAGAACACTTTGGCTGAAATGTTACAAAGAAAACATTTATTAAACATTCAAAGAAACATCCTACAAATATTATTAACAAAAAAAAATCATATTATAAATACTAGTTATCTTTTTAGTTTTAATAACAAATTATGAATTTATATTTCTTTTATTTCATTCTTTCAAATTAATTAATTTTATCTTCAAAAATGCTTCTACAAATAAAATTGTTGCAACAGGACTTTAATCTATGAAAATTTTTAGTAGTAACTTTGTAGCTTTAAAAGAAAAATGAAAAGATGCTATTTTCATTATTTAAAAATTTCATTTTACTAGTATCTCTTCTAGTAATAATCTACTAAACTTTCTTTAAATAGATAAACATTTACAAAAAAATTAATTTAAAACATAATACAGGTTATTAATCAAACAGGTAATATATAGCGTCTATACCACAACGCCGATCTAAATAAAAAACATTGTCCGTTTCCGAATGGAAGACTGATGTCCTACAAGTTGAAATTCTACAGCTTCTAGTAGATTCTCCCTCGTTCAGAAATTGTTTTCTCAAGTTGTTGAGAATGTTCTTAACTCGCGTATATAAACCATTGTCTTTTATGTTCCCGCGTTATTGTCATTGAAACACGCTCTTTATAGATTTTTTAAAACACTTTCGATCTCTATTTGAGACAAAAAATCAAATGTACATTGTTCTAATAGAACCTAGAAACTCTTTCTACGATCTTATCTCTCCAAACACTAGACTTCGACTTTGAAAAACACAACTTGTCCATTTTAAGCGGTTAACTCTAACTCCACAAAACACATCCAGTCCCTTCAAGCTCTGGACTTCTACTGCCGTTGCCATGAGGCAAATTCTTACTTACAAAAGCGTTCCTTCCGGTTACTGTTCGCACATTTTACCACACTGCCGTAAAATACAAATGATTTACTTAACATAACAAACAAACTAAATTACATTAAAATTAAACATGGTAATTCATACTGCTGTCTTGAAAATCCATTTTTCTTTTATTAATGACGTTACTAAATTAAAATTATTATTTGAATCTCTTATCTCTTTGGCTTAACCGCGTCTTTTAAATGGGTCTATATTAAAATCTGACTTTTTACACTGTCACAATGTCTGCTATACCGACAGGTGCCAATGCCGCGGTGTTTTTATGCCGCCGACAATAGGATACCGCTATCGACAAAATTGTTTGACTCGCCGCTGCTTTGGTGCCGCGGTGTTTTTATGCCGCCGACAATGGGATACCGCTATCGACAAAGTCGTTTGATATCGCCACCGCTTTGGTGTTTCAATTACAATTTATTTTCGGAAACTCTCATATAACCAGTACACTACGATATAAGCCGGTTAATCCGAGGACCGGTTAATCCGAGGCCAGTTAACAGAGGTTCTACTGTACTTTCAATATAAATTTGATTTACTAACTCAATTTATAGGCACACTTTCATATTTTAACGTAACATATCATCTAACCTTGCATTCCAAAAGACCATATTGAATTATTTGTTTGACATCAATAATTACAGATAGGCCTACAGGTTTTATTTACTACTTTATGTTATTATAATTATTAATATGTGGTTTTGTATTTTTAATTGATCAATGTAATCTTGAATTATCACAATATGTATATCATATGAATCACTAAAGCACTGTGGTGAATATGGAATGAAAGAAAAGAAAATTCTCCAATATCACATTAAAACACTAACAACACAAAGACTGCATAGTTATGTTTATTTTACCTTATGTACATTTCAATAGCACTGCTATTGAGTGTCTATTGTACCTCTGAAGATGATAGCCTCAGGTTGTGTCTTAGTTCCATCGACCTGACATTAGTCTCACCTGATTTTTATTCTTTTAAAAAAGGCTGGAGAGTTGGAGAGGACATGTATAGCCATCTTTTCCCTATACTGACAAATTTTTGTTGGCACAGAAAAACCAGTAGAAATAATATGCTGCTGTCAAGTAAATAGAATATAAAATCTACAAGTTGGGAAATTTATAAAGCTGGAACTATGAACTATTTAAACAAATAATAGTGAAATCGCAGATAATAATTAAAGATCACAAATACTTTAATAGTTGCAGTATAGCAGAGACACACGTTCCAAAAATCAAGCAAAAATCTCATCAATCCATGAATTTTTGTGGAATGTACAAACAGCTGAAGCAAGAAGGGATGGGCGAAGAGCTAGAAGCTGATATAAAAGGCACAATACAATAGAAAACCGAATTGTATATAATAAGACAGTGCAATTCCAAAAAAAGAACTTTACTGCAAAAGGAAACAGATAGCATGAATTTGTAAGCATAATAAATGTAAACACCCCCGGCACAACTATATATTGATGGTCGGCACTAGCCACAAAAGAATTGAATATATAAAAAGATGATGTAGGTATCATATTTCAAAATGAGGACAAGATTGCTGAATGTTTTTAAAATACTGCAAGACAAAATCTGGTGTAAAAACTTTGTACCCAAAATCATTAAGTTTAGAAAAACAGATTCTGTCATATAATACTTATCATCTCTTTAGACACAGTGATAAATGTGATATTCCATTACAGGCTGGATATGTCCAAGAAGCTATTGGACAGTTTACAAACACAGTCATTGGAGAAGATCTAATTAACAATAGCATGTTTAAACACATATCTGAGGAACTGTCATTGTTTATCACAAACTTGTTTAGTGACATTTGGAAATCGGGCTACCATCCAGATGAATAGAATACAAAATTAAGAAGGTTGAAATTTATTACAGGCACACTTCTTTATCTCCTGTCTTGGGAAGGTGATGGAAGAGTATAAAAATAAAAGATTAACTTGGAGATTAGAAACATACAAACAGTTTGGAGTTTGTCCACAACATGGAACAGTCAATGAATGAAGATATTTTCAAAGGTCTTTCTGAACAACAAGTGACAATCAGTGCTATGCTAGATTTGGATCTGCCTTTGAAATATAAAATCACCCACTGCATTAATCCTACAGTATGCTAAAATGACGGTATATATGGAAAATTCCTACTGCATTTTTTTCTGACTAACAGGTCATTCAAAGTAAAAATGAATGAATACACATCAGAAGCTTGTAGTATAAATAATGATATACCACAGAGATCAGTATTAAGTTAAGTCCAACCCTATTTTCCATAATGTTGCAAGATCGGAATTCATACACTCCACCCGGTACTAGCTTACCAATTTATCCAGAACAATCTGGGTCAAACACAAAGATAAATGCAACCACAGAGTGAGACAGCTGGGAAAAGTCAGTTGTCTCAAGGTTAATTTAAAACATATAAATTGCCGCGCTAAAACTTCGTGCGGTAGTGCGATGACGTCATGCGAGGCTGAGGCAAAACCTTGCACGTCTGAGCCTGACAAAACAGCTTATAGCAATTCCAATTTTATTAAAAAACTAAAATATGAAACTAAATAATGATACAGTAGAATCAGACGATTAATAATATCAACAAATAAATGTAATAGAACTTAAAACAAAAAAGTTATTAAGGAAATTAGATGTGCTAAAAAACCTAAAATTTGCAAAAAGGGGAAAATTAGAAATCAAAAGCAATAGAGTCATAAACCGTAGGAGACATAATAATAATCAACGATAAAAATGGAATAATAATAAAATAACAAGGATAAAAAGGACTTGAAAAGTCATTCTTGGAGATTTTTTTTGAGATTTTAAAGGTGAAAGGGGAATAAACTAAATAAACCTAATAATAGAAAATGAAAAGACAATCGTAGGGAATAATAATATGTGGTCAGAATAAGAACTAAAGTTAAAATGGGGGAGAAGTAATAATAATAAAAACAAAAAAGTTAAAGTAAAAGTAATAGGTTATGTATAAGAAATGTATATAAAGGTAAAATAACGGAGCAGCGTTGAAAAAGAATAATGGGGGAGGGGGATTTTATATACGAAAAATACGACGATCAAAAAGTCACGACTTCAAGCATCAATAACTCACGAACCAAGCGAGCTACGACGTAAAAACTAAAAAGTTATTTCCGTTATAGGACCAGGAGAATAACTTTAGTGCAAAAGAATTTTGAAAAAAAGACTTAAGTAAAAAGTTAGGTTGTGAAAAAATAGACATTCGAAAAAAGTGCGGTAACTCGAGATATACGCGGCCGAAAACGTCGAATCAAGTTTGTCAAGACCCTCAAGAATATGAAGAAGAGGAATCAAAAGAGAAACTGATGATCGGACCAACCGTTCAAAAGTTACAGCAAAAAGAACGAAAAGGTGTTCATAATCAAAGTTTTCAAGATTGAACAAGAAATCTCGGCTCAGGTAGCGTGACGTCACGGATTAAAAGTCCAACTCCAATAGCCAACTGTCAACACAAGAAAATTGAAATAACAGAAAGATTAAAATATCAATTAAAAGGGTTTTTAATGGAAAATAATTTATAAAAGTAATACAATAGATGAAAACTAAGCCTAGGACAGCTTTTAGCAGAAAAGTTACGTAGTAATTCAGCCGAAAACTTAGAAATCAACAGAACAGACATTTCTTCGCGAAAGGGAGAAAAAGTGGCTACCTTTTGCAGGAAACATTCCCACAAGAAGGGAGAGCCAAAATTATTGGTCGAAAGACCGATACTTTAGTTTCAGTTGCCGAGCAGGGAAAACGTTACTTTAGTCACTCTACAAATTTTTTTCTAAATTCAACTTAGAAACTCTAGTTTTAGTCGCCGAGCAGGGAAGACGTTACTTTAGTCACTCTACAATTTTTTTCTAAATTCAACTTCAATAAATTTTAAAACCAAGTATTTTATGTAGTAAAAAGTAACTTATAAAAATTAACTATTTTTGAAAATCAAGAAATTAGAAGATCAATCTACATGAAAGACTAGTCAGCAAGGAATCGTAATTACTACTAGCAGTCCACAACTATAACATAACCAGGAGTTGGAAAGGAGATAATTTGAAGACACCGTTAACCATCTACAGTAAAGAACTTCACAACTTCAAGACCTTCTGTTAAGTGTGAAGGTACACTAAATCTATAGAATAATTCGTAAAAAGTAAACTCATTTAAATTGAAAATTCATTGGGGAAATTTTAAATATATTAACTTCTTTAGATTCAAGTAAACTCTGCTTTGGTCTAGTATAAGTGTTCAAACGTAAATACGACTATTTCAGTCCAGGAAAAACTATTTGTAGTCCTAGCTGGAATAGTCTAGCATTTTTTAATTTTGTATTAATGAATAAGAATTTTGTGTCCTATTAATTGTGTAAAAATTGTTTTGTTTGTTGTTCGATAAAAGATAAATTGTTTTAAATTGTTCAATGGTTAAGAGTATATAAAAATTTTATGCTCAAGTGTTCTGTTTCAATTCTTTTTATTCGCCATACTGGTTTTAAACATTTCCTTTTTAAATAATTAAAGATTAAAAAAGTTATTATTATTAATGTGCTCTGGTATAATATAAAATATAAATAAATAAGAATTATTATCAGAATTCAGGAGCCGATTTCTTCCAAAAGGCACTTCCCCAGAGAGAGAGAGAGAGAGAGAGAGAGAGAGAGAGAGAGAGAGAGAGAGTGTAAAAGTAATAAAAGTAAATTCAGTGAGCAAAGAAATAAAATTCAGAGAATTTTAGTAAAATCAGATTGTAAGTTGTTGAGAACAGACTCAGACTTACAAAAGCCAAGTCTTGCAATAACTTTGATAAAGAAAAATTGTAAAAGTGAGCAACTTGGTCTTGTCCGCGATCGAACTGACTCGAACTCCAAACGAGGGGTCTAAGAGTAAAGGGGGGTTCGTGGCGAGTGTCGTTTCAAGTATGGATATGTGGTAAGTGGCCTCACAAAGTGAGGGCGATACGTGGCAAGTGGCGCTCCAACGTGGGGTTCGATACGTGGCAAGAGGTTATACAAACAGCTGTAATCCGTATTTGTGAATGGATAAATATGCACCTCAAAATCAGAATGCACTGTGTTTATCAGAAAAAATAAGCTTGCAAATTTCTCTGTAAACTTAATTTTAAACAACACACAAATGAGATACAATAGTAATCCAAAAATACTGGGCATAACTTTGGACAAAGAAAAGCTTCTCTGGAAGAGACATATAAGTATGATATCAGAACAGATTCTCGGTAGACACTTATCTTTTGAAAATGGTAGGCAGAAGGACATGGGGTGGGATATCACAGTGATGAGACTATATAATATATCTTTTTCATAAGATCTAAAATGCCATTATAGCTGTGAAGTGTTGGGAAGTACTGATAAGACTCATTTGACAAAACTGAAGATATGCAGAATTCTGTTCTGACTACTTGTCTTCAGTGTCCGAGGACTAGTTTGGTTGAGGAAATGCAAATGGAGCTGAATGTTGAACCACAGATGTTAGCCACAGCAAAGAGCCTGCATCAAATTCATGAAGTATAAAACATTACCCTCTACTCACATTATTCTACTGTATGAACTCTCTTGTTTTGGGGTTGGAGTTTAAAAGAAGAAACATGGTAATTCAAATTC
This sequence comes from Aphrophora alni, assembly GCA_963513935.1. Classification (NCBI taxonomy): domain Eukaryota; kingdom Metazoa; phylum Arthropoda; class Insecta; order Hemiptera; family Aphrophoridae; genus Aphrophora; species Aphrophora alni. The sequence goes on from OY740766.1 coordinate 98,004,874, forward strand.
GCAGCAAATTCCATCAGTCAGTATACTATCCCTCCTTGGTCTTGGCTTATACCCAACATTGCGATTGGTCTTCCCGGTCAGTTGAAAATACAGAAGTACTAAGTACCATGGAAGTAATAAATACAAAATATTGCAACCACATTCATGGCTATACAGGTGGCTTATTGAATCCTAAAAATCACCACTCTGGTTCCGATGTCTATATTTCTACATTAATTATACAACATCTTTCTCATTGTTTAGTGTTGAAATTGAATTAATGGCAATACTTCCAGCCCTCCAAATATGTTAGGAAAGGATATACCAGACAGAAACATTTGTATACTAACTGACTTTAGATCATCTCTGCATGGCATTTTGTCATATAAACCATCATTTTTCTGTTATATTCAAGAAATTCATTTCTTACATCAAATTATACATAAAAAAGTTTGCTTCTCGTGGTGGATTCCAAGTCATTAGAATGAGATAGCAGATAAACTGGCAAGGATGGATCAACATAGAGCTCTACTGATGACAACTTAAAAAAACTTATTCAATCCAAAGCAAAAAGAGATTTTAATGGAGATTTGGATGGAAGCCTAGAAATATTCTTAAAATTTTAGAATCCTTTATGAAATTCTGAAGGAATCTTATAACGTACAATATACCGAGAAGTACACAAACATTCAATATTAGAATCAGAATGAGCAATATCTACACCTTTTCACTTAAACAATTCCCCATTGTGCAAGAGATGGAACAGTAAAACAGAAACAATGGGACACATCATTCTCAAATGCACTTTCAGCAATAACAACCCAAGGTTAAATAATCTAATGACCACAAAAATAAATGAGATGCATCATGCTGTCAATGTTGAATAACGTTGGATACATGTAACAAGTAGTAATGCAATTTGACTCCTTAGTTATATACAACTTTCATTAGCCGATTTGCATACACTAAACTATTTACATAAGTAACCCTATAAATTTTGTCGTCATAATTCATGCCAAAATAATAACAATAATGCAGAAATAAGAGGACCTGAATACTTAAATCCTATAGCTTTTTTTACACTAGGAAAGGGAACTCCTTGCAATAGTAACATTCTTATTATAATTTTTTTTAAAAATACATTGTGCTACAATTTAGTTTATCATTTTGCATTTGTTTATAATTTAAATATTTTAATTTAATTTTTAATCCTTTCCTGCCCATATTAATTTAAGCCCATTCCCTCTTCTGGACCATTATAAATCAATAATTTCGCTTCGAAAATAAATATATTTTCATTTTATAAAATAAATGTATGTGAAAAATATTCATATGTTGTTATATATCGTTTAAAAGCTAATATCTGGGCTTTAAAACTGTGAATTTATTATTTTCCTATTATTTTATAACAGATTTTATTCTTGATGAACTTAATGTTATCTTGATGCAGTCCAAATATAGTTTTATCATAAAAGTACATAATATTATTAGTGTTAATTAAAATATTCAATTTCCGGAGAATAAGTTGGTAATATATGTTTTACACTACAATCCTGTGTAGAAATATTTGGCTCCTTGTTTGTATTTCATAACATGGAACCATTGACTCATCTAGGTGTATAAACTATTGTAGGTAATTATTTATGTGAAACGTTTCAGCACTATCACAGATCTTACACCTGAACTCTCATTATCATTCAAATCCCTAACATTTCCTGACAATTCATGGTCAATTTCATTTAGTTGCAATAATTATGTTGGTCCTATCATATTAGACTAAAGACTAAAGAAAGTAAAAGCAGATTTTACATATAGTGAAGCGAAAAAACCTAGTGTTTTTTTCCCCAAATATATGCATAACATGTCTGTCATTATCTAAAAAAAAGATTCAACAGTTACTAGAACACAGTACAATACAGAAAATAATTTATAAATTATATGGAGGTATTCGGAGAGTGGATTACTCTGAGCGAGACACTCCGATGGGAAAGGGTTAATAATAACAAACAAAAAATGAGAATTATTAAATTGTCACATTGAATATAAGTGTTTTTTTTCCCTTAGGAAGGGCTGAATGGAATGTGTAATATAATTAGTGCAGGGAATACACACGTAGCATTGGTTCGTAATGGCTATGTTTATGTTTGGGGGAATGCTACAAATGGATGTTTAGGTAAGAAGCATCTGCAATATTATTAACTCATTTTTACTAGAAACATATAATAAAGATTATTATTTTTATTATCACTCTTTTTTATTTCTATTTAATTTAATATGTTTTACAGAGATTATCTTGAAGTTATGGTAGTTTCTGATTTAGATTGTTATTATTATTATTACTTATTAGGATGCATCTGTTTTGAGGGACCCTGATTTCCAAAAAAATTTGATGTCTGTCTAATGAACTGTAGTCTAAATTCTTAATATTTGGTGTATAGGGATTTTTGGTTATACATCCAAACCACTTGGAAAAATGATTTCGGTCAAAGTTCTTGACATTATTGATCAAAAATTGGTTAAAATAGATTTTAATGTATTGCCCCATTTAAAAAATTTTCTTTGGTTCATTTTCTCTTCTTTACCAATAATTTCTGACATCTAATTTTTAAAGAGATAGAGATGAATTACATAGTCTTTTGTTTTGTATGAGAAAGTCAGTGCAGTGTTTGGTCTCCATGTATTTTACATATTTGTAGTATGTAGAAAGTGTTATGTTAACAACAAATGTCGTTTTCAAAGGTCATAATCTTGAAGATTCATTAAATCTTCTTTAATAGGCATATGGTTTTGTTATAGGTCCCAAAACCATATGCCTATTATATTAAAAAAGATATTGCCTATTATCTGTGCACTTAGTTGTAGCCTAAACATTTGGTATTTTGATCAGTTTTGGTATATGAAAATATTTTGGTCTCCGGACTATTTTTCATTTTTTAGACTAATAAAAATTTGAGTAAGGTTTCCATAAATACAAAACATATAATTTTAATTTTTGAAGATTGACTCTAATTTATTGAGAATTTTGCTACAATGTTGCTTTTATGGTCGTAAAAAAAAAAAGTGATTGTTGCCACTTTCAGGATGCTGGTTCAGGAGTTGTCAAAAATGAAAAATGAACCTGTTATAAAAAGTTTTTTTTTTTTTTAAACCGGCATACATGATGTCAACCAAATTTCAGTAATATATATATATATATATATATATATATATATATATATATATATATATGAAGCTGCCAAACTATAATGTGTCAAACCTCAAAAAGTATTATTTCAGTCTCCATGATGTAAATTATAATATGTTTTTTTTTTTCAAGCTGGTTACAAAACAAATTGAATAAGTTATAAAAATTTACATTGATAAACTTTCAACAAAGAGATTTCTATTTCATCTTTACGTTGACATCTCTCAAAATTATTCATCAGTTATTGCCATTACATTAGCTGCACACAGTTTACACATTTCACAGGGGCTAAATGCTCTTTACAAATGAAAAATCTGCAAGAGACACATCTTGTCTTAGATGGGCGGTTCTTTCTCCAGTCAAAAGCATATCACCTTCCCAAAGATATTTCTTCTGCTGGTGAGGGTCATTGTTGGTCTGGAACATCAAATAGTTCACATACACGTTTTTTTGTCCATGTTGGTGTACTTGTATTGAGTCTTCAGAGCATATATAATCTTTACATTAATATTTGTGTTAATATTAAGTCTTTCACTAATATTTGTGATATCCTTCTTCTCTTCATACTAGAACCTTCAGCAACATTTTCCTTCATCACTATGGAACTGTTAGAACTCCAATGGGAGGGAATAGAAGACTGTTATTGATCATCTGTTAGAGATTCTGACAACAGAGTTTGAATTATAAAATAATATAATATCTGATTTTCCGTAACTCGTGGAATCAACATTCCATCATCATCATCATCATCATACATTGAAGAAAGTAAAACAACCTGTTTGTTTTTTTCACCTTATATGGTGAAAACGGCGCTTCTTTGTGTCAACCTTCTTAGGTCGCTGTTTGGTGTCAACGAATGTAGGATGGATCTCCTTCTTCTTTTTTTTAAATGTTCCAACTAAGGTAAGTCGATGATTTTCTAGAAGGTGATAGCATAATGATACTGAACACAACCAATTATCCACTGTCACATTTCACCTGGAGCTAGAAATTGACTCCGGGCAAACCATTCGATCCACAACATTCTTGCCTGAATTATCTATACGAAAGGTCCTTCAGTTTGAGTTCCAGCATATATTTCCAAATTGGTCATGTTAAAAAATCTGGCACAGCATAGTGCAAATATCTTCACTCCATATCTAGCAGGTTTAAAATTCATGTATTGCGTGAAAGCACAGTGACCGTGAAATGCTTTCAACCTTTCGACTGTCACGAATTCACTGACGACATAATTCTTTTGACAATTCTCTACAAATTGTTCAAATATATGTTGGCCAATCTATCTAAACTCTTCCTTTCTTCCTTGGAATTAATGTTGTCAAATTTTAATAAATTATCTTAGTAAAAACTTGAATCTACATATTGAATCTACAAGAGACATAATTAGTGGAAAGAATTCGACACCTAGTCTGTCTCTGGGCCATAAATCTCCTAAATTAAAGTGTGAAGCTTTCCTAACTACAGCCATGTATAAGATGCCTATCATAGGTTTTATCTCGGCAGGTGTTGTTGGTTTGTAATATCTTTCTCTCGTATAATTATTTTTCCTCTGCTCTATCCAAATGTTGGTATCTTGAGCAATCTCATCAATCATGTTATCAGTAAAAAAAGTTTCCAAACATCTACTGCTATTTTACTCTCTCTCTTTAGCTGTACAATCAACATGGCCTATTCTCGTTCTAAATACATTTCTGCATCTAGTTCGTTCTTGAAGAGAAGTTGGTTTACATCCCATAATGATTTTTTATCTATACTTAAATAGGCGTAAGCATTTTTTCCATTTCTGCATCCAACAATAACATTGTTCATTTGAGATGCAAGGGAAATTTTGCCTATGTTATTAATATTATCGAAATTATTCAGTAATTCCAGGTCCAGTTCTTCTGGTTGCTGATCTTCATCACCCATTTTGCTTCTTATTTCCTGTAAAATCCCAAAGTCATCATCATCTTCACCACTATCTACATTTAGTTCTTCATCTCTTCCATCTGAAATAAGCTGTCTTATAAAAGCACCAGTTGACCTTTCTTCAACTATATCACACTCCTCTTGTTCAACACTTGATAGAAATTTTGGTATTCTAGCTTCATATTCATCCGTTTTCTGTTCTGCTTATATTTACTCAAGTCAAACCACTATGTACATCAAATATACAAGATGACAAAATAAAATAACTGATGACATAAAGGTTCGTACAAGGAAATACAACTAAAACTACTTTTTACATCAAATATACAAAATGAAAAACTAAATAAATGATCACACACTAAATTGTATACGGAATAAAATTCCAAGTTTGCAGTTACACAATGAGTAGTACATGGACGAATGTTCTGTGACACAACTAAATCTGTTCTCAGACTGAAACAAAACTGTCAGTGGAAATGAAAGCAATGGTAGGTAATTCCTAGAAAGAGTCTCATAAACTAGGCTGGGTATTACGAATGCCAACCATACAGAACCTTTTTTTTTTTTTTTTTTTTTTTTTTTTTTTTTTTTTTTTTTTTTTTTTTTTTTTCGTACAAAAATTTAACAAGGTAAGCTTTGTGATGCTACCTCTGGAAGGTTAAGTAATAAATCTGCATATTTCACATAAATTTGATGAAATAGTTTGGATCTTGGTCCTTTTTCTTTATATATTTTATTTCTTCTCACAAAGTCACATTTTCTAAATAAGTCTATTGTCAATCATTTAAAAATTCATTACACATAGTAATATATTCACAGATCGTTTGATTTGGTTTAAATTTCCACTTATGTAAAACATTCAGGTACACTGTTTACATTGCCCTTTGTAAAATTTTTGAGTAATTACTATTTGTTAATTTATAAGAATACGTTTAATATGTTTCACCTTTTTTTCAACTAGAGGTATATAACTCGATACTTGGTTTGAAATAGGAGTCCTATCCACAGCCATAACAGCTCAGTCAATAAGGAATTTTTCTCCAAACAATTTCTTTATAAAAGATACCTACATTATCCAAATCAATAATATAGTTGTTCTCAACAAGTTTTGATAGTTTGGAAATCCAAGTCATGTTGTTACATTTTTATTATGTTTGGAGATATTCTTTCGATGGGTATAGATGTTTGCCACATATTTGCCTATAGTAATTTTGTCCACATGAACAAGGAATTATAAACCATGTTTTTTGTCAAAATGCTGTTATTGTCAGGTTTTAAATGTATTAAATTTAGTCTGAGAATATTGTCACATTTGAAAACTGTTCTAACTCAAACTTTGTATTTCTCAGAAAACCCCTTTATATAAGACACTGTAACTGTAGTTAGTGGTTTTATCTCTGGTTTTCCTATTTTGTTATATGTAAATCCCCTGTTAATATTTGTTTCAAAGATATTACTTAAGAGAAATACAAATTTTAGAGTCGGAAGAGTTTTCGAAACATGATGTCACCCTTAGAAGAAATTTTATAAAAAAGTAATTATAAAATTTTTTAATTAGTGACAATAATAAACTTATTATCAAATATAGTGATGTTGCATTAATCCAAGTATTTGTTTGCTCAAACCGCTCAAATAATCAAGTTGTTCGGATTATTAAGGGAACATTAAAAAGATTATATTGAAAATTAGTTACATTAATGTAAATAATAAAGCATATAGCGAGCAATACACTATTTCCTCGCACAGTAGACAGTACACTTAACTTAAAACTGACCTAGTGAGTCAGAGAAAATAACTGTTAAATTAAAATGTTACAACATGAAAACATCCTAACATCACTTAGGCTGTTTGGACCACCATGGGTTTGGATTAACACGACCATACTTATGACTTTGTTGAGAAGAAATGAATTACTAGAAAAAGGACCATGGCGAGTGATATCCGAATAATCTTGAGTAAAAAATTTATAGTACCTCATCTAAAAAATTAGTATGTCTTAGGAATATGATTTTATTTTTTCGTTCATATTTAATTTTCTTTTTTGAATTCCTGACTTTTTTTTTTTAAATAGTGTTCAACACTTTTGTTTCCTTAGGCTTTAATTTTGTATATGGGTGCTATTTGTGTTGTTTTTATTTAAGAATTTATTACTTTATATGTTCGATTATGTCTTGTTCTAAAGCTATATCTAATCATCATTTTTGATGTAATTAACTTTTACTTATAGAAATTTATAATAAATCAATGGATTTAATTATATCCACTACAAAAATTTATGTAAAACAAAATTATGATTCCTCAACTGATTTGTCTTACAGTGTTCTTGAAGACAAATAAATATAGTTCTACACTCAAAAGAAATTGGACATAGAATCTAGAGATCAGCTTTGACTACATATTATATATATTATGCAATTAAATTAGCTTTCTATTTAGAATGTTATTCCTATGTAAATTATTATGAATTACATCAGTATAAATAAAATGCACATAAATACATGCAACTGATGTATATAACAGAAGGTTAATTTCTTTTTCGTCATGCTGCTTCAAAAACAGATGTTTTCAATACATGTAAAGATATTCTACATGTCAATACTTGAATATAGAATATCAATACTTTTTTGATATTCTAAAGTTGTTCTTTTTAGTCCTAGGACCTAAAAACATTAGCTGAGGTCGAGGTCATCAGCTGTTACTTCGTTTATACGAATTAATTAACAATTGTAAAGCATCTATAAAAACAATCGATACTCTCGATTGTAAATATCCGTTAAAACATCTGATACTATTGATTTGAATTTAAATAGGTTATAACATTTTAGTTTTTTTGTGAAATTGTTTTCTTTTATTATTTGCAGTGTAACGAAAATATAATTCATCACTTGAACCAAAAGAAGTTTTTCAATCCTCGCTCATTTTCCAGCCTCGACTTCACCTCGTCCGTTAAACTTGAGTTTGTATTGAAAAGCTTCACTTATGATCCTAGTGATGAAATATACTATTTTAGTTTTACTATTCTATTTTTTAAAGTTTTCAAATTATGAAATAATTCTACTTTAATTAATAATGATTTTGTTTTGTTTAATAATTTAAGGTTTGTTTCCTATAACTCATCAAAAATTTTGTTCATAGGTATAGGACCAACTCTTTCACAATCAATAACACCAACCCAAGTGCCTTTCTTTCCTTTACTAGGAATACAAGTGTCAAGTGTAGCCTGTGGAAAATCTCATACTATTGCACTCACAGATAATGGGGTAAGCAAATCCTAATGGTATTGAATTTAGTTTCCTATTTTAATGTAATATTACATTATATTAATTAATACATTAAAAATACATTAAATAATTAATACATTAATTGTGTAATATTACATTAATATTATATTACTCATATTTTCTAATATTCTAATCACTCAAATAGTTTCATTTCATCATTTGGTATATAAACTTTTTTGTCAAGGTTACCATACCTCGTCAGGTTTATATAGTCTGCCCTAAGTATTTCATTTCCCTTGTACTACCTGAGAGGTGTTCTATTATCCACCGATAAGAGAGACATAATATAGACCAGTGAGCTCAGCAAATTGTAACTGTTTTTCAATTTTGATGGAATGATTGAAAGGTGTCAAATAATGATAAAATCACCAGTAAGACAAAGAAGTAAAATTTTAACTAATCTTTAATGACAAAGTGAGGATTCACTAATGGTCAAAAGCATTGGGAAAATGAAAAGTCACATTGATGTTATGTGTCACTCAGTGCTTGGCCCCATCATTAATTTGGGCCATCATGTTCATAAGAACACAAGAGAATTTAAGAAGTAAGTCGAAGACAGAAAAAGTCAAGATTCGCTTCAAAAATAGCAGGAAAGTTGGGACAACAACTACAACATTACATAGACAGCTGATTTATTAAAAAGATTGACATAATTGTTGGGAAGAGAGGTGGAGAAGTTAATTTTTATTTAAATATGATTCTGTTAGGGCATGGTTATTTTGAGCTTACTTGCACAAGATTCCTCAACCTCTCTCTATACATATATCAAGTTTTCCTACAGCTAATATCGCCTCTTGTTTCCTAGTCTCCAGCATTTTCTGTTGAAATAATGTTTATACGTTAAGTCTCTGGCTGCTTTAGCCGTTTTAACATTTTTCTTCCAAAAATGTCTTCTTCCATGCTTTCTTCTTTTGAATGGGAGCCTTTCCGAAACCTCTTTCCGCCACCTTTCATCCACCATTCTTTCCGGGTGCCCAAACTAGTTTAACCTTCGAGTTTCAATGTCAATTTTCATTTCATTTAGATAGCCATGTTCTTAACTCTATCCACTCGTGTGTTCTGGCTGCATCACCTCCAATAATCTATCTCTATAACATTGACCCATATTTTTTGTTAATGTCCCACAACTCTGCATCATTTAATGCAAATCATCTTAAATATATTTATTTAATTGTTTTATGATATCTTGTTGCTCCATAGTAAACCATCTAGTTGACTGCTAGCTGCTCTAAATTCGTCCGATTTCCGCAACATATAATCAATATCTACTTGCTCTTAAGCAAAAATTTCGTAATTATGTGCAAAATGTTGTGTGTAAAGTAGTTTTATCTCATGCACCCCCATACTACCACAATATTTTAAATAAAATCGGGGCTATGCAACCTCAATCTAACTAATGTATATTGCAGAGCTAACTGAGATAAAACTTACCACATGGGTTTTGTGTATGATAGATTTAAGGAGCATAGAAAAAAGCTGAAAATAGATTTAAGGAAATAATGCCAGATATTGTAATAGATAGGTAGCAAAGAATCATGGAGAAAGATTGTTGCATATATTGTGAAGATCCTGGAGTTAAAGAAAGGATCTTTCTTTATGATTTTCTTTATAAAAGAAACCTTTATGAAAATGTTAGAGACGAGCCAATAAATTTTGAGTATGAGAAAGAGAAGAGAAAATAATCTATGAACATTTAACACGAGAGTGCTTTAGTAGGGGCAAACAAAGTGGCTCAATATCAAGGTACAGTATGAGGTTCTAAGGTGGATAAGTCAAGATAAATGGGTTTATGGTTTTTAAAATCCCACAAATCTTCAAAATGTAGACTATCTCAACAACTTAAAAAAAAAAAATCCATAGTAAAAAGAGAAAAAAGAAAAAACACTAAAATAGTTTTAATACTTGTTATAAATTTTGTATTGTGGATTTTTTTCAAGCGAGTCATTTACTGAATGCTACATTGATATTAAAGTGGAGAGTAGTATTCATTTCTCAGGTCATGCTTCTGACACTATGCTGTACTAAGTGCTAATACCATTATGACTATAATTCCATTTTCAGTGTATGTTTTTACATTTTTATTTCATTTTAAAATCATAGAATCTATAGTGCATCCTTGATTTCACACCACCTTAAAATATGGTGAGATATTTACCATATCAGCAATTTTATGGTTTCTCTTATTTCTGTAATTATGTTTTAAAGTAAACTGATTTTATACTATTTTATTTGTAACACATATGGTTTGTAATGAATGTGATTAAATGAATTATTTTCCTCGTTAAATACAAAGGTGATCAGTATATCAGTGGTTTCTTCTGCTTAGTTACAAAAATTGCTTCAATTTTCAAGATTATTTCTGCGATTGCAAAATCAAAATTATTTATTTAGATTCTGAATTTTGTTAAGAATAGAGATTTATGGAATTGAATCGACCCACTCCTAGTTTAAAGTAATATATTTAATCTACTTATATTATTTATTTATGTGTTAATTAGACAATAATAATATTTCATTGCTTCTTTTGTTTGTAGGTATATTCATGGGGATCTTCAAAATATGGACAGTTGGGTGTTGGCCCTACTAATCAGAGCCCAGAGCCACGTTTAGTTGAAAAATTATACAACGAAAAAATAATCTTAGTCGTAGCTGGACAATACCATTCTTTAGCTCTTACATCAGATGGGCGGTAATTCAACATAATTGTTTAAGATTTTGAAAATTACCTGATTAACACTTTTAATCCCATCCATTGTTTTGTTTAGCGAAAATTACTAGCAAAAACAGACTGGTATTATATAATTATTTTATATTGATTTTTTTTTAATGTTTAATTTTCATTTCATTCAACATTATTGCATTAATTTTTTATAGTTTATGTGTTATATTATAACAATACAAACATTCAACACCCATCCATTCAACATCACATATTTATAATATTTACTTTTGTTTTTTTATAAAAATCTTTTTGCATAAAAAAAATCCAGATACGTACATATAAGTTACTATGTAACATAAAATATTAGAACAAATTTGTCTTACATTTAAACAATACAAAACACTCTAATAAATTGACACTCACTTCACAATATTACTGAATAACAGTATACAACAATTTTCATAATCTTAGTAAGATTTTCAAGTCTTAAAAATTACTTGTTTATTTACTTTTTTAATAAGACACTTAACAATAAACACATACAGTATTAAATTAATGCAGCATAAACAAACAAATAACAATACATTATTTAAATATAAATACTAACCCACCTACAAAACTTGAAGAATAGTTACAACAATACAATTCCTGGTATTAATAATGACTATTTACTTAGATGTGGCTGAGAAATTACTTCTCCACTGAATTGTGGTTCCAGAAAGTAATAATTTTCTCAGATGGTTTTTAAGGTCCTTTTTTCCTGAATTTGTTTTAATTTAGGAGGTTATTCATAAGGATAAAATAAGCTTGACTTATTAGTTTTTTGTGTCTCTCAAGTTTGATGTCTCCATTGGAGGTCATTAGCTTCTCTGGTGTTATATCCAAGCACTTGTCTTTTAACAACCGGCATATATTTAAATTTGTATTATATAATGACTTCAAATATACCATAATGTCACAGAAATTAAAAAAAGAAAAATTAGCCCATAATAGGCCCTGCGCATACCAAATATCTTTACTGTTTTGACAAGTTTTTTGTGAAAGTCCACTAGTTCAAACTACACCAAGATAAGTGTGCAATCTCAAAACTAAACTACGCAGCTCCATTAAATATGATATTGCTATTAAATTAATAAACAAAAATTAATATATAGATATCACATTAAAAATATCACTATCATCAAAAATGTAGGAAGTTCATTCCTTTCATTCGTTTAATCTTGTATAGTATTTATGAATCTCTAAAATGTAACAATTTAAATAAATATAAAAATCTGATAAATGATGAGATTGTGATGATATGTAATACAAATATTTTAAGAAATACTAACATTTAAGAATGCTTCGGTAATTATAAGGAGATAATTTTTTGAAATTGTTAAAAGCTAACAAATTCTTGTTCGTCATCGTCTTACAAAAAAGGATGAAAAGAGTATCAAATAAAGACCCCTCTACCTTGAATACTCTAGTAGCGTCAGGGTTGAGAAAGAACAAGAGTTGATTAAGAGAAAACTGATAGGTAAATATGAATAAGAGGGATCTAATACAAGACTACATAAAAAAAGGTATAGATTTAGATAAGTCCCCTCGTGATTACTAAGGCCTTATACTCACTATAAGTGAGCCGCTGAGGGTAGTAGGAAGATTGAAAGAGGATATCCTGGAAGAATTTTAAGAAAAAAAAGGAAGGTTTAAACATTTTAAAATAATTTTAATGTAACACCAGATATTTCTTGTTGAATCTCCATATTCAAGGATTAAATAAAGCAATAAAGCGAATCTTTCAAAATTATTCTAATAATTTAAATGAGCTTCAATTTAATAATATAAATGAGCTACAATTGTTTCGCCTTGCGGCATCATCGGGCGACATTTATGCCCGGCTACAGTTGCCCGATGATGCTGCAAGGCGAAACAATTTTAGCTCATTTATATTATTAAAATAATTTTGTAACTTTAGCTTTATTGCTTTATTTAATTTTTAAATAGATAGACTTAAGACACACATATATATGTTAGGAAGGTTAACAGATGCCCATTATCCAATAAAGAATATCAAATCTATATTGAACAGTTTACGGAACTCCAAATATTTTTGTCAGTTACAATCAAGTGAAATACAAACCATCACAACTCACCGAGGAACGTACAGGATGAACAACTGCTGAGTCTAATTGAATTATAGATAAAATTCTTAAGGACGTACCAAAGACTAAATATTATTTCGATGACATTGTAGTTCATGACTCAGCATTAGAAGAATGTAAATATACATGCATGTCTCAATCAACTACAAAAATTTGATTTTGATCTGAACCGAGATGTGTTCATTTTTCAAAGAACGCATCAAATTTTTAGGCCATGTTGTTGAACATAACCGAATCCTTAAATCAACCAAAAAGGTCAATGCAATTCTGAAAATAGAACAACAGAGATCAATTGTAGAAGTTAGAAGATTTTTAGGCATGGTAATGTATTGTTCATATTTTATTTCTAATGCAGCCACCCTCACAGCTCCTCTGCGACAACTTCTTCTCAAAAATGCAAAATTTTACTGGAACGGAGAATGTAGTGAAGTTTTCAAAAACTAAAGCAAGAAATTGTCAGCAATCAAGTACTTACTCCAGTGCGATGCCAGTCGTCAAGGTGTTGCTGGAATTCTTTCTCATATTATCAAAGATCAAGAACATCCTATTGGGTTCACATCAAAATCTTTAAATGAAACAGAACAGAACTACTCACAATTGGACATAGAAGTGTTGCGAATAGTTTTTTCTGTAGGACACTTTCATCAATATCTGTTTGGAAGATCTTTCAAATTAATAACGAATAATAAACCACTAGAATTTTTCATCAGACTGCTAAACTACCTCAGTTGACATCAGCTAGACTTCAAAGATGTGCTGCTTTTCTAACAGGTTACAACTATGAAGTTGTTTATAAAAAGGGTACAGAAAATTCCAATGTAGATTGTGTATCAAGAGAACCATTTGAGTCAACACCATTGACAGAGAAGTCCATCAATTCTGAAGTAAATCAAATATGTGACTCAGCAATTGAAGTAATTTCAATAATTGGTCTAACTTATGAATCCATTTGAGAAGGAACACAGAAAGATGATCATCTATCAAAAGTAATAAAAACAATTACGAGAAAACAGTTCTACAGATTCTGAGTTCACTATAAATAGCAATATTGTATTCAGAGACCAACGTGTCGTCATTTCATCAAACCTTCAAAATTTAGTTCTCCATGAACTTCATCATACACATCAACAAAAATGAAGCAACTTACCCGCCGCTATGTGTACTGGAAATCTATTGATAAAGTTATTGAAGGGTGGTCGGAGAGTGTACTGCTTGTTCCACAACAAGAAATAATCCACCCAATTAACAGACTGAAACAGTGTGATGTTTGTTTTAACCCGTTTATTTCTTTGACGTTATTCACAACAGAAGGTTGTAAATGGGAAATTGAACTTATTGCTATGTAATTCCAATAAACCCTTAATTTTATTCAAGTCCCACCTTTGGGGAACTGCTTGATAAATTATTTATTAACGTCCTTATTCTGCCAAACAACACAATGCATCAAGAATAAAATACTGTCTTTAGTATTTATTCTTAGATATTAGGAATCACTTTAAAATTCCTTTTTTACTTTTATTGTTTAATCAAAACTAGCTCTTTTTTCTCTTATTTATTTTGATTTTAAAACTCACTCTCAGGGAGTGTCATTTGAAAGAGTTATTTTGCAGGATCTATTTAAAATTGTGAAATTTATGAGAACACAAATTATTTTAAAAAACACTTAATTTTAAGCTGAAAACAACATAGGTTTAGTTTAAAATCCACACAACAAAATGTTATCCAGAAATAAAAATTATATATTTTAATTAAAAATTCCTTTTTTAATTCTATAAATTATTCATGATTTCAAATCATAAAATTTCTTAACTTGATATAATCATAAATTTTCTTAATTTTAAAACATCTTACAGAAATTCAACATAAATATCAATGACTCTATTATTTCTCTAATTATTATTAAATTGAATATATCTTTACTAAATATTAAAATCAAACTTACTTTAAAATTAAAAACGCATTGACTTTAAAAAGTACATATATAAAATAAAGAAATTAAATTTGATAATTTTCCCCGGAAAGTTTTTAAATTTATTTTTTATTTCAAAGCGAATATTTATTCAAGATTGTAACTGTGGTACCTTGTAAACATATTTATTGCTGTTTTCGGCTCCTGTTAGGCAATGCTGATTACAGTTGTTCTGGTGAATGTTGAAGTCTAGTTGATGTCAGCTAACAGTCCTCAGTTACGTTGAAATCAGTTGTGATGTTGTTAAAGTTGAATGGTTGCAGATTGAAGGTCTTGTAGTTGAAAAGTTTAAAGATGAAGTCCAAGTTTGAATCAGTGTGGCTGTCTGTTGTATCTTGCTATACCATTTGAAATGCCAGGTCGCTTCCAATAAAACAATCGGTATAGTGCTGATCACATAAAGATGATTGTAGATGACTCTCCTTCTAGGAGCTGGATAGAGAGTTGTTCTCCTACCAGGAGCTTGATAAAAAGTTGTTCTCCTTCTACGAGCTGGATCAAGACTCTAGAAAAGTTCTGTTGAAATGGACCTCCAAAACTTTTTTCCTGTTCCATGGTACCAATTTCTATGAACATTTCCCTTTGATTTATGATGTTTAAAGTTGATTAATTTGGTTTATTTCTTCAAGATTTTACTTTAGTTAGTTTTTATTATAACCCTTTTGGTTATTTTAATGTTTGTTTCACTTTAATTAGTTGTTGATTAACTAATTATTATTTAGTTTATTTGTACATGGGTTGTCAGCACTGCTTTTGCAAAATCCAAACACTTGCCTCCTCCCCTATATTGTGGTAGGGGTTACTGCAGGTTGATTCCTGTAATTTCTGACTTTCTGGAATTTAATTTGTACACTTTCTTGAAAATTCCCATATCTCTGGTTCTAACAGGAATTCTGGAAATCTGTAAATGTCATTTTGTTCCTCTTGACTTCTGGATTCCATACAACTTTGATTTAACTTTCAAGTAGGGTGATAACTTTCTAAGATTAACCCTTTTTAGTTTTTCATGATTTTTTTCTTTGACCAACTTTTGATCGGTTCGGAATTCCTTAATTCTTCTTTTTGGTTTTTGTAGCCTCTGCCTTAAAAATGAAGGAATTCTTTATGTTTTTCGTTTATTTTCATTTTCTGATAAGTTATTCATTGTTGAACTTCGTCGATTTTTTGATGGTAAAAAATCCCCCCAAAATTAGCTATATATGTACTTATTTTGGTATCATTATATTATGTCACATATCCTTAACCTATTTCCATTATAAAAATTTAAACTTATTATCTAGACAAAATTTTAGTTTTTTGTCTATGCATGTTTTTTGCAATAACTATTAAACTATTCGGTTTAATAAATATTTTCTTGTATTTCCTTTACTAACCCGTTATTCTTTATCATAATATGCTTATATTCAAAATTTAAACAATTTAAAATTTAACATAGGAGATTGCATGTGAATAATTTTTGTAACAAGTTGAATCAGATTATTTTATCCAGTCTGGACCTGAAATGTCATGTTGTCAACAACTCTATTGTTATCTTTTGACCTGTAGGATCCTGTCCATCCAGTCTCTCATCCCACTTCCCTTGCTTTGAACATTTCATTTTTTAATGAAATTGACAAAACTTATAATTCTACTTTTCTTTATATTAAACTACCTTTTTCTGTACACATTATTAATTATTTATGGATATTACCGTTTATTTATGTATTCTTGATTTTTATTATGTTTTAACTAAAATTTTATGTTTTACTAAAATTTTTGTTTTTGGAATGATTTTGGTGAAAAACCCAAACCGTTTCAAGACGTTGCTTATATTTTTTTGTTGTCTAAATATACTCAATGAACATCACTCTGCACTCTATTGGAAGTTTCGTGAACTATGAAATCATTTAAGCATGTGTATGTGTTTTTGCGTTTAAAGGGGCTAACCACGTTTATATATTGGGTCGTGCCGCATTTAAAGGCGCTAGCCGCCCGTTAAGGGTTAACCTTCAAAGACTGAATCTGTGATTTTCTTGACTATTTGGGCAGTAATTCCTACTATGAATTTTGGGAGATAGTGACAAATAATTTTTGTTCAGTTTGATTTTGTTATTGTGTTTTTTAAGAGAAGGGTTGTGCACTGTGATTTTGCTTTCTCTTTTATCTCAGTGGGGGAAACTTAGTAATAACATTTTACTACTATGATTGTAATAACATTTTTAATATTAACAAGCAAGTCCAAGCTATCAAGAGTGTAATATTTAAGTTCAAAACTAAACCTAAGGGAGATTAATAATACCTAATTTTGAAGATTCCTTTAACCTGCCAGTGGCAGTGTTAATTTTCTTCGTTTTTTAAAAAATTAATAAAAAATATTATTTGTATACAAAACCTAACTTATAAGATATTATTTTTCTCAGAAAGATGCATAGAATTTTTTTTTTGAAACGGTTTTGGAGTAAGTATGTTACATGTCAAAAAATGATGTTATCATTTTTCAGAAATACCTGTATCACCCAAAATCAATAGCTTACTACCTATTTCTAAGATATACACAATTTTTGTGTATTATTTGTGAATATATTTAGGAAAAAAAATATATATAAATTTGTTACATTTTAAAAATGTAAAAAAAATATTTTACATAAAAACTGAATTTTCTCTTAATTTTTTCAAAAAAACATTAAAAATAGTAAAATATATTTTATACAGAACTTTTATATATCATTATGTCCAGAAAGGTGCATAGAATGTAGGTGTGTAGTGAAAAAAAAATGATAGATGTAAAAAATTTGGAGTTTTTTGGTCAAATACCAAAAAATCGAGAGTAACGGAGAGAAAATTTTCACAGAAATCTGTACATAAACCATATTAAAAAATTTTTATGATTTTTTTAAAATATTGATACAGATTTGTAATATATTTGTGGATAAAAGTTGCTAAAAAGAAAAAACAATTTTGAAAATTTTCATTAGACATGGGTCATTTATGATAAAAATCTACCTTCACAATAGCCTAGACGTTGAGGTTAGGGCTGTGAAAAAAAAACCAAACATATGAAATATCACTAATAAATACACTCTACAAACATTGACACATTTATTATAAGTTGTATATACATTTATATATTATGTACTGTATATACATATTATAATAAATAAATGGTTTCTTGAAACTAAAAGTTCCAAAAGCAAATCTAGAACTAGGCCTGAATAGTACTAGATTTGGCTACACTAGGCCGAAAATATGAATTATCACTCATAACTACACTCTACAAACATTGACACATTTATTTTAAGTTGTATAAACAAATTATAATAAAAAAATCACTTCATGAAACTTATATTCACTATAAAAACACAAAGCTATTACACTTTGAAATTTCCAAATCGGCAAAAATCTTGCGAGATCGAAGTAACAAATTTGAGGTCATTCTTGGTTTTATAAAGTACCACAGCCAAATACAAGGTTAAAAATTGAAACCTCCTCTTTACAGTTATATCAAAAACGACAAGATTGTATAAAAATAAAGATTGGATTCTTCAAGACTGTCTAGACACTGAATATCGCAAATCGGTCTGAAAGTTCAGAGGATCATTTCCTAGAATGGATATAACTCGTAAACCATATAACTTAGGATGATTTCGTCTTCATAGTTCGAAAGAGGAAGAAAAATACTATATAATATTGTCAACTTGTAACATTTGGACAAGTTTTACCATTTCGAAAAAATATGTGAACATATAGGTGATATTTTCTATATAAAACTCGCCGTGGCAAATTGTCGGAAAATGGCGTTATGGATGTCAACTTCAGCCAAGTCGTGTTTTTCTATTTTACGCAACTTTAAATTTTCTAAACTTGGTTTTGAAAGATTGAAAGATTACCTTTTCAATGGTATAGAATACATTTCGATGATATAATATCTACTAGGATAAAAGTTGAATTGCAAAAAATGTAATTTTTAGCGTGTAAAATAGCGTTAAAATTCTTGATATGGTTTAATTTTTATATAATAAAAACTATACTAGTTGGAAACATTTGAAAAAGATGGTTTTGAAGAGAAAGACGCGATCTATCAAGTAGTGTTATGTCAGATGTGACGATTGAAATTTCGAAATAGGAATTTATAGACAAACGATACGAATGTTTTGTTTAAAACTTGTTAACTTAAAACTTGGACGTTTTGCATCAAAAATATGCGAACTTCACCAATTTTTGGAATATTATTTATAACGTTTTGTGGTATTTTTTTGTGCATGATATGCATCTACGGAACATTAGCTTTCCAACGGTATTTTATTTATTGTGATGGAACCATTCTCAGTGGGCGTAATGGTGAATTGCAAAATACTTGTTTTAGAATTGCTGCACTAGGCCATGTATGAAAAATCGATCCGCTAGCGGGTCGGATAATCGTTGGTGGGTTAAAGGTTTGATACTCTTTAACCTCTTTATCACTACTAACTTAGTTCACTTATAGATGGATCTTAGAAAATATTACTGTAACATTTAGATGAACTCGTACCGATTTCTTTAAACAAATGTATCTATTGAACTTTAAAATGTAATGTATTTATTGAGCCTAAATTAAACATAGAGTCCAGGTTTGAGAAAATGGCCTTATTTCCTAAATATATAACTTACTGTATTATAAAAATAGTTATTTATGTTAAAAGCTCAACATGTATTCTATATTAAACATATTACATTGGAAATATCTATTAACATGATTAATGAAGTATTTTTAATATTTTAGGTTATATACTTGGGGTTGGGGAGTACATGGACAATTAGGACACAATAATGTTGAAGATTGTCACTATCCTCGCTGGGTTCAAGCTCTTTCTTCTGAGGTCAGTTAAAAGTATTCTGTTTCCATTAAAAAGAAAGCATTAAATATAAGAATATCTGTTTTTGCTTAGACTCATTTCTAAAAAAATATTGCACAGTTTGCAGTCCCAATTTATATTTAGGGTGATTTCATATAATACTACTCAAAATGATGACCACTGTAAACTAGGAGAAAAAACACATGTAGTAAATACCGAGACAGGAGATTGACTAAAAATATAAACCAATCACATTGAGCGATAAGCGTTGAGTCATGTAGCAGTAAATGATAATTCAGTGTTTTTTAAAGGGCATGGATTTACCCCGTGCACCTTGCCTTGTCCTCACCCTCTCTGGGCAAGGATGGACGTTCACCTTCATACCACTAACTGTACAATAATATTAATAGATCTTCAATGAGCACTGTGGTGAATGTGAACAATATAAAACACTGAAACCCCTACCATAAGTTTGGTACAATAACACACACACACAAATAAAATATTTATTTGCCTTATGTAATTATAATTCCCTGGTGTACATTTCAGTAACCAAGTTACCATCATCAGAGGAATCTGAAATAATACTAAGAATATATGAAATCTAAAAAACCAAAAATGCCATATTCTCCCCACCACCCTACTTCCAGTGGTTCGGCCTATCAACGTATGACCACGTCAATGACAGGAATGTGTACCGTTTGAAAGGAATATGTGAAAGGACAGGAATGTGTACCGTTAGCCACTTTCACCTAAGTCATTGTGACACATTCTTACTGTTTGAAGAAACCCAATCTTTAAACTTTTGTTGCTGTTTTCCAATGAATCTGTCAAGAACGTTTGTACAATAAGTCACCAGCATAAATGATAAATTTTTTTATAATGTCCTGATCCATTGGGTGTAGAACTGAAGTCATGTTAGGGGGGTGGAAAATAAAAACCTTAACGTTGTTCATAAGTGGGATAGAGTTCAGCACAGTATAATTGTCAATAAACAAGATGACTTTTCTGTTCTGTATAGTTTACAGAAGTTTTTGTCGAATTTTAACAGCCAATCTTTAAACAGCTCTGCTGACATCGAAGCTTTTTTATTTTATTTATACTTGAGTGGTTTGGACTTTCTGTTTTTAAAACATCTAGGACAGCAGATTTTCCTATCATCAGTAAAGGCAACTTTTTGGGCCCAACTAATAAAATTCAGTTTTTTTCTTACTGTTTTTCCCCCACTGCAGCGATCTCCTTTAAAAGTTAACATTTTGTTCGGGTACATTTGCAAAACAAACCAGTTTCGTCTACATTAAAAATGTCTTTTGCCATGGTTTCTTCAATCATTTGTAAAACATTTTCTTTCCAAACATTTGCAGCTTCTTGATGTACACTTGCACTTTCACTCCCTCACAGACTTAAAGGTAATGTTGTTTCTTTCCTTAAAACCATCCAACCAACCAGTACTTACCTTAAAATCACTTTTTCCCAAACCTACAGCAAACTCTTCTGCTATGTTCGAACTAGGGGTCCAGATAATGGTATATTTGTGTCCCGAGCTTGCTTAAACCAATTAGTATGCATTCATCCACTTCAGGCTTATCCGGTTTGTAACATTTATAATAAATAAACAATATGAATTGATGATGGGTTGAGGGATTTGTGGTAAAAAGAAAAGTGAGATCTTAGATACATGTTATAGCCTAAATGTAATAACCTCAAAATTCGTTCTAGCCTAATAATTAATTAACTTCAAGATTTTGGAAATTTTAAATAAATAATTATAAAGCATATATTATTATAATAACTACAGCTAATTTAAATAAAACTTACCTTTAAACTTATCATTTCAAAAACAGTAACTTTACTTAATAACCTAAAATGATTGAGTAAGAACATTTTACTATTCTTTTGTAATTTATTTCATGTTTAGATAATTAGTTTTAATTCAAATTCAGTATATATTATGTATTGGTTAATTTAAATAACAAACTGATCGAATAGGATAAATTAGGTTAGTTTTAGTGTTTACAACGAATTATATAATAAAGTGAAACAGTGCGAACTGGCGGCGATAGTTAGAACTATCGTTGAAATCTAGGCAGTGATGTATAAAAAACATAAATATGTAAAAAGTGAATGTGTATGAATTAAAACCTTTTGAAAACAATTTTAACTACAGATATGTCTACAAACTATAAATAACATAAATATACCATTTGAAACGACTATTAAAGGACTTTAATATATATATATATATATATTTGATATGTTTGAGTGCACGGCCATACGCAAAGCCGATAGCGGAAAATATACCAGTGATGGCGGTACTGCATTGTAGCCCGGGTTGTTGGAAGAAAATAATAATGAGTTCTATAAAAAAATTCATTGAGGCAAGACTTATTTTCGTTGTTCAGCAATTTTAAAAGAAGGATTTTATAGAAAAGTTAAATATTTTAATAATACAAGCATGCCAGAGGAATGAATGGTGAACTACAAGAGTTATTGCAAGTATTTATAAAGCAGTCTGAGGTAATACCAAAATTTTTAATATCTTCAAGAATAAACATTTAAACAAATTTCAAAATTATTTATTTGGACTTTAGTGGGTATATAGATTTTATGAATATAAAAATATTTGAACTGTAAAAATTTTTAATATTAAAAACATTAAGATGATTTGTGAATTTTAAGATATATGTTTAAAATTGTATAATAATTGCACATTTAAAAAGCCCGAATCTTAAGACCCGAGATTAAAGAGTAAGTTAAGAAAAAGAATTTATTGTTATTCAAATAGTTAACCAATATATTTTAAAGTAAAGTAAATGTGCTAGAGCAAGACCCAACTTGACTAATATTAATAATATAATAATTGTAAAAAATAGGTTATTATAGGTTCTTTGGCTCTTTTGTGGTCTTTTCCATTTTCCTCACTAATAACAGCATCTTTTTCACAAAATGTCTTTTACTGAATGCGTGATTTACTCAAAGACATTGTTATCACTCACACAAACAATCACTTTTAAAACACAAATGACTGTGACAAGCAGAGGCACACTACAGTAACAACACACTGAGACTAAGCAGAGCATCAATCGACAGACGACCTAAAGAATACTCGGAAGGCGATAGCGTGCCTGGAATTCGAACATGTGTCCAAACAATAGCGACTAGACATTTATCCCTGGGCAGCGTCCTATTCAGTGTACAGTATAATCCTCAGAAAGTGATCCCTTTTACAGTACAGTAAGATTTTATTTTTCGAATACAAAAATTTCGAATTAAAGAAGTTGACTTCGAATTATCCATAATGTTTTTATATTAAGATTGTATAAAGTTCAAGGGACCAACCCAAAACTTCGAATTAAAGACGTTTAAATTATCCAAGTTCTATTGTAATAATTATTATCACTGAAATGAAAAAAGAAGTTATTGACACAGTATGTACTGTTCTCTCCATTTGCTACAAATGAGCACTGGCCAATACCTTAAAATATTTATGTTGGTACAAGAATGGACATAGTTAGGAATTAAATTAAGATTAAATGGTATGAATGAAATATATCGTTACCTTCTTTTAATTTTTAGAAAAGTTTATGATGTTTGCTCAGATTTTGTTGTTTTTAATGTGCATTTTAATGTCACTTATTTGATGAGATGTGGTTAAAATTAGCCTCCATTTTATAGTTAATGAAAAATGTTGTAATTAATTGTTGTTTTACTATTATAATATCACTATTACAGTTAATCATGTGAAAAAGTTGTTTCTTATAATACAGCACACTCTTACTGGCGAGAAAATGATGATCACTCTGATGTATGTAATTAATTAAGTAATAAATTGTTAATTAATTACTATGTATATTAATATGGAAATACTGACTGTGACGACAGGATCATATGTTGTAAGACCTTGTAATGAATAAATCCTATTGGCTACGGATCCATCACTTGATGTCCTTGGTTCCATGTATGTAACCCCGGACCTACCTCAAGCCTTGCTTTCCGTTCTCCCTCGCTTGTCTTCTCGTGTCAACTGTCCTATGTGCTCACGTAGCCAGTATTATAATGTAACAAATGTTTACGCATTCTTTATTACCTACTACCGTAATTAAGTCCAATGTATAAAACAATGTAATTAAGTTTAATGGTTAATAAAACATTACGGACTTAACAATCACCTCTCTGATATGTATCAGCAGCATCAACCGTGATTGCGACCTCTACCTACACAATGAGCTACTAGAGCCATATATTTCTATAGAAAATATGACCATATTATGTTCAAATAATTACATGTACTATAGAATGTTATGTTTACAGGTTTGTGTTTCCTGTAGTGGTGGTCATGCACACTCACTAGTACTTACATCTAGTGGTAGGGTTTGGGCATTTGGATCTAGTGTATTTGGTCAATTGGGAACTGGATCTAATGCAAAATCGAGTCATCCTGTTCAAGTTTTTGGTTTGCCTGAAAAAATTAGTGCCATAGCTACAGCTTACTTCCATAATGTAAGTTGTCAATGATTTTTATTATAAGTTAATTACAAATTATAAGTTATTAAATTTATTTCATAAATAAATTTCTTTATTATGCTTTACTTAAAGTATTGAATAAATTTTAAGTGTTTTGAAAACCTCAGATGATTTATTTAGTACCAAGTCCAAAAAATATGTTTATAAGAAAGATGTTTGTTGTCTACGAAGTGCTCTAAAACCCAAACATGTGGACTAATTTTAATCAAATTTGGTGTGTGGACATATTTTGGTTATAGCTCAGGATGT
Organism: Aphrophora alni; assembly: GCA_963513935.1. NCBI lineage: Eukaryota > Metazoa > Arthropoda > Insecta > Hemiptera > Aphrophoridae > Aphrophora > Aphrophora alni. Next base: position 98,029,588 of record OY740766.1, read on the forward strand.
TTTTTATTATTTTGATTGTTCAAAATTTGGGTGTTGGCTCGAAGGAAAAAATATAATATTATAATTTTCTCAAAATCGGCTGTAATGATTTTGATCAAATTTTGCTCAAGTACTAAATTATTGTAACATCCTTCATTCTTGAAAGGATGTCTTTTTAGTTTTTATTTGAACTTTCTACAAATAAACTATCTAGTTTAAATATGAAAATGGATAATTATTTTACTTTATATAATTAGTACAGTCATTTGGTCGAAAAAATAGAGGTTACCTGGAAAGTTTTCCGGGAGTTTTGAAATTTGGCAATTTTATAGATTTTGGGATGCTCTTGCCAAATTTCAACTTTGCCACCTCGTATGGCTGCCGCTCGCGCCGCCATATTGAAAAAATGGCGCCGAAAAGCAGTTTTTTGATAATAACTCCTTTCTGGCGCATTTTACAGGAAAAACATATTTATACAAAATAAAAGTAGAGAAAATTTCCTACAATTTATGTCTTAACCTTTCCTTTCCTAAAATCAATAGTTTCGGCGTAGGAGCGCCGTAAAGTGTAATTCAATACACGTTTCGGCAGAAATACTCGTTTCCACACCACCATGAGGTAGAGTAATCGGCGCATTTTTTTTATCGTGGTATCCCCAGTAGGTCTAATCCACATCTGACATTCTATTTAAGTATTTAGGTCAATTTCCGTCGCTTCATTCTTCTTGACGGACCAGGTGTTGGGTCTTCATCGTCTTTAATACCGATTGAAATATCGAAGACGGAAGTTTCTTCGGCATCATCGACGATGGGATCATCAGTTTCATCGTGGTCCTCTTCGTTCTCGATGTCATCGTTTATTTGCTCGAGAATAGTGTCCGTTTCTTCTTCTTCAATGTCGTCTTGTGACGGAAATGGCGAATTATTGCAAGAACAACCACAGTTCGTACACACAACGGAGCACTTTAGTCCTGCTTTTCTGCATCCGCAAGCTTTTTCACAACCTTTCTTGCATTTGCAAGAAATAAGTTTCAGTAAGCTTTCCGGAGCAGGAGGATCGAATGTAGTAATAGGAATGAGCCCGTTCTTGTCTTTTTTCCATCCCCATTGTTCTGCATTTTTTTCGTTTCCATACCATTGCTGAATTTGGTGATAAGTTCGAAACGAATGTTGTCGTGCTGCTGCTTCTGTTGGTGGTAGCGACGCAATATTAAATTTTCTCTTATATGCTGATGCTGTGAAGCATGCATATCTATAATTATTTAGAGATGTACTTTTCCGACTTTTCACATCGCTGTAGCCGTATAATGCGACAAGGAAATGTTCTCCAGCTTTAGCAATGACTTCTGGATCTGCATTTGGATTTTTAAATACTTCGATAACCGCGTTTAAGTCTGGGTTTTTTTTAAGTACTTTAATAAATTTCATTTTTCCTTGATAAAATAATGCTGATGTGGTATCACAACCACTAAAGGCATGTAAAAATGCAATATGATTTGCGGCTGTTTTATCTTTTATACTGTTTATGGAGTATATTTGTCGTGAAATTTTTCCTTTTCCTGGTTTGAGGATGTATATATTTGGATGCGTTGATAGCGCTGTCAAAAGAACGAGAAGATCTATATCTTCACGGACAACTACAACGAAATCAAATGCCGATGAGAAGTTTATTGCGGTATTAATTATTATGTATCCGCATCTTCGGTGGCTTGTTTAACCACGAAGTGTTCAGCTTCAAATTTTATCTTCAACATTTCAATGAGGCGGTTTTTGTTTGCATCGTTACCCAGGAATTTACTTTGTGATACAGTTGGCGTCATTGTTTCGTCGAAAATTATGTCGACTGAAGCAGTTTTTCGTGATCGTCGGGATCGTTCTACATAAACAGTATAAAAGATAAAACAGCCGCAAATCATATTGCATTTTTACATGCCTTTAGTGGTTGTGATACCACATCAGCATTATTTTATCAAGGAAAAATGAAATTTATTAAAGTACTTCAAAAAAACCCAGACTTAAACGCGGTTATCGAAGTATTTAAAAATCCAAATGCAGATCCAGAAGTCATTGCTAAAGCTGGAGAACGTTTCCTTGTCGCATTATACGGCTACAGCGATGTGAAAAGTCGGAAAAGTACATCTCTAAATAATTATAGATATGCATGCTTCACAGCATCAGAATATAAGAGAAAATTTAATATTGCGTCGCTACCACCAACAGAAGCAGCAGCACGACAACATTCGTTTCGAACTTATCACCAAATTCAGCAATGGTATGGAAACGAAAAAAATGCAGAACAATGGGGATGGAAAAAAGACAAGAACGGGCTCATTCCTGTTACTACATTCGATCCTCCTGCTCCGGAAAGCTTACTGAAACTTATTTCTTGCAAATTCAAGAAAGGTTGTGAAAAAGCTTGCGGATGCAGAAAAGCAGGACTAAAGTGCTCCGTTGTGTGTACGAACTGTGGTGGTTCTTGCAATAATTCGCCATTTCCGTCACAAGACGACATTGAAGAAGAAGAAACGGACACTATTCTCGAGCAAATAAACGATGACATCGAGAACGAAGAGGACCACGATGAAACTGATGATCCCATCGTCGATGATGCCGAAGAAACTTCCGTCTTCGATATTTCAATCGGTATTAAAGACGATGAAGACCCAACATCTGGTCCGTCAAGAAGAATGAAGAGACGGAAATTGACCTAAATACTTAAATAGTGAGTCAGATGTAGATTAGACCTACTGGGGATACCACGATAAAAAAAATGCGCCGATTACTCTACCTCATGGTGGTGTGGAAACGAGTATTTCTGCCGAAACGTGTATTGAATTACACTTTACGGCGCTCCTACGCCGAAACTATTGATTTTAGGAAAGGAAAGGTTAAGACATAAATTGTAGGAAATTTTCTCTACTTTTATTTTGTATAAATATGTTTTTCCTGTAAAATGCGCCAGAAAGGAGTTATTATCAAAAAACTGCTTTTCGGCGCCATTTTTTAATATGGCGGCGCGAGCGGCAGCCATACGAGGTGGCAAAGTTGAAATTTGGCAAGAGCATCCCAAAATCTATAAAATTACCAAATTTCAAAACTCCCGGAAAACTTTCCAGGTAAAAATACTAAATGACTGTACTAAATGTCTATGAAGATAAAAAGAATTTTAAAGTTTTTTTTTGCTTTAGTAACACTTAACAAAAAATTTTGAATTGTTAGAGGTATAATAAATAACTTGTATACAAATATTGCATGACTTTTCTTATATATACATAAATAGGCACAGAAACATGCAGAACTTCTGTTGTATAATATTCATTTTAGGAAACTTAGGCCGAGCACTCACCAAGATGATATGATAGTGACGTGACAGTTACATGATTGTGACATGACGTCATTTTCAAGTTAGACAAAGGTTAGCATATGAGTCAGCGCTCACCGACATGATCCAACACGTTAAAGACACACAACAATCATATCACTGTCATTTAAGTGCAGCATGCTCTACTTTTTGTTGCGTGTCACTTGTGCGTTGCTTGTATGATATAGAATATGTCAAATTTATTTAACTTCTGTCTATTTACAATTTCACAATATTATTTGATTTTTACGTTTCATTTTAATATTGTATTCAATTTCAATTACAATTTTCATAGTATATCAACTATTGCAAGTGTTATTTATCCTTAAAATATATATATATATATATATATATATATATATATATTATATAATATAGTCTATTCAAAAAGCAAATGATTACATAGTATCAACAAAACCTATTCATAAAATAATTGACTTTTTAATTAATTATTTATACCTACATAATTTATAAATTTGTAACTTTTGAGGTTACATAACTTTTAAACATTTTTATAGTGTTTTATAAACTTTTAAACAAACTATAGTGGGCAAAACAGGATATTTCTGAATTTTAGCCGTGTTTCAGTTCCTTAATTTAATCAAAATTAGTTGCTTCCTTTTTATTGCACACAGTATGACTTTAATTCAACTGTTTCAAAAATAACACTTACTTTAACGTTATTAAAAGACGTTCTTCAGGTGTTACAGACTCCCTGAAGTTAGTATCTTTTTTTAAAATCTTATGAGCAATTTTTTCAACCAATAAATTAAATATTTCTTTCTGCATTCGGTAAAACGACTGAAATCTTTCAGGAAACATGTTCAGTTCTTTAAAAACTCTAAACGCACATTTTTCATAACTGTTTCTTCTCCATAACGGATGCACCCAAAAACGCTTCTTTTGCCGATAACTATTGTTAATATTTATAAGGTTTACTAGCGCTAAAGTATCTTCATCACCAGAAGAAGATGAAGACGATGAAGCCATTCTTGTTCGCAGACATTAGTTACTTCGATAGGTTTTAAGTACAGTAGAGTCCCGCAAACTCAGCGTAATGTGGACCGGAAGTGTGCCGAGTTTGTGAAATGCCGGGTTATCGGGAATAAGGGCAAAAAATAAATTGTAATTGAAACACCAAAGCGGCGGCGATATCAAACGACTTTGTCGATAGCGGTATCCCATTGTCGGCAGTGTAAAATACCGTGGCACCAAAGCGGCGGCGATATCAAACGACTTTGTCGATAGCGGTATCCCATTGTCGGCGACGTAAAAACACCGTGGCACCAAAGCGGCGGCGATATCAAACGACTTTGTCGATAGCGGTATCCCATTGTCGGCGGCATAATAACACCGCGGTATTGGCACCCGTCGATATAGCAGACATACACCTGCAAAAACGTTTGATGGGCCGCTTTTTTTCCACGAATCAATTTAGTATACATTATGGAAAATATAATATTTCTTTTCAGTTTTCTTTGACAGGTACGCACAGTATATACAGTAAATAAAAATGAGCGAGTTACGAAAACGGAAGCGTGTCTTGGTTTCGTTTGAGATGCGGTTAAATGTGTTAAAAAGACTTGACAGAGGGGAATCTGTAGAAAAGCTTTGTGACGAGTTTAACGTGGGAAAAGTACCATCAACGATTCGAGCAATCGAAGTTAATGCCCGCTTTGGGATCTGCCGAACTTTTATGAACATCGCTGTTTTTAGAAATATATTTTTTTCCCGTCGGGGTCGCCGAGTAATCCGGACTGCCGGGTTATCGAGTGCCGAGTTTGCGAAACTCTACTGTAATAAGAATGTTACATCACTGTTACTTTGCGATCATGTTGTTGTCAGATCAGTGTCTCGTGTCATTTTGGTGAGCGCTCTTAGTTAAATTTATTGTATAGCTTGAATAGTTTGTAACAAAACTATAGAGTTTGTACTGTATAAAACACATTTTTAAATTCACCAGTGGATGAAAGATGTTAAGGTAGGCTATAGAATATATTTCTCTTTCTGATTCACATATTTTGTTGTTGTTAACATATACTAAATAAACAATCCATAAACATTGTACAAACTATGTAACTTTTCTAACCTGTTTGAATGAATTTAATTTTACTTAAGTGAATTTAAATTAATTTAATGGGCGCCATTTTGTAAGAAAGCGCAGACACTTAATTACTTTTTTTCGGGATCATGGTTTCTCGGAAAATGTACTTATAAATCATAAAACATACCATAGTATTAGAAAGACACAAATTTAATACTTTTTAGGCTATCCTGAAAGTACATACATACACTGATTGATATTTACTTATAACATAAATGAAAAACATGATTCTAATTGGATGCGCTCCTGAAATAATAATCATACATATCTAACAACCTTTCATACTATGACATAACATAAATTCCTAAAACATAATGTTCAAAGTCTTTTCAAAATTTATAAGTTTAAAATAATGGGTCCTTAATTTAATCAAATAGTCATTGTTTTTTAATACTAATTTTACACAATCTGTCTGATTGTCCAACAGGGAGCACACAAAGCTGTTCAATGACATAGATATAATATTTTATTAATTTAATGTTTATTATAATAAAATTGAATAATCTATCTGAAATTATTCAAGTTATCTTTAAAGTCGGGATGGTGTAGAACTTGGTTGTCTAGAAAAAGTTGTTTTATCTTTTGGAACGTCTGTTCGTCTTCGCTGGTCCAAATAAATTTTGATTTTTTAGAAGTTAATCATAAAAATGGTTTTATATGTTCTGAAAATACGTCGAGGAATTTGTTATATTAATTTATACATCCGAGGAATCCTTTTAATTGTTTTCTCGATTTTGCAGTTGAGAAATTTAAAATTGGTTTAACTTTATTTTCATCCATTTGTAATCCTGTTGCGGTCATCGTATAGCCTAGAAATGGAACTGAAGTTCTACAAAAAAGGATTTGTCAAAATTTATTGTCATATTAGCTTCTTTTAATTTTTGGAAAATATGTTTTAAATTGCTTTGAAAATCAATGGAAATAACACAGATGTCGTCTACATACACTAGGGTAAAACTTTCGACACTGTCTTCGAATATTTGGTCCAAAGCTCTCACTAAAGGGTATTGTGATATGAAAATCCAAAGTCTTCCCTCTGAACTGCAACGCTCTATACTTCCTAGATTCTGGGGCGAGAGGGATATGCTAATATGAAGCTGTCAAATATATTGTGCTTAAGTATTTACAATTTTTCCCTTTTGCAATCAATTCTTTTATGTATCGGTTCTGCTGATGATGGGGTATTGTAGTAATTTCATTGGCCTTTCTGGCGTCCAAACATAATCTTATCTCCTTGTTTTTCTTTATGACCGGTATGATGGGGTTGATAAATGAGCAATAGGATTGCTCAATGACACCAATTTTTAAGATCCTCTGAATTTCCTGCACTACGACCTCCTGATGTACCAAAGGTAGAGGATAAGTTTGTCCTTTGAAATTTTTATCTTCTTTTATGTCGATATGATGCACGTATTTGTTGCATAGACCTAGGAATCCGAGAAAATTGTTTGAAAATTTAAAAATAATGCCTATAGTTGTTGTTTTTGTTCTGGTACTAATATTTTATTGTCATCCAAAGTGCCGTTTAGAATATCCTGGTTTATATTATTTTTAGTCACGTTTATCTCTAGATTATTATTTTATTCGGATTCACTCTATTATTATTTATTTTATTAATTACATACTTATTCCTATCAATATTATTTTTAGTTATATAGCATAAAATCCCTTCATTGTTCTCTTCTTCAAATTTCAATCCGACATTATTCTTATTTATTTTAAATTAAATTGTATTTGTCTTGTAATTTATAATCATCTCCAAATTGCTAATCACATCCATCCCTATTATGAGTATGTGAATTAAATTGGGCACGATTAATGCTTGTATCCATACTCCTTCATCCCCTATTGTGACCTTGAACATGACTATCTTGGATACTCTTCGCGTTTTCTATCCAACAGCAGTACTAATTTGGATGTTTGGAGTGGGGATCTCTTCATAGCTTCCTATACATTTTTCTTTCTCCTGAAAGCAGTTTTTGGACAGACATGAAACACTTAACCCGGTGTCAATGAAAGTGTTGACAACCTGTCTTCCTATTTTTATCTTGATTTCTGGACTATTTCTAAGTTTTGAATTTGTTTTGATCATCTGGTCTTGTAGGCCTTCCGATAATAGAAAATTTCAATCCCAAAACATATTATTAATTATTATAAGGTTCCCTCCAAGAATCTCTTTGATTTTTTTTTTGTTGTAATATTAGGCCTATCATTTCCGAGGTCGTTGTGTAACACAGAATTGATGTCTTGATTGTCCATACACACTCATGGCCGTAGACATTTTCTGTGCTCAACAGTTTTCCTGCTGAGTCACAGTGTTAGTTTGTGTTGGTTCGTTTTCTTCGTTGGCTGTTGACTTTCTGCGACCGCGAGACATACATTCACTTGATCCCTTGTAGGATATGTTTGATTTCTCGGTCCTGTTGGTCTCGTTAACTCCTGAGGATAATCTCTTCAGTTTGTATTTTTGTTCTTCAGGAATCATGGAGGTTGTTGTGGAGAAGGAGGGCGGTATTGCGGTAAATGGGTAGGCTGATATGGTCTGGGCATATTTTGATTATGTTATTCTCTACGTTCCCATTAACTGATCCTCCACAAGTAATATAAATTTGGAGTTGGGTGACTGTCTTGTTGTCTCTAATATTCCTCTCCAAATTATCCACTTTTTCATTTTGTTCTTTCATCAAATCGTTGAGGTGCTCAATCTGCTGACCATATTCTCGGTTGATCACTTGGGTTGAATGAATCTCTTGGGTTAACGTGGTCTTTATGTTTTAGCACTCAGTACTGGCATTCCTCTTTTGCTCCTCATTATAGCTTTGCAACTGCACCTCCATTTGTTTCTTGATCTCTCCATTCTGCTTCTTCAGCTACAGACACACCTCTTCCTTATGTCTCTGGCTAATGAGAAAACATTCTTTTTGTAAGTCCTCGTTCTGGATCCTGACCTCATCTAATAGTCTCTCAGGTACAATTTTGTTTTGTTCTTCGAGGCACTTCCAAATTTTTTACTCTATTGTTTCGATCTGTGCTATCACGTCTTCCCTGATATTTTCTAATAGTGTATTGACATTTTGAAAATTTTCATCAAACTTGAAGAATTTTTTTGTTTTGTTGTTTTTCTAAATTATCGAATTTTTGTTTCTGGGATTTTTCTAAAATTTTGAAGTTGGCCTGTGATTTGACTAAAAATATATTCCAACGTTAATTGTGGCTGTTCGAACTATGTCGGTTCCCTACCTTCCGTTTCGTAATTTTTAGTCTCATTAAGATCGGTTTCCCCGTCTTCTTCATTTTTTTATTCTTAACATACTCCAAACCAAAACCGTTACCATAGACATTTTTTTTTTTTATTTCACAGATAAATTCTATGCAACTTTCTGAGAAAAATGTTGTCTTATAAGTTGGGTTTTACATAATATTACTATTTTTTCTGAATTAGAAAAAAGAAATCTTTACATGCACCAGTTCTAGGATGTATTGACCCGAAATTCGAATTTATAAATAAATTTATTCAGTGTACCTTATCATAAATCACCATACCCTGAATATTATGGTGATTATGGATCCAAAAGTGGCCTTTTGAAAATAAATCACCATATAATTTTTTTTTTAATATATATCAAAATTACCATAGACCATAGTTTAATCTGAAACACATATTTAAATTTAGTAGATAAATATTGATTAATTAAAGCCTCACATTGAGGTGTCAAATTTTACAACAAAACAAAAGCCCTACCTTGTGGTGCTAAATTTGCAACAACTCTGAAATGAAATTGTATGAAACAAATAAGTTTAAATTCTCAAATTTAATAATGACAATAAAATAACTTCAATAAAAAAACAGTTACAAAATTATTTTCTTCAAAATTAGAATTGTTAAAATAGTTCTTAAAACAGTCTATCTTTTAAAATCATAATTATATATTTATCAACGAAAATTGTTCAAAGTTTAATTAACACAATGTTATCTTTCTCAGAATCTATAAATATTCACATAAACAATATTCAATTAGTCTTTCATCTATTAAGAGTTCTTAATTCGGCTTTTTCCAATCTTTAGAAAAAGAACACAAATATATACACATAAAATAAGAAACAAATCTAAAATAAATCCAAAATATTAAAATTAATTTAACTATTTTATAAAGGAACATAGGCTATGTATTGAAATGTAAGTAAGAAAAGGTCTATTTCGTTCGAGGAGTTTTTCATCAAATTGAATTGTCTATATCAATTTTAAACAATGTCTATATGTAATTAATCAACTCCACATCAATTTCGATCATTTGGTAAGTGAAAATTAATACTTGTCTTTGGATAATCTTTATAAATTTAGTGTAAGAAAGTGGTTGGATCTCAACAATAATTCTGTTCAGCTTTAAATACGTTTTCTTAATTGTCTTTTCAAGATTCGGAAAAAATTCTACTATATATTGAACACGCACTATTTAATACTTCTTCTAGTCTTATTTGACAACCTTGTACTCGATGTACCTTTTAAAATCTTGTTCAAAAATCTTCAGCTCTGTAGGAACGTCCTGTTCATCTACAAGACGCCACCAACAATCTATTCTTTTGGGAAAGCGTTACTTGGTTTCCAATCGCCTGCCTTCTATATCACCTGACCTTTTATGTATGCGCTCTGTGTGTGTTTTGTATGCTAAGAGAAAATTTAAATAATTATTAATAAAATGTTTTTCTAAGGTTTCAATGATTCAATTTGGAAAAATGGGACTTTAGGACTTTAAATAAACTAAATTATATTACAAAACAAACAAATAACTTATTTTTTACATCAAAATATTAATGGTTAAACTAATTAATCTAATTTATACAAATTGTATTGCATATCTACGTCATAACTGTTCTAATTTAATTCACCAATCAGAACGTGAGTTTGGGAAAAGTCCTTGTGATGTCAGCTTGAAGTTTGGAATAGATCAATCTGATGGTCATATTTAATTCGGGACTTGGTTTAGTTTTTAATTTCTACCGATTGACTAGTATGTCCTTTGTGTTTTCCTAAAGGACCTTTTTTATGTAGAAAATTCCGATCTAAACGTTAAAATTACTAATTTCTTCTGATAGATTTTCGTTTTCTTAGAATCTTTGCGATTCTTTGATGCCCTGTACCGGATTCTCATGTTAAATATTTTAGAAAGTGATTTTAATATTTCATTTTAATGGTCGAATTGTGTCTTTATAATAATTTTCCTGGATTATTGATTTATTTTTGATTGATTTTGAGGTGGGAAACATGGTCTTAAAATATCAGGAAATATTTTTAAATTGTGATTTTCTTTTTGGATTCTTAGGCCTATAACTTATTACCTAATTATTCAGTCAGATCTCGTGCGTGTCGCCTCTTGTTTGAATGGCATTCCTCAAATATTTATTCTGCAAAGATTTTTTAATAAATAACATTCTGAATTGTTTCAAATCATATTACATTCATAACATAATCAATAATAAATAGTAAATACCATCCTCATCAAAATAAGTATGTATCGAAAACACCAATTTCTGTATATAAATTATATGAAATTCAAAAGTGCATTGATAATTGACAGGAAAAAGAATCAGGGGGAAATGATACAGTTTTGAAGGTCATTACATTGGGTTGTGTATAAAGTAGTTTTGTTTATAGGAAACTGTTGTCTTCAATTCTTGGAAATAGGGTTGGTTTCCTTACTGAGAAAGTTTCATTTACACAAATAAAGCCCCACTCCTCATCGAAAAATACCGTACAGGCCAATGTACATTGGCGAAACATGTACGTTGTGAAATCTGTCAATCAACTCTACATGTTTATCCTAATGCGTTGTTTGACTTAATATTTTAGTCTATATTAAACTTTGCGAGCAAGATTGTCATTATGAGTGGAAATCGATACAGTATGTGTATTCAATTTCTTTCATTTGAGTACATTATCAATCCTTTTTTGTTAATTTAAGCCTGGAAGTGGCAGAATCCTCAAACAGCACACTTTGTAATGTGTTTGGACAGGTTCCTGTGTCGAAGTATCGAAGGTTAGTTTTCATCGTCATCATTCCAAAATAGATAGAAAGACAATTGTATCCTCTTTATAAAAATATATTTTTATCTTCATATTTATTGTTAAAATGTTAAAATACTTAAATTTTTGCAATGAAACATACAGTAGAACCCCTCTAATTGGCCCTCGGATGGTCCGTCACCTCGGTTAGTCCGACCATGCTCGAGCTCTTGGCTATTGATATTATTCTGCCGACTTGCAGACTTGTGGAATGTCTCACGCCTGGCGGGCGCCAATCTTTCTGGTTTGTTATCGCTATCGGTTTGTTATCGCTATCGCTTTTCTGCTTCAGTGCTGTGTCATCTCTCGTGAAAAATTAAACACTACAAAGCTTTTTTACAGATTCCCCTCTGTCAAGTCTTTTGACACATTTAACCGCGTCTGAAACGAAACCAACACACGCTTCCGTATTCCCGTTTTCGTAACTCGCTCATTTTTATTTACTGTATATACTGTACGTAGATCATAACCAGTCAAAGACAAGAAGAAAACTGAAAAGAAATGTTATATTTTCCATAATGTATACTAAATTGATTCGTGGAAAAAAAGCGGCCCATCAAACGATGTTGCCTTTGTATGTCTGCTACACCGACGGGTGCCAATGCTGCGGTGTTTTTATGCCGCCGACAATGGGATACCGCTATCGACAAAGTCGTTTGACTCGCCGCTGCTTTGGTGTTTCAATTACAATTTATTTTCGGAAACTCTCATCCAACCAGTACACTACGATATAGGCCGGTTAACAGAAGTTCTACTGTAGTTGCAAAGTTTATATATAGACTTTATTATATAGACTTTTAAAAGTTTATATATCACTTATTTCACTTTAAAAAAATTTCTGTTTATATAATATGTAATAAATATTGACTTTTTTCGGATAATCCGACCTTTTTTGCGTTCCGACCATGCCCCCAGTCCCGAAGGTGACGGATTAGAGGGGTTCTACTGTACTTTGTTTCATACAAAAATCGTGATTTTTAATCTTTAAAGCAATGTGGCTTTATTATTTTTCAATATTCACAAAATTACATTGTAAATAATGTATGTTTCTAAAATAGCTTGACAATTTTTGATTGATGAAGTGTGTTTCAATTAATCAATGGAAAATCTGTAAACCTCTATTTTACACATTTTTAAACTTCTGTACGTGGCTATTTTTAATTTACAGACAAATCAATTATATAATGTTTTTCTAGGTTTATCCTTACATATTACGAATAGATAAAATTCGTATTTTCTCAAAATTAGCGAAAATTGTAGTACGTACATAATATTCAGATTAAAAAAAAAAAAAAAAACAGTATTTCGGTCAATTTATAACATAGTAAAGTATCTTAAAAAAATTGTAGATTGTTTCATGTTCTAAAAATTGACACATTCAAATAACATCTATAAAGTTAACGGGGAAAAAAATTGACCTGCAATGTTTAGGCCTTTACATAATTTCGTCTGCAAAACTATTTTCTTATTATTATTGTAATGTTTTAACCCTATTATTCCCATATTATCTACAGGGACATAAAGTGTGACTCAAGAAAAACTCTACTTATAAAATGATGTTTACTATATTTTTCACCGTCATTGTAACGGTCATAGAAAAAAATAATAAAATTTGCAAAAATAAAGAAAAGAAAATGGAATTGATAAAGGACTGAAGGGATGATAGTCATTATTCTAATTTTTATCATTTTTTAATTTGTTACAAAGTACATAACACTACCAATTTACTAATAATGAAAATAATAATTAATGTTATATATAACAATGAAAGTGAAAAACAATGTGTTTTTAAAATTCTTTCTGTCTGAAATCTTTTCTCCTGTGACTATTAAAAGACCTAATAGATACAACCTACTGAATGCTGGAAGTAGATGACATTATACTGGAAGAAATATTTAATATAGTAAATAGAATTAATGCTGCCTAATTTTATTGTAATTGCCTATTCCTACATGTTGAGATAGTGGTGGTAGGTGGCAAATTAATTATTTTAAACTGGGTGTATCAATGATAACTATGATAGGACAGGCTATGGGAAACGTGGTTCCCTATACACTAATAGATCTTAATCCTCTAAAGATACACCACTCCTGATAACCAGCTTTTAATGAATTAATTATAATAAATTAATTTGGAGGACTTATCAATTAACTATAAAAAAAAGTAACTAAAACTTTTTAAAAGTGAAGTATATAAAAAACTTATTAAATAATTATAAACATAACTACACACAACACCAAATGTAATATGGATGGTCTATTTAGACACACTTAGAAAAATAGTTGTAAAATCCCGGGAATTTTATTAGCCAGTGTTATAGTAATATCCTTATAAGATAAAATGGCAGAAAACTCTGTAGTAAAAAATCTAACTTTTCTTTTGTTTTCTCACATTTGTAGTACAGTAAAAACATTTTTAGGTAGATAGTAATGAATGTTATTTTTGTTTTTGTAAATGTGAAAAATTGGTCATTATTTTTGGGTCATTTATTTTTTATTCTTGTAGATTATATTTTGTTTATAAGTAACATTTATTTATATTAAAAATATTCAATTCAATAATTTTATACTAGGGTAAAAGTATAAAGTGTTCTGAATAAAACTAAAGAAATGTATTTCTACTTGTTTTAATTTACTTCAGAGTTCTCCATTGTATGTAAATGAAGGTTGATAAAATTTAAAAAATGTTAACTTATTAAATATTGTGTTTTTTAGCTTGCCTTAGCAACTTCAAATCGATTATATACATGGGGATCAAGTCCACAAGTCCTACGATTGCAAGCTCAAGCACAAAAGAAAGCAAGAGTTCAGTACCATCAACAACAGCAGTCATTGTCTAAGGAAACAGGCAGGACTGTAGAAGAAACTGGTGATAATTGTCAATTGTCGTCTGATATTGAAATGACTCAGTCTGTTAATAGTGACAAAGATGAAAGTTCAGACAATGAAGCAGATTCAAACAGGAAGAAGCCTCATCTTAAAATTTTACAATCAACACGTTTTACTGGAATTAATTCAGAAATGGTTGTAAGCCCAAGTACAGAATTTAAAGGATTACCTAGTGGGAAAATTGTTACTGAACAAACAACTTCTACATTTACTAGTGTAAGTTATTCAATTTCTTGCTATTTAGTATATAATAAAAAATGAAGACAAAACAAATACACATTATACAAGTATAAAGAAACCAATACTTTTCAACCTGTCTTATGATGATAATAACCTTATCATATGATATGTGATAATGTGTGAAACAAAGTAGATAAAACACAACTTTGTATTGTTTGTATTCATTATGTTCACCTATAACTCATTGAAAGCCTCAAATTATTATTTCGTAAACAACCTAATTCCACATTGTTTTTACAAATATGGTATATATATATATATATTTATATATATATATACCGTTTGTTCAAAAAGTCTGGAAACCCCTTAATATTTATTTTATTAATAAACGCAGAGCAATGAAACTCTAGGATTACGTCCTCACTGTAGTTACTGACTTTTTGCTCATTTTAACTGTCTTTTTTCGCTTTGGGGGGACGTCCTGTGGAGGAAGTCTAAAAAATCTTAAATGTAAGCATAGGTCCAATTATACCTCATTTTAAAGGTCTTTGTTAGAGGAACACATTGCCGCAATCCCGACTGAAAAAGGATCATTCGTTTTGAAATGGCAGCCTTTTAAAGTTTAAATTGATTTTAATGCTAATTCAATGGCAAATTTTGTGATACCTAAAAAGGTTAATTTAATTTGAATAATAAACGTAGCGGGGAATCGTTTAGAATTAATTTGGGAGGGGGTAAATGAGTCGAAAACATGACTTATATAATAATTTAAAATAAAGGAAATTAAATTAACTAGATTTCCAAACTAAAATAAATAACAATGTATAAAATATTAGTTATAATAAATAAATAAATAAAATAGATAGTGTGTGTTAAAAAATATAGACAAGCGATTTGTAGGCTAAGATTATTGAACAGTGTATGCAATAAGATGCGAGAAACATTTATCACGGGCGTCAGCGGGAATTGAATGACAATCCTTGGAGCAACGACTGTGAACCCCTGGACCAAGAGAAATCTGTTATTAGAATCCCTTTACTGAGTTATATATGTAAAGGGATTCTAATAACAGATTTCTATACTTTTTTTTTTTACTAGAGAACATACCTTTAAACAATCCTGGTTTGAAATCTGCCTAATGAATGATAAGACTTACTTTTTTACAGATACATTGTATTGAACTAAAATAGTTAATTATCTATCTCCAGCCATAATGATCTTACAAAGTCTGTAATTTATTTTGTCAGTAGTAGTGATAGAAAGACCTCATCAACTGTTATGAATAATCTATGATTGTTTATCATATTTCCTTTCCTATTATTAAATAATAGAACTATATTATTTTTATATTCTGTGTATTTTATTATGTTTCCTTGCCTTTGTCTAATATTACTACATAATTTCGGAGTGTGAAAGAATTTCAATAATCGAGAATTTTAAGAACACAAAACTTGATATCGTCTCTAATCTCATTGATGAGAATTTATTCATTTATAAAAATGTAAAATAGTGTTTGAATGTTATTTATTTCCAAGTTTAAGCACTAGGCTTCTTCAACGCATAATCCTAAAGCATTTTTTAGTTTATAATTTGACGCTAGGTGTCTACTATATTTATTATTTCTATTAGTTCTCAATTTGAACTATGTTTGATAATCATAGTGTCATTTTTATACTAAAAAAACAGTATTTCCAAACATTATTTAGTCTTCTAAGAAAATGACATAATTTTTTTATATAATAATGTTTAAAAATATTTTCATTATAGATAAAAGAAGATTTAAGCAAATATTTTTATATTTACAAATGTTTAAGTTGTAATTCTAAAATTTCATAGGGTACTTTCTTGGCATTATTTAATAAATTATATCGGATTATATTATTCTGAAGTAATAATGAATATTTATTTCTTTACCTGCCATATAATATGAGGAAATTACAAAATACTTTTAAATATATATATATTTTTTAAAGTATTTTGTAATTTCCTCATATTATATGGCAGGTAAAGAAATAAATATTCATTATTACTTCAGAATAATATAATCCGATATATATATATCCGATAATATATATATATATATATATATATATATATATATATATATATATATTATATATATATATATTAACCAGTAATTAACTCATTAATATCTGGTCTACACCATTCCTTTGCAAGAATTTGTTGGGCCTAGTAGTAATTCCAAGATAATTTAGTTTAATAGTAATGGCTCAGATACCCATTATTATTCTTAAATAAATCAGTAAATGCAAATTCTCAGTTTCACATTCATTCTTGTCTTGAGAATA
Organism: Aphrophora alni; assembly: GCA_963513935.1. Lineage (NCBI taxonomy): Eukaryota > Metazoa > Arthropoda > Insecta > Hemiptera > Aphrophoridae > Aphrophora > Aphrophora alni. Next base: position 98,046,469 of record OY740766.1, read on the forward strand.
TAACTGTAGTTGTCACTCTTTGTCTCTTAATCCTATATCTATACTCTCAGTTATTCTTAATCTTGATCATATGTGTTAAACAATTTTCATTCTCAGCAAAAAATCATTCTCTCATACCCCTAACATAAATATGTCTTTTCTTTTAGGAAATGCAATATTTAAATTAAACTTTCCTTTATTTAGAATTTTGATTTTATATCTGCTTTGTTGTAGGAAAATAGAGCAATTACTTCTGGTTCTTTAGTTGGAATCGATGATGGATTATCACATTTGAGTCCTACACTCGTAGATACATCTCATGTTGAGGGCAAAATCACACAGGTTAATTTTTAATAACTTAGAAATATATGTAAAAATTTATTTTTATGTAAGTTTTTTACAGTTTTCATTGTAAAGAAAAGAAATCTAATAAACATTACATATAAAATGTCATAAATAACTTACGGTTTTTATATACAAGTTGAGACAAAAATCTCTATACAAATGAAACATATATATATATATATATATATATATATATTTGTTTTATTATAAGTGTATAACAGTATTATTTCATATATTACAGTATATGAGTAAAAATACATGGTGTCCTGAAAAACAAAACAAAGTGACAGGCGCTTTTTCCATTCACGGTGAACATTTGACAACACATTTTTAGATATTAGATATCTTAGAAAAGAAAAAAAAAATTCTGCAATTAAACATGGCACACCACAGAATAAATTTCAGACTGTCTCTGATGTGTTGATAGATATATCAGGAGGATGTATTCCCAAGAATAATGGTTGTCATTCTGTCATTATGTATTTAAGGAATTACAATTATTGTAATTATTATTCTTAGTAATAAAATATATGACTGAGCATGCAACTAAATTAGGATTTATTATTGAAAAACTTTAATTCACTGTAAATCCAGAACATTTTTATCACTCAACTGTCAATTTGTAACATGTTAACTATGATTTTATTCAAATTGTATTCTATAATGACCATAGAACTGGAGTTCTATCTGTAAAATCTCTCAGTGTAATTTAGTTTTTTACTAATTTAAGGAGTCTTCCCAATAGTTACTTCTTTTCACCAGATTAATAAGGTTTTCTAATAATATTCTACTTTTTATATTTTAACTAATTTTCAAAGCAATGCATTTTCCTTTCATTATAATTAATACAAAACACATCAGATTCCACAAATGTTAAAACTATAAAATATATATTTATTTAAATTGAAAGTTCAACCTTTATATCAACCTTATTGTTCATTATTATATATAACAAACCGAACTTTATTTATACCACCTTGCATTTCAACAAAAAATGTTTTACTTATCCCATAATGTAAGTAGGTCTGTGATCAGGTAATTCATAGTTAAATAAAGGTACTGCAACATTCCATAATTTTACAAAATTATAAAAATCAATTAATATTTACAAACATAACGAAATGATATAACAGACCGGGAAGACGGAAGGCACGCCTACCATACGTCAGACAACCGAGGCGGAGCGAATGATGTCACGGAAGATAAGGCGATCTCATTGGCTAGGCCAAAAGATGTTGATGTTTCAAAACGTATTTTAAAGTATTTAATGTAACAATTTTAGAAATAAAATTTTAGTTATAAGGAATATAGAGAAATAATTATATTATGAGATCGTAGAAATAAAAATAAAAATTATTATAATATAAAAATCTTTACATATCTTTCGGATTAAATAAAACACCTATAAAATTATGACAACGAATTCGTGTTTCATACCATGTATTAAGATAAGTGAACCCCCCACGCCATCTTATAAAATTTTGGAACGGAACCTAAGCAAGAAGAAAGCGTCCTTTGAACAGTCCAGTTTTGAATACCGAAGACAATAGACGTGTACAGCAACGACTACAAATTTTGAATTTTAATTGTGAAAAGTGAAAGAAAGTATAGTTTTTTTGTGTTTGACGAGAAGATATAAGTGCTAAGAATACCAGGACTAAATTCGACAAATTGGTGAGATCTCCCCAAAATATTTCGAATTTTCTAAATTCCAAAACAAATTTTCAAATTTATATTTCTCATAATCAAAATTTAATTTAATATTAGTTGAGAATTTTGATGAATACGATCAGAAGACTGGATAAAGTCGGCACGTTACCCTACCCTGAGATTGTTATGTATATATAAAAAGAAAAGACAATATAATTTTCACTCTTGCTCTTATCAAACAATTATATTTCGATTAATATTTAACTTATATTTTGTTTCTAATTCTTGATCTTTTGCTTCTAGTTTATTTGATATAATAAAATTTAATTTGATTGTTTTCTTTGTAAACCCGTGTGTGTTCATTTACCATTGAGAGTAAAATACACAATTAAAAATAGATATAATAATATATTGTAGTACATACCAAGTTTGTCCTTTTTTATTCATGTCCACTTCTACTAAACTGACTTCACATGAGTTTTGTGACAGTACATTATACTTTTATAACTACTATGATGTCATTTCTCTCACATCGGTAGGTACTACTTCACCACACGACCATATCAGTCCAAGAACTCAGCTAGATTCTCTCTCCCATACTGGCGGATATTAAAATTCAAAAGTTCCAACTCACTACGGAAAACCAAATCCCTTATATATTTTTATCTCCTTTAACATAGAGACTTGTGAAACCACAGTATTACATTTGATTTTCTATGTCTCTTACATGCAGATCTTACTTAGAGAATTTTTCTAACTGTCAACATACTCAATATGTCAGATGTCAGGTATGTCTTTGACACTTTTTTATAAAATTCATTTGCAAGTTTATCAAAAGTTGTTTAAATACTTGTTTTAAGGTAAACTTTTATATTTTATGATTGAAATTAAAATCAGTCTTATAAACATTTCACATTAAACATTATTATTACTCATTACAACAAAATAGTTATTAACAAGTTAACCTAGACTAATTATTCTAACCTCCCAGAAACTGTCTTTACCAGTCCAATCACCATATACATTACTACAAAGTTTAAATATATTTCTATAGTAAAGGTGATATACAGGGAGCGACAGAAATACCTGACGGTTTTAAAAAAAAGAATAACTCCAATGTTTATAAACATTTTTGCATATTTATTATATATTAAGAACAGTAAAAGACGGAAATTAATAAAAAACACTGCGAAAAATATATATGTAACAATGTATAGTCTCAAAAAACACAAAACATAAAGGCTACTTTATTTAAAGATAACTTCATTTAAGTGGTGGCCATTCTTCAGCATACATTCCTCAAGTCTCGCAGCAAAGCTGTCAAACACTTTACTCAGCATGTCCGTTGATATAGACGCAACCACTTGTCTAATAGCTCCTTTTAAGTCTTCTAGTGTATGGGATTTGTTTGCGTACACTTTCAATTTGAGGTAACCCCAAAGGAAAAAGTCGCAAACCCTTAGGTCGGGGGAACGAGTGGGCCAAGCAATGTCGCCGTTTCGAGAGATGACGCGGCCTCGAAACTTCATCCTCAAATAACCCACTACAGCATTTGCTGTGTGGGCAGTTACTCCGTCTTGTTGGAACAACACCTTCTTCAAACCAAGATGTTTTCTTTTAAGTTCAGGAACGAAGAAAGTGTCCAACATTCTCAAGTAACGTTCTTGGTATACCGTAACTGTTCACCCTCCTTCCTCAAAAAGGTACGGCCCGATAACACACTTCTTAGTAACCCCACACCACACACTGACTTTGCAACTATGCAGGGGGCGTTCATGTAACTCTTGTGGGTTGGTGTCTGACCAATAGCAAAAATTTTGTTTGTTGACATATCCATCAAGATGAAAATCAGCCTCATCACTCATTACAAGAATTGTTTCATTGTCCATCAAATCAATCATTTGTTCAGAAAATCTCTGGCGATTAGCGTAGTCATGAGGCTTCAGCTGTTGAACAATTGCAATTTTATAAGGGTGAAAGTATAGCTCCTCGTGCAATATTCTTCTCACTGACCGGTCGGACATTCGAAGAGCAGCAGCTTGTCTACGCACAGGTCGATGCGGGCTATTCAGCACGGTTTGCCTCACTCGCTCAACGTTTTCCGGCGTTCTCACTGACCTTGGGCGTCCTCCAGGCTTTTGTTTTAACGCTGAACCAGTTGACCTGGAGTTCTTGATCCACAACTTGATGGTGTTACGGGATGGAACTTGTCTACCCACATGAAAATGTCTGTGAAACTGACGTTGTGTGACAACAACAGAATCACCACTTTTAAAATACGTCTCAACTACGAATGCACGATGCTCACTGGACCACTGCTCCATGGCAACTGAAACTCCCTCGAGAACGCCGCTCTCCCCACCACCCCCTCCTCACGACTGCCGTACTGTGCACGAACAAAAACCGTCAGGTATTTTTGCCGCTCCCTTTATTAAAGCACAATAATTAAGAAGTTTGAATAAAATAATACATTTTTATTGATTTTTTATTTTTATTTTAATACATATCCAATTTTAACGAATAATTTCCATTCTCCTATAGTAAATTTGATTAATTTTCAAAGTATTTTGTCATATGTCCCTTTCTCCTGAACTTTAGTTTCCACCTAACGCACCAATACACTAGAGTGTTGTGACTGACCTTGCTACCTGTTATATTCTAGTTGTCAAAGTGTTCACAGTTCATACCATTCTCTCTCATAATGCTTTTTGTGTTTGTTTCTCTTTAAACCTAACCTATGAAAATGAAACTCTCATTGCAGACAATAAGATTAAATAAAAATGTACTACTTTAAAATACCATGATGTTTTTGGTTAATATATAAAACTGTGGTGTAAAATTAATTCATTTGTTTTAATTTATCACATCTACCCCATATGTATGATGGTTTTTACTCAAAGTTACTGGTAATTTTGCATAATTTCTAATTTATTACTTTTAAATAACATAATATGAATATGTGATAATATGTTAGTTAAATATAATTTTATTTGTAATAAATGCTTTGATGATTCATATTTTCAGATTAACTGTGGATGTCATCATTCCGCATTACTCACTGAGAAAGGTCATGTATATACTTGGGGCAGAAATTTAGATGCACAACTTGGCAACGGAGCACGAGTGAAAGAAGCTCTATATCCTACTCATATAACTATAGGTGTGTAAGTACATAGGTGACGTTATCATTATTTAATACTATTTCATAGTTTTCAGTTTTTATCAGTTCTTTATAAACCAATAATGGTGTTTGTATTATATATTATTTAAAGGTTTTTCTGTTGTAAGTTTTTTTCTGACGTGACAAAAATGTACACAAATGCTCCCCTCCCTTCAACCTATACAATAGAAAAATTTATAGGCATATCCATTATTGAGTAAAATTTAATGATGCTTAGCATTTTCGAACAATGAAATCATCTATTTAACTGAATATGGGCTTTTATCATTTCTCCTTTTACTTTTTTTTAATTAAAAGGAATTTTTACCATGAATCAAAAATATTAGAGGAACTAAACATGCTCATCTTTGTGTTATGGTTTTTACATTTACTAAAAATTACTAGTCTGTCTAAAGGAGGTAATTCACAATATGATTTCTGTTTTAATTTGAGAACCCTTTTACACTGAACCATTTTGTTATACTCAACAGAGCTTTAATGAAAAATTAATAATACACCCTAACTATAATTAACACACAACTATAATATACCCGTACTACTCTTTTAAGTAAGACCCTGTGGTTCTAAGGATAATTTTAGTCAGTTAAATTAATAGACAATTTAACCTGCAATACAAAATGTAACTGCCCCTGGAATGAGGATAGCTCACAAAGTAGTCGAGGATAGGACACAACAAGCACTTCTCTCATGGCCAGAAGTTGATTTCTACAAGTTGGTTAGATTCTGCTTAAAAGTCACAGCTACACAATCTAGAATTTTTTTTTAAAAAGTCAGGAGTGGAAGGATAGCTTAAAACATACTTTAAAGGAGTTGATTGGATGAAGACCACAGATCCACTTGATTTAATTAACATGGAAAATTACCAGAAGATACTTAACCAGGTCATACTTGTTATGACAAAATGTATAAGCAAATACCAGATTAGATTAAACTTGAACATAAATAAACAAAATTATAATTAGTGGATATTCATTCTCATAAAATTTGCTGGAAATCCACCCTCCAACAAGAGGAATAAAAGGGGGCGTCGTTGTGTCATTATTTTATTTAGGTAAGTTTTTTAAGCAGTTATAACTTTTATTTCTTTTCAACTTATCACAGACTTTCTATAAATATTTACTTAAACTTGTGAGAAGCTTTTTTCGACCATGATTTGACTAGCTAAATGTAAACAAACCTACTAAGAAAGTCTTTTTGGCTAGAAAGCTAATTTTATTTGCACATGGCAAATGTTAGGTTTGGCTAGTGAAGCGTCAATTAGTAATTTTATAGGATATAATTGTGATATATTGTAGTTATAATCAATTTTTTACAGTATTATTTGTCATTTAAGTGACAAAAATGTTCTACTGGTCTTTAAATGATATATTTTTTTATTCTGGATTTTAATAATAATAATAATAATACATAATAGCATTAATTAATTTAAGTTTATCTAAGTTGCACGTTTATTTCTAATTCATGTTTCTTAACTTGAACTGTTAACAGGTAATAATGTAGAATTACAAAGCATTGTGTGTGGAGGAGATTTTACTGTAGGTGTAGAGGCAGGAGGTCGTGTATGGGGATGGGGAAGTAATCAGCAAGCACAGGTATTTTAATTTCATTTGAACATTCCACCATGACCTTAACATGAATCCTTTATTAATATTTCTTGTGTAGACATTTTGAAAGAACTAAACCCTAGTAAAACCCTATCTAATACAATTAGGTTGTTCCCATATTATTCTCGGAATGGATTCTTATTTTCAAGACTTGATTCCCTACCGTGAGTTTTATATTTCAAAACTCATTAATTGGAGTTTTAAAAAAATAATAATAAGCTCTTTGGAAATGACAGTAAGTTTTTACAATATACAGATTTCACATCAACCGACATAAAAAGTTAAGATCACCCAAGGATGGTGGTAATTTAGATTGGCCTAAAAATGGCAATACATATTTAAAGCAATCATTCCAACAATATGCTCCATTGGTCTATATTGTACTGCCTCTTCTTTATTTTTCATGTTTATTTTTAAAGAATTATAACCCCAATATCTGTTCCAATATGATGAAGAAAATTTAGTGTTTTGTGTGTGTGTATAAATGTATTTTTAGCAATAAACATTATTATTATTTGTGTTAGAGGTTTTAAAAAAAGTTTGTTCAGAGTTTGACCACGATTTATTTTGATTTAATTTAAGATATATCGCATTAAGTTAATATTATGTAATATCAGTATATATTTCAAAACTATTCATCTAGTAACAAAACAAGTTGAAAATCTATTTGTTATTAACAAGATCTATTAGCTAGTTGTTTATAAAGTTTATTTGTTGTTAATGAAGTTTATTTTTGTCCTAACAACATTTGATTAGGGCTAATAAACAATATGATAAAACTGTGTGAAAATTAGGTATATCTTTCCTTTCTAAGTAGTATAGAAACATTAAAATAATTTGATTTTTACCTAGGTTTTTGTCTGCATTTTTTTATTTCATAATTAATTTACACTTTGATCTCAATATTATTGTAATGACTCCTACTGTTTACTGCCGAAAACGCCTCTAGATGGATCTAGGAATTCCCAGCTGGCAGGTTCGGTGATCATGTGAACTGAAAATCTGTCAGGATGGACCGGCAATCATAATTTTAGGTGCAAAGTCAAGAACAGCCCAGTTTAAATTAGGCCATTACTTTTTATTTATACATTACTAACAAAAGATTACAAAACAATTTAATATCTCATTTCAATTATTTAAAATTAAATTTTCAGAGAAGGAAAACCTACGACCCCTCACTTGAAAAAAAATTATAAATTACGAAAAAGAAAAACTATAGCTGTCGTAAGCGACCAACTTGAAATGGTACTAGAAATGGTCTAATGCTCGTCTTTCTCTAGCGTCTCTCTCGCTATCTGTTCATCACATGATTCCCGCACAGAGACTGCAAATCAAGCATTTTCTAATTGATTTAAATGTTGCTAATTTATTAAATTATGTTAGATTTCCTTTTTTTATTATTTTGGCTTCTGTTTAAACCCAAACAGATACTATATCACTCCCCTCCATACTACTAGAATCGTTCCATACGGCTTGAATTATGCTGCATGAGTGTAGTTTTGGACAATTACTCTCTCCAAAAGAATTTAGAAGAAAAAAGACATCGGACACTTTTGATTAGCCATGTTACAAATTAATTTTATTACTACTATTACCTTTGAGTTGGATGTAAGTATACAATATTATGTCGTAAGTTTCCCTTGTTATTTTAACAATATTCTTCTTATTAACTAGCTTATTATTATATAAGACAATGTTTAACCCTAGAACCGCTAGTGCAAACTTTAATCCTTTTTTTAATTTCAATAAAAATACTAATTTTATGCAAAGCTCAACTTATAAGACATCATTTTTCTCAGAAAGGTGCAATAGAATTTATCTGTGTAATGGAAAAAAAAATGTTGTATTTAAAGGTTTTGGAATAAGTATGTTAGGAATCAAAAAATAAAGTTAAACATTTTACAAAAAAAAATCAATTTATAAAATTTTCATACGAAATTTTTTTTTAACGAAATTAGCTAGTTAGGCCTAATATGAAAAATGTCATTAATAATATATCGAAAACACAACTTATCATCTTTCTAAGAAATGAAAAAAAAATTTAGATGTAAAATATTTGAAGTTATTTATATCAGGAATAAATAATTCTTACAAAAACCATAGTCAAAATTCCTTAGGAACACTCCATAAAAAACAAAATTTTTGTTTTAATTTTTTCAAGATATAGAAAATATTTGTACTATATTTTGTGCATAAATGTTGATAAAAACAAAAAAAAATCATTAAATTTAAAACATAAATAAATTAGTTTCTTTGTACTAACCAACAAAAAGTTTTGCACCTAGGCTAGGCTAACAAATACACTGAAAATATTGAAATTCACTAAACAATATTTACTTTGTCATATTGACTCCCAAAGCAATATTATGCCTACGACATTGATCTTTATACCAATTTGTAGATGTAAATTTCTTCTTTCCACTAGTATAAAGATTGGCAGGAAAATATAAAGATCAAATTTTCAAAGTTCGTTAAGCACCAATTTATACAAATAAGAGAAGTTGATTTAGGAAGCACTTCGTAGAATGTTTATATCTCGTAAACTATGAGTGCTACAAAAATTTCGAATATATAGTTCGAAAGAGGGGAAAAAGTACTATTAAATATTGTCAACTTGTGGTATTTGGACAAGAATTACAATTTACAAAAATTATATCATCAATGAGTTCACATTTTCTTATATTGCGACTTTCCGTGACGTGCTACACGCTCACAGAAAAACATAAAACTTTATCAAAATCTTAAATTTTTTCTTTAGTGAGAAGAGTTTTTGGTTACATGATTATGAAAGATTGAAACATTACCTTTATAATGATATATTACACTTTTCGATACAATAATATTTACTAGGTCAAAGTTGAATTGAAAAAAAAGTGATTTTTATACTGTAAAACATCTTTAAATTCTTGATGTTGTTAAATTTTAAATAGATTAAAAATCATAACAGTTAGAAAGATTTGTAAATTGCAGATTGAACGATAAAGAATTCATCTAAAAAAACAGTATTACTGTCGATATGTTAGACAAAAATATGGTTTTGTGAAAATTAAGACAAACAATGATGTAAATTTATGTTACACAACTGCGCAATGGTTGCGAAACTCATTTGCCACAAAATATACAAACTTTAGTAGTTAATTAAATATTATTTATAATCTTTTTATTGTATTTGTTGTATTTTGATTGCATGTTTATGCATCTATGGAACATTAGCTTTATAACAGTGTTAAATTTATTGAGGTACGGTGATTCTTAGTGGGCGAAATATTGAATGATACCTTTTTCTATGGGACCTCGATCGTAGATAGAAAATGATCCATGGCTACAAGTATATTTAATGCTACCATTGCACAATTACAACTATGTTAAAATATCATAATTATTCCCACTAAGCTAATAAATTGATGAGTAAATGATTTTCCAAAAACAAAATTCGCTCACAATAACAGTAGTATGCATCCATATTCCATGTAAAACTTATTACTTAAAAACATTTCCTGTAGATTGTATAAAAGTACAAACAATTCTATTAACTTGCTAAACAAATTATAATTAAATATCACATTATTAACAAGATAATTAACAATGGTTGACTCCCTTACATTAGTTTTTAAAGTTTAAAAAGAAACTCACAGAAATCTATTATTGAATATGTGTCATTTTATTATCCTGGTGGTGATAGAACTTTTATCTTTAAACTGATTCCGTTAAAGGTGTGAAAACCTCACCATGTTGGTTACATTATGGATACTCGATTTCATTACTTAACTTCCCTTACCTTTTACCTGTTATTCACTTAATTAATTATATAGTCAATTACATTCGTCGAACATGTTATCCATAATTTTCCACAACAAATATTTATTATTTCTACAAAATAATACTTATTATATTATTCACACAAAAATGCTTCCATTCGTCGGGAATTTGTCCAGTGCTCAAAAATTATTTTCTTGAGCATGCATTTCCCGTACTGCCCTTTAACCCTACAAATGCCGCATGTTAATTTTCTTCGTTTGTTTAAAAATTAATAAAAAATATTATTTTTATACAAAACCTAACTTATAAGACATCATTTTTCTAAGATATACAAAAATTTTGTGTATTATTTGTCAATATATTTAGGGGGGAAAAATAATAAATTTGTTACATTTTCAAAATTTAAAAAATTATTTTACGAAAAACTGAACATTGGTCATTTTATTTTCAATAATTTACCAAAAATAGTAATATATATTTTATACAAAAGTTCTATATATCATTATGTTCAGAAAGGTGCATAGAATCTAGGTGTGTAGTGAAAAAAAATGTTAGATGTATCACATTTGGAGTTTTTTGGTCAAATACCAAAAAATCGGAGAGTAAAAAGAGAATAATTTCACAGATATTGTTATGTACACCATACTAATAGATTTTTCGAAATTTTTTCAACGATTACTAGAGATTTGTAATATATTTAGGGGAAAAAATAATAATTTGTTACATTTTCAAAATAAAAATAACGATTTCCCCTAAAAAGTGATACTCTGACGGTTGAGGTTAGGTTTGACACCTCGACAATTTAGGCGTAATTAGTAACTTTCTATAGCTAGGCCTAAGACAAAATCATTAGATTTCACTAAAACAATATACTTTACAAAGAATAACGCACATATTCACTTGTATAATCAAATAAAACACTCAATATAAGAAAATTTGGTTATAGCCTAGATTTACAATTTACCTTTTAGGTTATCCCAAATATAAACCGTTCACAAACTAGAATTTCACCCAAAAACATAAACTTTAGAAATAAAAACACATATATTGTAACTTGTATACAAAATTTATATACAATTTGTATACACAAACCTTCAAAATAACAAATATCTAATCCCAAAACAATATGCGCTACGTCATTTATTACAGTATTTACATCGCACAATTGCGTATGTTCCGAGATGAAAACAAAACCTTCTAAGTAAGTATTGCCTATATCAAGTGGTACCAACTTGTAGAATGAAATGTCATCTACAACATACTATCAATATCGAAACAAAACTATCTAAATGAAAAATCGATTATGTCTTTTCGTTAATTGCACCGAATGCCAATTGAATTTCGTGCCGTCAGGTTTCTTCTATGGTCAAGTAGAAATATCTCTGGATCTGTGAGACGCAGAAAAATTTGTAATCTACGGTTTGAAAGAGAAAGATGTGATCTATAGAACAGTGTTTTGGTCAACCCGTTTGACAGAAAAATGGATTTGTAATCATATGGGGGAAAATGGCGTCGTGTTTACTAAAAACCGCAGAGTTGAAATTTATGATTTTACGCATCAAAAATATGCGAACTTCACCAATTTTTTTTTTTTTTTTTGCATGATTATGCACCTATGGAACATTACTTTTCCAACGGTATTTTATTTATTGCTATAAGACAATTCTAAGTGGGCATAATGTTGAATTGCAAAATACGTGTTTTAGAGTTAGTGAACTAAGCCATGCATGAAAAATCTGGTAAGGTCTGGTACCACTCCTAGGGTTAAAAATTAAGGCATCAGTATGAACAATTGCCCTTTCGAACTAGCAAAATTAAATATGCTTAAATGTATTAAAAAGATGATCTATTCTTTCATTTCCCCCTCATTTGTATTATAATTTATTGCTTTATTTTAATGCATTTACCCATAAAATTTTTTAAAAAACAAATGTTGTACAAAGAGAGAGAGAGAGAGAGAGAGAGAGAGAGAGAGAGAGAGAGAGAGAGAGAGAGAGAGAGAGAGATAAAAAGAATTTCACAACATTAGATTGTAGGTATCTTCTTAAATTTATCCACTTACCTTGGCAATCATGGTCTCGATTGTAGAGTCACTTCTGATAACATTTTGTGATGCTGCCTGCTGTTTGCAGCTGAAAACTCCTCTAGATGGATCGAGGAATCCCCAGCTGGCAGGTTGAGTGATCATGTTGACAGAAAATCTATCTGGATGGACCAGCGATTATTATTTTAGGCACAAAGACAAGAACAACGCAGTTTAAATTAGAGTGTTAATTTTCTTTAAATGTTACTAACAAAAGATTACAAAACGATTTAACATTTCGTTTCAATTATTTAAATTTTCCGAGAAGAAAAACCTAAGACCCCTCACTTGAAAAAAACTATATATTTCGAAAAAGAAAAGCATGGTTGTTGCAAGCAACCAACTCGTGCCAGTACCAGGTGACTGACGCTCATCTTCTTCTAGCGTCTCTCCCCATTTCTGTCCACCAAGTGATTTTCGCTCATAAACTCCAAGTCAAGTTTTTGGAATCTGTTTAAATATTGCTAATTTATTAAATTATGTTATTTCCTTTTTCTATTATTTTGGTTTCTGTTTAAACCCTACTATGCTACATTACTTCCTTACATATTAAAATTAATCAAGGATTTTTTTTTTCTGGTGTAAGTTGTCTTTATTTGTTAAGATGCCATTCTTTAGTTGATTTTTTTTTTTTTTTCGAAATTTAAATTTGACTATATTAAAAGGTGGCAATAATTGGATATTTTAAAAAGGAATAATAATTTTATTATATACAAAGGAAAATATCCTACTCTAACACGTGTTGGAGTATAAATTCTAAATGTATACTCTATGACTTTACAAAAATAATTAGGAAGTTTAATCCAACATGGTGAATTGAAAGGACTAATATTGAATGCCATGAGTTAATTGTACTGTGAAACAAATCAAAAATTAATGTTAGTGCTAATTTTTTCATTTAAAGTAAAATGATGAAAAATTTTGGTTTCTTACAATCCACTATACTATAGTTTCAAAAGCCCAATTTATCCATAATAAAGGCTATGCTGGTTTCAGAGGATTCACAAATTTCTAGTGGAAGGTGTTTTTTGAAAACCTAACCTTAAGTAGTTAATAAATCGTGTCAACTGGTAGATTATGGACTTTACTTCAAAACCTAAGACAGTGATTATCTGTTATTTAGAAGTAAGAAATATCAATCAATCTATCAGTCTAATAAGCTTAATCCATATATTTAGTGTTTAGTTAATTTCACATTACAACTGGTTGGCAATCAGTTAAAAATTGTGAGTGTTGAAACAATGAAGTAATCGGTAGGTTCAAACTTTAAGTTTAACTGCACAGTAACATACCTTGTTTTAAGTAATGGTAGTCATTGACATTTTCATTGTATCTTTTCCGTGATGAACAACTTATTCATTAATAGTTAGTCAAATTTGTTTTTATAGTTATAAATAAATACATAAAAAATTAAGTTTAATAAAAATAGAAATAAACTTTTTTTTTTTTAGATTTTGACTTTTTTATGTATTTCTTATTGAGTGAAAACAAAGATGAAGAAAGGGAAATCATTCACGAACATATAAAGAATTATAATAAGTTTTAAAAAAAATTAGACTTCATAGTGCACAGCTATGAAGAAATTAGTGACAGAAAGAAGACAAGAGCGAACATTCCATCAAATTGATTCAGTTGTTAAAAGGCTGTAGAAATGATACATCCAAACATTTTTTGTTTTATTATTATTTTTTTTTATTATTTGTTTCTGGGTAAAATTGAAACAAAAAGCATTTTACAATTTATATTTTCCACAATTTTAAAATTGGAGAATCCACATATGTAAATATATTTTGATTTTTAATTTATGTAAATATAAAAGAATTTATTTGTTGAAGTGAAGAAAGGAGCTATTTACTTATCATAAATATTCAGTTATGCAGAATATGTTTATTTCTGTAGTGAATATATTTTTATTTTTATTTACTCATATTGAATTTGTTAAAAACTTAATTTTTGGCTTACTATTGTCTTCACAATTTATTAATTTGTAATTTATTTTCTTTTATTTAAAGCTGGGTCGACCTCAGATAGAAGAGACAACAAGGGCAGGTTTAGAAGGTTGCTTATTTATGTTGAAAACATCTAAACGTGTAATCAAATTACCACATGGATCACTGAATACCATAGATACACCAAAAGAAGTTCCATCATTACCTGCGGTCAAGATAGAGTTCCCAACTCTTATGCCTGACCTTAAAAAACTTGTAAGTAAACTTTACACTCTATGAACCTTCATCATAGCTATTTAAATTTAATAATATTTAAGCTTAGAACGTGTTTATGGCAGATGCGAAGCAAGCATAAACTCTATTTATATATGTAAATATATTTCAGGCTATATATAATTTCAGATTAAAAATAATAATAAAAGTGGACCCCCTGTACACCAACTTAACTCATATAAGAAATACATTGAAAAAACGTCATACTGAAGAAAATTATATTTATCAATTTGACGTGTAAATAGCTTCTAAGTTGAAACCACATATAAAAGGTCAAAAACATTGATTAAATAATTTGGGAGGAAAACACATTAAAGCAAAGGATTAAAAGTCTTATACAAAATACTGGTATATAAGAGCTGAAAATGTGTGTTCTGCTTCAGAATAATATCCAGTTCAAGAATAATGTTCAAATTCCCATTATTCCTTAAATTTCTTACGATAATGTTTTGAAAGGGTGCTGAATTTTTTTTCACCCTTACACATGAATATAATTAAACAATTTCTTTTTGAGAAGACGGTGCATATTATTTTTGGTTTGTTTTTTATTTTGTCGGTGGTTGTAAAGTAATGTTTTTGCATTGTTTCTTTTATATGTTATAAATAGAATAAATTTATGTCAATAGAATGTTTAGTAGTTATCAAAAAATAATATAACCTTCCTACCAATTATGGAATTAAGAATTTAAATACCAAATGTGTAGATACATCTGTTCTCTACAATAGTCCTAAATTTCTATTGATAACTAAATGTTAAATGACATCATTTTGCACTGATACATATTTAGTAATAGTCATATAAGCTCATTTTATCGTTAAACTTTACTTATATTTTTCTAATTCATACAGAGCAAAATCACTGTCGCTGACATGTATGATCCACTGAAAAAATTAAAAGTACTATTTAGGAAAGATAAATGTGTTAAATTGGTGAATTCTTGATGTAATTGAGTGTAATGGACATATGTTTGGCTTTACAGAAATCACTACAGTATTTATCCCTTATTGAGACTCCACCACATGATTACAGGACATTACACTATGCATTATCTTACTTTCATGGATATTATGACACATCTATAATGCAGGAAAAGGTAAAATTACTCGTTGATTATAAATATATTAGATTTTTTCACTACAATTTTGTCACTATGTATTTCTTTACTAAACTGTACTAAATAATTTTTCAAATAACTTAACTCTTTGTTTTTATACTATTCCACATAACAGTGGATTGTTTTTAGTAGTTTGTTAAACCCCTTATCTTTTCTCAACATTTGTTAGTTCAGTACAAGTTGTAACTAAATTATTCAACTTCAAAATTTGATATGTATATTCAACAAGGATTAAGCCAAAAATAAATGTTAGTATGTAACAGTTATTGAATAATGTTTTCTGAAAAATTAGGGCAATTTATTAAATTTGTATAATGTCTTCATTTGTAGAATACAAATATACTCAACAATATTTTGTGGCCAGAGCTAAAACAATGACAAATTCATTTTATTAAGTCCACTATTTTATCATAACCATATTTGTTTAAAATCCTACTAATGTTTCTTATTACCAATCGAAATAGTATGATAGTAATTTCAAAACCAATGAAGTGGAGGAAAGAAAATTTGTATTTTTGACTCAATACCTGTATTTTTATTTATTTTTTTTTTTTTTAATAAGGTGACAAAATTAGGAATAGGACCAAACTATGATCTTCTCTCAGGATCAGATTATGAATTATAAACAAATTTGGGACAGATTTACTTAGGATAAAATATAACGACATTTTTTCTTGAAAGGATTAACATTTATAACGTTCATCATTGTACAAATGTTTTTTTAAAGTCCAATTTAAGGTTTTGAATTATCCTATTAGATCTATTAACCATAATACGCTGTTTGCAAAGTGAGAAATTTGTGCAATAATTACAGGAATCATGAATTTAGAAATATTTGTTTGGTAATTTCCCAGAACTACAGTAAAAATTAAAGATATGCTTATATCTTGATTACACTATTACCAAGTAGCAACTATGAAGTTCAATTTTGGTATGTTATTTTTTCTCTGGAACTGTTCTGTATTTCCAAAATCCTGTACACCAATATTATAAAGAGATGTTTGTGAGTGAGGATGTGGCATACCCGAGGACCCTAGATATAGCTATACCATTTTTTATGTAGTCTTGGGTTAGATCGCTCTCTTGCATCTTTTCTATTGGTTTCTCTTGACCAACTCTTGTTCTCTTCCAACCCTGAAGCTATTAGTGATTCGAGGGATAGTGGTCATTTTTCTATGTTCTTTTCTTCTTTTTTTATAAGGCAATGATGACTGGAAAGTTTTTGCCAATAACAAAAAAAAAAGTTAAGAATAACAACTATATCTTATGATATTTAATACTTAACTGATTTTTTTACTTAATATCTTAGAAAATATTATAGATTTCCTGGTTTAAGTCTTAATAATGATATTAACCCTTTGAATGTTATTGACAATATTTCATAAATAGGTATTAGTTGCTCAAATCAGCTTTAATGGGATATCAAGAAAAAATACATAATGCTGTACTATGTCAAAATTAATTCATGAAATAACTGATTGAGGGAAGGCAATTTTGGGTTTTGTTGTTTGTATATGCCTCTGATATTAGTAGTGGTAGCCTATTGTAATAATCTGTATTGAGCACTTATTCTCACCTATATGCGCACAGCATTAACTAGAGTTTTTGCCTCCAATAGTGGGAGCCAGTTGATTACAGTAAGCATGTTTACTTGTTCGCTACACTGTGTCTCGGCTTCTTAGTATCTTTTGTTCTATTTTTAACAGTTTTATAAAATCCCTGTTCAGTGATTTAGACTGTTTTTCTTGTATCTTTTTCTATTTAATTATGGCTAACACTGACAATCCGAACTTTGATGAATTTGTACTCAGAGTAATGGATGCTGTGCATATAATGATGAAGTTAATGAGGGGAGAACGTTATTTTGCATATCATAAGTGATAGTGAACCAGATAATGAAGATAGATACTGTATTGCTTGTGTCAAGAGAGGCCTTTGCCATTAGAGATCCTACAATACCTACACAAACTAACCTCCACTTCACTCAGAAGATTATTTTAAAGATTACAAAACAAAATTTGTATATATAATTAACAATAAAGCATTAAATTCAATACTTTCATTTAGATTTGCAGTTTTCTTTCAAGGTTTCTGATAAAATTATTATTCTGCGTCTTATACATTCTGTATAGCACATTTCTTTTATATTAAAATATTCAATATTTTGTAAAACCCATTAACAAAATTAGTTTTTTAGTACCCTTTGTCATCTATATAGATATAGTAAAAACTTACCTTTTAGAAAACAGAAATTTATTTTTGTAACATAATATAATATGTAATCTCAAATTTCACAAATTTTAGCACAACATTCAAAGGGTTTTTTATCACTAATCTTTTTTTTTGTCACAACAAAATTAAGTTTACTTATTATTAGTTTATTTTTGATTAAGAATTAATAAAATTTTTAACTTTAACCTTAGATTTGGCAGTTGGGTAAGAAACTGTCATTTGACCACTGACGAAAGATGGACAACTGTAAAAAACTCACATTTTGCAACTCGTCATTAGAGTTACTTAAAACCATCTTATCGAAATAAATGTTATACCATTGTAAAGCTGACGTTTCGTAGATGCATATACATGTAATCAAAAGTTCATAAAACGCTATAAAAATATTTAATTAATTGGTAAAGTTTGGCGTGTTTTAGACAGAAACATGACGGTTGGCAAAGAATACAAAATGGAGTCCTCCTTTAGGACGTTGTGATAATAATGTTTTCTGACCATATTCCTTGACAATTATACTGTTCTTAGTACAAATGTTTACCTATCGAACAGAGTTCGCCACATGTCAGAAAGACAAATGGTTTTCATTCTAGATTTTTTTCAACACAAAAAAACAGTTTTAGAGAAAAAAAATGGTTGTTTTCTTCAAGTCCACTTTACCCTAGTAAATGAATTCTTAGAAACATGAATTATACACCATTGAAAAGCTCATATTTCAAGCTTTTAGAGGTTATGAAATTTGATTATCTTGCTACATTTAGACAAAATACAATAATTCTTTGAAGTCCCCTATTTCTCCGGCAGACTGCTGCACTCGACGGCTAAAGAACTGTAACCTACTTCTCTCCTTGTTTATTCTAAATATAGCTTTACATTTGCCCTATCTGACAGGTTCTTATCTCTTTGTATAGACAAAATGCAGACCTTTCCAATGATATAAACCAAGTTTTAGTCAGTCATATGGAACCTAAAGACAACGTGGTTGTTTCGGATTGACGGTTGCAAACTGAAGCAAAATGGCGTTCTTTTTGTCGCTTTCTTCATATTTCTTGTGATAAATCGAGTGTATTCATTGATTATAAAAATGTATTATATAAGTTTATATGTGTGTTATTCTTTGTAGAATCTATTGTGTTATTGTAATTGTGAAATCTAGTGAATGTTGATTTAGGTGTACAAAACATTACTAAAAAGGCGTTAGTGGGTAAACCTTGCAAAATTTATAACTTATTACGGGTAAGTACAATTTCTATATTCAAAATTTCAGAATTTGATTTTTTTTTTACCAATTGTTATTCATATTTATACTAGAAAACGTTTGTAATACTCGTAAAAAATGTAAAAATAGATTTTCTACGCTCAATTGGACTTTGAAGTGAAATTTAGCCTTGGATTTTCGTGTTTTTTTTTGTTCTATGCAATACTGGCTCCAAAATTATTATTCAATCTTTTTTTAAATTACACTACTAAATTCTATGAACATTTCTGAACATAATTATATTTAGAAGTTGGTTTTCCATAAATATTACAAATTTTGGTGATTTATTGAAAATAAGCTGGACCATTCCTCTTTTTTTGTAAAACAATTTTTTAAATATTCAAAATGTAACAAATTTTGATATATTTTTTCCGAAATGTATTCACAAATATATCACTAAATTTTTGTACATCTTAGAAAAAGGTTGTAAGCTTTTGATTTTGGGTGATACAGGTATTTCTGAAAAATGGTAACATAAATTTTTGACATGTAACACACTTACTCCAAAACCGTTTCAAAAATTATTATTTTTATTACATAGATAAATTATATGCATCTTTCTGAGAAAAATGATGTCTTATAAGTTAGGTTTTGTTATATATTAATATATTTTATTAATTTTTAAACAAACGAAGATTTTTAAAACAAATTAACATGTTGCCAAATCAAGAGTTAAAAAATGATTACTTAATTGTTAAATAACCTAAAAATGTATATTTGTTTTAAATTTATGTTATGGAACATTGAATATTACTCACTCATGTCTTTTTTTATTGTTTTTAGTGTGTTGAACTAGAAGATTTTCATACAGCTGCAAAATTAGCTACATTAGATAAACAGTATGATGTTGCAATGGGCTACCAATTAAAAGCTGCAATGGCAAAGAATGAATGTTTAAAAGGTGGAATGAAGCTGACTATTGAAAGTAATGGAGTTAAAGATAACCTCCTTTCATTGAAAGAAAAAGCAAGTAAGATAGTAGTGAGCACAGATGTGATTGTTCCAACATTAGAAACCAGTTTGACAGTAAATTCTGAAATTGGGAGAAAAATCGGTTTAACAAGAGCTAGGTCAAATTGTGATGTATTTAAGGCTCAAAATGATGATCTTCTTCAAAAAGAAGCAAAGAACGATGATCAAAGTGAATTTTCTGATAGTTCTCAAGATAAATTTATTAAAATTGATGATTTTTCGGAGGACAAAAGCAACTCAGAAATTCATACATTTGCTATACAGGGTGGTACAGAAGAAATGTCGACACAATCACAAGATACAATAAAAAGTGAAAATAGATCTGATGACATTTTGGATTCTAGGTCTGAAACTCCAGATACCTTAGCTTCTAGTTGTTGTGATGAGTTTGGTACTAAGTCTTCAGAGATATTTGACAGTCCTGTTAAACATTTTACTGACAAAGAAATTAAACAAAATTTACCAAATGTGTCACCTGAATATGAAAATATTGTACATAAACATATAAAAGATTTAGAATCAAATCAAGAGTTATTTGGAAATGTTTTTGAAAGTGATACTTTAAATAATGAGCTTGTAGAAGATTTAGCTAAAATAGTAGAGTTCTATATGGTCCTATGTGAAAGAGGACCCAAAACATCGCTTAACGCTTTATTAAAACAGGTAAGGTAATAATACTAATCTTGTAATTTTAATTAATTACTCCTGACTGAATTAAATTCCCATTCCTTACATAAATAAAGTACAAAGATGTATATGGATATTTTGTAAGGTAATTTTGTACAAAACAAGTATTTTAATGATTTTTTAGTAGAGTCAAATGAAGTTAATATTATTTCAAATGTTTATTAGTAAATGTAGTTGTGGGAAAACTAGTTGTTTAGTGTTTAGCTTATAACAGGTGTTAATACGGTGGGAACCATAATGTATAATTTCCTGTAGATCTATATGATTATTAGAGCTTCTTATTATTTATTAAAATAAAATTTGAAATAAGAGAAATTTTGATCAGACACAAAAATTTCTTTAATGAACGAATATATTAGATTGTTAAAAGATATAACCGGGAAGAATTCAAGAATGAGAATAAGAATTGATAAAAAAGAGTAATTTGCAGCCATTTGAAATGAAAGGGTTCATTTAAAACTGCTTATATAGAAGTTGAGAAAATTGTGTAGTTTATTTACATAATATACTTAAAAACACAATGAGTGAAAACCTTAGTCATCTTCATATGAGAAAAAATGTTTTAATTTAATATTTTAGTTAATTAAACAAAGCAACCGGATCAAGCAACAATTTTTTCTCTGAATTTTGTCTATAAACATTTTTATTTCCCTTTTTATATGGTAAAAAAGCTTTCATTTAATTAGTACTTCTGCAAAATAAACCAAATAACCATACCAAGTAATAAATTCTGTGTTTTTTGACACGTTTTTATCCATGAAAGGCTTTTATCCTCCTGTTCATATGATAAGAAAGTATTTATTTATTAGTTCAGTCAAATAATCGAAACAACTGTTTTCTTGGCACACCTCCTCCCATCCCTCCATGTGCCATGTTCAAACAAATAAACATAGTAAGTATTCTGTTTTTAAAGTTATGATAATAACAGATTGTTCATATTTATTAATATGATTTAATCGGACATTTGCCATCATTTGTGTATATAAAATCTGCAATAAAACATATATATATATATATATATATATATATATATATATATATATATATTTAAACAATATTATTTAAAATTCAAATTAGCTTTACATTTGGAGCATCAAAAATTGAAATAACCAACTCTATTATATATTCTTATTCTCCAATATTTAAAATTTAAATTGAGAAATGAAATATAACAACAATCCAATTAACCGTTTAAGATTTTTAATAACCTTTCATTATAACGTCAAAATATTATTACAATATATTTTAAGATGATAAATGATAATTAATAAAATTGTTCATTTATATCAGAAAGAAAATCAAATTATATTGATATGAATTAAAGTCTATTAATTATAGTCTTTTCTTTTAAGAAAAAAAAAAAAAATCATTCTTATCTCGGGTCGGAGTTAGGTGCAGACTTTTTTCCAATCTTATCTAAAAAAAAAAAAAAATTATGAATGAGATGATATAGTTTTATATTTGTCCACTAATTATATATATATATATATATATATATATATATATATATATATATATATATATATGTCTACTATAAGGAATATTTGTTCTGAATCTAGGCTATTGGTTGAATCTCACCATATTAGAAAGTTTCTTTTATTTTCAACTGTTTTTGTTTCTTTCTTCATAAGCGTAATTCGAATATCTTGTAATAGATAATTACCGCACTATTTCACTTGAACAATTCTTCTATAATTTTCATAAAGGTCCAAACTTGGATAAAAAAATATACATCTGCTCAGAACGAAAGTTGGATTAAGCTCTAATAATTAAAATTTGCAAAAAAACAAAAAAAAAAAAACGAATCATCCGCCATCTAAATCACTCCCCACTTTTCACAATGATCTCTATGTATGAATAAGTTGATGATAATGATAATTTTTATTTATTTATTTTTGTACGAATTTAGGATTTAATTGTAAATAGTAAGTTTCTTTAATTCCAAATATATTAAATTGTATATACATTAAACAAATAACTTCTATATTTTAAAATCTTAATACTAATCTACATATTTATATATTTCCTTTTAAATTTAAATTTGACGGGATCGATAGACGATTCAGGTCTCACGTGTTATTGTGCCAATCAGAGTGTTAGTTATGAAGGTGGGCGTGTCCCTTCAATGACATAATTTCAGTTTAACACATCAGCTGTTTATGTATAGGACTTATTTAGATTTACTCCATGTTTTATATTATTAATATAATTCTCATATTTTGTTGGTAATATATTCTGTCCTATTTATTAATGTATTGTTTTTTCCTTTCTCTAGAATCGTATTAATCCCACGGCATATCACCTATTGATGTTAAGCATTTTATTTGGTTAGCCTAAGCTATAATAAAGTTTGCTATTTCTTTACACATCACTTTTATCTAATCAATTTTATAAAATTCGTGTAGACATTTCGAATTGTTACAATTATCCCCTGGGCAACTTTCCCTCAAAATATTGAATTTTTTCATTGTTTTCGGGGAAATGAACATAACAATGAGAAATGTTAACTTAATTCTCATGGGTGACGTCACGTGGATGTTTGTATTTATTCGGGTTAATGACCTTCATGGTGATAAGCTGTTTTTTTTTATCAGGACTGACACTTGAGTTATCTAATGGTTTTACATAGTTATATTTTTTGAGTGCTGTAATATGGTATGGTCCTTTCGAATGACTATCGTCTAAATAACTAATATAATATGTCGATTCCCCAATTTTTTTTTTTTTTTTTTGAATTTTGTATGGTCCACTAAATATTTCAAATAATTTATACATTTCCCCTTCTATTGCGTTTGATAATCATTATTAATGGAAAATTCTTTACTAGTACCAGTTCCCCTATTTCGAAAATAGTTGGTTTATTTTTTGCATTTAATTTAGCTGCCCTTTTTTCTTGTTTTGTTCTAATTCTTTCTTTAGCCAAATATAATTTAGTTTCGACGGGGAAGTCTGTTTTGCATTCGTTTACTAAGGAAGGTTCCCAAAATTGTGTGTCCCGTATACCTAATTGAAGTTCATTAGGGGTAAATCCTGTCATCTCATTATGCACTTCGTTGAGCATATTGTTGATATCAGAAATATAGCGTGCCCAATCTTTGTGTTTTTGTGCACAGTATGTTCTCAGACATCGTTTGATTTCCCTGATAGGTCTTTCTGCCATGTTAGTTTTTGGATGATAATAGGGGTTAACATTATCTTCTGTGCAGTTTTCATTCCCTTTGCAATGTATAATTTTAAAATTGTAGTCTTGTTTTGCTAATAGCCATCTAGTTAGCCTTGAATTCAATAGCTTGCATGTTTTAAGAAATGTAAGGGCTTGATTATCGGTAATTATGGTTAAATCAGTATTATATATAATATAACAAGTTTTTTGTAAGCAGTAGACAATGGCTAATAACTCCTTTTCAGTAGTAGTGAATATCCTTTCGGTCGGTTGTAGTGCTCTAGAAATAAAAACTATGGCGCATTTTTCTCCTGACTCGTTAATCTGATACAAGTGACCACCAATGGCATGATCAGATGCATCCGTTTGTAAATAAAACGGTTTGTGTGGATCAGGATGGTGTAGAAATTGAGTGTCAAGGAAAAGTTGCTTTATTTTCTAGAAAATTTGTTCGTCCTCTTTGGTCCAAATGAATTTTAATTTTTTGGAAGTTAGTCTTAAAAGTCGTTGAATGTGTTCTGAAAATTTAGAGAGAAATTTATTATAAAAATTTATACATCCTAGGAACCATTTTAATTGTTTTCTTGTA
This sequence comes from Aphrophora alni, assembly GCA_963513935.1. Taxonomy (NCBI): domain Eukaryota; kingdom Metazoa; phylum Arthropoda; class Insecta; order Hemiptera; family Aphrophoridae; genus Aphrophora; species Aphrophora alni. Next base: position 98,071,305 of record OY740766.1, read on the forward strand.
TTTTGGGGTCGGAAAATCAAGAATTGGTTTTATTTTTGATTCATCGATTTGTAATCCCATTGCAGTCATGGTTTAGCTTAAAAATGGAACTGAAGTTCTGCAAAATAGTGATTTTTTCAAAATTTATGGTATATTCGCCTCTTGAATATATGTGATAAATGATTTAGATGACTTTGAAAATCGGAGGAAATGACACAAATATTGTCTACATATACTAACGTAAAACTTTCTACGTGTGTGTGTGTGTGTGTGTGAGAGGTGACACTATCTTCCTATCTCCTTGCTTACAATAATTTAAAGTAACCAGCAATGATGAAGATTTTTAGTTTCTTAATTTCTCATATAAATAATAAAACCTTGTTAAACTAGCCAAATATATGTTTCATAAAAAAATTAAAATAAGGAGGCTCAGTAAGCCAAATAGTGGTCAAAAAAAGAAACATTCCAGAATTTTCTCTATACAACGTATGCAATGGAATGTGTTATAACATAAATATTTGTATGAATATTTTTCATTGAATTCATTTGTCTCTGAGTAATAACCAGTTTTTTTATATAGATAAGTAGCAAGTATTTAGTGAGAATCACTTTTTCAAGGGAAAGCATCATGAGTTGCAATAAGATATGAAAAATCCTATAGTCCATCCTATAAAATTCTATGTTTTCTTTCCTGTTGAAATATTTCTCTTGTCACTACAGAAGTGTGTCACACATTCATTAAATTATACAGATGCCAATACATCATTTCTCAAAGAGCGCATGATTATAACTGATGAACTGACGAGAAAAAAATTCCTGCCAACATATTGTATTACTTTGATGTGATAAACATTACAGTGAGTGTTTGATAAAAAATATTGTATTATTCTTGGGTACAGTCTGCCTTTATTACTAGTTACTTATGAAATGGATTAAAGTTATTGTTTATTGTGGATGCAATAAAAACATTGATTCACGGTTGTATCCCTACATTTAAATATAAATTTGTTCCTTAGATGTTGTATTGTTTAGAACAAAACACAACCAGACAGACATGCAATTCTTACCAAAGGTTAAATTGACTTTTTTACTTTCTTAAGTATAGAGAGTATGTGATGGGTCAAAAAGTCAATGTCGAGTTTTTTTTTATCCATTTTGAGGTACTCTGAGTCCAAAAAAAAAGTGGTTTTACAATACAGTCGGTTTACATTATACTACAGCTTAAATTTGTGAACCAATTTTAATCAAACTTGGTATTTTGGTATATTTTGATCATTTCTCTGTACTTTTGTTCATAACTAAAAATTTATGAGTAGCTACCATAAGAAAAAAACAAAATTATGATTTTCTGAATATCGGCTCTAATGATTTTGATCAAATTTTGCTCAAGTTTAACCTCTAAGGACCCAATAATCGCCATCTTTCCAAAATTTTCATTTCATGTAAAAACAAAATTTCATTTTATAACATTAGATTTGTTATAAAATACATAATTTCTTAAAATTGGCTCTACTGATTTCTTTCAAATTTTAGTTTAATCACCCCTTTGTAAATAGCAAATAAAAATATATTGTAGTTCAGGAATAATTGGTAAAAAACAAAAATGTACCTTTGATAAGATTGATTTTAATGAAATACAAATTTCACTGAGGAGATGTTTATAGCACAAGGGAAACAAGTTTAGGCCTTTATTTAAATAAACTTTTTTTTTTTCAAAGACAGCATCCTGTTTCATTTTCATTTTTTTATCTCAACTACTGAATTGTCATTCTTGGTAACAATTTTTTGTAGTGGATTTTTACTTGGTTTTGGAGATGCATGAGTGAGAAAATTTTAGAAATGTTTTTGCACTATTTTTTCTATATAGATAATCTAATATTACATGTAGTCCTGAGTTTCGGTTACTTTCTTTTTTGTACGTTGCACAGTAAGTGTGTCCAGAAGTATGATATTCCCAAGTATTAGTGATTTCAATTTCTTATAATGTTTGTAATAACTATTTTAAAATATGAATGTTTTGTAACAGGGTCTTGAGTTCTGGACTAATCATAAGCTGCCAGTGTGTAGGTTAGAGGCCTTGTTGCTGTCCCATTGGTCTCTAGTTTCATATCCTTTAGGAGTTCTCTTACTAGGGTATGTTATAGAGTATTTAAAATTATACATCGATAGAATTATTAAATAGGAGTTACATAGATTATTATTTCATTGTTTTATATATGTCCAGGTACACATGATCATATTATTAATTTGTTCAAGTTTCAATTTTTCTTATATGCAGATTTTGTATAGCAAAATATGTTCCTGTTTTTCAAATTTAACAGGCTCCAATCGATATTTGAAAAATGTACATAGTTACTAGTTTATTCTTTTATTTAATTATTTTTTAATCACATTTTAAAATTTGGAAGAATATTATAATACTGACTTTCATTTTAAAATAAATGCATTCTTCTACATGCAAATACAATAGAATATGATTTATTTTATTTAAGTTTATTATTTTTCATCTTCTGATTATCAAAAATATGATACTTCCTGATTAAAAACACTGTTAAAATCTATTTCAAAGCCAGATTAATTACATAAATATATAATGAATCAAAATAACATACATTTATTTGCTGTATATTAAAATTAATGTTGACCCTCTAATTCTACTTTTTGATCCAGTATCTGTGATTTATTTTTCCAGTGTAAATTGCCAACTTCTTTAGTTTTGATTGAAGTTAGATATAGACAAACATATGAATCAGTTACATTTACTTAAAAACTTTAAGCACTAAGTTTTCTTTAAAATAGACTTAGTTTACTGAAATAGTTTTAAAAAAATTTAACCATATTCGTTTCAAAAAACTGAATTGTGTAGAAATAGTTTGTATTTTCCAGTACCACTGGGAATCTGAGTGACGTTGTAGTGATTTCAAAGTGACATTCATTGTAGTGTTGTTACTGTATAATATCACAATGACATATCGAGTACATATACTGAAGAAAACCCTCTGTGGGGAGAGAGGTCCAGGTGTTCTTTGTTTACATTTGAAATGTCAATAACCACTGTTGGGTAAACACCTTAAGCATGTGTTTATTTATTTTTGATTCAGGGGAAACTTCTATGTGGGGTTCACATCATTTTTGTTGAAATAACATAAGCATATGGTAATGTTTATGTTTTCAGGGAAACTCCTTCTTGAAGCTCACATGTTCTTTATTTATATTTGAAATGTCAAAAGCATGTGCCATCGAGGAACCGCTTCTTGAAAATTACCATGTGGAAACTGCCAGTGTTCATATTTTATGTTACGTGAATGTTTTATCACTTTTAGGCACAGCTAGTAATAAAATTACTAGCCACTACAACTGGACACGGATTTAGATAAATGTATATAAATCTGTGTTTAAACAATAATCATATTTAAATTTATACAACTGGTTTGTTTTAACAAAGGGGTAACATTTCAGAAATGATGCAGAGATATGTTTCAATGCTCAGCAAGTGTTGAGTCATCTCTCAACTGACTTTAGCCTTCAATTGTGTTCAGCTATGGTGCATCACACTACTGATAAAGGTATGATAATTCATAATTTCCATAATGCTTTGTGACTGCTTTAGTAATTATTTCTATATTAGTACTTATGTCAAGCAGTCTATTTTGAATATTTCCTTTGTTACAGCTGCTTTGGTACTATCATACCATCATCAGACAACAAACACTTTGAACATGTAAACACTAATACACAATGCACAAAAACAAAATACGAATTGATACTACCGAATTACCGTACACGTCAAATTAAAAATAATGTTTATATGGCTACATCCTACTCTTGTTGTAGGAGTAGTAAGTAGTTAACTACAGCCTGAGTAGGATGTGGCCGCATAAACATTATTTTTAATTTGACATGTACCGTAATTCGGTAGTACCTATTCGTATTTTGGTTTTGTACATTGTGTATTAGTATTTACATGTTCAAGTGTTTTGTTGTCTGATAATGGTATGATAGTACCGAATCAGCTGTAACAAAAGAAATATTCAAAATAGACTGATTGACGTAAATACTAATAATATAGAAATAGTATAATAATTATATAAGTTTCGGCAATATGTTTCATTTATATTATTCACTTAAACAAATTTATTAGTTTTGTTTTAAAGAATATATTGTACTTAAGTATAGAATTTTTTGTATAAAATAATAATAACTGCAATAACATACAAAAATGTGCCTTTTCTTCATATAATATATGTGTATTTATTGTAATTTATGTTTGTGTTATTATTTTTTCTCTATACACATTTATAAATAATATATTTTTTCCTGCATAAGTTAAAGACAAAATCTTTAATCTTTTTTTTTAATCAGTGCACAATTTTAAGAAAAATGATACTGAACAACAACCAATTATTTCTTTACTATTCTACTTTTCTTTTATTCACATTATTATTCTGCCTTGCGATTTACCAATGGCTTGTTTGAAGTCATTTTAAATTAAATTATACGAACATTCACATCCAATAGGTACTACTTAACAACTTCGAAGCATTAAGAAAGTTGTCTTTGTATCAAAAGAGTTTGCAGTGGGGAGTCACTAATTAGTAATTAGGGAGCTTGTTTGAGACAGAACATCTGTGAATATGAGGGTGTGGAAAAAGAGTTTTGCCAGGTAGGTAAGCCTTCTTCATTCGTTTTACCACCAGGGGCCAACACTAATCTACCGATTCGACATAATGTGATTTTCTGATTTATTGAAATATTCAATTTTCAATCAAATATTTTAACATTTTTCATTACATAATTATCTATATACATTGTTTTAACTTTTCAACCATTTACATAAATGTGTTTGCGTTTCATGTGTGTAGTTTTATAAGAAAATATTAAAATATTTATACAATAATTTATGGGTTACTTGTACATGGAAGTCCATTTTTACTAAATGTAACATAGCCAAGCCCTGAGAACTTTGTGGAGGATTGATTTAAATAGTCTCTATTTGGACCTGATTTTGTACCGGGTTTGGACTACAGTGTTGACAGCTCAAATTTGTCAATTCAATATACATTTAAAATTACCTAGCTTCTAAGTATAATGATGAATATTGTTAGTTGTTCTATCATCATAGGGATATGAACATGCTAACTGCTATTATACTAATTGTTTTCCCCCAAAATAATGTCTATTTTTGTGGAAATTAGGGTTTTCCTGTAGGTCTAGCCTTGTCTAAACTACCCATATAAATGAATATAATATCATATTTACATACATCTGATGATGTTTGTTAGTTGCTCAGTATTAGATTCACTTATATTTCAATTTTTACCATAACCAACCACCACAACATTCCGGGGGCTTCATAATGTGTCTTTGGTCAAGAACAGCTAATCTGAAATATTGGTTTGGCTTAGTTTTCCTGCTGCTTTTGGCACTAGAATTACATGACAAATAAATGACAAGATAGGTCATGATACACATCATTTTAAAGAGCTGACAAAATAAACATGTTTTACTTGAAGTTTTTTCTATCTCATACTGGTTACTGATGGGAGCCCAAAATACATTTTTAGAGTTAGTTTTCGTATTAGACCCAATAGAACACATAAACAAAATCAATAAGTTTATCAATAAACCAAATATGACATTGTTATGAGAACCAGAAGAAATAAATCTAAACTCTGAAACATAATGATAAGAATTTGAATCCTTGGGTAAAATAATTTTCCTCTGTGTATATTTATTATTTAACAGCCAATTTTTAGTGCAACTTTGGTAATTGATCAGTACTGCAATGAGGTATAAAATATTCTCATTTGATTGATTTATGCTCAAAGATTCATTTGAAATAAATGTTTGACAATTAATTGTTCTTTTTGCCATACATATTACACAGAACAACCATTATGGAAGCTAACATGAATGTTTAGAGATTGTTTCATAAGCCTACATTAATCGGGTTATAATCTGAAAACCCATCCAAAACCCTCCCATCAGTGAACAGTTGGCGATAGAAAAAATAAACGAAAAATGTTTATTTAGTAAGCCCGAATGGTGTGTATATAACCTACTTTAAAATTTTATAACCTACTTTAAAATTTTTTAGCGATGTCTCTTTGAACATTTAAAATATATAACATTTCAGAATTTTTGACAATTTTGAAAATATGGTCATGTATCATATTGTTTAAAAACTCTTTTAATGGTCTTCAATAACCTTCCATTTTACAAGTTCTTGGCCATCAATTTGTGGAAACGGTACCACATAAATTTAAAGTTTTTTTTCCCCCAAAAAGGTCAGTATAACAAATTAGGTCAAGGGTTTGAATTACAAATGATTATTTATTTCCAAAAATAAAGTGTAACATAACTTTCTCTGATTTATAAAGGATTACGTAGACATATACTTATTGATCTTTCTTGGTTATGCAAATTCTATTTTAGGTAAGCAAAGTCTTTGGATTAATTTAACAATATCAAATTAAATTGTCTTTGGTTGATTACTTATACAATGGTAGAATACGTCAAAATGTTTTCTTTATTTTTAAAATAAAATATCTCTGGGAAGGGGAGCTCGTGCTGGCTAAGAAATCCAGTCTTATACGAAAAATTATATTCAAAAGAAAAGTTATTTAAATTTTGATATATTATGGAAAGAATTTAGTTCAAATTGTTTGCTATGTTTAGTTTCGTTACCAGTGTAGTTCTAGGTTCAACTCGGTCGATATGACCACGAAATTCACTTTTCCTCGCACATACAAAAAAACACATCTTGCTCCTTCAGTGTTTCTCTCAGAAGTTCCTCAAAAAGGGCGCTACGGTATTTTAAGCTTGCCGGCTACAACAGCATTGTTTTGAGTCGTCCATTCTTATTGGCCGGTGAATCCGTTGTCAAGGCAACGAGTTTGTTATGTCGTGAAATTTTTTTGAGTGTTTTAACTTTTTAGCTATATTTTAATTTCAAAAATGATTTGTAACTATTTTAATTATTCAAATAAACACTTTATATCGATTTATTACTTTACATAATCTTTTTTAATATAGGTCAAATTTTTACCACATAATCTACACTCTGGCTTGGCTACAATTAGAATTCAAAATGTCTAACTTTCTGATTACAAATTATTTGATAATAGCCTGATTTTAAAAATTCTTATATTTTACATCCTACCAGTATTTGTATGGTTTCTTACATGTTTTTCAACCCAATTTTTAATTTAGGAAAGGTTATATGTATTCCCTCCTTTTTTTTTTTTAGCTAATTCCTATTCTAATTACATTTTTGTATATACCTAAAGGTGGTAATGTACATAATTTTCAATAAATCATAGGGTACTATGGTCGGGTACTATTATTTTTGTGTTTGTAGACATATCAATTTGGGTTTTCTTAAAATATACAGTACTAAATTTGTTGTTACATGCATTAATTTTCACCTAATTTGTTTAGCAGACTTGCTTCTATTAATTTGTACCATTATATCAGTTTTCAGCTTCTTTTTTTGTATTTGAATATTTTAAGATACGAACTATGGTACCTAAGTTATGGAACCATCTGTATATAGAAAACAAAATAAATATGTTTATAAAATTCCTCATATGCCAATTATAAAAAAGGTGCATTTTAAACAAACTTGCTAGTTCAAACCATTTACCCAAAAAACATTGTGGACATGTGCTGTAAATCACTCTGTTAGATAAATTAAATTACGAATTAGAGAAAGAATGCAATCGTATCATTTGTATATCTTGGGATTGGACAATGAGTTGAAACGAGCTACTTAGCAGGTGTAAATTGCTTTACCAGGTATTTTAGAAAAAAATAGTCATATATAATTAAAAGGTTTAACAATTGTTTCTTTTGTGTTACATTCAATAATTCTAATTGATTTATTTCTGTTATAATATAATTTCTTCTGATATGTGTTAATTTCCATTTGTAGTTTGATTATACTGCTTAATATTGTCCTTAATTCATCTTCGTAATCTCTCGATTTACTACATATGTTTGATTCCAATATTCCATAACTTTTCTGTTCAATTAAACCACATCCAACTATTTTGTTTTCTTTATTATTAATCATTATTACCTTCCTCTTATTATTATATTCAATTATTATATATTTATATTAAAATCAAGTTTCATTCCTAATTCATAAATACTGTCCATCCCAATTATAATCTCTCTCAACAAATCTGATACCAATTAACATTACATATTAACTCTATCTTTCCAAATTCTACTTTCAAGATTATTATTTTTTCAATTTGTCGACTTTTCTTCCCTGTAGCTGTAATAATGTTTATCCCTACAACCGGTAATTCTTCAACTTTTCCTATCCTTATTAAATTCTGTTTATACCACTCTTCCTGTATATATGTTGTGTTACTCCCAGTGTCAATCAACCCTATAATTTCTTTATCCCCTATTTTAAATTTTATCACCGGACTATTCATACCATATCCATTAGTAAATTTATTTTCTTCATCTCCTTATCACATTCGGTTAAAAATTCTCTATCACATAATACTGTAGTAATTATTATTTTGTCATGTATATTAGGCCTATTATTTTGTGAGATCAAACATATCCCACGTTGCTTGTTTTCAATTTTTGTTATCCACAACGAAAGCTTCTGCTGGAAAGAACTATTTTGTCTGAAGATGTGAGAATGCCTTCCTTGCATGCCTTTGTTCAAAATATACAGTTTTCCAAATATGTCTGTTAAAAGTGCAACTTTGTTACACCAGGCATCATTACTGAGAAAATTAGCATACTCATACTTAAAAGTAAAATATATCAATAACTCCTCTCTAAGTTCATATAATCTTTGGAGGACACGTCCGTGAGATAACCATCTTAATTCTGTATGCAACAACAGCTGGATGTGCTCACCATCCATAGCAGAACACAAACTGTTAAATAATCTAGATTCCAAAGGCCTACTTTTAAAGAAGTTTACCATTTTTACAACAGTTTGCAAAACAAGATTCAGCTCAGGCACCAAGGACTTAGCAACAAGAGCTTCTCTGTAAAGAAAACAATGAGTGAATATAATATCTGGATTTTCTTTCTTAACTAAAGCCAGAAAACCTTTCAAATGACCCACCATTGCAGGTCACCCACAACCCATCTGTACAAACACTCAAACAAGACTGCCATGACAAACCAGCGGTGGTAAAATAACTGTTCACTAACTGAAAAATGTCTAGTCCGGTTGTAGATTCAGGAAGCTCTTTAAAAAAAACTGTTCAATTAAGTTACTTTCGCAAATAAATCTAACAAATGTTAGGACCTGGGGTTTCCGGTTATATCTGTGGACTCATTCCCTTGAAAAGCAAAAAAATCTGCGGCTTTAGGTTTTTCATTCACTTAGGTTTCAACATTTTTAGACATCTCTTCAATACGCCTACTTATTGTATTATTAGATAACAGAATTTTCCTAACCCCTTTTTCACATTTTTCACCAAACATAATTTTAACAATTTCATAACACACTGGTAAAATGGTTGACTCAGCTGTAGTAAAGGATTTCATTTTTTTGCAGTTAGTTCAGCCACAGCGTAGCTGGTTTCCTGTGCTTTATCCGGCACAGATGATAGTTTTATAAATGTTGAAGCCTGGGTGGATTGATTTGACAATAGTCTTTTAAAATATGCAACAGATTTTACAGCCGCAAATGCATGCTTCATAAGTAGGTGTCTTTTTAACTTACTTGGTATCATTGCTTTGTTGGAAAATTGTTCACCACAAATTAGGCATCGAGGTTTGGGCTGTTACCCACCAGACGATGTGAAACCGAATGATAAGTAGCTTTCATAATAATGACAAAAATTTCCTGTGTCACTATCGAAAATTTCCTTTCTTCTTACTAACATCAACACTATGTTCACTTGAACTTGAACCCGTACTAGGCAATTCGTTATTCTTAATTAAAAAGCTGTCCATTTCAACATGAAAAGAAACAGTGCTAGCTGTAACTGGAATGGAAAACAACACTGACACTGGCAAAATAATTAAGTAATGAATCATTCTGCCTTCTGAGAGTTTGACGTTTAACCAATGGCCTGCATTCTAGCACTATTGCCACTAGCGGATAAATATTAAACTATACCTGTTAACTGTTTTTATAGTTCACAGGTATAATGGTTTTAATCTCACAAAAATACACAATAAATCACAAATTTGTAAATTAAATAATATTCTTTATTACTAAAATAATTCATTATAATATCCGTACTACAATACTCAATAAACAAATAAGCAAATTATAAAAGTGTAATTTAAAAAGGAAGAAAAACAAATTATGTAAGGTTTTTAAAGTTAAACTTTTCCGTTTAAGAGACATCACAATACATAACTATACTACGCGCTGTTCTCACAGGAACTTTATTGAAACTCAATTCTTAAAGGACACTGATGACTGCTGTATAAAAGACACAAAGAAAGCAAACCTAGTTTCCAGGAAGTCAACTTCCGGGTAATTACAGAACAGACATTGTAATGTGTATTTCGAGACATCTACAATTTACTAGAAAAAAGGTGATATTTTATATGCTCCTCTGTCCTTTATTTCGAAGTTTTAACTGCATTGGCTATCAATTTCGTGTCTGTGTCTGTTTTTGGGACAGTCTGTTATTTAGAAACATTACAAAGGCCAGAAAAGCATGATCCTGTTCAGGGAATACAAAAATTCCATTTGTTAGAAGTGTCCTTCTAATAGACGGAATTTATTCACTGTATAACGGGGAAGTTTCACTGTATATAAAAGTGGCGAGATGCAAAACTTTAATGATTATTTCTAAACAACTTTGCATGAAATAATTTTGCAGCACACCTATGGAGGCCTCGCAGCCCATAAATGTGCCACAGCATACCAGTTGGGAATCGCTGATCTAACTAATTCATTTTTCTCTTCAATATCTTCCTCCATATGTCGTATTGACTTTATATTTTGGATCTTTCGTGCATCTCGAATTTTGTCATTATAATGTCTTACATTCTTGTAATAATTTTGTCTTCTGTTGGTGTAGGCATAAAGTTTCTCATAATTATTACCTTTTGTATAAAGTAATCTGCTCTACTTAACAGTCCATCTGTCCTAACTTTCTCAACTTCCAACCTACTTCTTATTCCATTTTGTATCTCATCGTTCCAATACTTTTGTATAATTCTCTCTTTTAATGTATCAAAACTTCCTATTTCCAAATCGGTACACTGAACAAGAATGTGCTAAAAAAAAGGAATGAATTTTCTCGAAAATCAAGAGACTGGAACTGAAAACCAGTTACTGTAGAAAAAATTAATATATACAGTGTGAGTCAAAAGTATGGATACACCCTGTTAAATTTTAAATGGATAAAGATAGAAAAATGAAACTTAGAACGCCTTTCTAGGAAATAAAAGTGAACTTTTTAGTCACTATTACAACTTTGCCCATTTCCCCAAAATGGGATTTTTGGGGGGCAGCTCAAAATTTTCAAATATAAAGACCCATTAAGTGACACCTCATTTTAAAGTCCTTGATTAAAGAAGAAGAACAGTGGAAACCAGAGCTTTCTATCTCAACCCAGTACAAAATGGCAGCTCATTGAAATTAGGTAAAACTTCATTGAGGCAAAATATGAACATCCACAATCTGGTGGTAAATAACCCCAATAGACAACCAATGAGCTGCCATTTTGTACTGGGTTGAGATAGAAAGCTCTGGTTTCCACTGTCCTTCTTCTTTAATTAAGGACTTTAAAATGAGGTGTCACTTAATGGGTCTTTACATTTAAAAAATTTTGAGCTGCCCCCCCAAAAATCCACTTTTGGGGAAATGAGCAAAGTTGTAATAGTGACTAAAACGTTCACTTTTATTTCCTAGAAAGGTGTCCTGACTTTCATTTTTCTATCTTTATCCATTTAAAATTTAACAGGGTGTATCCATACTTTGGACTCACAGGTGCCTCAATGAAGTTTTACTTAATTTCAATGAGCTGCCATTTTGTACTGGGTTGAGATAGAAAGATCTAGTTTCCACTGTTCTTCTTCTTTAATCAAGGACTTTAAAATGCGGTGTCACTTAATGGGTCTTTATATTTAAAAATTTTGAGCTGCCCCCCAAAAATCGCATTTTGGGGAAATGAGCAAAGTTGTAATAGTGACTAAAACGTTCACTTTTATTTTCTAGAAAGGTGTCCTGACTTTCATTTTTCTATCTTTATCCATTTAAAATTTAACAGGGTGTATCCATACTTTTGACTCACAGGTGCCTCAATGAAGTTTTGCCTAATTTCAATGAGCTGACATTTTGTACTGGGTTGAGATAGAAAGATCTAGTTTCCACTGTTCTTCTTCTTTAATCAAGGACTTTAAAATGCGGTGTCACTTAATGGGTCTTTATATTTAAAAATTTTGAGCTGCCCCTCAAAAATCCCATTTTGGGGAAATGGGCAAAGTTGTAATAGCGGCTAAAAAGTTCACTTTTATTTCCTAGAAAGCTGTTATGAGTTTCATGTTTCTATCATTATCCATTTAAAATTTAACAGGGTGTATCCATACTTTTGACTCACAGGTGCCTCAATGAAGTTTTACTTAATTTCAACGAGCTGCCATTTTGTACTGGGTTGAGATAGAAAGCTCTGGTTTCCACTGTTCTTCTTCTTTAATCAAGGACTTTAAAATGAGGTGTCACTTAATGGGTCTTTATATTTAAAAATTTTGAGCTGCCACCAAAAATCCCATTTTGGGGAAATGGGCAAAGTTGCAATAGTGGCTAAAATGTTCACTTATATTTCCTAGAAAGGTGTTCTGAGTTTCATTCTTCTATCTTTATCCATTTAAAAATTAACAGGGTGTATCCATACTTTTGACTCACACTGTATATATATATATATATATATATATATATATATATATATATATATATATATATATATATAGCTCTGGTAATGCTAATGGGGATAATACAAAAACCCTCTGTTTGATCATACTATATAAGAATGCCCTACTAGAAAGTCCAATATTCCTTAGCACAATGTTTTTTGAGTGTTTTGATTTAAATACAAAATATTTGCATTTCTGTCATAGCAAACAATTCAGTCAGTATCAACGGCGAAAACAGTTATTCAAAATATACTCTGTTTTAGAACATCTCGAGGTGAAATTTAAGTCATCTTATGATTTAGAAAGTATTCATAAATGAATCCTCGACTTCCTGAAAGGTTAATTGTCAGTTCAACAATACATTACACTGAAGGCTGCCAGAATAGGAAAGTTTTTTGGGCTTTGTGAGTGTTCTTCCCAGTTTACATGGTCTATATTGATTTACATAAGAAAGAACAGAACTGATTTTTAAAGTTCACTTACACCCTCCACAACAAACAAATTTTCTGATGTTCAAACCTTACCACATTTCACGGAAATGTTTCCATAGAGATTTGGTATAAATGTCCGGGTTTGGCCAAAAGGTCATTTGCCGGACAAACTTCCAAACTAAAAACCCATCTGTTATCGTACAAACTTACCCAACCGATACTGAATCCCAGGCACCTTTTATGAGTTTAGTAATTGTAATATTATTACAGTGTAACAAATTTACTTTTAAAAAATACATTGGGAATACTCAAAAATTAGAGTTGTACTAGACTTTGCCTATTTTCATAGCACTCTTTGTTTAATTTTTTTTTTTTTTTTTTTTAATTTTGTTTTAAATTGGTTTTTGTGTTCTTGAATACAAATTAGAAATTATAGCTCCATCAGTAATTTATAGCATGTTTCTACATTTCTGACTGTTTTTTTTTAGAAAATTCTTATCCAGAAATGGTGGAACTTTTATCAGGGTTGAGTTGGTCAGAGCAGACATCTGCCAGACTTGCTGGAAGAACAGGACAGTTAAACCTAGACCAAGTTATTTCACAAATCAATAGTGCTCAACAGAGCCAACCTTATATAGATTTAGATTTGTCTACAGATGTAAGTAAGATTATTATTATAACCTCTTTAGAAAATTCAAACAACATTTTTAAGCTTTATGGTATAAATTGTTTCATTTTCAGTCTGAATATGTGTGAGGGAGATAATTTATATTATATTTGGGTGTGTAGTAACATTTCATAAGTGAGTCAAGTGTTGTTGCCCTTTAAAATTATTGAGCTAATTTACATAATTATGATATTTGAGAATATTTCACACAATTAATTTGACATAATTTATATAATTTTTCTTTTAATTCCTGAAGTCTTAATTCTACATTACAAGCCATTTTTAATCTTTTTTTTTTTTTTTTTTTTCTTTTTTTTTTATCGTATAAATATTAATATTATACAAAACACAACTTATGTATCATTTTTCTCAGAAAGGTACATGGAATTTATCTGGGAAATGAAGAAAATGTTAGGTGTAATGGTTTTGGAATACAGTACTACCTCGTTTATCCGGACCTCATTCAACCGGATGTCTGGATTATCCGGATCGATCCGGAACAAAAAATAAAAAATCTAATCGAGGATAAAATAAAGCAAAAACTTAAAGTTTCAAAATATTTTAATAATTACTGTATTTTGAATAATATTTTAAATAATATTTATAATAGGCCTATTTTGAAACTTTAAGCTTTTGCTTTATTTTATCCTTGAATATGGAGTTTCAACAAGAAATATCTGCTATTACATTAATGTTGATAAAAACGTGATTTCCTCAACACTAACGTGTCGCCTCGAGGTATTAGGGCGGGTTGTTGATGCACTGGGAAGAGAAAGTGGAGGAGCAATGACCTCTGCGTCACCATCCCCCTACCCCGATGCGGCATGACAGTGTGAAATAAATACAAACCAGGTGCATGTTTACAACGCATCATAAACCATCATGTCATTTTTACAACTTTATTGTTGTCGGATTGCTAAGACTCAAGGGTGTAAATCAGTAAATGTGAACATTTTGTCACATCTTTAAGCGGTGCCGCCAGCTTTGGGAACCCCGTTCTTTTTTTTTTGGCAGTTGGCACATCACATCCCCAGTCGGGAGTATCGAGGACGTGAATGAGAATCGGCATAGTATTTAGAGGTGGGCGTTGTTACTGCTATTTATTTATATTCGTGTGTTAGCGTTTGTGCGTGGAAATGGCGATGAAACGAAAACGTAATGTGCTTAAAATAGCCCAAAAGTTAGACGCATTGAATCGTATAGACAGGGCCACATTGAAACGTAACACCAAATTAAAACAGAGGAAGATAAATGACTTTTTTGTAAATAACAACTAAACCCTGTGTAAATTAAAAGCATGTGTAAATATTTCAGGTGTGTAAATAAATGTTTTTCATCATTTACAGTACATTGTGTAATTTCGTGTATTGTGTAAATTGAATGATTGTGTAAATATTGTGTTTTTTCATGACTTATAAATGGTAAGTTATCATTTTATATTTTGTTTTATTTATCTTTCTATAATTTTGGATTATCCGGATTTTTGATTAACCGGATCACTTCCGGTCCCAATTAGTCCGGATAAACGAGGTTGTACTGTAAGTATGTTAGGAATCAAAAATGTGTAAAAATTGAAGTGACAATGGCACAGAAAAGCATATATAAACCATACTTTTTTTTTTTTTTTAATCTCAAGATATGTAAAAGTTTTCTAATGTAGTTGTGAATACATTGTTCTCAGGAAGGTGCATAAAATTTATGTGTAAATGACAAAAATTTTAGATGTAATAATTTTGGAGTTAGTATGTCTAAAATCAAAAAATTGTGCAATAACCGAAGCAAAAATTCTACAAAAAACCCATACAACAATGTTTTTAAATGTTTTTTTTTTCATATTATAAAGAAGTTTTGTTGATAAAAAAAAAAAATCAATTTATAAAATGTACATGTTGAAAAATCAGTTTTTTGATAAAAAAAGATGTGCTGAAAAGTTAGGTTTATTTTGAAAATATACCAAAAATATTTGTTTAATGCAAAATCCAACTTGTTATATACTATTGTTTAGAAAAATGTATGTAAAATTGTAGTGTGTATTTATAAAGTTTCTATAATTATACATTTTAGAGTAAACTAATCAAGAATGAGAAAAGTTGTCTTCACATCACAAAAATTTTAACTTAAAAATCATTACCAAACTTGCATAAAAATTTGTTTAGACTATTCAAACAATTACAATAGTTATATAATATAGTTGTGAAGATAAATCTGTATCAACATATATCTACAAAACATAATAAATAATTCACAATAAATTATAAACAAAAAGCTCTCAAAATAATAATTTTTAAACTGTATTAAACACTAAAAGACACCTGTAAGCACAACATTAGTATTATGCAATGTAGACTTACAGTGGACAGTCACTAGACACTTTGTTATTCCAGACAGTAGCCTGTACATTCCGTTTCAAATATTAGTAGAACAGGGGAATGGAATAAAACATTCAACAGATCTGAAATTCTTCTTTCCAAAGTTATAAAGATCATCAAAAAAAATCAATATAAAAGATAATTTTTCTCTGTTTGTTAAGGACTAGAAATCCTAAATGGGAGTAGCTCACCTTTGTAACATTTTGTGTACGGTAATGTGTGGGATTTTGTAATAGAATATTTCTAAGTGAAAACAATGGATTTTTCGGAGGACCAATCAATGACAGTTCAAACATAAGTTCTGCATATAGAAAATGACAATATATGATTAATTTAATTGTAGGTTTGTACTTACGTGAATAATTGAAATGTCAGCTCTACGACGCATTGTTAGGGGTGTACACTGAAAACACTCAACATTTATATTAGTTTTTGTACCACAATTTAACATTCACTAGACGCACAAACCACAATTTTTCACATACTGCACAAATCCACACACAGAAAAAGAGAACTGCATTGATAAAATGAGAGAGAATGAGTTGGTACTAGGACAGTACGAAATATCACTTCAATTGCCTGAAGTAAACTTCATCATGACGTTGATGTCTTACGGAGTCGGAGACTGATGCCTAACTGATTGTAACGAAGCCAAGGCCTCGGCAAGGGGTGGAAAAGAGACGCCTTCATTAACCAATGAGAATTCAATATCCGAAGGCCACGATATCGGACGATATGGGGTGATCTGGTGACGCAACCCTGTGTACGTGACATCTCACAGGTAGACTGTATGATTCAGGTGGTATAACAATGCAAGGCAAATTAGAGCGCTGTTGCCAAACTTTTGACATCCATTATTTCATACTTGACAAAAGGAGAAAGCTTTGTCACAATTGAAGTCTGACAATGATGTGCGCTATTGTTAATAATATTACATTGAACGAAAAAGAGGAAGACCAATCGTTGCTATGCGAATTGAAGTTTTTTCACAAAATATCATTTATACGTTTTTGTTAGTTGGACTTGAATACATCATTTTTTCTTGTTTTTAATCAAAACAAAAGGGTTAATAAAATGACGTAATATTTACGCAACATTTTGTAAAATGTATATATCTCATAAACTATGAGATCTATGATCATTTTGAATACGTGGTACGAAAGAGGAAGAAAAATACTATAAACTATTGTCAACTTGTGGTATTTGGAAAAGTATTAACTTTTTGTATTACAACATTCCGTCTAGTGGTACTCCCTAGCGGCAAAACACACCAACCAACTTCATCGAATTTGTAATAGTTTAAAAAATGAGGGTGTGGCTGAATTTATGATTAATATGGAAGTTACTTTTGTTCATTAAAAAATGCCACACGTTGAGCGACATTTGTGACAATTTAAAAAAGGAGGTGAAGTTACTTATTTATTTGTTATTATCTTATTAAATTGCTCGACTTTAGGGCGCCAGGTTGCCTTAGCATACCAATCTAGAAAAAAGAATGAATTTAATTATTTATAAAATCTCTGGGGTCGCAGGCTCTTTTTACAGTGTACTTACAGTGGATTTTGGTTTTAAATGAGAACACTTTGGCTGAAATGTTACAAAGAAAACATTTATTAAATAAAAATCACAATTATTTCTATACAGTGACATAGACATATCCTGAAAACAAACATGAATATTATTTTCCTGATTAAAAATCTTTTATCTGAATTTACTTCTTTAAATTTGAATCAAAAAACTAAATTTTATGAATTTCATACTTTGCATTTTAATGTTGCAACAAAAGAATTTAAATCATTAAAAAATTAATGTTCTGTGTCTCTAAAAGGAGACTTAAATATGTTTAAAGAAATTTTTATAAAGTTTTAATTTTAAGGATTTACCTTTTTTATTAAAATTCTAATCATCTATATATTCTATATCTAATATTGAACAACACAAATTCTATCAAATTCATACATGGTTTAAAATAAGAGTTTCTGAAACGTGGATACCAAACACGTTATTGTTTCGTTGAAAACACTTTGAATCCGTGGTTGACTTCTCCTATTGTCCAAGACACCATGATCCCGCCTCGTGGAAATGCTCTCTCCGTTATAATGACATCCTCGAATCGTTTCTCTCTTTGATTTATGGAATTCATATTTATTTTCTGTTTATCAAAATGAAAATTAATATTCATTTAAATTAAAATTTCTTTTGATATTTCTCACAAATAACAGTCTTGTCTATAAATATTATCAACTCAGCATTAACACTGAACGTTCATGTCTCATTCTACAAGTTTAAACATTAGCTTAAAAGTTCACTATTTATAACAATCACGTTCAATACTTTGAATATGGGTTTATAGTCCTATTGTCCAGAAAATATTCAGAACTCAAACCTTTGACTCATGGAAGCCATTGCAAAGAAAAACCGCATGGTAATTCATTCTACTATTTAACAAAGTCTCTCGTAAAGTCAGTCTCTAACAATTCTTTGTACACTGATTTTTCACTGTCTATACCTTATGTCAATATCAACTCTATTGTCCCTTCTAAATTATAAAATCTTACATTCTATCGGTTTTTTATTGTTCTATTTGATAACGCACAAACGTCGAAATACGTCTGAACCCTTCAATCACTGAACTGAGACTGTTGTTGCCATGAGGCAAATTCTTACTTCCTTCCTTTTTTAATTGGAAACCGGCTCTAGCCTCCTCCATAATTTGTTTCCGCCGTTCCACACAGTCCACACACCCCTTTCTCTACACACATTTTATTAATTATTATTGATAGAAGAAAACACTTGTACCTAATCCCACAATACTAAAATTACACATCTATACATTTTAATTTATACCTACACTAAACATCGTAATTCATTATGTTGCCTTGAAAATCCATTTTACTTCCCTTACATAATTTGACGAAAGCTACGCTTTATTCACTGGCTTCTCCCACTCTCTGTATTTTTAATCTCGCGCGTTTAACATCTATTACAAATTTGATTTTTCACATTGTCACAAATTCATAGATTTTTACGTTTTGCCATATGTCATTTAGGTTATTTAACTATGAAAGGTTGAAACATATGCTTTATATAATATATAAATTATTCCGATACGTTCTTTTTTGCTAGGCTATAAGTTGAATTGAAAAAAAAATGTGAGTTTTAGGGTAAAAAAGACCTGTTATGAATTCTTGAGTTTGTATATTTTTTATAGATCCTCAACTATAACATTTAGAATGATTTAGAAAGCACATATCGAAAGATGATGAGATTTTCCATACAATATTGTTACTGTAGATTAGTTGCTGAAATATGGACTTGTGTAAATTAGACAAAGAATAATGTAATTTTATGTTTCACTCCTATGAATGTCGCCACGTTACAAAATATAAAAAATTTTCCAATTAATTAAATATTATTTTTATAACATTTTATGGACTTTTAGTTATATGAATATGAATGTTTGGATCATTACCTTTACAATGGTGTATAAATTATTGTGGTAGAATGATTTTTAGTAGGTTAAATGTTGAATTTAAAAAAAAAAAAAAGTGATTACAGCTGCAAGAGACAGGAGTTTGTGTGTAGCTGCTGTACACAAACCAGTTAGAGGGTTAAATATGGTGTGTTCACTTTAGCATATTAAAACACTGGCACAAACTTGGTTGAAATCAGATCAGAGGTCTAGGAGTAATTAAATAACAATGCTTCTAGTCACAGGTTAATTTATCTGATTTATTCAGTCCTAACTGCCTTTTCAGTTTGAATTCTTGGCAATTGAATTTTATTTTCAATGGAATTGTTTACTATGTGACATTAGTTCAATGAATTTAAACCAAAGATTTAAAACTAAAATTCTTCTTTATTTAAAATTCTGAAACTTAACGATAAAAGATTAGTTTATAAAATTAATATTCTTAGATGATAAAATTGTTATTTTAAATCAGAAATTTCTTTTAGTTACTGTCATTTATTATACATAAGTTTTGTTATAGATTAACGAAGACTTAACAGTATCTTCAAGTGGAGAAGTTATCAGTTTTTCATGTGGACACAGATATAATGGTTCTTCTTCATTAAACAAAGAAGCTCTAGGAGCTGCAAGAAGAATGGATGATAGATCTCTACCTAATACAGCTCAAGCTTTACGTAGTTTATTCCAGCAACCTCTTGTTGTACGTCACTTTGCCTGCCCAACATGTATATTAGGATGTGTGCAATCAGAATTAGAATAAGTAATAAAAACAAAACCATGTGAATGTTGCTTAAATTGTGACAAATATTAAAAGTGATATAAACATAAAATTAATAGAATCATTACAATTTAGGTATAATTTTCAAAATAGAATCTATTTATAAATATATGTATAACTAATTATTTTATAATTACTCCCCTCAGAAAAATAATATTGTGAATTCATGTATTTTGAAAATCATTGATAAAAGGAAATTAATTATAAAACTTTGTTATGCATGAAGTATGTTTAATATAACATACATACTCATTTCAAATAACCAGTATTATTTTTCAACATATATTTTGTTTTCTATAATCCAATTAGAGGTGAGCATTATATAGAATGCTAGTACATATTCAGTCAAGTATACTAAATTTCAATGTATCAAAATAATATAATATGTGTATTGTTAAAATTAATGTTTTTCACATCTACTCTGTTATGTACTGCTTAGATACTGCAAGGTGAAAGATTAGTCACACAGAAGTATTTGATCTCAATATAATAAACCACTTTATCTATGATTTTGTATTTATAGTTTTTAGCAAGGACATTCTAGACAAAAAAGTAATAGAAATTTAATTTGTACATTTATTCTAGTAATTTGATCTAATGTCTTCAATTATTGTTAACTTTTAGAAATATAGCCTAACCGTAATAATTGTAAAATAGCTGGTCAAAATATTTATTAATTGTATATAAACTTTTTTTAAATCTAAAAACAATAATTACAACAGTTTCATATTGTTTTCTGTAAAATAACTTTTAAATAGTTTTTAACCCTCCAGCTGGCGCATGTTAATGTGCCTTAAAAATTCTTCGTTCGTTTAAAAATTAATAAAATATATTATTTGTATACAAAACCTAACTTATAAGATATCATTTTTCTCAGAAAGATGCATAGAATCCATCTATGCAATAAAAAAAAAATTTTGAAACGGTTTTGGAGTAAGTATGTTACATGTCAAAAACGAAGTTACCAATTTTCAGGAAAAACCTGTATATTCCAAAATCAATAGCTTACTACCTATTTCTAAGATATACACAATTTTTGTGTATTATTTGTGAATATATTTAGGGGAAAAAATATATAACTTTGTTACATTTTAAAAATGTAAAAAATTATTTTACGTAAAAACTGAATTTTCTCTTTATTTTTTTTAAAAAACATTAAAAAAGTAAAATATATTTTATACAGAACTTCTATATATCATTATGTCCAGAAAGGTGCATAGAATGTAGGTGTGTAGTGAAAAAAAAGTTAGATTTATCAAATTTGGAGTTTTTTGGTCAAATACCAAAAAATCTAAGAGTAACAGAGAAGAAATTTCATAGAAATGGTGATCAAAAACATACTAATACATTTTTTGCAATTTTTTCAACCATTTGTTGAGATTTCTAATATATTTGTGAATATATTTAGGGGAAAAAAATAATAATATGTTATATTTCCTAAATAAAAATGACGATTTTTCAAAAATTTGTATTCTGACGCTTGAGGTTAGGTTTGAACTCTTGACATTTAGGCGTAATTAGTAACTTCCTAAAGCTAGGCCTAAGACAAAATCATTAGATTTTACTAAGACAATATACTTTACAAAGAATAACACACATATTCACTTGTATACTCATATAAAACACTAAATATAAGAAAATATGCATATAGCCTAAACTTATCTTTTTTATTTATAGGTTATTCCATATACACACTCGAAATTCACTCAAAAACAAACTTTAGAAATAAAAACATATATATTGTAACTTGTATATTATACAATTTGTATACACAAACCTTCAAAATAAAAGAAATAGTAAATATATTACACAAATGCCACGCCCTTTTGCGTCTAATTGCATCGTGAAAGATTGACTGGAAATGGAGGAACTTTTGATCAAAATAGCTTCCCTAATTTTCAATGCACAAATATTTAACACACACTAAATTAAAGATGGAAATCTTGTCTTTAGAATGATGTAAGACAACGGTAAAAATCTATGACGTCAATGTAGAAATATGGAATAGCGTCTAAATACTCCAAGTCAAGAGTAGGATCAAAATATTCAGTAAGCCACATTGTAGACTGTATATAACTCGTAAACTATAAAACTTAGGATGATTTCGTCTTCATAGTTCGAAAGAGGAAGAAAAATACTATATAATATTGTCAACTTGTAACATTTGGACAAGTTTTACCATTTAGAAAAAATATATGAACATATAGGTGATATTTTCTATATAAAACTCGCCGCGGCCAGTTGTCGCAACCTAGCGTTATGAACCTCAACTTCAGTCA
The DNA here is from genome assembly GCA_963513935.1 of Aphrophora alni. Lineage (NCBI taxonomy): Eukaryota > Metazoa > Arthropoda > Insecta > Hemiptera > Aphrophoridae > Aphrophora > Aphrophora alni. Next base: position 98,094,141 of record OY740766.1, read on the forward strand.
AGTCTTGTTTTACTATTTGACGCAAGTTTAATTTTTCTAAACCTGGTTATGAAACATTGAAAGATTACCTTTTCAATGGTATAGAATACATTTCGATAATATAATATCTACTAGGATAAAAGTTGAATTGCAAAAAATGTAATTTTTAGCGTGTAAAATAGCGTTAAAATTCTTGATTTGGTTTAATTTTTATATAATAAAAACTATACTAGTTGGAAACATTTGAAAAACACGGTTTTGAAGAGAAAGACGCGATCTATCAAGCAGTGTTATGTCCGATGTGACAGATTGAAATTTCGAAATAGGAATAATTGACAAATAAGACGAATGTTTTGTTTAAAACTTGTTAACGTAAAACTTGGACGTTTCGCATCAAAAATATGCGAACTTCGCCAATTTTTGGAATATTATTTATAACGTTTTGTGGTATTTTTTTTTGCATGATATGCATCTACGGAACATTAGCTTTCCAACGGTATTTTATTTATTGCGATGGGACAATTTTAAATGGGCGTAACGTTGAATGGCAAAATACGTGTTTTTTAGTTGGTGAATAGAGCAGTGACTAACGAATCGACCACTTTTAAGGCAAAAAGTGGTCGATCACCAGTTGGAGGGTTAAATGCACATTATCTTAAAAATCATGGAAGTACAATTAAGTATAAAGATGAAGTGTAAGGTCTGTTAAAATTACAGTAAAACCCCTCTAATCCGTCACCTTCGGGACTGGGGGCATGGTCGGAACGCAAAAATGGTCAGATTATCCGAAAAAAAAGTCAATATTTATTACATATTGTATAAAAGAGATTTTTTTTAAGTGAAATAAGTGATATATAAACTTTTACAAGTCTATATAATAAAGTTTATATATAAACTTTTAAAAGTCTATATAATAAAGTTTATATATAAACTTTTAAAAGTCTATATAATAAAGTTTATATATAAACTTTGCAAGTACTATAGCAAATCAATAGAAACAACACGGCACTGAAGCGGGAAAGCAATAACAAACCGGAAAGAATGGCGCCAGGCGGGCCGTGAGTCATCGGCGAGTCGGCACAATATCGCGAGCTTGAGCACGGTCGGATTAACCGGCATAACGGACCACCCGAGGGCGGATTAGAGGGGTTCTACTGTAGTTACATTAATTTTAAATGACTTGTATTAATTGTTGATTAGTTTAAAAGGGAGAATAAGAGAAAGAAATGTGATGGTAATAATTTTGTATTTAATATGAAATTATGACAAAATAGCAACTATGCAGAGGCCACACAATTATATGTCTTTTTTATGCTACAATGGGTGATTTGTGGTAATATTTAATCATCAAGTTGAGTATTTCACTTTTTATGTTCCTGGTCTAAACATTTCTTGGATAACTTTTACAGTTGTGTTATTGGGCAGTATAGGAATTGTCTGTATTGTGACATGGATGTCATAGAAGATTCCAAAAACCGAAAAGACAGTCAGGAACAATTATCTAGCTTTTCTATATTCTGGAGTGTGTTCAAAAAGTCTTGATATTCCGAATATTTTGTTTGTGAATAAACCTACAACACTGCAATTCAAGAGTTATGCCCTTACTCCAGTTAAAAACACTTAACTGTCATATTTTGATACAGGTGACATCCTGCAGAGAAAGTGAGGAAAATCTTTAATGTAACCATAGGTCGAGTGATATCTTATTTTAAAGGTATTAGTACTAGTAGAACCCATTGCCACAAACTGGAATGCAAAGGGACGATTCAATTGGAAATGGCAGCCCCTCAAAGTTTGTTTGCCTCTAAGTGCATTTATTTAATAGTCTAGTAATGCTGACACATGTTGGTTACTATTATAATGGTAGAGAAATGGTACCATTGCCTTAACATTTTACAGAAAATATAAAAGTCATAAGATGAAAACCTTAGCATTTGATTTATTACTTTTTTTTTCAGTGTATCAATTAATGATAATAGTATAGCTACGAGCTACGAATAAACAATAAGCCTAGTAACATTTAATTAGTAGTTAATTTCGGAAGAGTTAACTAGAATTGTATAATTTGTAAAATAAGAGACAACCTTGGATGTGTTTTATAGTAGATGCTCTAAGTCTTGTCCTTGTATAACTTGGCAAATAAACTTTGAGGTGGTGCCATTTCCGATTGGATTGTCCTTTTCTATTAAGGTTAATGGCAATGTATTCTACTTAAAAAAGACCTTTAAATTGACCTATGCTTTAAATATTACTCGACCTATGCTTATATTAAATATTTTCCCGATTTTGTCTACAGGACGTCTCCCTGTAGCGAAATATGATGGTTAAGTGTATCACAGTGTTGTTAACTAAAGTAAAGACAACGATAGAATTGCATTGTCGAAAGTTTATTTGCAAACAAAATATCCTGTAGTATATAGATTATTTGAACACTAGGTATGTTGAACTGTACATTTTATAAAGTTTTAAAATAATTCATACAACTTAGAGCTGAATTGTCAGTGTAAAGTAAAAACTCATAATACTTGTGATATTTGGAATTTTACAACATTAACATGACCATGAGATGTTTCTCTTTTAAGTAGATTGATTCATCACTTATAAGTATGGTTGCAAAGATAACATTTAAAAGTTAATGAATTAATTTTAGTATCCAGGTCACTATTAGTTAATAAAGTTTCTTAACTTGTTTCCGTCAAGTGACCTCTTTTTGTGTTAGTGAAGCGTTTCGGGACTTTTATCCCATCTTCACACACAACATAAATATATTACTCAACCGACGTCGTCAAACACTAAAATTATTTACACAAAACACACATATCACATTAAAAGTGCGTTTAGGTGTTCACCTTCTGGCTACCGGACCGTCACTCTTTGTAACGAGTTAGGTGCCAGAAGGTGTCACTTGGCAGAAACAAGGTAAGAAACTTTAATTTAAAAGTTGTATTTATTATCTCGTCTTTTATAATCAAGATAAGGCTACTCCATTTTTGTAGGTGAATCTGAAACTACCATCTAAATCAGCGGTTCTCAACATTTTTGTAGTTGCGTACCCCTTACCAACTTCTTTTCATGAATTGTACCCTTGGACTATAATTCGTATCTAGTGCAAGTCAAGCGTCAGTAATTAGGAATCAGTACAGTATTAGGGTTAACAATAAATACACTTTAAAACTAAATGAGTACTAAATTTTGCGATTACATAATTAAAACTTCAATATTAACTATAAAACATAACTTTATTAATAACAAAAATGAAAAATAAGTTCTGTCATTAGTTTTATTATAATTATAAAGAAGGAAAAAAACTTTATATTGTAAACATTTCCGTCATTTCTTTTACAAGCAATTTATATTAACGGGAGCCCTGTCCTTGCTTTGTTGCCCACATTTTTTTGAAGTTAGGTTCAAAAGAAGCCAAGTATAGTCTTGTGTCTGGGTTCACCAGATAAGTCTTTGCAGGCAAGGCTTTGGCTGTGGATATAGCAATGAATCCAGTTTACATGGAGCATCACATCTTTGATACAAGCTTGAAGACCAATAAAACAGCCTGACAGATTTTGCTCCATCAGTAAGATAGGTCATAACAACTTTTCCAAGATATATAATTTTCAATAAAATACCAAATTCATTTTTATACAGGTACTTTGCAATTATAAGCAGTACTGTACATTTATTCACGTCTATATATTCATCAGCTTGAATAGCAAAGTGTTTGTTATTCTTTAATCTTGTAATGACTATTTCCTCAATATAATTAATCATATCCTTAATTCTACGAGATATAGTTGAGTTAGAAACTGGGATATTGTTTATTTTCTTGACATTCTTTTCACTTACCATACAACAGCATCCTTAATGCATGGCAAAATTAAATTTTCTGCTACACTGTGACGTTGTCGAAATTTAGCAATGTGGTAGCTAATTTTATATGATGCATTTTCGTTATCTTTGTTAACTGACCCAAAATAAGATACTACGTTCTTTTGTTTAACAAGAAATTTCAAAAAAACTGTGGGTCTCTTTTATAGTTAAGATGTTTTGTTTATAAATGGCGTGTAAGCAGAGAAGACTTCATGCTACTATTTGCTAAAATCTCGCCACACACTACAGATTGTGGCCTTGGACAGTCATCATCCCCGACAAAAAAAATCCATTCATCAAATACTCATCTAAATATTTTCTCTACTTTGTGACTGAAGAGGTAGTGCCTTCATTTTTCCTTTTATTTATTGTTGACTATGTACACACACTAACTTGTATTGAGAGTTTTTGAGTGTCCTTTCACATACTCGGAAACAAACTTCTTCACTACCTTTTTTTTATACTGTACTAGTTTTAAGCCACTGATCCATAGTATTGCACCAACATAGATTTAAGTTAACAATAAAGATTATCAGAATAATTATATACATCATGTAATTACACTGCACATCCGTCAAATATCAAATTGATTGGGCTGCTGAACACATGAACTCTGCAAACAACAAAGCAGCAGCTGACTGATAACACTGACAGTAGCTGGTGGATAAGTCTATTCAAGTGCACACTCAGACTAGAGGCCATTCACCCCTCGCTTCTCAGATATTGGTCTCAAACACGATTTACGGTATGCCAAAATAGTATTTTGCTAGTATGGTGTTACGGCTTTTGACCTGAGTATTTTTTAATTTTAGGCATTTTTATTGTTAGTAAAATTTCAAGCCATTATAAGTATATTTCAAAACCCAAACTAATTTAAAGGCCATCATTGTATATCTTTTGAAACACTGTTTTTTTTCAGTTGGTTAATTCATGCTGCTTGGGTCCTTGAATTACCTGAGACATACTAGATTTGTTATCTCTATTCTGGATTTTAGTATATTTATTTACTATCTACTAGTTTAATAAGTGACTTAAATTTGTATTTATAATTTATTATGTTTGTTGGTCAATATTAATTATTTTTAAACTGTTTAATATTTTAACTTTATACAATGTACATGTTCGCCATTACACATTTTCTTTCCGCAAACCCCCTAGTGACCCATTACAAACCCTTGGGGGTTCACTAACTCCAGGTTGAGAACCGCTGATCTAAATAAACACATAGTTCATCCAAAAAGGTAACATGTATTACAGTTTTATCTACCATAATATTTAGCAAACAAACAGGAAACAGGTTAGGTCCTTTCTAAAAAATTATAGTTGAATTTAATGGATGTTTAATTCTACATTATAGTTCTCCTAGGTTTGAATTTGTTAGATTATAATTAGAAATGTAAGCAAATTATGAATACTAGCATGTCAAAAAATGTAAATCCTGAAACATGTTTTCAATTACTCTGCTTGTAAATTGGACACTCATTTTGAATTAAATCTGTGAACCACTATTACTAGATGTATTTCTTTAAATAGCTGCGTTATTGATTCTTTAATATCTCTGTGCAAAAATGTGAATATCAATCGGTGGAATACATTGTCTATTTAAGTTATACTTGCTCTTGGATGGATAGGGATTGATTTTAATGATCAGGAATAGGTGAAGTACTGTTTTTTTTTTTTTATATTAGATGAGAAACCAGAAGTCTCTTGATATGATTTGGTTTTTCTGCACTATTTATATATTTAAGACCCCAAAGGAAATGAATAATGTGTGTCAACATCTTGAGCCCTACTTTGATTTTTGGATTACATTTACCAGGTAGGTGCCTGTCAATTTTTGGACCAGTGTAAAAACCTAGATTTGTATCTGACTGGAAAACGGCAAAATGGACCTCAATTAGTTAGAATCTAAGTAAGTTCTCCTCTTTGGTATGTATATAGTCTTTTAGAACAATAATTTTCTAACAAGTTTTCCAATCTGAATACAATTTGGTCAAAATCAATCATGTTATTACTTTAGTCACATGAGTCCATACTCGTACATCAGAAAATCAATAGTTTTAAAAATTCATAGTAATTTTCTATTTTTTTGTATGAAAACCTCATTATAGTTAGGATGAGGAATCGAATGGTGGTAAATTAACTTGTGAGCGATGATTTTTGCCAAAAGTACAATTTGTTGACAAAAGTTGTGTTTATAAATTAATATATGTACCATAAAATACACTTAACACCAGTTAAGTGGTTAATAATTTAATTTTTGTTAAGTTTGCAATACAGTATTTTATATTTGCTTGAAAATTCAAAAATAGTCATTAAATTATTAATACCTAGTCATATTCATGTCTTTAACTAATTGTCATCAGCAGACTTATTTATTATTTCTTGCTTTCTATTTCAAACCAACACTAAAGATTTAAGTGTAAGGTAAATATAAATAGGCACAAAAGCAGTAATAGCGTTTGTTTTATCAGGCACTCCAGCTACTTTAAAATCATATCTTGAATTATTGGAGTATGATACTGCTCTTAATAATTAAAATTGCTTTAAATGTATTATTAAATCTCAAACATCAATTTCATATTCTTTAAGATGTATTGGTCATTCCAAGGTCTAAAATTTAGATATATCAAAATACAATTTAAGACTTGTTGGTTTCAGCATTTCTCTTCAGAAAAAGTGTTATCATTTTAGAAATCTGTTTCATTCAGAATTCTTAAATACATGTAATTAAGGTATGTTGTTATAGATGGAGATATGTTTTTACCAAATAAATGTAAATAATTATTGTATGTATTTTTTAATGTACGACTAGTGTGAGTGCATTGATTATTTCTTGAATTACATCCAGAAATTTAGTTGAGCCTGTGTCATGGTTAGTTTGGTATAAATAACTTTGTTAGTTATAAATAATTATACTAAAATTATTTACTATATATTGTTGTTATTTGTAGAAAATGAGTTTTTTTTTTTGTTTTTTCATTTGCTAATCCACGTTTTGGACATCATAATATGTCAAACAAATAAATGAACGCACATATAATTAAATGAGATTGTATTTATTGGCAATACAGAAATTAACTAACACACATCTACCTTATCTCCTTAATTAAGATACTGTAATGTTTTAAAATCTAATTAGTAACAATTAAATTCTTTAAAACAATATTATTCTCAGATCATCTAAATTGTCTAACTGAACTTATGTGATAATTATGTTTACACTTGTAACAGATATTAAAAAGTGTATGGTTACTGTTCTATTAGTGTACTTTTTATTCATTTTAAATAGTCTTAAAATTTAATTCAATACCTTTAAAGATATTTAAAATTAGTACATTTCCTGTCTTTCCCAGCTTCGTTAATCTTATTTTTGTTGGCACGTTTCATCGGTACTCAAATTTTTTAGTTGGTATTTTTTACTCAAAATGTAAAAAAAAATTATCTCGATGTGGTAAATATTAATTGTATAGCTCTCTGCAGGCTATTTCTTTTGTAATGTACCCAAAATATATCGCTGCAAGTAACTGTAACAATGGCTATTGTTTAAGTATACATACTACACAAGGTCTGATCAAGCAAGTCAATCTGCTTTCATTTCCTGCCTTACCTGGATCCATGGCAGATGAAAATACCTGTAATAAAATATAAGGGAAATTATTGGCATATGTGTGAATTAAGTTTGGTGAATTTGTACGCTCTCTATGTGTATGTGAAAGTTATATATACACACATTGTGGTTATCTGCTTTGTTTAAAAATGAAGATAACTCGATTAAATGTTCAATTAAATCTGTGTACACGAAAGTGAAACGTACTGACACTCTTCCTTATGCTTAGAACAAAGAAAAATTACATCACTATTCACTAGTCAACAGTTGTAGAATTCATCATCCTGCACTGGGTCACTCCATTTACAGTCATAACATCTTCCATATGTTATGAGCAAAGATCATTATGGTCCTGACAGAGGTATTATTACAAAAAGTGTCAAACTAATTAATGCAGCTGTCATAACACCAATTGCAGCATTTGTTTAGAAGTTTAATTCATTTTTTAAATCATTGAGTTATAGTAGAAACTGGCAGTGTCGACCTTATATACCCAATGCTCTGGTTTAGGGGCGGCAATGTTTTAGAGTTTATTTCTTCAACATGGCTACAAATATTTGGAGTTTTAAATATGATAGTATTTTTTTAGAATGTAGTAAATAAAATAAAACTAATATATAAAATGTTTTGTTATAAATAAGTATTTAAAATATTTTTTGTATGGTACTCTTCAAAACAGGGGTAGATGCAAAGTCCTACATTGCAATTTGAACATTGAAATGCACTGTCTTTCCTCATTATTGTTCTGTTTGATGTGTTAGCATCTTCTTTGGGCCTTCCGCTTCTGACGTTGGAATAGGCTGAGGGAAGTGACATGCAGTGAGACATAGAGGCATCGCTACAGGCCGAGGCACAATGGCAGTTTCTCTAGGCAAGCTGTGTGTTTTAAAGATTTGTCTGATTAAATTAATAATAAAATCAAGAAGTGGAACTTTTTTCTGATGATGGTTTTGAAACATATGAAATGAATTCAAAACAACAATGTCCAAAATGTGGAAAACAACTTACGGAACCTTTTCTTGCAGAGTTATTGAAAGAAATCTGCCTTATCTACTCCTCCCATTTTCTTGTTATACTCTACTACACTTATAAGTTTCTGTACAATATCCCTGTGTCTTGTTACATTGACCATTTCATGTTTGTGCACCGTTGATAACATAGTCACACAATGTTTATCCCACCATTTTACGGCAATCATTTTCTCGTTCTGCAGCACGTCTTTTTGACACTATGTATTATATTGCAAGTAGTTTTTCATCACAAACTATACTACTAAACCACATAACATGTTTTTGTACACTTTATTGTTGATTTATGAACATAGAAATTAATAAATATGAATTTATTTGTAAAACGTTCCAGAATGGCAGTACTCCTTTGAGCACTTTTTATTTTTGCCGTGTCAGAAGCCGTATTCGCTACATACAGGATCGCCGCAGAGGACAGAAGGTTCTAACTCGTCATCAGCCAGCTGCCCTATAAGAGCCTCACACAAATCAGCCTTATATTACATTGAAGGAGAGGTTGACTACAACATTCAGTCAGAGTCAATAATGTCGCATCCTACACTTGTTGGAAGAGAGACAGTTAGGAGACTTGAAGCTCAGCTCTTACATAGAATGTAAACTTAACGAGCAACTTCGCTACCAACGAAGTCCTGAAGAAAATCTGACTCAAGAGCTTTCCATCTCATACAAAATGGATATATAAGCCACCATCTCAGAGGACGATCTTGATTAGGACAGTCTTGGCAAGGTCCAACACAATCGCTAGCACCTCGATCGACGATCTCATATGTGAAGTACATAGATTACAACAGGACATGGCCAAGATGACCAAGAGAGCACCACGTGTCGGAACTCCAATGCCTTGCTCAGTCTCACTGAAACGAAGTAAAAGCTCTGCAATCTATGGACTCTGCTTTTCCCACCAGAGATTTGGTGCGAAAGCCAGGAAATGCCAGACAGTTTGCTCTTGGAAGCAAGACCCAAGACAGGAAACATCCAAAAGAGTTAAACTAGAGTCAGCTGCGGTAAAGACAAAGTCCGTTGCTGGAACACCTTACCGCAGTCTTTTCGTTACTGACTATCAAACTAGGGAATGATTTCTCATAGACAGGGACACAGCCATATCCATTTTGCCAATTCGCAACAAGATTAGCTGACAATCAACAGAGTATTTCATAAACGCCACCAATGGGACACGAATAATCACCTTTGGCTCAGTACACAAGGAACTTGACTTAGGAGTAAGATGCCCCTTCGCCTGGATATTCATCATTACAGATGTTCATCACGCCATTATAGGACCCGACTTCCTCACCAACCACAATCTAGTAGTAGAAATGACTGGGAAGCGCTTGATCGACCAGACTATGAGTCTTGAAATCAAAGGAAGAGTTAGCATCGCAGGTACACCACACCTTCTGGTTGTACCCCCACGGCACCAGGTATGAATATTTCCTGCGAGAATATCCGATTAAAGTTTGGCCAAATCCAACAAGGACAGCAACATCAACCGACGAAATGCACTATATAGATACTAAAGGACACCAGTGCATGCTAAATTACGATGCCTACAGCCTGCAGCATACTAAGCAGCCAAATTGGAATTCAAGCAGATGTTGGAAGCAGGAATCATTCGCACATCCAAGAGTCTCTGGTCTACTCCTTTACACAATAATAATGTACAAGAATAATGGAACTATCTGCCCATGTGGAGGCTATCGTCAACTGAACATTACCTGACCAATACGGAATTCCCAATACTCATGATTTCACTAATCAGCTAAACTATACCAAGATCTATTACGCCCTAGACACTGACCGAGCCTAACATCACATCCCAGTAAAAACCGAAGATATTGCCTGGATAGCTATTATAACGCCACTTGGCCTCTTTGAATTTCAGCGGATGACTTGGACCCCGAAACGCAGCCCAGACTTTTAAGAAATTGATGGATCATCTGTTCAGGGAACTTCTTTTCATTTTCGTCTACCTGAACGACATCTGTTAACAAACAAAGATACCACTGAACATGAAACCCATATCCAAGAAGTGTTTCGACGCTGCAACAACAATGGGCTAACACTGAAGCTCAGCAAGTGCATCTTCGGTCTGCGTTCAATCCATAGGATACCATGCCTTGCCAGATAGGATATCTTTTTTAGAAGAAAAAGTTCAAGCAATACAGATATGACGACAAAACCAGCAAGAGTAAACAAATTGAGACGCTTATTAGGGATGGTAAAATTTTAGAGAAAATGCCTACCTCATGCCGCCCACGTGCAGCAAGCATTCAACAAATATCTACATGGTTCAAAGAAAACCACACTCCGCTAATGAAACTAGCACTGACAAACGCAACACTTTTAGCACACCCGTGTCTGGGGTGGAGAAGAAAATAGGGGCTCCACACTTTGTTTGTTGTATTTACTTTCAGCAGTATAACCCCAATAAAAAAATATAGACCTCAAATGCTTCTGTGTAAATGCGTACTCTAGTTTCGTTTCTTTTATCCGTGTAAATAAAAATAAAACAAATGTCTGTCAAGAAGTTGTAACTTTAGGAATTAAATGTAGCTAAGCTGTACTTTGTGTACCTAGTTTTCTTAGAATGGGTTGACTGTCAAGTCAGGCTAGGGAAGCAAGTAGAAGGGAGGACACGCCCCTTACACCAAACACAATCCTAGTCTGAGGCTACTGTACTATGAAGGTTCCGAAAACATATTAGCAGACACGCTATCACGAATTGAAAACAATTGGGTTCCGGACAACCTCAACGCCTTGGCAGCCGCCCAAGACTAAAACCAGGAGATTAAGAGTTTGTTGAAACAAGATAACTTGTCTTAAACTATTACTTATACCTGGAGGAAACGTGAAATTGTTTTGTGAAAATTTTATAGGACAACCCAAACCTTATGTACCGAAGAAATTAAGAAAATGTGTGTATCACCACCTACACAACCTCAGTTGTTCAAGTGTCAGAACAACGTGACAACTAGTGGCACGACATTTGTCTTAGCCTGGGATGAATCAGACGAAACCTAAACATGAAACTGTATATCTTGTCAACGTCCTAAGATTCATTGCCATACTATCATACCGTTTGGGAACTTCCAAACGCCAGCTAGGTTAGAGTACGTCAACCTCGACATAGTAGGACCTTTGCCACTGTCTGACAATAAACGATATTGTCTCACGATGAAAGACCGAACCATGCATTGGGATTGACGGTCCTAATAAGCAACATAGAAGCCTCTACATTAGCTGATACATTATATCCTAATTGTATCTCACATTTCGTTGTACCATCACTCATAACCACAGACTAATGCAGACAATTTGAGTCGCAACTGTTCTCAACACTCACACGCCTATTGGGATATCACGAATATGCACCACAGCATATCATACAAAAAGCAATGGATGTATCGAGCATTGGTATAGAACACTCAAATCTTACTTAAAGGAGCCCCAGTGGACAAGGTCACTCACAACTGTGTTACTAGGACTACGAACAGCCTTACGACAAGAAGAAAACAGTAGTGCCGCACAATTATTATATGGATAATCACTACGATTACCCGGTGAATCCTTTATGCCCACAAAAAATGTAAAAGATACCGATTCATATCTGCAGCCCTTAAGACAAGCTATGGCACTGATAAGAGGTGGGAAAAAAAGGTGCCAACACAGCTGAAAACATTTGTAGGCAAAGATTATCACATAGTTCATACTTATTTCTATGAGAAGAAAGCCCACGAACTAATCTAACTTAACTTGTAAATAAATTATGCACAGCAGAGAGACAGAAAACAAGGCTGTGCAGAGTGAGTGACATGTGTGCGCAACCCCAGACTACCTATAAATATGGTTGGATCTATCTAGCTTCAAAATCATTATGTTCATAGAGTCACCTACAACATTCCTCTCTCTCTCTCTCTCTCTCTCTCTCTCTCTCTCTCTCTCTCTCTCTCTCTCTCTCTCTCTCTCTTTCTCTCTCTACTCTTATTATCTAAATTCTTTTGTTTTCTTTATTGTTCCATAACTGTCTTTCCTTCCATGGTCTGTCAGCTGGTCCAGGCACCACGGTCAACCCATTCGTTGTCTGAGGGCTGATCCCCATGGAACAAGCATTACCTCTGTGGTCTGTTGGCTTATTCTGGCAGCATGAACTTCCCCGTTCATTGTCTGAAGGCTGATCCCTCCAGAAAAGGTTTCAACCTCCGGGTGGTCTGTCAGCTGATTACGGCGGCACTTTACCTCATTCGTTGTCTGAAGGCTGAACCTCTCGGGATGAACTCCTTTGTAACTCCTACCACATCATTACCTACTGAATATGTGTTTTGTCGAAGCCCTTCTGATACCTAAAGGATAGCACCTCTTTCACAATTATTTAAACCTAAACCAGCTCTGACATACAGGAATTTTTTGCATTACACCATTCCTTTTACTCTTACTGTGTAAAGAAAATACAATCTCAACGGCTTGAATCTTCATGGCTAGTCCTCCTTCACACAATCAGTATTATAGAGACAAATGAATTCAAGTGAGTGACTGTTCATTCCAGTTCCACAATAAATTAAAATCTTTAATATTCTGATTTCTTTCCTTAAAGGCTTATAATATTAAAACAACCAAACACTTAACATCTACAGTTCAGATCTAGGACATGTAAGTCTCTCTTTTTTTGTTGCAAACATCAGATATTCTACCATAACTTCTTTTTTATTCCCACTTGTTTCAATGCTGTCACTCTATAATTCAATATATTTTATAAGCAAGCACAACTTAACCCCAACACTGTGGTACAAAACCACTAGTCAAGTAACCCCATGGGTACCTGTAACTAGACTATAGGAGCGTCTAAATTTAACACCTTCTTTCCTGGAAGGTGAGTGACTAGGTGTGTTTTTCTGGCTGCACCAAACATTAAAATAGCTAAGAGATTTGACATGGTGCCTACATATAGATCAAGATTACACAGATGTGTAGTACTTAACAATGACAACTAGAATGCACTATACACCAGTTTTCTTGTAATATGGACCTCTGCATGGTGTATGGTCTTCATTTTATTTCGAGAATAAGGACATGATGAAGCTTTCTAAAAATATTGATTTGAGAGGAAAATAATTATAACTGGTAGGAAACAGTAAGATTTTGATTTCATTTTAATATACATTTTTTTTTAATATGACATAAAATGAGCAATATTTTTTACCCAATTTTTTTTAGTTCAATGTAAATTATGTAAGTAGGCTACTGATAAAATAGCTGTTGGTTTTATGGGGGAAATTGAACAATTTTTAGAAAATGAAAAGATCTTAATTATTGTTGTATAAAAAGTAATTACGCTAAGATCGACCGTAATAGAGAGAAAATATTTTAAAAAAACTTTTATTTCGCGGTAATTTTTTTTCAAGATAACGACACAAGTTTTCCTTTGGAGGTAGAAAAATTGGCTTTTATACATGTACCCTCCAAGTATGAAAACTCGTAATTGTTTACTCACAATTGAGATCACCCACTAATTGGATTATGAGTTTTATAATTCTCCTTTCTCGCTGGGCCTCACTTGTAATGAGGACGGGTGTTGCAATCCCGAGGGTCCTAGCTGATCTATACCTTTCTTCATTTGTCTGGTTTTAGATTCTTTCCTTTCATTCTCTCTCTCTCTCTCTCTCTCTCTCTCTCTCTCTCTCTCTCTCTCTCTCTCTCTCTTTCTCAGTTGTTCTTGTTGTCTCTGGGTTTACGCGTTTACGCTAACGTTTAAGTAAGAGCGCTCACCAAAATGACACGAGACACTGATCTGACAACAACATGATCGCAAAGTAACAGTGATGTAACATTCTTATTACTTAAAACCTATCGAAGTAACTTATGTCTGCGAACAAGAATGGCTTCATCGTCTTCATCTTCTTCTGATGATGAAGATACTTTAGCGCTAGTAAACCTTATAAATATTACCAATAGTTATCGGCAAAAGAAGCGTTTTTGGGTGCATCCGTTATGGAGAAGAAATAGTTATGAAAAATGTGCGTTTAGAGTTTTTAAAGAACTGAACATGTTTCCTGAAAGATTTCAGTCGTTTTACCGAATGCGCAAAGAAACATTTAATTTATTGGTTGAAAAAATTGCTCATAAGATTTTAAAAAAAGATACTAACTTCAGGGAGTCTGTAACACCTGAAGAACGTCTTTTAATAACGTTAAGGTAAGTGTTATTTTTGAAACAGTTGAATTAAAGTCATACTGTGTGCAATAAAAAGGAAGCAACTAATTTTGATTAAATTAAGGCACTGAAACACGGCTAAAATTCAGAAATATCCTGTTTTGCCCACTATAGTTTGTTTAAAAGTTTATAAAACACTATAAAAATGTTTAAAAGTTATGTAACCTCAAAAGTTACAAATTTATAATTTATGTAGGTATAAATAATTAATTAAAAAGTCAATTATTTTATGAATAGGTTTTGTTGATACTATGTAATCATTTGCTTTTTGAATAGACTATATTATTATTATTATTATTATTTTTTTTTTTTAGGATAAATAACACTCGCAATAGTTGATATATTATGAAAATTGTAATTGAAATTGAATACAATATTAAAATGAAACGTAAAAATCAATTAATATTGTGAAATTGTAAATAATTACTTAAACTATTGTCATAACAATCAGCAGGTTGTGTTGTGGGTACTAATGGTTCTGCATAATTAATACCCTGAAGAGATGTCGACGAAGATGATGCTCTGGATGAAAGTGATCTATCTTCGCTCAAAATCTGTCCAGCTAAATTTAATATGCCAATTTTGAACCTTCGTTTCTGGTCGTTATTCATTTCATTCATATCTGGAAGGACACTTTTCAAAAAATCTAAATCTGGATGTTCAAGTTTTTTCTCCTTTCTCGACGTTTTTAATTTGAAATAATCGAGTGCTGTTCTGTTAACGTCTGCGAGAGACACATCAGTTGTTTTCAAATTAGATTTAGATTTTAGATTTTTTTTTATTACAGATGTTCCTAAATGTTCAACTTGTGAATGCGTGTTACCTACACTATTTTTTGATATGTCAGGTTGTGAAATTGGTTCACTTAGTTCCTCTTCAGAGTCATTTGGTGTTCCATATTCTGCCACTTGTGTTTCTTCGGGAGATGAAATTGGTAACTGGGGAACTTTATAAATTCCTTTTGCTTTCCTTGATTTAGTAAATGGTTGCAGATAACTTAAATGTTCTGCAAGATAGTAGGGTCTTTTTGCCTTAGCTTCAGAACCAGAAGGTGTATCAGTTAACGATTTCAAGTGCCTAGTATAACAAGCTCTCAAATTCTTCCATCGCTCTTTACAATCTTGTACTGGAACAAAAGGGAGGGCAAAGATTCTATTAGTTAAATGAATTTTCTTTTGTTAAGTTACCAAATTAATTAAAACAATTTTTAAACATTGTTATTTGCAATCACGCCTTAAATAAAATTACTCAATTCTGCCACATGAACTAATTATGATATTTGAATTACTTTTTCCCCAGATATTTTGCTACGGGGTGTTCATTCAAGGCATTATCATTTTATTTCCTGCGAGGACACACTACAATTCGAAAAATCGTGACGGAAACGTCTGTAGCGATTTGGGAAGTTTTACAACCTGAATATATGCCAATTTCTACAAGAGAGCGTTGGTTGAAAACAGCAAATCGATATTGGGAACTGTGGAATTTACCTAATTGTGTTGGGAGTTTAGACGGAAAACATATCAGAATTAAATCACCTCCAAATAGTGGTTCAGCGTTCTACAATTATAAAGGATATTTTTCAGTGGTTTTATTAGCTGTAGCAGATGCTGATGGATTATTTTTAAGCATTGATGTTGGTGAGTATGGTCGTAATAGTGATGGAAGGGTGTTAAAAGAAAGTACATTTGGAAAAGCATTGTTCAGTGATAATCTAAAATTACCAGAACCTGTCCCTTTGCCAGGAGAAAGTGTGTCGTTTCCTTTTTATTTTGCTGCAGATGAGGCTTTTCCTCTCACTAACAATATAATGAAGCCGTATGCTCGTAGACAGTTGACAAACGAGAAAAGAATATTTAATTACAGATTATCTAGAGGCCGGAGATCAGTTGAATGTGCCTTTGGAATGCTAACTTCTAAGTTTAGACTCCTTGAAACTGCAATTTGTTGCGATGTTAATAAAATTGATGACATTATTAAGGCTGTTAGTGTCCTACATAATTTTATTAGAATTCACGACGGAATATTTTCCAATGCAGCATTTCAAAATTTAGTACGGGGCCAAACTGGTGAAGTTCAAACAAATACAGGAAGTAATAATCGCCAAAGACCAAAAAATTCTGCCCTTGATCTTAGAAGTGCGTTAAAAGATTTCTTTGTACACCCTAACAATGCCCTTCCAAACCAGGAAAAATATACTGTGTAAATACAATTTATACTGTTATATAAAAAAATATAATAATTTTAGTTAATTGGATTAATGACATTTTAATTCATGATTTAATTTATTTTAAAATAATATTTATTTGTTTTATGTTGTTACTTACAATTTTATTTGACTGTTTTTGAAGTTTGACTGATTTGTCAATTTTTAGTGTATCAAAAACAATGGATAATATCGTGTACTCATATAAAGGAATTAATTAATTATTAATAATTAATCGTGTACTTATTGTAATTAATTATCAATAAAAGTAAAGTTGTACTTACCAGATTCTGAAATTTGTTTGGCAATATTTTCCCACGCATTATCCACTACATTTCTCTTGCTGTAGTCTGTGCATGTATAGTCATATAAACAAGGAAAATTTTCAACTACAGATACAAAATGTATATTAAATTCCGGGTCGTCTTTCATTTTGTTGAACAAAGAATTTTTTTTTTTAAATGCAGTTATTGAAGAACAAAAAAGACAGAAAGTAAATAAATTTGACGTATTCAATACCGTACAAGCAACGCACAAGTGACACGCAACAAAAAGTGGAGCATGCTGCACTTAAATGACAGTGATATGATTGTTGTGTGTCTTTAACGTGTTGGATCATGTCGGTGAGCGCTGACTCATATGCCAACCTTTGTCTAACTTGAAAATGACGTCATGTCACAATCATGTAACTGTCACGTCACTATCATATCATCTTGGTGAGCGCTCGGCCTAACATCTGTGCAATCTAGTCAAGTGACACAAATACAGCTGACTAGTTAGATTAGAATGTATTTATTGTGTTTGTGTTTGTGATGCTTGTAGTTTTTGATCATTTGTCAGGAAAGATAAGGCAGTAATTTGTGAAAAAGCTAGGTAATTAGGTATATTAAAATAATGTTTTATCCTGTTATTCGTAAACAGGGATAAGTAAAGATTACGTTTAACTCGAGGTTATAATTTTCAATCATAAGCAGGAAATGATTGTGCCTTTTGACTAACTAAAATTGAAATTTCTCTGTTTTTTATCAATTTCATTAACAAAACTGGTTTTTACATATTTTAAATTTTTATAGAGGTATATAGCTTGTAATGAGTTTGTTATAACAGTCAATATGAAAATTACTGAGTTACAACAAACAACATAGACCTATAATTTGCTTTTGGATTTAGCCAAATGGCAATGTCCGTGGCGAGAGAGAAAAAGTGAGATAATAAAATGAAAATAATTTAACTTTTATTTAATAGTTTATTTTTATTTAACTTTTAATTAATTAATTGTCTCAATTTGGAAGCCTCAAAATAATAATAAAGGTTATTTTCATGGTTTGATTTTTGGGAGTGATAATTGTTTAATATAGGCCTGCTCTTAAGATTGAAGTAAAAGAAACAAAGTTGTAACTTCTGATGGTCAGGGGTTCGATCACATTATGCTATTGAAAATTCGTTGAACTAAATGTTGATTAGTATTTTGAGTATTTTCACAATTTGCTTGTTTCCTGGTTATCCACCAAGACTATTTTAACAAACATTTGTATAGTAGTGATTTTTATGAAATATAAATACAATGATTCATAATAATATTGGGAAATATAGTTATTTTGAATGAGTTTTTTGTATACTAACCATAGTAGTATCTTGGGCCTAATACTATCTCTTTTTTTATAGCTTTTTTGTACTTTGGTTTATTTATACTTGTAAAAGGGAAAGTCATCTTGGGCCTGGATGTGAAGTTTTTTCATTCATAAACTGTGATATTTTTATTTTCCATAATATATAGATCAAATTCAGTTAGGCCTAAACATTTTGGTAATTCTGAATAGTCACAATATGCTTCAGAATTGGTAAATATCAATTGTACATTATCATCGGATTTTACTAAGAAAAATTATGAAATCGTTAACTAATTACCTTGTATTCAAACAACCAGATCATATTTTTTGTCGGAGATACGTTTCAAGTCCCAAAATGCATTTTTTCACTATCAAATAACAAATAGAAAACAATAAGGGAATCCAATGCTATTAGGTTATATTCAGCTCTGATTTCGAAAACCTACATTAATATGTAGGACTACGTTAGTCAAGTTAGTGGATGTGTAATCTTTTGATGTTTATCATTAAAACATATATTTGTCATGGTAAAAAATATTTCTCTGTTTGAAGTTATTTGTTAATGATGGAAGTTCAATTTTATTATTATACATTTTTCGGACATTTGCCATCATTTGTGTGTTAAAAATCAAATTTTTAACACGCAAATGATGGCAAATGCCCGAAAAGTGTATAATAATTTAAAAATAATATTTGTTTGGTAAATATTCATTGTAGCGTATGTGTTGAATATTTGTTTCCATTTTGTGAAATTGTTAAATACATATCTTATGTACAATTCACATCTTAGTGATTATGGCTTTTTTGCCAACACCATTTTCAATGTATCAAATACATTATTTATATAAGAAAATAACACATAGACTATGCAAGTATGGATTGTACTTTGCTGTCATTAATGTAAGCCTGCATCTGTATTTACATCGCCCAATACATTGAGAATGAAGTTTCCTGTGATATGCCTCCTAGATATTACATTGTTTGATTGTGTGTATTTAGGGTAATTATTGTTTACTGTAGAGCCCCAATTTTGATATATATATTTTTCGAGATGAATTGCTGGTCTGTTTCCTTCTTTCATAAAATTGTAGATCTGCCACTGTTGGATTTAACTATTTCTGATGAAATATTGGTATGGTGGTGACCATAATTCCATTGCTCGGTCCTCCGTAGGTGGCATAGATTTTGGGGGTGATAGTTCGTCTTTGACTTTTAAGATTCTTTTCTAAATCCATGATTTTGTTAGAATGTTCATAGGTCAGCTCATCCTACTTCTCGATCTTCTGGCCTTATTCTGCTGCTATTTCCCTGTCCTTTTTCAATACGGCATCTATGTCTGCTCTTAATTTCTTCCATCATTGGTCGTGGTGTAGTTCTTGTTCTTCTAGGATCCTCTCTTCCTGGTGATTTTGGGTGACGGGAACTTTCTGCCTGTAAGTTCTCAATTCTTCAACACATACTCTTCGGTCCGTTGGGATAGGTTATTGACCTCTGTCCTGATTTCCTGGATCTGAGTCTGGATCTCCATTCTACTTCCTGGGATTTTGTTCATGTGTCGCCATGTGTTGTTTGTTTTTCTATTTGGTCCATTCTGGCATTGGTTTCCTATTGTCCTTTTTCGATTTGATGATTAATATTATTTAATTATTTTGTTAGTTTAATTCACCTTTTAAGGACCTAGATTTCTCCTTCTGTTCTTCAAAGCGGTGTTCTAGTTTAGTTTCCCTATCATTTAATCATTGTTCTAATATAGTATCCCTGATCGTTTAACTGTTGACCTAGTTTAAAGTCCTTATCGTTTAATTGTTGTACCACGACGGTTGGGATTTTGAACGGAGTGGTCTTTCCTTCTCTGACTCCGAAATTGTGTCATATTTGCTGTTCAAATCTACTTTTCCATCGACAAGGTTTGTTCGAGTATGATCTAAAGTTATCGGTTCTGATTCGGGGTTCACCTACATTGATTACTTCCTCTCTATCGTCGTGTTCTTCTCCTAACACGCTTTCATTCCGGTGGTTCTGGTATTCAGGAACCTTCGACCCTTCCATCATTTCGCCTTTAACTTTGCTCTGTTGTTCTTCGTCCATGTCTCCTGTACATTGTGATGCATATGCATCAGGTAAGCCTTGCGATTGGCGAACTCTTTGTGTAAGGGTGATCCTTTTTCTAAGGTTGTATTCCTGTTGTTGCTCCATTATTTTATATTTTATAATTAACTTATACTAACACAAATAAAATTTCTTAAAACTAGTAGGCTACACATATTATAAAATATGAAGAGAAGTTATTTAGGGATAACCTTGGGAAAAGCCGTCATATTGGGCCGCCAATTTATTACTTCTTTTAACCACAATTGAAAATGAGCACAAAATAATACATGTAACAAATTGGGGTTCTTTTATTTTTAATCCAAAGACACAAAATTAAGTACACATTAAATTCTAATAGCGAAAAATTTTCCAACATTAATATTTAAAAGACAAGAAAAACAGAAAATTATAATCTCCTCAATTAAAATATGATTGGAATTTCATGAAACATTAATCATAGGTGTGTGTATCAAACAAATTATTTCGTGTTTATTATAAATGGTCTTATCCTTCTGTTATTAATTTATAGTTTCTCAATGATTTTATCATAATATATATATATATATATATATATATATATATATATATATATATATATATATAATGAATCCAGGTTCTAGTTTATGTTTCTCGCAGTTACTCAATAATCATTAAAATATTTGTCTATATCAGTTTTTCTATCACTAATTGATAATTTCACACAAGAATCTTAATATCGGGGAGGGGATGGTGTCGACTTTTCCCAAGTATAGGGGGCAAGAACCACATATATATTACAAAATCAATTTGGACTGTGTCCAAGTAATCAAAACTGACTTAGTACTAGGGTCATGTGCAATATAGAGAATGTAATCATAAGTTCTGAATATCTAGTTCTATCTTGGAACTTTAAAGTACTTTAGTCAATTAATGGGTATAAAAACTCAAAAAAAAGAAGTTATTAGTCCTATCTAGTATCTAGTTCAAAGTTGTATAGTGAAAGTAAGATATTTAGTTTGTAAAGATGAATGGGAATATGTAACTTAAAATGGCTAGATCTCATTAGATAGTCAAATTCTTGTTGTATTGTTCTCTTCTTAAATATATTGAACCGTATTTTAATAAAACACTACTTATATTAACTATGTTAAAATTTTCTTGAGATGTTTTACTACTTGAAGTTAGTGGATGCTCTCGCTAAAACTGGGTTGTGAAATCGATGATAAAACATCTATGTCTATTCTCTCTTTGGCCTTTCTTCAGAATGCTTGATTTCAATCATTAATGCACTTAATTAATGACATTGATTGACATTAATGCACTTAATGTCTGAAGTTTGAAAACTCACACTTTTTGAATCACTGTTGCTGTCGAAAAGTGCCCGTTTAAAGGCTAATGAACGGATTTAATTTCTTTCTAAATGATTTGATGGTATGAATTTTGAAAACATATTACTTTAATAAAATAAAAGATATTATATTAAATTACAAAATGTCTAAATAACTTCTCTTTTACAATTACAAGTTCAAATAATTAATTTGAATAAAATTATAATAGCCTACAATATGCATTGAAAATCCATTATAACTTTCTTGACTATAACGACCAATCAGCGATCGAGTTAGTAGCTAGCGGATATCTCAAGAATCGTTGATTTTAGAAATTATGAAGAATGTTATATTTTGTCTTCTAGCAAATTATTGGTATGAGATTGGAAATTTTTGCAAAAGAGATGTATTATGCATGATTACCCTTGATATGATGGTGTTATTAGTTTTCTCTATCGACTTGTCATTCTCCCTCAATCTTTAAGAAAAGGTTCTAGTCACATCTATTTTCTGATCTATACTGATCTTTACTTATAAATTCTGTCTTGCACATTCTTTTTTTTATGAATTTCGAATAATTTTCCTAGTTAGATGAAATAGTTTAAATTAATTTTGATTTTAGTCTTAATAAGATATAATGCCAGGAAATATATTAATTTGATGCTTTTCTGATCGAAAGTCAGGAATAATTTAACTTTAAGCAATTAGTTAAATAAATCTTATATGTTTGGGATTTTAACCGCTAGAGTTCGTGGTGGTCGATTTCTGATTAAATGAAATATTTGAGATGCCTGTTTTGAATAAATTCCTTTTAACATCATTTTGAATTGTTTCACATAATAGCTCCAAAACTTTTACATCTAACATTTGTTTCATTACACAGATAAATTCTGTGCACTTTTTAAGAAAAATTATATATAAGAAGTTTTGTTTTGCATAATATTACTATTTTTTTTTATGTATTCAAAAAAATTAAACTAAGAAGCAAAATGGACAGAATTTATACTAGGCGGTTTTTAGGGTTAAGAAATTCATCATCAGTAAATCGTTTTAATCTTTTTGCAATCTCTTTTGCGAGAGCAATAATTGAGTGAACTATTGTTTCACTGGATTTATTTGCTTCATTAAAAAAATTTTAAAAAATTGTAAGTCCGATTTCAGAAACTGTATGCTAACTTTTTTCCCTTAATTTGCCTTCCAACATTTCAATTTTTTCTAAATAATTTGTTTTGTAATGGAGACGCAAATTGAATTTTTTTAAAACTGATATTTGCTTATTACAAATAAATCGTACAATTTTGTCATGCACAATACCATAAAAGTACATAATATCCCATTTATTGTGGAAATACTTCCTTGTTCATCCACATTTCTTTTACCTTTTGTTGAAGATATGGCTTGTAGTTTAATCTTTTAATTAAAATTACTACTATAATTTTATTTACAAGTTAAATTCAATAAGATGATTTTCGTATGAAAGCAACACTAAAAATTATTCCTAATGTACAATTCCAAATTATAGGTATGGGTATAATGTAGATCTAACAACAAGCCTTAAATACACAGGTTTATTAAGCCATACTTTAGTTTGTTTTCATCTATATAATCCCTACCTATTCTGTCTATCTCTTTTTCTTTCAATAACAGTCATATACTTAAACTCAGTCCATATCTATATGTCTCTAAAACTATAACCTCTGTATTTACACCAAATATATAATTGAAATGTTATTGTAGGCTAAGTAAAATTGTTTTGGGGCTGGATGCGGATCGCAAGGTGCTAGTTTAAGACCATTCATTACCTTAATGCATACTTTATTGGCGGCTACTATGAAATTAGTAGATTTTACCAGGGCTATTTTTAGATTTTAGTAAAATATATAACACTTTGGAGTTACTATTTTTCTTTTATGACAAGTTAGGCTAGACTAGTTTCTTTTTGTTATCAAATTAAAACTTTATGTACATATTAAAGCTATCAAAGTATATATTCATATTTCAGTTGAAACTAAAATCATCTTCATGATTTTAAGTGGGTATGCATAACTAGAGTATGTTTCAGTATAGTTCCTGTCAGTAATGTGGAATTTGGGAGGTGAATGACTATTTGGTTGTAACACCCATTTCACTAAAAAGCCTTGGCACTTGTATATCTTCTGTAGCCTATTTTAATCTTCGTTGTATTGTAACTTCTGTTGTGTAGTTATGTGGGTTCTTTATAAATTACAAATTTTGTGTATTCCGGCATTTATGATTGTGTTTAATGCAGTTAGTGTTGTTGTTACTTTTTTAATACAGTATCTTTGGTTTAAAAAAGGTTATTTAAGTAGTTACTGTTGTTATATAGTAACTTATTTTTAAATATTATTTGTTACTTTACTCGATTATGCATTATTCTAAACAGGAACCATAAAACATGTAAAAAAATTTAACATCCTAATTTAACTATCACTGATATTGAAAAAAAAAATGTTGAAAAAACAACAAACAGTTTATTAAACCAGGACAATGGTCCCAAACTGGTATCAGAAATAAAGTATACAAATTTTTTCTTTCGGAATGTAATTCTAATTTTATTAAGTTTTTGTAAAAACAAAAACATTATCAAGCGTACTTAATATGGTGTGTTTACTGTTCAAAATTAGCAGGTGAACAGGAATTCGTTTATGACATCATTAACCACTAAGATGAAATGGACTATAGTATGATCAAACTTGCTGTTCTACATTTGAGTATATTATCCTAATAATGTACTGTTGGTAAATAATACTTATAAGAGTTTGTATTCTGAGAATCCACATTAGAAAATCAATGAAACAACCCATTTAACTTCTAATAGATATTGGTTAAATAGATATTTAATGGAGTACATTATTACAATTTGTAAATGCCCGACTGGGGCATGGTCGGAACGCAAAAAAAGGTCGGATTATCCGAAAAAAGTCAATATTTATTACATATTATATAAACAGATTTTTATAAAGTGAAATAAGTGATATATAAACTTTTAAAAGTCTATATAATAAAGTCTATATATAAACTTTGCAAGTACAGTAGAACTTCTGTTAACCGGCCTATATCGTAGTGTACTGGTTGGATGAGAGTTTCCGAAAATAAATTGTAATTGAAACACCAAAGCGGCGGCGAGTCAAACGACTTTGTCGATAGCGGTATCCCATTGTCGGCGGCGTAAAAACTCCGCGGCACCAAAGCAGCAGCGAGTCAAAATACTTTGTCGATAGCGGTATCCCATTGTCGGCGGCATAAAAACACCGCGGCATTGGCATCCGTCGGTATAGCAGACATACAAAGGCAAAAAGTTTGATGGGCCGCTTTTTTTCCACGAATCAATTTAGTATACGTTATGGAAAATATAACATTTCTTTTCAGTTTTCTTCTTGTCTTTGACTGGATATGATCTACGTACAGTATATACAGTAAATAAAAATTAACGAGTTACGAAAACGGGAATACGGAAGCGTGTGTTGGTTTCGTTTCAGATGCGGAAAAAATGTGTCAAAAGACTTGACAGAGGGGAATCTGTAAAAAAGCTTTGTAGTGTTTAATTTTTCACGAGAGATGACACAGCACTGAAGCGGGATGACACAGCACTGAAGCGGGAAAGCGATAACAAACCGGAAAGAATGGCGCCAGACGGGCCGTGAGTCATTGGCGAGTCGGCACAATATCTTGAGCTCGAGCACGGTCGGATTAACCGGAGTAACGGACCACCCGAGGGCGGATTAGAGGGGTTCTACTGTATTATTATTTTTAATAAAATGGTAAACTATTGTAAAACAGATCAGTCATTATGATCAGATATTTAATGTTTGTTAGTTTATGTCTTTAATGTAATATATGTGTGTTTTAAAAATGCAATGATGGATTTTTAAATTTACAGTCATCGTGTCATTTGATCTCTCGTAATTAGGACGGTATATGTTAATTAGTTAACAATTTATAAGCTACTAATACCCTAGATTGATGTATAATAACTGTAAACATTGTGATATGTTGTTGTTTTCTAATAACAAAACATTGAATCATTCCATTTGTCTTCTGATATACCATTAGCGTTTCCTGGCTCTTGATAAACATGAGTAAATATGACTCCAATCACGAGCAGACAAGATGTTTGTTATTCATTACCGTATTCAGCTGCTTATAAATGTTGCAATGATGGGATTTGTAGATCTTGATATACAGTGGAGGTCTTCAACAAGGCAGTCATGACTAGATATTTAGTCTGAAGTTTGCCACTTCTTGTTTTTTGAGTATATTTTTGTTTTCGTCCTTAATATTGAGATATTTGTTTGCAATTAAAAGATATAAGTTTAAAGCTTTTTATTAAATGTATTTAAAGTAAAGAGAAGTTATAGTTTACTTTAATAATCCATAAGATGTAATCTTGTAATAAGACATTTTGATAAAAGAATAAGGGATGTAAGGAAGGTGCAAAATATTATATAAAAGTATAATTTCAATTTTATGAGTGTGTTGATAATGGTAAACGAAATCATTCAATCTTTCTTACATTCTTTATTTTGTATTTTATTCCTACAATATGATTTGTGATTCCATTACTGTCTTTCAGATATGTAAAATTTATAAAAAGTTATACGATAGGTTAAAAAATTGATGTTAAGTTTTTTGTAGATATATCTATTTTAAGGGTTCCCCTGAGTCCACAAAAGTGGTTTTTGGAATAATGTGGTTTGTTATCTGTTGACTGTGCATTGTCCTACATCCCAATCCCTATTCCCTAGGACTGGTTTTAATCAAATTTCCTATGAGGAAATTTTGGCCAATTTTCGGAAAATATTTTCATTATTTTAGTAACGAAAAATTTTGTTTATTTCAATAGCACAAAATTATGATTTAGTCAAATCAACAATAATGATTTTATTCAATTGAAGGCTATAAGCATCCAAACTTACAACATTGAACACCATTTCTCCAAAATCACTTATATTGAGTTATAGGTAAAAACAACAAAAATCGATCATCAACTTGTTATGACAAACATAATTTTTCAGAATTGACTCCACTATTTTCAAGGAAATGGAAGATTCTTAATTAAAGAGGACATGGAAAAAAATGAGAATCATAGAAAAACCTATGTAGGGAAATATAGAGGAAATCTATATAGAGAGAAACATAGGACAAGGTCAGATTCCAATACAGAGACAAGAATGGAATTAACCATCAAAGGAATGGAAATGGCTACAAAAATTTAAGTAAACCACCATTCAGGCAAATATTTCCAGTTTAGGCCATCTTACCAAAATAACAATTATGGTAAAGAAAATTCTCTACAAAATAATAGGATGAATTGTGTTCCTAATGGAAACAAGAGCTTTGGTCAAAGTAACCCACAGGAAAGAAATTTAGTTCTTTCTAAAGAGAGTGATAATAGGTTTCAAAGCCAGAATAGAAAAAGAAGAGTAGGAGACAGGATAGTCGGTATGACAAAAAAATAAATGATTTTTAAAGAAAAAATAGTAAAAAGGGGATTACATGTAGAGAGTTCGAATGAATTAATAATAGTTCTTTATTTAAAAAATTTAATTGATTAATTTATTGATTTTAATGCTTATAAAGTGAAAAATATACGACCTAGACTGGGAATCGAACCCAGGACTTTTGGCTTTACATGCCAAATCCTCTACCAATTGAGCTATCCTAATTGGTGGTTCCTAGTCACTTCTCACTTGACTTTGCTTTTACTGCTATTTTTGAGTTACAACAGATCAGTTACCCGAAATAATTATTTATTAAATAATATTAGCTTGGTAAAAAATATGTGTGTTAAAATCATGAACTTAATATTATTAAATACATACGTAAAATGTGCAACCCGAGTATACAGATTGAAGTAATTAATATTTTAAAGGGTTTTGAATTAAATTTATTAAAAAAAAAAAAAAGAAGATTTGCTCAGCATTATGTTGTTCACCAGGTGACATTAGTTTACCAATTTAGAAAAAGTAAAAGTTTAATTGTTATTAACTAAAAAATTCTCAGGGTCGTAGATACTTTTAAAAGAGTACTCCCAAATGGTATAATGGTAAATAAGAAATCCTTTTATTTTTCTGAAACTGATAATGTAAAAGAAAACAAAATGATATTGTCTGTTATTTGTGTTACAGTAGAACCTCTGTTAACCAGCCTCGGATTAACCGGTCCTCGGATTAACCGGCCTATATCGTAGTGTACTGGTTGGATGAGAGTTTCCGAAAATAAATTGTAATTGAAAGACCAAAGCGGCGGCGATATCAAACAACTTTGTCGATAGCGGTATCCCAATGTTGGCAGCTTAAAAACACCGCGGTACCAAAGTGGCAGCGATATCAAACGACTTTGTCGATAGCGGTATCCCATTGTCGGCGACGTAAAAACACCTCGGCACCAAAGCAGCGGCGAGTCAAACGACTTTGTCGATATCGGTATCGAATTGTCGGCGGCACCAAAGCAGCGGCGAGTCAAACGACTTTGGTGATAGCGTATCCCATTGTCGGCGGCATAAAAACACCGCGGCATTGGCACCCGTCGGTATAGCAGACATACACAGACAAAAACGTTTGATGGGCCGCTTTTTTTCCACGAATCAATTTAGTATAGCCTACATTATGGAAAATATAACATTTCTTTTTCTTGGAAGATTGTGTTGGTTTCGTTTGAGACGCGGTTAAATGTGTCAAAAGACTTGACAGGGGGGAAACTGTAAAATAGCTTTGTAGTGTTTAATTTTTTCATGTTTGATGTATAATATAGATAACATAATATATACTATATACATTTATGTACAATAAAATGAGTTGCAATAACATCTTTATTGCATAATTTTTAGTGCTACCTAATTAAATAAGCTTTCTTTGAACGAAAACCGTTTTTTCACGGGAGCCTCTGATTAACCGGTCAAACGGGCAACCGGCCCGGGTGTCAGTCCCGACTAGACCGGTTAAGAGGGGTTCTACTGTACCACATTGTAGTAATCTCCAAAGTAGACTTTGGTTGTATCATGAAGATCTCGTCTTGAAGGTTGAGGTCCGACCTAGTCCATGTTGTATCTACGTTGTCTCAGATTTCAATTCAATATTTATGAATTTCACACCTCTTGTCTCTACTAATAAAACACAGTTCATATATTAGTATTCAGAGTCTTTCTGATTAAAATATCGTTTAAAATTGTTTATATAACGAACACAGTTCAACTCACGCCACGTGTTTAGCGTTCATTCATTAAAGACTAACTTTTTCACAAACGAAAAATATGTCTGTCCATCTCTGAGACCACTTTACAAACTGATTTCAAACAACTACGACTGTTTCTATCTTTGTCTTTCTTTGACATTAGTCGTTTTCACCTTTTTTAACGTCTTTACACACAAAGCACATTGTTCTAACTCGACTTACATCACATATGGAAATACGTCTGTTTCTCATGACTCCTGATTCTAGACTACTTTAAACACTGCTTCTCTTCTAAGACT
Organism: Aphrophora alni; assembly: GCA_963513935.1. Lineage (NCBI taxonomy): Eukaryota > Metazoa > Arthropoda > Insecta > Hemiptera > Aphrophoridae > Aphrophora > Aphrophora alni. The sequence continues at coordinate 98,123,536 of OY740766.1, forward strand.
GTTGTCTTTAAACTATTAGTTATCTACATTATTTATTATATAAAATTCACTTTAGCACAAATTTCATTATCTACGAATTAACTCTTTCTCTAAACGAAACAACGTTTGTCCATTTCAGACGCTGCCTTCCAACTGACTCCACGCACGCCTTCAGTTCCGGATATCACATCTCAATCACGTGATTATAGCCTCAAACCCAGAACCACATGACAACAAATATTTCACTCATATAAGCACAATTTTACACAAATATTAACTTCATCTTAAAATTAGACATTACTATCCATATAAAAACATCTTTTGGAAATTTATTTTAATCTATCTCGTCATTTTGGAAACAGCAATAAAGCCTATTTTCGTTTTCATTTTAAACCAATGACATTACAGATTCATTTTACTGCAAGTTTCCATCTCATATTCAAAAATTCAAAATGTCCAAATTCATATTTGGAAGTTTCACTGTATATATATATATATATATATATATATATATTTATTTATTTATTATACTTATAAATATTATATATTTATTTGTTTGTTTGCAATTAAAATATATAAACCTAAAGCTCTTTATCAAATGTATTTAAACTAAAGAGAAGTTATAATTTACTTTAATAACCCTAAGATGTAATCTTTAACTTTTTCTAAATATTTTCAAAGGCATAGTTGCACACCATTAAAACTACATATTGTGATAAGCTCAAAATTGGTTTCTCGTTAAATAATGGTATAAATAAAGGGAATTATGTTTATAACAAATGAAATTATAAGGAGTTACCTAATTATTGCTATCATAATGTAACCTAGGATAAATAACTTAAAATACTGTATATTATTATGTAGAAAAGTAGCATTACACATCCTATAGTACAAATAAAATTAGATGTTTTAAAACTAAATTAAAAAATGGATAAGGAAATGTGAAAATGTAGGGAATGTTAAATAGGTCTGCAAAGGAAAGTGATTGTAAAAAGAATTAACTTCTAAATGGTGTAAGTGTTTTAAAAGGAAACAGTGTATAGGTTTAGTTGAGTTAGCATGTAAAGAAAGCTGTCAGTTATTTCAGCAAGCAAACAGACAAAGATATTGAAACAGAAAATTTATACAGTTTTATGAATGAATTAAATTGAAATGTTTTAAAATAGAAAAGTTAATAAAACAAAATAAGAAATTTATATCCATAATAAAACAATTATATTTGTTTAATGTATACTAAATTAATCAAGATCTTTAAATATAAATATTTCATGTGTTGTTGGATTTTGATACAAATTACAAGAATAAACTAACAAAATCAATGGAAAATCAGTAACAGCCTTTGACTATTTTTGTAATAGGCTACTGACACTAAAGAAAACCTATTTTTGCAGTGGGGGCTTCCAAATTGACTTTCAACAAGGAAAGATTGCTGAAAATGTATTCAAGATAATTTCATGTTAATTTGTATAAAAAATACTATTGCAAGTAAAAGTTTTATGAACTGAATGCAAATAGAGGCAGTCCCTATTATACAGGATGATTCACCTAAGGTTACAACCACATTCTGAACTGATTTCACTAGCAAAAATAATGGAAAAAGTTCATATAAACATAGATCAGGAAATGCTTTGTTTTCGAGTCATCTTCTATTTTTTTTTTTTTTTTTTTTTTTTTTTTTTTTTTTTTTTTTTTTTTTTTTTTTTTTACAAAATCCTTAATATATTCTAAAATAGAAAATAGATTAAGTTCAAAATTTGTATACCTGTTTGTTGCGTAAACATTTAGCCTGCACTCAAAACCAGAACATTGTTTATACTTTTCAATGTCAAATATCTCAAGAACTGCTAACTGTACAAAAAATTTCAGGTGACCAAAAAATTGACTTTATACATTTACGCTAAATCTGAACTGAAAATTACGTTCTATTGTGTTGTGTATGTTGACTTCTGCCCAAGTGTGTTAGGTGCGAAGGTTGATGCCACCCCGAGTAAATTAAGCTTCATAAGTAAATAAAATTAATCTGAGCATTTGGTGGTTCATATTCAACCAATTGCAATATTCCAAATGAGGAGGATCTCTCTGTAGAAGATTTTGTACTTTTTGATGATGGTAAGAAACATGTTGTTGCTAAGAAGAGTCCTCTACACCATACCCGTAGACTGGGAAACTCCAAATCACCGGGATAGGCGTCGTGTACTAATACCCGGACTGCGTTGCGTAGCCTCGATATAATGTTCTTTCATATCCACTTCATAGTGAGTACAACGTTCGCGGTGAGTACTTATGCTCGGAAGGGTACCTTTGTTCCACTGATATTTGTATCAGTTGGGATTCTGTAGTTGGGAAAACGGTTTTTATATTCTATAGAAGCAGCCGTTGCTTTTCCTTCACACACGCCTAACATAAATACCATGACTGTGTATTCCTCAGTCGTAAATAACAAAACCATAGCTGTCATATTATACAAATTTATACGTTGACAGCTAATTATAAAATAAACACAGTAAATCGCACTGCATTGTTTGAAACAATTTAAGGTGTAACAACTCGAAAACGATGTTGTCAGTAAATAATTTATTATGCAAATTTAGTAATTCCATTCATTTCAAACGATGACAACACGCGCCTAGCAGCAAGAATGCGAAATTCCAATCCAAAGCAACGCCATATTTCAAGATTTTTGACCGGACAATAATTAACTAACACAACTTACCAAATTCTAAACCTAGGAAGACCTATATCAAAATTAAGCCTAAATATCCAATCTATCCGTAAAAATTAACAACTCAAAGGCAGAGCCAAGGAAATAAAAAATAATCTGCTTTTATCAAGACGAAAAAGTCAACCGAATGAATTGCCAACTTGAAATACAGTGTCAGTATTTCGCTGATCGTAGAAATACGGAAAACCTAGAGACAAAACAAACCACGCCTATATTGAACCGAATATTTCTGAACATAAAACGCCACCTGAGTTCTTATCTAGAATTAATAATAAAGGTAGGACCTTTCAAATTACGACCGAAAGTCTGAACAAGATGGCGGCTGGAAGAAATACAACAGACAAGATTTCAAAAGGTTAACGCCCACTACGGCTAGACCGATCCCGATTGGAGGAATTTACATAGAAATATTAGTGCGGAAGTCTTTCGCATATATGAAAACAATTATATACAGTTAATTAGGATAGGGTCATACAGCTTTAAGAGAAGTTATTAGTCCCATGAAATACTTTAAACTTTTCAATTAATAAATTAGAACGGTTTATCTCAAGAGATTTATTTTCTTTTTATGTATGTTGTTAATTAAATATGTTTTATAAAGAACATTCTATCCAAAGAGGAGAGGCTGAGAATTAATTTCAAAGGATAAATTGTAGTATTGTAAACATTCAATGATTTTTAAATTTATTTTGTTCTCAATAAATAACGAATTGATTGATGTTTTGTAAACTGGATTTTCTTGATCTAAAATAAGGAACGATTTTCAATTATTAACAATAAGAAATATAAAAAATAATTCATTTGAAACGTTACAAAATGGCGCCCAACGTGGGGCTGATAAATGAGAGGAGTTAGGGGTAGTTTTGCATAATTAATTACAAAATGGCGCCCAACGTGTCTTCTTTTTTCAAGGAAGTCCCAAAATAACGTCTCTTAAGTTAAAATTCAATAATTGTGTTAGTTTTAAGGATTTATTTTATATTTGTGTACCGATTATTAACGTGTAGACTATCATTATGGATCAACAATCCAACTACAACCTACGAAAAATATAACGAAAATCAAAAAGGACCAGGATCCAAAAGATTTGCCAGACATTGTCTTTGTCCCGTCGAAAATAAGACGTGATCGCGGGTGAACAAATAGACATTAAAGGCATAGCGCTGGAAGAATCGCGGTTTTCCCGAATCTGGCAGACAAATAGTAAAAATTAGTAAAGAAGAATTAGAATTAGAAGACAACCTTCGAACATACATGGATCATGAACAATCCGAAACCACGAGCGATGAGAATGCTGGTCAGGAACAGTTTTTTAAAAATTTTGTTCTCAATAAATAACGAATTGATTGATGTTTTGTAAACTGGATTTTCTTGATCTAAGATAAGGAACGATTTTCAATTATTAACAATAAGAAATATAATAAATAATTATTCATTTAAAAATGTTACAAAGGCTATAACAAAAAACATTCAATAATGGCTAAAATGTATTTTTACCATGTGTTTTGCATTATACCAACCTAGGAAATCATAATTTACCTAATTATGGAGTAATTCTGGATATTTTTGACAACTACCAAGAAATACAGTTTTCATTTTGTCATCTCTGCTATCTGTTGAGCTACAGACACAATAAAAAAAAAACCGTTATGTTTATCATTAACAAAGTAAATTTTTTGGTCATCTGTATTATTTATTTGTAAAGTTAGCAGTTTTTGAGATATTTAACAATGAAAAGTTTTAACGCCCGCAATTTTGAAAATATTCAAAACAACGTTCTGGTTTTTAGTACAGTGATAAACAGTTATGCAACAAACAGGTATGCAAATTTGAGCTCAATATATTTTTTATTTTAGAAAATATTAAGTATTTTATTAAAAAAATGAGGATAACTCAAAAACAAAGCATTTCTGGACTTATGTTTATATGAACTTTTTTCATTATTTTTGCTAGTGGAATCAGCTCAGAAAGTGCTCGGAACCTTATGTAAATCATCCTATATGCGGTCTCGCTTTATGTGATTTCGCGTTTACACTGTTTAAAAAAATGAAAAAGGTCCTTGAAAGGTTTTGTATTTGAGTTGAGTTGTGCCAAAGTTAAACAAAACTGCTTCTTTTAATTACTAAAATCCTTTTAAACTTAAACCTACTTGATCAATATCAATACTAAGATGTAGTACAGTACATATGATGTTCTATTTGCTGCTATCGCGCTATGCTATAAATAGTCTCTGTTATACACGGTTTCACGTTATGCAGCACTTTATTGTAATTTTACATAGACTACCTGTATTGTAACTTTGGGAAGATAAAGGCTGGATTACAAGGTATAACTATATAAAATATGGTAAAAAAATAACCCAATTGTAAGACTGCAGATTTGAAGGTGATACTATCTTTTTATATTTTTGCAATCTCTAACTAAAAAAGAAGTGACTGGTATATATTTATATAATATAAACTTTTGACAAAAGTGTATAAAGTTTTGTATAACTAATTGTTTGTCAATAATTGTAAAATTTCACTGTGAGTTCCTTTATTAAATACAGTAGAACCTCTCAAACTCGACCCCCTCAAACTCGACATTCCGTCAAACTCGACAGGGCCAGTGACCAGGAGCGTGGGATTTCCAAGGTCATTCACTGCATTGTTTTACGCCATGTGTGCCTGCCAGATGCCGGGAGGTTGAGGCTTGTCACTTTTGTTTATACAGCTGTGAGGGTTGCTCCTTTGTCTAGCCACTTTCTAATCCTACTGTATAGTAAAGGCCACAGTTAAAGATAAAAGGTCCAGGTAGACTGGGACATCCCCAATTATGTGTTGTAAAACATTTGTATTGTTGTGAACCCAAGCGCATAACCACCCGGATGCTACCGGTCATTAGCACCAATTCCATTAAAGTAAGCGGCAAGTCTTTTGTCATAACAATTCAACGGAGCGTAGTAGAACTATGATTCAAGTTTTGTAATAAAGGTCTTAACCAGGTGAGAAAAATGACCCGACTCTTAATTACATGCGATCAGCAGTTCAATTTATAGCATTTGTATTGGACCGTGTTATTTTCAAGAATTTAATGGAATCGGTGCTAATTATCGGTGGCATTCGGGTGGTTATGCGCTTGGGTTCACAACAATACAAATGTTTTGACAACACAGGATTAGGGCTGTCCCGGTCTACCTGGACCCTTTACCTTTAACTTTGGCTTCTACTGTACTATACTGTGTTACTGTCGGGAGGTCAGTTAGGTGTTAGCGTTGACAGTGATTGTTCGTTGTGATTGTATAGTAGCCTACCGTATCGTGACAACCGTATTACTGTAGTCAGTTTTAGTGTGATTTTTAGAATGGCAGAGAATAAAAGGAAACAAGTTTCGGTGTCAATGGAAGTGAAGTTTGATGCTTTACAAAGACTTGAACATGGTGAAAGTGCGGCTAAAGTAGCGTTAGACATGAAAGTAGGGAGGTCAACTGTGCTTGGTTGGAAAAACAAGAAGTCGGAAATTGAAGCTTGGTGCTTAAAAAGGATGTGTACGGAATCCATTGCGGAACGAAAAATTATGAGGTGTGCTTTATATGAAAAAGTAAGTGAAGCTCTTTATCAATGGTTTCGGTTGCAGAGGGAAAAAGGTACGCCTTTGTCAGGACCTATCCTTCAAGAAAAGGCCCTTCAATTTTATGAAGAGTTAAAAGAGGAAGAGGAACCTAAATTCACAGCAAATAACGGCTGGTTGGACAGATGGAAGAAGCGGTACGGGATCAAACAACTCAGTATCTGCGGGGAAAAATTATCTGCCAACCCTAACAATGTAAATGAGTTTAAAATCAAACTTCACGAGTATATTGACAAAGAAGAACTCTCAGGTGATCAAATATATAACGCTGACGAGACTGGCCTTAACTTCCGATTACTTCCTACCAAAAGTTTGGCGTTAAGAAATGAAAAATCGGCTCCAGGCTATAATAGAAGCAAAGAGCGTGTAACAATTCTTGCGTGTAGCAATGCAACAGGAGGACACAAGATTGATCTAGCCATTATAGGAAAAGCAAAAAAACCAAGAGCATTCAAAAATGTTAAGTGCAATAGCGATGGAAGATTTGATCTGCCTGTTTGGTATAAAAACCAACCTAATGCTTGGATGAGCGAGTCAATTTTCAAAGAATGGTTTTTCCAGCAGTTCGTACCAGAGGTAGAAAAGTTTTTGAAATCCAAAAATCTCCCAAGAAAAGCTGTTTTAATTTTAGATAACGCCACAACACACCCCGATATTCAATATTTGCAGGATAAAGACATAAAACTCATGTTTCTCCCACCGAACGTGACTTCCCTCTGTCAGCCGATGGATCAAGGGGCCTTGGCAGCATTGAAGAGAAGATACAGGCATAAACTTCTGTCGTCTTTGGTGTTGTCATTGGAAGCAGGGCAGGAACTAACGGACAAATTAAAAAAGATTGATTTGCTAGACGTTGTTGGTTGGGTTGCAGAAGCATGGAATGAACTGGAGCCTATAACTCTCGTCCGATCCTGGAGGAAGCTTTTGGATCACTTGGGCAACGAATCATTTCAAGAAGAAGGACCCTCTGACAACAGTGAGTTGTTTGATTTGATGAAGAAAATCCCAGGATGCGAAGAGTCGTCGAGTGATGACGCACGAGAATGGATGACACTGGATGAAGCAGGAGAGCCATTGGGTGAAGACGAAATCATTTCCGCAGTCAAAGGGAAGAACGAGGAAATGGACGACTCAGAAGACGACATCGAAACCAGCCACCAAGAAGAAAAAATGAGCCATGGTGAGGGTGTAAAATTCATGGAAGGAGCACTGCGTTACTTAGAGCAGCAAAACACAACAGGTATGGACATTCTTTTTCTTCGGCGACTTCGAGATGAAGCTGCCAGACGTCGAGTCGAAAATGAAAAACAAAAATCAATAAAAAGTTTTTTCAAACAATGCTAACTTTGCTCTAATGTTTTTTTTTTATAGAAAATTGTTTTAATCTTAAAAAATATTTAATGGACTGTGTTTTTTACTGTAGACTTAACTGTAAATTGTGTTACAGCATATTAGGATAGGTCTTTTTAGTTTACTGAGCCTATTGTACAAGGCCAATATTTAAAAAATCTTATTTGACCCATCGATAAATTTCATTTTAATGTGTGATTGAACACACTATTTTTGTTGTTGTCAGGCAGGGACTTTTTTGCAATAAACGTGTAGTAATTGATAATCAATAAATGTATAGTTATTTAAAGTAATTTTGAGTATTTGTTGCAAACCTAACCATTAAATACCAAAGTTCCCTAAAACTCGACAACCCCCAAACTCGACAACCTTAAAGTCCACATTGTGTCGAGTTTGAGGGGTTCTACTGTACTTGTTATTATCAAAGCTAACATCAATTGTTTTTATTTCTTAGTTAGTAGTAAGCCAAGTAATAGAGCCTATGAGAAAATATAAGTTAAAGGCAATCAATAAGTTTCTTTCTATTATGGCTAGCCTTGAGGATTCCATTCCCATTAGCTTTCGTGCATCACAATATAATTGGCTGATGTTGAGAGACTTCCAATCTTCTGCAATTGAGAAGGTAATCCCTATTCATCTTGTTGTTGGGCTCTTTAAGATAATGTAAATTTTCCTGATTATCCTGTATAAGTGAGCTGCCAGGCAGTCATGATGACTCATGTTCAGCCGAATGAGTGCAACCGACTCTCTTCTTGGTTTGTTCCTGCATAAATCCCAAGTCTCCCCAGATTTTTCTTCTCAAGTATTTCTTGTCCTGCTCAAGTATGTTTTGGCAGTTTGAGCATCAAAATGATAGTGTAATCCAGTGCTTTGCTTTCCCAATTGTCGGCCATTTCATTACCTTGAACATGGGATGGAATCCATTGGAAGGCAATGGGTTTCTTGAGTTTAAATAGTATTTGGGCCATATGATGCTACGGTATATGATATTGCTTGAATGGTTGATTTGAGTCTATTAGGATTAGTCTCTTTTGCTGATTGAACTTTATATTTATCAGTAGTTGAAGTACAATGGAAACTGCTCTGGTTTCAGCATCAAAATTGGTTTCATTGTAGCCGACTGAAAGAAAAGAGAGAAAGTGATGAGTGTGTTTCTGTTCTACTTTTACTCGTGTTGTACTACGAACTGTTTGTATAAAACACAAATCATTTTACTGATGGGTAGTGTTGATTAATAGTGGCAAGGGCGATTTGTTTTAAGATGTGAGGTGGTAGGTTTTTTTGTAGATAGGTTCTATAGTGTAAGATTTATGTTATTTCTATTTGTCCTAGGAGGTTTGTAGAAGTACATAAGGGTTCAACTGTTGCTGGTAAGTGGCTTTTACTGAGATACCTCTTGGTGAGGTTTATGGTGGGCTATTAAATTTGAGTTTTTAAGTTATGGCTTTGTTAATGTATTTTTACCCATTATGTTGATAATCACAACAAATTTATGTATGTCAGGGTTACTTGCTATTTTATAAGTTCGCCTACTGGAAGGTTATTGGTGTGTTGTTAAAGAGCCATCACTGGTGTTGTTTTAAGTGCACTGCAAATAAGTCAAAATGTGTTGTTTTTGCATTTTTCTAATCTTTATGTGTTTAGATATAGTGATTAATACTTTGCTTCTATGCCATATCATGACATGATATAATTATTGTATGTAGTATTGAGTGTCTCTTGGTCATTCCTCCAAGTTATCCAGGCTAATTGTTTTATCATTCTTGTTCTGTCTGTGGTCTTTCTTTCGACTGTTTCAATGTGTTTATTTTCAGTTCTGTTTATTATCCAGAAGGATACCTTGTTACTTTGTACTTTGATTTTTCTTTTTGGTAGTTTATCATTATCTGTGAACAGGTTAAACTGGGGATTTTGGTGTCTAGTATGAAGACTTGGTAGATTGTTTTGTTTAGGTTTACTTCTATGTGGTTATTCCTAGCCCAATTCTGAAGTGTGTTCAGAGCTTGAGTTGGTTTAGTTTCTAAAGCTGTTTTTTGTTACTTGCTTTTACCTATATTATGAGATCATCAGCGAATCTGACTTTGATACCTTCTATTGGTTTGATTACTTGTGGGAGATCATGAATTTATATATACATTTAAGAGAGTTGTGCTGGAGTATGTTCCTTGAGGAAGTCCTGTTTTAAATTGTTTATACCCTGATTTTGCTCTTTCATATCTCAATTAATTCCATTTCTCTTCTAGGAATCTTCTGAATCATTTAACATATGGCCACCTGCCACCTATCTCCAGCTTTGAGGACCTTGTTGAGGAGTTTGTTCCCCTCCACACATGGTTACAAGCACTTCAAACTCTATAAATACTGCCAGGACATTTTCTCGTTTATTAAATACTTCTTTGACTTCTTGAATAAATTTTATAATTTGATGGGAAGTAGACCTATTTTTCTAAAGCATGCCTGTTTTTCCGCAATTAGAAATTAAGCCTCAAAGTACCAATTCAATCTGTTCGAGATCAATCTTTCCTCGACTCTTGTGAGGATTGTGGTAAAGGATATGGGTTGATAGGAAAATGTTTGTTATTTTGGTTTTCCAGGTTTTAGGATAGGTATTATTATTGCTTTTGTCCAGATGGATTCAACTTACTGTTCTATATCTTGGCGAAGATCATCAGCAGATTTGTAAAAGCCTTTGGTTCCAGGTGTATGATAAATGCTGGGAAAAGCTTGTCTGGGCCCGGTTGATTTGAATATGTTCTATGACTTCTTTTAGTTTTTCATCAAAGAAGATGTTTTCTTGTTTGTTTTTAGTATTTTTTTTACTTTCTTCTTGAGAAATTTTTAAATGTCCTTAGTTCTGGTGACAGGTTATTAAAGTTGAAATATTTGTTCATATTATGTTTTACTATTTTATGGTAATTTGCGACCTCTTTATTTTAAATTACCATGGGACTTGTTTGTGATTCTGAACCCATATTACTATGGTTATTCACAAATCTGTAGGTTATCCTGCCGTCAGTTCTATAGTTGATTATTTTCAAAAATGATTTTCGTGAATCCTTCTTGCCAGTGTTGTCCTTTGTGTCAGCTTTGCTACTAATTACACCACCCCAAAACATCATCTTTCTGATTGGTCCTTTCTGATTTTCCCTAGCTTCATCTATTCCTGTTTTTAGTTTTGTAAGCTCTTCTGTCCAGATTGGTTTATACTTTGGTTGTCTTCCTCTTGGTGATCACATTGAAACGAATACGAAACCTGGATTTTATATTCAGAGGTCAAAACGAAGCAGCAATCTATGCAATGGTGGCATTTATTATCCATGAGACTGTAAATACGAATGTTCTGTAAAGAAACTCAAGACTACTGTTTTTGCAACAAAAGAGATGGGCTTGCTTGTCAAATTTTATGGAATTAATGTAACACCCGATTTGTATTATAAAAAGTTAAGAAATCTTAGAAGAGCTATACAAAACAAATGATGTGGGATGCTGTCCTGCGGAATTTTGTTTTTTCATGACAATGCTCGACCACACACAGCAAATCTCACAGTGAGTGTATTGAAACAATTTCATTGGGAAGTTTAATCATCTACTCTATAGCCCTGAAGAAACTTGTAGTGATTATTTTCTCATTCTTCACTCTCAACTCTGATTTACAACAAGGTCTGATGGGGTAAAGTATTTTGATTTTAACCCCCTTTTTTAAGGTGATAATGATTTTTTTTGCCTTTAAACAAAAAAAAAAAAAAAAAAAAAAAAAATCAGTAGGTGTCAGAGGAGATAAGATATCAGTGGAATTATGTGAATTGTGTTTTTGTGTTCCTGGTTTTTCAATGTTTTAATGTCGATAAGGGTAAACTTTGTGGTTTTTTAATGAATATTGTTGACAAGCTAGTTAGTGCTATAAAGACAAACAATTTATCTTTCTTTGTACCACATATTTTGAGTTTTTAAAACTTTAAAAATCTATTCCTTTTAAGTGCTTATCTACAAAGGGAAGGTCAGGCTCTGGTTTTCAGATTGTTTACTTAACAAGCAAGATAAGTAGACTGTTGTTTATTTTAAACCAATATTCCAACATTTGTTTATTTAAGGCCTTTGTAAGTTGGAATTTTTTTTGGCTTCTATTTATATAAATATAGGACTCCTGTTGACCTTTGTGTTTTTACTTTTGACTATCAGTTTTTAAGCTTTTATATTATATACTTTTAAAATTATGTTGGTGTAGCCTTACTGATTGCTATTATAAAATGATATATTTATACATCTTTTACTTTTCTGAGCAATCTTATATAAACAATTAAAGTTAAGAAATTAATACAGTTTTAAAAATTTATTTTTCATTACATTTAAATGTGATTTCTAAATATGTGTGTGTTTTGAAATTATTTTAACATATTTGTAATGTCATAAGTGTTCTACATCTTCTGATGATGTCTGACAAATAGGCGAAACAGCTGTAAACTTTAATATGATGTGTGTAGTGGGCATCAATTGCTGCCATGGGTGGACAATCGCTTGTGCACATGGCAGAAACTGATGCACTGTATCCATGCAATACTTTAGTTGTTAGTGTGAGCTAGCGTTTATTCCGATAAGGTTCTATTTCTTTCAGTGTGGCTAACGTGAGTCTAGTAACTTTGTTCAAAAATGGTTTTTAATTTTGCTCATTTTTGCGGGTTTTAGTATTCGTTTTCTGTTTTTACTTTACGTTTTCTGTTTTGTTGATCTGTATGATTGAGTGATTTTTATTTATTAATTATTTATTTTAAAATGGCTAGTACTTCTAAAAATGTTTCTTATATTAGTGATGATAAAATAGATAGTTTTGATGAAGGGAGTGATGGCAGCGATAATGTAAAGAGTTCCGTAAGGTAATGGACGAGCCAAACCCTCTATGATGTCCAACAACCCTAGGCCATAATTTAATTTAATTTTGAATAAATAACAAATTGATTGTACCTGTACCAGGTGCTAATATACCTATCGATTATTTTTTAATGATTTTGGATGATGTATTTTTGGAAAATGCTGCAGAAACTAATGCGCATGCTTTTTATCTTTTTTACGGTCCTGCAACATCCGAACGATTACATATTACGAAATGGAAAGACTTGAGAGTTATAGAATTTAAAATGTTTTATGTTTGCTTTTGCATACTGGTACCATTCGAATAAATAGACTTTCGGACTATTTGAAAACCAGCACCCTATTCAGTTTAGAATTTAATTAATTGATTTTAATTTAGGGAAGGAGCAGTGAATGAGGGTGTTAAACATTTTAATTGGATTTTTTAATCATTAAACAAAGTGGGTAGGTTGTGAATTGAAGAAGACTGTCTAATAATAAACTCAAGTCTACTGGAGGAAGAAAAGGGTGCGTCACTTCAAAAGACTTTAGTACAAAATAATGATGTTCTGTTAAGCAATTTGCTCGCTAATTTTTTTAAACTTAAGATATATAAAGTGTTTTGAAAGTTAGCAAAAATAATAATATATAGTATAATTAATCTAAAGAAGAGTCAGTGACTATTTTTAAATAAGTTAATAAAGCAGGGAAGTGAAAAAACTAAGAATCATAGTGAACTAAATCAAGGTAACAAATTTCCCAAAAATAATTAAAGTCGAGGTACCATATTACTTAAAAAGAGCTCTAATTTAAAACTAAAAACACTTTAGTTGCTAATTATAAACTTTTGGAATAAAAATTTAAAAGTAATGTAATTGGATAAAAATCATTTTGTAAAATAGTTATAAGTTTAATTTGTGTATAATTTAAGGATTTGCTTGATTTATATATATTTAAACAATTACCAAGGACAAGTACACTGAGCGAGATTAAGAATCAAATACTAGAAATAAATTGTAAATGTTTAATAATTGTATGTTTCTAAATAAAATCATATTGTTAAGTGTGAAAGTTTGTATTCTTGATTTATTAATAACATTATAAAATTTGTCACACAACATAGAGCATAAAAGGAGAAATACTTAGCAATTTTGTTGTTTAAATATATGTTACAGAAGGTTAATAAATTAGGCATTTGAACAGATATTAAAAATCAAAAATACATCCTTCTACTATCTAGTGATGAAGGAATATTTGACCTGATTTTTGAGTTGATTTTTTGCACACACTAATCTGTGTTTGGAATCTAGAAAGAAGAATTTTGACCCCCTAGTCCAATCCATCTATTATATTAATGTCAGCTGCTGTTTTAGTTTCATATTGCTGTGTGCAAACGTAAATATCTGTTTATAAATTAACCCGCCAAGTTGTAAGTAGAGTTGGCAACAGAAAACATAATTTAATAGGTCCGAGATGATATAAATAGTGTGTTGTAGTTTTAGCAATTATGACAAATCTAAGAAAATTAATTGGGAATTTGAAGTCCAGGAAAGAAAGATCTATACTGCCAACCCATCTTCATCTAGTTCAAATTTTTTAAAGTTAAATAAAATTTTTAAAAAAAATCCATAAATAAATAAGGTGTTTTTTAAAAGCTGAATCTTCTGATGTCTTCATTTGTTTGGTCCTGTTCTAGTGACTTTGGTGGAATTATTTTAATATCATAATTAACTAAAGTTTAGTTTATATATAACTCTAAAAAGACAATGTTGCAATGTTGAGCCCCTTAGGTTTTTAATTACAGTAGAACCTTTGTTAACCGGCCTCGGATTAACCGGTCCTCGGATTAACCGGCCTATATTGTAGTGTACTGGTTGGATGAGAGTTTCCGAAAATAAATTGTAATTGAAACACCAAAGCGGCGGCAATATCAAACGACTTTGTCGATAGCGGTATCCCATTGTCGGCGGCGTAAAAAACTGCGGCACCAAAGCGGCGGCGAGTCAAACGACTTTGTCGATAGCGGTATCCCATTGTCGGCGGCATAAAAACACCGTGGCATTGGCACCCGTCGGTATAGCAGACATGCACCCACAAAAACGTTTGATGGGCCGCTTTTTTCCCACGAATCATTTTAGTATACATTATGAAAAATATCACATTTCTTTTCAGTTTTCTTCTTGTCTTTGACTGGTTATGATCTACGTATAGTATATACAGTAAATAAAAATGAGTGAGTTACGAAAACGGAAGCATGTGTTGGTTTCGTTTGACACGCGGTTAAACGTGTCAAAAGACTTGACAGTAGGGAATCTGTAAAAAAGCTTTGTAGTGTTTAATTTTTTCATGTTTGATGTATAATATACATAACATAATATATTCGATACATTTATGTACAATAAAATGAGTTGCAATAACATCTTAATTGCATAATTCTTAGCGCTACTTGAATAAATAAGCTTTCTTTGAACGAAAACCGATTTTTCACGGGAACCTCGGATTAACCGGCCAATCGGGCAATCGGCCCGGGTGTCAGTCCCGACTAGACCGGTTAAGAGGGGTTCTACTGTATTAAGAACTACAAGACTTCTAACGCCCAAGTCATCCATCTTCACTGAGTGGTTGACCACATAACAACACTCGTCTTGAGGACTGTACACACTCATACTAACTTTGCCTTTTCACAACTGTAGTTCAAGGAAAATTGGCCTTATGGATTTATTTTATTTCTCAGTTTTTAGTGAAATAAAAAAACTTGGCTATTTTTTACAATCTACCATGAATTTAAAATCAAGCTAACCTATCCTGTTCTACTCTTGATTCCACGTTCACTTTTCAGTATGGGAAATCCATAGCCAATGTAAATCAAATAGGAGTTTCAGCGCTACAAACCATCATAGAATATCATCACTATTCGCTATGTCATATCTATTAGCATAAGCTTACTTCAAATGGTCCGGATAAATTTAAAAAATATTAAATGAAGTAATATTAATTAATTATTTTTTTAATTTTTGGACAATCCAAACTTATACTTTCACAATGAAGAGAATTTTACTTAATGTAGATTATATGTATATATTTCACTTTATAAATTTCCTTTTTTCAATCCTGTGTAATGGAGATATTTTTTTCACGTGGAAAAATCCAATGTTTATTTGTAAACTATTTTTAACTGATCCTTTTTATTGTAAAGAAAAAAACAACAACGATAGTTAAAAAGCTTCTCACGACTGGTATGGTTTATATTTTTAAAGTTAATTATTTTAAAAATTTTTTAAAAAAAGCAGAAAAATAGAATATTAAAATAGTTCATTCATAATCATTAAAATTGCCAAAATAGTGTGTAGACTATTTTTAAAGACTTTTCCTTCTTACACATCCTTTTTTTGTCAACCCGAACTAAGATAATCTCTCTCTCTCTCTCTTTCCAAGATTTATTTTCATCGTAATTAATAATAATTACATTAATTGTAATAAACATTTAGTTACAAATATTAATTAACGACTAAAAATGAATGATGTCATGTAAAAATTTAAAAATAAAAATTATTATGATTTGAATAGAACTGCTTTTTTCACAAGATGGCTGTCCTTATCACTGATTGTTCGTCATCTCTTTCTTAACATTTTGTACGTTTAATTATGATTTTTCAGATTAAAGTATATTAGCTTTGTATTTCTTTAATTGTACCATTTGTTGATCTGGTCATTCACTTAATTCAGATAATCCATTGGATTTAAAATGTGCCTTCTTTCTCTAGATAGATGCTACTGTTGAACATCAGTACAATCGTTCATTTAATTTTAAGATGTTGAAACTAACTAAATTATTTTATTCTAAGAATATCTAAAATGAAATCATACTTATTGTTAACTAGCCTATTTATATGTTCCAATGTATTTAAAAACAAGAATTGTAACAAATTAGTTTACTAGCTAATTATTATAGCTAATTAAGAAAAATGAAGTAATTTATGGATATTTGTAATTAATATAATAGGGTTGCTGCAAGGAAAGTCTAGAAATCCTGACATAATAGGGACTTTGGTTGAACACAAAAAATTCAAGGAATTTTATGAAAGTTCAATCCAAAAAATTACTTTCACTTTGATTAATAATTGATTTTACTGCATTATGTTAAGTAACTATTTAATAGCTACTGATAATACCAAGTGGTTTTGAAAGTTATACTATAAATATTATTATATGTTTTTGTTGTTTACCCATTTATTCTAAATAATAATAAGTTTGTTTGCAGATGTTATAAATGTAACACTGTTTGGTAAATAGTAACAACAAATTTTAAATTAAAGTTAACATTTTAAAATTTCAAGAAAAAGGTCAGGAAAATCAGGGAGAATTTATGATGAAAAAACTTTTAATATGTATGATCATGGTATTTATGTAAATATGCTTATACATGTATCATCTGGACAGCTGTTTACATTCTTATTTAGAAAGTTATGAAAGTGGTATAACACTTAAATATAATTAGTAATTAATGAAACATTAAAATTTCTACAACATGAAATCAACTCATCAACAAGTTTGATTTTTCTTCGTTGAAACGTCATTTTATTGTTGTGTTTTCTTATGGAAATTGGAGTGTTTCGTTATTGATTACTAATTTTCTACAAGTTTTGCTCAATATATTTAAGTGATACTTATGGATACCATATACATGTTTAAAAATATCAACAAACATATTTTAAATTTCACTGCAAAAACAATGGATTGCACACGTCCATACTCAAAACCAAAGTCTAACCAAATAGACATTATTTGTAATTGACTTTGTAAAATATGACCCTGACCATCATCATATTATGTTATTTATCTTTCTTATGTTTAAGGCTGTTAGAGTTTACTTTAGTATTTTTCAGTTTACTTTGAAATTGTAATTTAAGAAAAATAAATAAAAAATTAAATGAAGTTCTTAGTAATTAACCTTAAAGATTTCATGACCCAGTTCTTGGTAAGTTTTCGCATTTTGCTCGATAACCCTCAGGCTTAACTTTCAGAGATTCTGATTCCATTAGCAATTTTCTGTAGATTACTTTGAGGAAAATTTAACTGATTTCGAAAATCAGTTAAATTGTAGTACTGATTTCGAAAAAATTTCAAAAAATTATAATCTAATCACAAATACCTACAATTTTCAAGATACGATTTTGATCCATCCCAGCCCTAAATATCCAATATAACCATTTTCACCAAAATCAGTTGTCTTTTGCCCGTTAGTTGAGCACAAAAATTAAAAACCATTTTATGAGCCCAAAATAGATATACTGTATTCAGAAAAAATTGCTAGTTGAAAGCATGATAAATAAAGTTAAACAATTAATTAGATACTGCCTCTTCATTGTGGTAACAACAGCTGATCATACTAAAATGCATACATTGTTTTCAAAATATTTATTTGTGTCATTTTTAAAATTTTGGGTCTAAGAATTTTGTCATATTTACATCTTATAAAAAATTAATAAACTGCCTAAGAATTTAAAAAAAGAGAAATAAAACCATTTCATGTGATACATGTACAACAGTATTGATAGTTCCAAACATGTAAGTAGTGAATTGAAATGTATCAAGACAATATCTTAAATCGTTAATCAATATATAATAATATAATATCTCTAATGACAAAACACCTAGGACTTATTTGCTCTACTACAACCAATAATATGCTCTTTCTCACAAAATATATTTAGACAATTAATTGTATAAACAAGCAGATTATATATTATGCCCATTGGCTTTAATTTAATTGTAGTATTGTTATTAAATATTCCAACAATAAGTTTTCTGTTCATAAGAACTGAAAATACAAAATGTTCTAACCATCCCTAAATTTGTTTCCAGTTGCAGCTGCAAAGAACTACAATCTGGACACGTGCAACCCACTTTGATAATCTAAGGTGTTCTTACCTTCTCTCATTATCACATTTATTTCTTATCCTTTTGCCTCATTTATCGATGGTTTCAGTATGAGTAGGTGAGGCTGTCAAATTTTGTTCATAATCCTAAATAAAATATTTTGTTTACCAAGTCTTAAGAATATTGTATATTTTAATGTTGGAGTTGAAAAACTAATAAGGAGTTATTAATATAAGAGGATTTGGTTAGTTATACAAAATTTAGTTTTTGTTGCTTATTATGAATTCATGATTAGTAATTTCTTGCAAGTATTCGGGGAGGGGGGGAGTAGGTAATTAAATCGGGGGTTTTAGGAAAAAAATCGGAGGTTTGAAACATGTGACATTTATGTTTGTTTTAAAATTCGACCTTTTGAAACTTATCCTGCTTAATTATCCATATAGAAAAATTAGTTTTTCTGAAAATAAATATTTGATTTATTATAAACAAAAATAAAAATGTACAAAATTATATAGGAATCAATTTCTTACAAATTGTATATTATATATTTACTAATATAAAGTATTATTTTAAAACTAATAGTGCTTGTGTACATATGTGATAAGAATAGTTGTCTTATTAGGATGTTTAATACACTCCCCTTCTCGTATTTCATAAACTAGTTTCTTGATGTTACAATTAAACCAAACCAATGGGGTTTTTAGAAAAAATTGAATAAACAGATTAGTGGATACCTTTTAGTCTTACATTTAATTTGGAATTTTATATATTGTAGAATATATGAAAAGCGTATTTTTTTTTAATCTTGCAAAACAGTGACAATCCCGAGCTTTAAAACTCTTAAATTATTCTTTCCGGGAAAAAAAATACCTATCTCTGAAATGAATACAACCATTATTATAAATTGTTTTGGCAAATTAAATATTTTAGGGAGGGAGGGGACACATTGAAAATTATACTTGTAAGAAAACAATAAATCAGGATCAGTTCCTAATTTATACATTGTTCTTAATTATATCATTTGTACTTATTTAAAAAAAAAAATGCATTCTATAATTTTATTTTTCTCTTTAATAGTGGCCTAATAACGTGTACAGAAATGGAGAATAGAGTAAAGTGTACAGTTCCATACAGGTTTTAAAAATTTGAACACCTTGTTAATTTTTAAACACTTATCATAGAAAAGAGTCCAAAACCCATGTTGACTATTTGGAGTGTTTACACAAAAATTAAAATATTTTATTCCATATTTAAGAGTAGCAGTAGAGAACATTTCTAGATAGAACATTTCTGTTTTTCAATCTCTTATGCTCCAGTCCCATAAAATTATGACGAATGTAAAAACATTAAGTTAAGTTTCAAAATTGTGAATGTTTAACCTGTTTTTCATCATTAACTAACTCATACATATTATGATACCAAAAGAAAACAATTTACTTTTATGGATATAATATTATCAATAATTAACAATACCATGTGTACATAATATAAGGTCTGTCTGTCTCTCCGATATATATACAGAAGATATATTGAACCGATTTTTGTGAATTTTCTTCAATTGCTCTGTTAATTGCTCTTTGAAGTAATTCCAACGCTTAACAACCTAGATCAAAAGCTAAAATGCAAACTGGCAAGTTTGGTTCTTATGAGACTAGTAAGTAATAGAGTTGGTATATGAAAATTGCAAATGCTAGTTTCTTATATTAGCATCTTGAATATTTATTTTAATTCAAATGGAAAATGGCTGTACCAGTCTATTTTTAATTACACTTTTGATTTGTTTTTCTTCAATGCAGGAAAAAACCTTAGCATAAAATAATTTGAATCATAATATATTTTTCATTTATAGTTTGTTTGTTTGTTATATTTAGTAGAAGAATTAAGTGGAAACCAAAGCAAATGAGCTTCACAGAGAAACATGAGACAATAACTAGAGATGAATGGATTTCTAGACTAGAAGGTTTGCATGTACAACGTGGAGACATGAATAAACTAATCATGAATTATTTAGTCACAGGTGGGTAAATATATCTTATGAAATGCTTGAAAAACCATTTATAATGAAGTTTACAGATGTTTCTAGTTGTATGAAAGACTAAATAATACTTTTTAAAAAAGAATAATCTCTTATAAAAAAATTAACAAGGTAATTTGATTTAATATTTTAATTATCTAACCTTTTTGTGTAGTAAACTTTTATATTAACTTACACTCTATTTACTATGAAACAACCAGAGAAAAGTTTATATTTACAATACTTTATTCATTTAATCATATACAATATAAAATTTACAAATTAACAAATAAAACACAATTTTTCTTTTGTAAATTCTATAATTTATTTGGTCTAGCCGACCATGGTTTCGCCAGTTACGGCGAAACAATGGTTCACACTGGTAAGTTGTACAAGCTGGCAGCAAAATTCCAGTACTTTTTCAGCTAGTTTATTTTAACCATCTTTATGAATGGTTAACCAGATTCAATGATTTTTCACTATGATAAACAGATTTTAATACACCATTGTTTAGTAAATCAACAAGATGGTTTTCCTCTTTTTCAACACGATAAAATACATTAAATTTTGTAATCAAATGAATTTTTATCCAGGCAGTATTGTTGAAATCATTGGTTTTCACAGAAAAAATATTTTCTCATTGTTGTTGCAAAGATTCAAATAATTCTTTTAGAGTCGAAAGTTTGTAAAATAGTCTTTCTCCACTAGTTTTGACGACATTTGAAACCTGTAGGTAATGACATTGATCTAATCCTCGACATGAATAATGTTATAACTCTTATAAACTCAAATTAAGAACGTTCAGATGTTTAAATACATCAGCTAAATAACCAACCATCATAGCCACGAAAAATTAGAGAGCAAATCTGAAAAATATGAGTCCAGAAAGAATAGGTTGATCTCATCTTGTAATTCAAAAAATCGTTTCCTCAAGACAACCAATGGACTGTTTCAGTGTGAAACAGAAGTTGAGCATGATTGGTGCTCATCTCCTTGCATAATACCTCAAAAATCCTTGATTGCAGGGTCGCGTCTTTATGTGATTTATTATTTTAACTAGTTCTGCAGAAATTTTCTTCATTAATTCTGAAATGAAAGTATCACTCATACAGATTCTAATAAATAAGGTATCCTCTATATTTCCAAATAAATCAGAAATTCTTTTTTGAATTGTGTTATTTGAAAGAGGTACTGAACTAACTTGGTTAGCTGCTGAGTCACCGATCATTCTTTTATAAATAGCAACTGCAGCCGGTGGAATAAGCTTTTCATATATTGTATGAGCTTTGCCAGATTTGGTGATAAGCTGAGCAACTTCATAAGAAGCTAAAGTAACATTCTCTTCCACATGTGAGTTTGATATTAATAGCATTTTGTAACTTTTGTATTCTTGATGCTTAGTTTTAAGATGACGGTACAAAATAGCTGGTTTCATGCATTCGTTTGACAAAAGTTCCAAACAAATAACTCACTATGGACTTGGATTATCTTCAGGGCCTGCAAATGTATAGCCTAGTTGTAATTATTCACGTTATATTTTCTAACTTATCACTTCCGTTACTCTTCAATCACTCATTTTTAAGGTTAGGTCTATCACTTAAGTCACTCTTTAAACAATTCTTCCTCTTCAACTTTACTTATTAATCTTTAAAAAAAAAAAAAAAAAAAAAAATTAAGCCAACCATCTGTCATGAAGTATCTTGTTATAATAGGCTGATACACCATTTTATTATGTATAAGAAAACATATTATTTTTATCAAACTTCAAATGCACCATTTGCTATGCTGATCCTCTTTCTGGTTATCGGGTTCAATGGATAAGCTAAATAATTGATAGTTCAGTTTCCACATATATTTGACTATTATAAAAATATTTATTACACAATTTATTCATACAAATTCTCTGATACAATCTGATGCCCTAATATAAAAGTTTCATAATCTTTAACTTTTACATACATACTTCAACTTTATGTTGTAATATTTCAACAAATATCACTTAATATTTAACTTAATATGACTTCATAATATAAATTAATTATTTGTCTCCAAACAATATAACTGAGCTAAGCCATGTTGCGAAAGGCAAAAATGGCTCTACTATTTATATTCAAAATACACAGAATGGAATTACAAATTTAGTTTGCTCACCCTTTAAGATAAAGATAGATTAACTCAGGAAAGTCCAATCCCTGGAATCTCTTGAAGAAAAGTTATCTCGGGTCAATGGTGGCTGGTTGCCACCGGCCTCGAACATCGGCTAGACACTGTCCGTCTCTTGAAAATTTATTGAACTCATTACTAGGTCAGTTTAGGCTTTTATTGTTTCCTTTTCTCTGTGTTGGGCAGATTGCTTGCTAGTCAGTGATTGCATCACTTTTTGAGTTATTTTGCAACGATGTTCTACTTTCTGTGGCGTAACTTGGTTGTTTTGAGCTATCTAAGAAGCTTTTTTTCTTTTTTTTTTTTTAAATAAGTGTCTCTAAACAAAGTTTAATAATACGTAAAAAGTATAGTGTGATTACATTAAAAAAAGTCTAAAAAATTTTTTACACCCTGTACTAGTAACAGATATTTTGGCACACCCTGTGGATACAGAATAACGGTAACTTTTAAACAGTGTCTGTTCCGTTGTTCTATCTCTGTTACAACCAAAGATAAAACGCTATTCCCGAACTTTTGGGACACAGTATTTGTTTTAATTAACATATACAAAATTTTTATGATATAAGCTACTTACATTTATTCGGATATTTCAATTATTAAATGTCATTTTTATTAAGTAGCTCTTCTTTTTTTACCTTATGTTTCCTGTATGCTTTACAGAAGGTTTTAAAGAAGCAGCTGAAAAATTTCAACAGGAATCAGGAGTTCTACCTTCTATGGACCTTAATTCAATGGACAACCGAATACGTATTAGAGATGCAATCCAAGGAGGTCGGATACAAGAAGCTACTTTATTAGTAAATCAATTACATCCTGAACTACTCGACAATGACCGTTATCTTTATTTTCATCTTCAGGTAATTCCATACATAGAATCATGTAGGCTTGTAGCTTATTATAAATTTCAGGGCACTAGTAAAACATTACAACCATTCCATTTATACGTCTAAAATTAAAACCAAAAAAAAAATCATCGTTTTTTTTTTCCCCGTAATAGTTTGTATAAGAGGTGTAAAATCTATGTTTAAATTTGAAATGCTCAGAACTTACATATTTGGGATGATTACCAACGATGTTTTACAAACAGTGAACAGTAATTATTACTAACTTGTCACTTTGGAATCATTTTTATCAGAAAATTAATTGCATTACTTTTTTTTAGGTTGTAAGGAAATCTACGGTTTTCTGTATTCCAAATTTGCATATATTTCCTGCTGTTTTAATTTCACACCTAAGTTAAATGTAGTTATTGTGATTTAACAAAAAACTCAAGTTTTCCTGGAGTAATTGTTTTCAAGGTCCTGATTTAACTCATTTCTAGTTTGTAGGTTTGTGAAACACGGAAAATGTAGAATAAAATATTATTTATGTGTGTATGTATGACTTTGAATGAGTCGTTCAATTAAAGTAAGCCAGCAAAATTTTATAAGGAAACCACTTTTTTTTAACATTTTTAGTCATGTACTTGTGGTACAGCTCCTGGTTTGGTGAAGTAATGTTTTTTAAAATACAATTTTCTGTTACCTTGTACTTAATATGAACATGTGATATTATTATCAGTTTTAGGTACCAATTGCAATGGAATCATTAAAGGCTGTTAAAAACAAAAATTTGCTTTAATGAAAACGATTTATTTTATTTATCTTTATTTTGATGATGATGTATTTAGGATTACTTTTTTCTTACTGGTTTTACATATAACACATCGAAGTTATATGGTCATAAATATTTAATTATAAAGGTTTAAATTGAAATATTTTCTTTTAAAAATTAAGATTTTGTTTCAGATTTTTCAAGTGGATTCGTATATTCACCTGGGTTTATTCACATAGAATAATTTATACGTAATAAAGCTAAGTTAGGCTCGTTTTTATAAAATAATCTTCTGCTCAGCTTTTAAAATAATGATTCAGCTCAAGCTCAGCTTGCATTAAAATTTTCATGAGAGCTCATCTATATTATGGTAAATGACAGATCCTTTGCCATTTTGTTATTTATAAATACCAGACCATATTGTTAATATCTGAATATTCACTAAGTAGACATAGGAAATCTCCAGCACACAATTCAAAAGTTTGAATGATTACGTGACTTTAATATAATTTATAAATCATATTTTTGACATTTGTAATTTTGATAATTTTTCTAACTGTGTCACATTATTTTCCTACTGTTGTCAGTAGAAAGTGTTGTAAACAGTCTTTAAAGGGGGGGGGGGGGGTGCAAATTTTTTAGGAAATATGTTTTATAGTCTCTTGAAGTAGCTGTAGCCTAATACTGAGGTTGGTCATATTTTGGGAATCAAAAATATTTTTCTTCTTTTTTTAAGTTAGCCAAAAAGAAATATAAGAGACTGATGATTAAAACAATTTTAACAGGTCTAAATAAAAAGACTTCTAATCATTTGAATAATAATCCAAACAAAAAATATTCCCCTTACAGTAGAACCCCTCTAATCCGCCCTCTAGTGGTCCGTTACTCCGGTTAATCCGACCGTGCTCGAGCTCGCGATATTGTGCTGACTTGTCGATGACTCGCGGCCCGTCTGGCGCCATTCTTTCCGGTTTTTTTATCGCTTTCCCGCTTCAGTTCTGTGTCATCTCTCGTGTTGTTTCTATTGATTTGCTATAGTACTTGCAAAGTTTACATATAGACTTTATTATATAG
Source organism: Aphrophora alni (assembly GCA_963513935.1). Taxonomy (NCBI): domain Eukaryota; kingdom Metazoa; phylum Arthropoda; class Insecta; order Hemiptera; family Aphrophoridae; genus Aphrophora; species Aphrophora alni. The sequence continues at coordinate 98,148,768 of OY740766.1, forward strand.
ACTTTTAAAAGTTTATATATCACTTATTTCACTTTAAAAAGATCTCTTTATATAATATATAATAAATATTGACTTTTTTCGGATAATCCGACCTTTTTTGCGTTCCGACCATGCCCCCAGTCCCGAAGGTGACGGATTAGAGAGGTTCTACTGTACTATAAAAAGATTAAACATTTTTATTAGGGAGTTATTGATCAAAACTATTGCCATCTCACATTTCTCAACTTTTATTTTATCAAATTTTATTAAATGATTTGAAATTTTAACTTAAATAACTGAAACCAATGTAAATAAATTGTGCAAAAACATTAGACAAACTTTTTCAAACACTTTTGTACAAAACCAATACTAACCTATTATTCATCACCAAAAATGGCAGTCAAACTGAAAGATATAATATGGACAAGTGAGACTTGGACTAATTTATTGTTTTTTAAATATTTAATTAAAGCCTAAACTTGCTTTGGTTTGTTATAAACATTATATTTGTTGAAATTGAGTTTAAATAATGGCAGGCAAGATTAGTTTTTGAAAATTATTCCAAAACTTTTGTTTTCTTTTACTTGTAACTTTGAACACAACTTTAGGTCATTAATGTCCGCATTTTAGCAAAATTTTAATGAAATTGGTAGAACCATTTTTGAAATTTACTCCTTTTATAACTGTTCTATGGGCGATTAAAAAAAAAAATATTGACTCATGAAATTGCATTTGAGAAGATAGCAACCAATATGTCAAAAGACAACAGCAAATTTTTATGAAAACCATTTGATATCAGATTTTGAAAAAATTGGAATTTTGTGTTGAGAAAATGAGAAAAATCCTCTTGAGATATGTTGAAAATATAATACCTATTAATAACCATTTTTCATATTTTAGATCTCTAATTTTATGTTAATCATCCATTTTAAAATTTGTTGCAATAATTTGTTTTGAATTTCACCCTTCTATACTCTGAAGATAAATGCCATTTTAACATGCAAAAATGTGTGTTCTCTGTCAAGCAACTTCATCTAATTGAACTTATTCGAGCTGGAAAGGTGGAAGAAGCTTTACAGTTTGCTCAAGATCAACTGAGTGAAGTGGGAGAATCTGATCCAGCAGTTTTGACAGAGTTGGAGCGTACAATGGCATTGTTAGCATTTGAAGAGCCAAATACCAGTCCTTTTAGTGATCTGCTAAACCAAACTCACCGTCAAAAGGTAAAACACTTTTAATGATATATTTTAGTATTACAATTTAGTAGTGATTGTAATTTATTTTGTGTCTTTTCAATTATTGTAGCTCTCATAGAGTTATTGAGATGTAAAAATTCTACGAAATGATGACCAAGATCAACCCTGTGCGTCTCCTTTTCGACACGCTGATTAAATGTCAAATTTAGATTAGTAATATTTCAATTTTTCTAATGATCTTTATATCATTGGAAAGAAAAAGTTTAGTTCTTTTGATTAGTAAATTTCATTTCCCCGTGTTATAGATATTTTGTTTGTACTGTATAATTAAAGTTGTCATTTTAAACGATTTGAGGTGTCATTTGTTCTTCACTCCCATAGCTATATTCTTTGCTTGCCGCTTATGAGTGTTTCGTTCATTGTGATGCGTTTAAGGTTATCTTTTTGAGAGTTTATTAATTTGTATTATGAATTATTTATTATGTTTTGTTGATATGTGTTGATACAGATTTATCTTCACAGCTATATTCGACAAGTATTGTAAGTGTTTGAATAGTCTAAAACTAATTTGTCTACTATTTTATACACATTTGTTGGTGATTTTTTGTGATGTAAAGACAATTTTTCTCAATCTTGATTACCTGACTAAAATATAGTAATTGTAGACATTTTATAAATTCATAATTCAATTCTACATATATTTCTCTAAACAATGGTAAATAACAAGTCGAGTTTTGCATAAAACAAATATTATTGTTGAATTTTTCAAATTGTAAGCATGGGACATCTTCCAACCAATAATAAATGGTAAAACAATAAATGTTAATGTTAATATTAATAATATATAGAATAAACATCATATAAAAAACAAGTAAGTGTAAAGTGTTCCTAAACAATATTCAAATGATTGCTAAAACAGTTAAAACAATGTAAAACAATATACAAAGTTTAAATTTCAAAATGTGCGCGCTAGACCAACTAGCACAAGTCCATGCATAGAGGAAGTTGAACCCTTGAGGGACTTCCCATGAGCCTCTGCGTTAGCTTTGCCAAGAAGAAAGGAAAATGAGGTAATCAGTCTTTAGCTAGAGCCATCAACGAGCAGTCACGTCTGTGGAGGACTGTGGAGACTCAAATTCCACGTAGTCATGGTGGTATTTCAATATTTGGCATGACAAACCAAATACAAACAACAGGACATGTAGTTTGTGAGTAGAGTGAACAAAATAAACTTAGCAATCATAATATCAGTGAACCGAAAGAAACATAAAAACTTTTACTTTTTTTGAACTATTTGTACATTCAAACAGTAACTCATAATGTTATATTTTAGTCTTTTATTGATTCTCGTGTGAGAGAAATGTTGTTTTCTTGTTGTTTTAAATACAATAAAAGGGAGATTTCTGTTTTATTAGGAATGTTTGGCTAATTTCATTGTGTTAACCATGTGCCATGTTATAGGAGTAACTGTAAGTACGATTGAGATTGCAACCCTACCCTCCAGGTAAATTAAAAGGTAAACTTAATTATAAATTTGTAAGAACGCAGACTTACAAGTAGATAGGTAACTTAATTTTTTGTTTAAACGCTCTTAAAGCTTAAAGATTTAACTTACACCCCTTACAAAATTGGCCTAATTTTTTAGCTATTTTGTATTTTTTTCATAAACATTTATTTTTTCCAATTAAAGTTTACTAAATTTATACATTTTTACACACTTTTATTAGAATTACACTACAAAACTTTTGTTTATCTTAAAAATAATTCAAACTTTTTTTTTTATTTGCTTTATTGTGGCGTTTTGGCTTTGGTTACTCCCCGATTCCTGACATACTAACTCCAAAAAATTTACATCTATTTTGTTTTATTACATAGGGTACATGAATATTTGTTAACACCTGCATCTCTAATAAATGATATAAGATGGGATTTGGATAAAATAACTATTTTTGGTGAATTTTTCAAAATAAGCTTAATTTTTTACAAATCTTTTCTTCATAAATAATAATTTGTATCAACACTAAAAATAAAATCGTATACTGTAAAAGGGATCGCCTTCCGAAAATTATACTGTTCACTGAATAGGACACTGCCCGGGGATAAAAAGCCTAGCCGCTATTGTTTAGACATGTGTTCTAATTCCAGGATCGTTATCGCCTTCCGAGAATTCTCTAGGTAGTTTATTGATTGAAGCTCTGATCAGTCTCGGTCTGTTGTTACAATATTGAGTCTCTGCTTGTCACAGTTATTTGTGTTTTGAAAGTGATTGTTTATGTGAGTGATCACAATATCTTTGAGTAAACCACCTGAAGCCTGATTTTGTAAGAATTATTATTATTCCAGAGGACCAATAAACCTCTAATTGTTTATACATGCGATTAAAAAGAGAATTATCTATGAAACAAAGACTTAACATATAATATGCAATCTGTGTAATAAAGATATTGAGTAACATAAATTGTTCTTTGCCTTGTCTGAAGCGATGTCCACGTGTCTTCCTGGTAATTCAGCTTCCTCAGTGCACTGGGTCTCATTTGTAATGTTACAGTTTAATGTTACTCTTAATTATACAGATCACTTAACACATTTAAAGTTATGGTTTAGCACAGCCCTATGGTAGAAAATATACCGCGATAGCGTGTTAACGTTAAAGGCGTAGTGAGAACCACGTGACTGATGCAAAGTTAAGTGGAATAAGTGTAACGTGTGCACGTGACCTGTACGCACGGAGTTGTAGCAACCTACTAATTAGAGGCGGCGTGGGTAGGTAACGTTTTGCATCCATAATCACGTGATATCCGTCAACCAATCAAAAATATTATAAATGATGTCATTTGACCTTGGACTTGATATACAACAAGGCAAAACACCCCTTGAATTATGGAATGAGCTCTTTCGAGATGGCGTGTTGTAGGAGAAAGAGAAAGTCTATGCTAAAGAGGGATGGTTTGGACGAAGAGAAAGTTTCACATGGAAAAATGGTAAAAATGTAATTAAGAATACCGAACATAGTGGTGCCCTTGAAACAACCGGTGTTTCAACAATGTTAAGTCTTGACGATCTCGGTCAGAGGTGGCGAGAAAGGAAAATTGCGATTGAGGACTCAGGAGTGGTCCCCGTGTGACAGGAGGCAAGGTAGAGGTCAAGGTACGTGGTAGAAGGTACAGTTGAATTCCGAAGTGTTTGGTAATGCCAGCTGTCAATAGGTACAGTTGAATTCCGAAGTGTTTGGTAATGCCAGCTGTCAATTTTATAGAAGAAGAAAGATTACGTTGATAATTTTGAAAATGAGAGTTAGTTTATAGAAGCGGTGTCAAGAAAGAATTATTGAGTACATTCAGTAGGCAATTTAAAAACCTTAACGGAAGGTCTTCTAATGACCCGAGTAGCAGCGTGTACGGTGACTACTCGAACATGTCCATCCTTCTCTTCATGAGTAGTGAGAACTCTGCCCATTGGCCAAGATAACGGCCGGGTCTGTAGATCCAGAATTAGTACCAGATTGCCAGGTTTCAAGTTTTCTCTAGGTTTAGTCCATTTAACCCTTTGTTGCAAAGTATGTAAATATTCTAAACTCCAATGTTTCCAGAGTTTCTGAGTGAAGGTTTGAATTTATTGTCAATCTTTTAGTCTATTTTGAGGAAAATTCGTTAAGTCAACTTATGGTGGAGTGATCAGCGCGTTTCCAGTTTAAAAATGGCCAAGAGTCAGTGCGGATAGATCTGAAGGATCATTTGACAGGGGTATAAACGGTCACGAATTTAGAATTGCTTCAACTCTAGTAGTCAAAGTGATGAAGTCGGTAAAAAGTAATATTTGTACGCTTATAATACGAGTTAAGTGATGTTTGGCACTTTTTACTGCGCTTTTCCACAAGCCATCTTAATGAATAGCAGCTGGGGGTAAAAAATGAAATTTGATATTTTGTTCTGAAGTGAATTTTGTAACCTTGTCCTTGAAATTGGACAGTTTTGAGAGAGTGCGATAAATGGATTTTAGTTTTGTAGCGGCGCCCATGAAGTTAGTGCCGCAATCAAGATACATAAATAAACCTTGTCAATTTTAGCGAAGCGTAGAATAAGAATCTTTACGAAAAAAGGGCCAGCAAAGTCAATACCAGTTTTGAGAAATGGTTTAGATGGCTTTATTCTTTCCACGGGCAGGTCACCCATGAGTGGGACCTTGTTAGAGGGTTTAGCCCTAAAACAAGTAATACATTTGTTAATGCATGTGCGTATGATGCTCCTAGCAGATAATATCCAATTATTTTGAGAGATTAGCAATTGTAAAAGTTGTGGTCCACAATGTAAATAAGTCACATGGTAATAATTTATTATTAAAGAAGTTACGTGGTCATTTTTAGGTAGCAAAAATGGGTGTTTTGTAGCGAATTGGTACGTGTTTGAGTCTTCCACCAACTCGGATAAGTTGATTTTCATCCAAAAATAGTTGTAAACGTTGTAATTTTGGTGTACAGCATTGGTTTTCTTGTAAGAGACTGATGTCTTTAGCAAAGGAGGTGTTTTGTACGGAACGGATAATTTTGTCTTCCGAGGATTGTAATTCCTTGGTAGAAAGAGGTCCAAACCTTTTTGTAGCATTTTTACAATTGTGTATGAATCTTAAGACGTAAGCAAAAGTTCTCTTGAGCGTGATCCAACTAGAATATTTGCTGAAAATGGTCTACTCCTTAGATGTTGTTATTTCAATAAGGAGGGGTTTGTCGCGTAATTGTGGAATGTCCAACATCTGCAAAGATGTATTTAGCCTTTCTGGACAAGAAAGTTTAAACCAACTTGGCTCCTGTCCACCACAAAGGATGTTTGAGATGAGCAGAGCGAGCCACAATCAGCAGGATTGTGGCTAGTGGGTCCGTGGAACCAATTTTCAGGAGAAACCCATTCTTGAATTTGAGTCACTCTGTTTGTGATGGAAACCTTGAGTCGGAACGGCAGTGTTTTTATCCAGGTCAAGCCCACGGTAGAATCAGACCAGCAGCGTATAAGCGTAATTGTGTGATTCATTTGGATGAGCGTAATACAATAATGCAATAATTTGGCAAGTAAATGTGTACCACATAATTCTAAGTGAGGGAGCGAAATTCTTGGCAAGGGTGTTACCTTTGATTTAGTGATGAGAATGTGTGTTTTGATTATATTTTGTGTGTCAATAACACGTAAATAGAAGACTGCGGAATATCCTTGTTCGGATGCATTTGAAAATCCGTGAAGTTGTATGGCAAGAGCATCACATAACTCAAGACAGCGTGGTGATTTTAAATTTTGTAAAGAGTGCAAATCGTTTAGAAAAATCCGCCAATCTTTGGTAATGTCGTTTGGCAATGGATCATCCCAAGCAAGACCCAGGGTTCATAAAACCTGAATGAGATTGAGTGTGACTACAGTCGGTACTCGGTGAAATTCCATAATAAGGCAAAACAAAAATGATAAAGCACTTATAATTTCACAAACAACAATTTATTACTACAGCTGTTTCGCCGTTAGGCATCGTCAGACAACTAAGAACTAAAAACTAAAATACAGGTCAACTTAACACTAACATCTAGGAATGAAGGTGGGGATGAAACCAGAGGTAGGGCAATGACCTGGTATTACCTGAAAGGGACATGGATAAGAGAAAGTTTTCAAACAATGGGTTTTAACAAAGGGGATGGGTTATTGACTTGTTCATTCAGGTTAGAAGCATGGCATTTCAAAACAGATCTGTTAATGTATAAAATTTCCAAATTATTTAATTTCCTACTTTTCTGTTCTATGTGTAAAACTTTGACATTATCAATGGGATCAAATGTATGGCCTGAATCTAGTAAATGATTTGCAAAATTGGAATCTGTTTTACCATGCTTCCAACAATATACATGTTCCTTTAATCTAGTTTTGATAGATCTCCCAGTTTGACCGATATATTCACAATCACAGTCATGACAATTAATTTTGTAGACACCACTATTATCAAATAAGTCTCTTTTATCCTTATTATTGACTAAGAATTTACCAAGATTATTATTACAATAGAAAGCTGGTTTTACATCATTTTTACTATTTATTAAATGTCCTACCTTATAACTAATATTGCCAACAAATTTTATCCTACAATATTTATTTAAACTCTTAGCATCTTTTGTGAAAACTAAACTATTAGTGAGTTTCTTTTGTTTCTTAAATAAAATACTGTCTATAAGCTTAACTTGATAACCATTGTTAATCGCTATTTGCTTAATTACATTCAATTCAATGTGAAAGTCTTCTGGCGATAAAAGTATGGTTAAGAGCCTGTGAATCATACTGTGAAAAGCAGCATGTTTGTGACTAATGGGATGTTTAGAATTAGCGGGTATAATCGTATCCGTGTAAGTAGGTTTTCTAAAAATTTTGAAACTATGAACCCCATCTGTGTTTTTAATATTTAAGTCCAAGAAATTGAGATTATCCGTACCGACTTCCATAGTGAATTGAATGGCTTTGTTGATACCATTTACAAGATTCAGTAAAGAATACAGTTGCCTAGTACTACCATCGAACACACACAAAACATCATCCACATATCTATACCAATAAACTATTTTCTTCAACAAAGGATTACTAACACTAAATAATTTCTTTTCAAAATGTTCCATGAAAATTTCTGCTAAAAGGGGAGACAAAGGAGAGCCCATAGCAAGACCCTCAATCTGTTGAAAAAAATTACCATTAAATTGGAAATAGTTTTGGTCGATACAAGTGAACATCACATCTTCAAGTTGTTTTATGAAATTGTCCTCGCAATTGGCATTTTTCAGTGATTCATGGATGATAGATTTACATTCAATTACAGGAATGTTCGTAAACAAGCTTATCACATCAAAGGATACTATTTTGGCATTTATAGGTACAATTACATTTTTTATTTTATCTACCAAACTAATACTATTTTTAATACTAAACTCAGATTTGAAATCAGTAATATTTCTAAAAATGGAGTTGGCTTTCTGAGCTAATTTATAGGTAGGAGCATTGACAAAGGAAACAACAGGTCTGATGGGGATGCCAGATTTGTGGATTTTAGGTAGGCCATAGTCTAGGAGATTGGGGATTCATTACTCTTAAAAACTTTCCATGATCTGGGGGGAAAATTTCAAGGCTATTTTTAATGACATCATTAACTTTTTTATTAAAACTCAGAGTAGGGTCCTTATTTAACTTTCTAAATTTGTCATTATTAAGAACATCAGAAACTTTTGAGATATAATCAGAACTTTCAATATCACAACAGAATTACCGTTATCAGCTTTAGACAATTTTAAATTATTAAATACTAATTTATCTTTAATTTGTTTAATAATTTTAGTTTCATTGGCATTAATATGCTTAACATTATTGCACTCTTTTTTAGATTCTGCTATTTCATTATGAATAACAAATTTAGTAGTTAAATCTAAACTATTAACAGATTCCACATCAGCAGCGAGAATTTCCAAGTCTTTATTTTTAACAGTACAATGAGGATTATATTTAAGACCTTTGTATAATAACTTATTTTCTACATCACTGAAACTAACTTTAGACAAATTTATAACTCTATCATAAAAAACATGATTAGAAAAATCACTACACTTTGTAGGTTTATTAGATTTTTTCATTTTAAGTTTGTTAAGCTTTCTAGATTGTCTTTGAAATGTAGTCTCTCTAATAGAATTAATAGACATTTCCAAATTATGGTAAAAAGAATCAATTTCCACCGGATGCAGAATGAAAACAATTTCATCGTGAATGGCTTTAAGATGTACACTTACATTAGCTCTAATGATATAGTGCTTCTTATTTTCTTCTTTCAACCAAGTAATTACTGCTGAATTTTTCGCTTTGGTAGCCACCTGAGAATTACAAGCAGAGAGAGTCTCTGCTTGTCACAGTTATTTGTGTTTTGAAAGTGATTGTTTGTGTGAGTGATCACAATATCTTTGACAGAGGACCAATAAACCTCTAATTGTTTATACATGCTATTAAAAAGAGAATTATCTATGAAACAAAGACTTAACATATAATATGCAATCTGTGTAATAAAGATATTAAGTAACATAAATTGTTCTTTACCTTGTCTGAAGTGAAGATCCACGTGTCTTCCTGGTAATTCAGCTTCCTCAGTGCACTGGGTCTCATTTGTAATGTTACAGTTTAATGTTACTCTTAATTATACAGATCATTTAACACATTTAAAGTTATGGTTTAGCACAGCCCTATGGTAGAAAATATACCGTGATTAACACAATTATCTGATTAATTGTTCTTTATTTATTATTTCCCCTAAATGCCCTGATGTACATTTCGATCAGTTTTTATTAGTTGTAAAATCTATATTAGTATATCAATGTAACATATTATGTATTCAATTAGTTGTAAGATATAATATATGGATATTAACTTTCTTAGTAATCTAGGGAAAATACAGATGCAATAAATTAAGTAGTCACTTTATTTTGTATTTTGTTAAGTTTATAAAGACTTTTGTAAGGAGTAGGCCACCCATTATCATTAGTTTTGTTAGAGGTACAGTTATCTTTCACCCCACTCCATAGGTCAAAGACATAACTTGACAAAGGGCCAGCCCAAGCCTCTATCTTACAGGCCAACTGATCTGTGGAGTGGGAGGGATTTTAGCTTGCACTCAGGTTATTATAGTTTTAGGTTTAATTTTATTTCATTAGTAGATATGTAAGTTTAGATTTAGTTTATAAGCAAGACCCTCCGATGATGATAACCATGTTATCGAGATGTACATCAGGGCATTTAGGGGAAATAATAAATAAAGAACAATTAATCAGATAATTGTTTTATTTTAAAGTTCAAGATTGTGGTTAGGGGCAAATTCGAATCATTAAAGAGGGGTGGTTTGGACGAAGAGAAAGTTTTGCATGAAAAATGGTAAAAATTTAATTAAGAATACCGAACACCACCCATTCAGTATAAGACATTAACATTTTGTATTAGTTAAGGCAATTTCGTGAGTTTCTGCGCTATATTGAAGGACAAACCAATGTATTGAAGCTGTTTATTATTCTTTAAACATACTTCAGAATTTTCCAAACCTTAAAAGAATTAATTCTGCAAGGCATTCGGACATTTTACAATACTTTGTCAAACTTTAATTTAGTATTTACAGTATAAACTTACTGTATACTTGTACTGTGTAGACCTATAATAAAATAGCTTCAATAACTTTTGATTTGTGAAAATGAAGCTTATATAAAAACATATACACTTTAATTATTATTTCAAGCATTTTGAGAACCTAAAACTTGGAAAAAATTATAACTTTTATAATTCGAATTTTTGGATAATTAGAATTTTTCCATTGGTCCCTTAGCTTCAAATTATTCAAGTTCTACTTCAAATTGATTACCACGAGGCCTATAGTAATGAAAACTATCAATAAGATTTTTATTATTCAACATTTTTATAGAGTATAAAATAATAGAACCTTACATTATTGTTAAAAGGGATGTAACGAAAAAAATGTATCATCCAGGAACCAAAAACGCAGGTAAAGTTGGGATCAACGGGGAGAGGTGAGGAGAGATAATAATTATAGGCATGAAATAGACATTACTGATTCTACACAAGGAATACAAATGCTAATACTTTACTTAACAAAATCAGTTTGGGTTTGCTAAAAAAAAAGAAAAAGAAAACTACTGCCTTACTTATAAAAAAGCAATAAATTTAACGTGAAAACAAATTACCTATTGTGAAATGTGCTATATTATTTTGTATGAAATATATTTAATAAATAGTATAGCAAATACTTTAAAATATTATAAAAGAGTAAAATAATTATCAATTGAGAAACTTAATGAACAAAACTATCCTATTCATACTGTTTAAAGACACAGTACTAAACATGAATCTAGTAGTTTTGTTGTATTAATGCATCTATTGTCTAGTTATTGGTTATAGATAAAAAATTTAATTTAAGGATATGCTCTCTATTCTCCTCTTACAGTCTTATTCCCTATTTTAATATTGCTTGATTATATAAACTGATAAGAAAGATGTTTGAAAGAAGCGCCAAGTCAGGTGTTTGTGGATATGTGGAGAGGGAGAGGGAGAGGGGGAGAGGGAGAGGGGGAGAGAGAGAGAGAAAGAGAGAGAGAGAGAGAGAGAGAGAGAGAGAGAGAGAGAGAGAGAGAGAGAGAGAGAGAGAGAGAACAAGAAAGATTAGAAACAGAGCATCAACAGTCCCAAAGCATCTAGTTAACCTCTTGACTGCTGTTTTCTGTATGGCTCTTATAACCTACTGCTGAGTTTTTTTCGACACTTGGACTATTTTATAACCACAACAGTTAATTAACACATGAATTGAAACATTGGTGCAATGACTTAAAAATGGGTGATTACTTGATGTATAAACTTAACACTAAATGTTTTGTTGGTTTGGAGAGTGAAGGAAGGGTAGGGAAAGGCAAAGGGGGGGGGGGGTTTAATTAAAAAATTACATTGATTAAATTTACTTGCAATATTGAAAATACAATTTCATTTATTAAAGTATGTAAAAAAAGTTCTATACCTAAATTATTAAATTATGTAACAAAATTCTTGTACAGTACCGAAATTATTAAAATATGTAAAACAAGTTCTTATACAGAAATTATTATTATAATTTATTGAAAATCATTTCAATTAGTGAATAGCTGCTGCTTTATCAAATGACTTTCTCTTCTGGCGGATTCTTGAATCATTAAACCTCAAGGCAGATAACAATATTTCATACCTTTTCACAGAATATTATGGGATTGAAATATGGTCTATTTGCTGAATGTTTTTGAAAAACAGAACTGATAATTTCATTATTTGACTTCAGTACTAAGATAAAAGCAATAATTTCGAGTATCAGCGTCCTTATAGTAAGGGTGTGCAACCCCGGATTTTTTAATTCGAGCCGAGTCTCAGGTTAATCGAGCTTGAGCTTCAACGAGCTTAAGTTTTTATGGCTGTAACTTTTTAACGAGCTTGAGCTTATAATGAGCTTGAACTTTTTTCAAGCCTTTTAATCAGCTCAAATTTTTTAAACCTTGCAATAAATTTTAGATTGAGTAATAATCGGTATAACATTTATTTTTATTTTGGAATGGAGAAACCAGTGTAGGTAGGAAAGGCGAAGTAGCTGTAATTGACAGGAAATTAGACACTCTTGATCGAACTAAAGGATACAAACTTTCTTTGGTATGAAATTATATTACAATCCCATTTCATTCACCTATTTTCTAACAATTATATTTTATTACAGATAAATAATTATGGATTTTAAATAAAGATTTTTTAGTTCGGATCAAGTGAAAAAAAATAAATCGAGCCAAATAAAAAAAACTTTGGGTTTCGTAAATAATAGTAATAAAATTCACGAATATGTGAACTTACCAAGTGGGAATTTTGGTTAACTATTTTACGCAAAATTTAAGTATTTAATAACATAATTAACAAAGTGTTATCACAATGACTAGCGTTAAGCCTAGTAGAAATGAGATAGGATAACTAGTTCACCTTGATCGGGTGTTTGTATTAATTTGTTATCAGGTCTATCCGCCTCAAGAATCAAAACGTTCTGTACACACATATTTTACCGTCTCCTGTAGTAGGAGAAAGTATGGTATACATCTTACTTTAATAATAGTACAATTAATTCTGATATAATTGTTTGATCATTATTTGTAAAAAAAAAACTAGCCAAATTACTAAAAAACGTAGAAAACTTATTTTTTTCAGATTTGATATAATTTTTTAATCGAAAATGATCGAAGATTGTAAACTGAAAACCAAATGTCTTATATTTTACTTTAATGTCTTACACTTTATAAAAATCTGTGCATATAGCTTAGCTTAGGGTAATTAACTGTGGGTAGTCTTATCTTTTTTAGAAAGGCTATGATTATGATTATCGCCAGGTAAAATTACAGTTTTTATTTTCTTGTTTCACTATTTTGTCTTCTGTTTTATTTGACAAATGTTGAAGGCAACAGGATGAATGAAGCAAATTACTTACTACTTTCTGCCAATTACAGATATTTCCAATTACTCTCCTTCCAAAGGTTTGCCTTGTTTATGGAAGTTGTAAAGAAGGAAATTATTAATACAATACGATAAGGTACAGTTCAATCATAAGTTCAGATAGTTGTGTGTCTGATCTTCCCACAATTTTTGGAGGTATTTTATCAGGGTTGCACATTTGAGCAAGATTTGAAATTTAATACGTGGAAAATACTCAAAATGACAAACGTATTTGTTTTTAAGAAAACCACCCTCCTACCCTGGTAGTTAAACCGTAAACAACGGTTAACTGTGATCGATTATAACTTTGGAACGAATTGAAGAATAATTTTTTTTTTTTAAAGAGGAGGATCTTTTCAAGTAATTTTGATATGAGTTTAAAAGGGGGAAAAAATAATTCACAAAGTTATTATATTTGTTTATAAGCCCAAAAATTAAACACATTTTTTAACATTTACCATGGCTCTCAGATTTCAATTTTTCAAAATGTATTTGAATGCTTGAGTGCTCTTTTATATGTGATTGAATTTTCAAGTATCTAGAAGTTTGTAGTTTTGTCTCTGTTAAACTTTGTAAAATTACTATTTTCTTTTTTTAATCTGTAATCCAAAATTGTTATGCAAAAACTATAAAATTGATTTTGATAAAATTTGGTGTAGTGATTTATCATACCAAAAAGTTTTTTTGGCCAAATATGAAGGTCTTGCCTATTATCTAAGTACGCAAAAAATTCACAAAAGACTTGTTTTTTTATGGTTTTTGCATTATTAATACTATATTTTTCACCAGCTATGTCTTGTGGAAAAGTTAATTACAAAACTTTTTTCCTCTTAAACGTTTCTCTAAATTGAATAGTTTTTGAGGTTAGGTTAGGTTTTGAAGAAAGAAAGAAAAAAAAATTTTAACATTGTTTAATAAAAAGTTGAGCACACGTTTTTGAACCCACCCATAGAATTTATCATTTATAGTAAATTTTTGGAACTAGTAAAGCAAAAATTTTTGAATATGTGGAAAACATCCAAACATTGGCATTTTGAAACAGATACCACCTGGATTATAATCACTCCTCCAGAGCTTTTAGTGGGATTAAATAGTTTTAACCGAATAATATACTCTACAGTAAACATAAATCTAGTTTAATTTTTCCATTTTTTTTACATGTACCTATTCTCTAAATTAAATATTGTATAAATTTGAAAAGAAATGTGATATAGAAAAATCATCAAACATATTTGTTACGTATTAAAGGATAGATAGCAATGTGTTGTTATCAGTAGAAAAAGCCTAGGTGGAATAATTAGCTGGTTATTGTAGCTTTATCAATATAGCAGGACAAAAATTCTAATTCAAGACTTTTTTATTTTTCGTAAATATGTTGTATTCAAAAAGTATTGTGTACAACTTTATAGTACAATGTAACTAATGAATAACAGTTTTTTAGTTAATATCATATTAAACACAAAACTGGAGAATATGGGGATTATTTTGCAATAAAAAAAAATTAATAATTAACCCTTTAAGGAGTACTGCCATTCTGGAACAGCGGCAACTTCTATACCGAAATAAGTAATGAAAAATTCCAAAGTCATAAGGAGTAAGGAGAAAAAACTGCAAAAACTGTTGAAATTGGGTTTGTTATTAATTATTTACTATAAAATGTAGTAAATGAAAAATAGTTTGATTAAATGTGCCAATTTAAAAAAGTTTGGCCTAACACAACAGACAGCTGTGTCTACGCCGACGATATAACAATATGGAGCTCTAACAAGGACCCAATACAAGCCACATGTGGCAGGTGCAAGCTGCCTTAAATGCTCTAAATGTATGGACAGAGAAGTGGAACATGTCAATCTCCTCAACAAAAACAGAATGCACTTTTTTCACAAGAAAATACTCATTCAAGCATTTTGTACCAGAACTGCAATGCAGAAGAAAACCAATACCCTACAACCCAAACCCTGTGCTACTTGGAATCACTCTGGACTCCAAACTTTTGTGGAAGAACCATATCCAACAGACCTCAATACAATGCACAAAAAGATTAAATCTGCTCAAGGCTTTTGCTAGTAGAGCATGGGGAGCAGATACTCTCATGCTGAGACAGTTCTTTGTATCATTCATCCGATCAAAAATGATGTACGGAGCAGAAATTTGGAATTCTCTGCTGCAAAAACACATCTAAACCAATTAAATACAATCCAAAACTCAGCCCTTAGAATATGCCTAGGATGCCCAAAAACAACTCCAATACGAGCCATGGAAATTGAGCTCAATGTGGAGCCTCTGGAAGTATACATTCAGAAAGTAGTCTGGCACAAATTTCTTCACATATCTGCGGACCCTACATCATTTCCAGCCCTCAAACCAGACCCACAGGACGCTCATCACAAGTCTTCCTTTAATTACTGGACAACAACCGTGATGATAAACGCATCGGACATGACCCCAGTACCCTACCCTACTGTCAACTGCATCCCACCATGGAACTTTCAACCACCAAAGATCGAATTAGACCTTCCTGGACTGACATCTAAAAACGACCCTATAGAAATGCAAAAAGCTGCCACCCTTGAAGATATACACTCAAGATATGAAAGTCACTATAGGATTTACACTGATGGATCATTGAACTCCACAGAATCAAAATCTGGAGATGGTTATTTTACGGAACATTCAGGCGAGTCCTTCTTTGTCACAGCGAATTCAAGCTCCAGTACCGACACTGAACTACTGGTCATCAACACGGCGGTTGCTCATTGCATAACCGTAAAAAGTAAAAAGATATGCATACTCACCGACTCCAAAAGCGCATTACAACTCCTCCAACAATATAGGCCCTCAAGTTACTACCACAGATTCCAAGAGATTTTAGAACTCCTGAATCTGTCCACGGACAAGGAGATTTTCTTTCAATGGATATCGAGTCTTTGCGGACTTCAGGGAAATGAGAAAGCTGATGAAATAGCGAAGGCAGCCACCAATATGCATCCTATACCATCTAAAGAACTACCTCTAGCAGGCTGCATCTCACAGAATCCTGAGACACAGGTGGGTGGAGCAGTGGAGGAATGAACTGATAGGTTGCCATCTTTACGGACTCCTCAAAGAACCAAACAACACTGTCATCTACAAGAACTTGCCCAGGTCCGTGTCAACATTCGCCTCAAGAGCTAGAACAGGACATAATATTGTAACACAGTCCTATCTTTTTCATTTCCAACTTGCTGAGTCGCCCCTGTGTCTTGTATGTCAGATAGAAGAAGAAACCCTACAACACATCCTCCTTGATTGTATCATCAGATTGGATGTCAGAGATGAGCTGAGGAGAAGACTCCAACCTAATTGCACTCTTGGACGAATTCTGACTAATCTCACCTACTGGAGACTGGCTAGCTATGTGTCGGCATTACCTGAGGATGGATGCACGCACCATGAACATGAAGATAAAAAAATTTTTTTACAAGTAGGCCTAAAAAATATTTTTTCTATGGTACTCTTCAAAACAGAAGTAGATGCAAAGTCCTACATTGCAATTTGAACATTCAAATGTACTGTCTTTCCTCTTTTTTGTTCTGTTTGCACACACAAAACATCTTCTTTGGGCCTTCTGCTTCTGCCCTTCTGACGGTGGAGTAGGAAGTGACGAGCAGTGAGACGTAGAGGCACCGCTACATTCCGAGGCACAGCGGCAGTTCCTCTGGGCATGCTGTGTGATCAATTCAAAGATTTGTCTGATTAGATTGATTCTAAAGTCAAGAAGTGGAACTTTTTTCTGATGGTGGATTTGAAACATATGAAATGATATCAAACAACAATTTCCAAAATATGGAAAAACAACTTACGGTACTATTTCTTTGATTTTCTTGCAGAGTTATTGAAGAAATCATCATATCTGTCTTATTTATTCCTCCCATTTTCTAGTTACACTTTACTACACTTATAGGTTTCTGTAAGTGTTAAGAATTGTCAAATCGGAAACGAAACGTTAATTTTTGCTTTATCTTATTTTAATTTAGACCTACAGAGTTAAATAGCAACAGATTCTCAATCAACATTGACCGAGTACTGATTTCTTGTTATCACGAAAGACTCAAAATTAGACACGACAATGTCACTTTCTTTAGTGTCTTCATCACTTATGTCACTGGCTAATATTGGACTAACACATTTAGTAAAGTTCCCGTAACACACTGAAAAACGCCTGCTGGGGCCTGAAATAACTTTTATAAAATAATTTTTTCTTTGATTATTTTGATCCACGATTTTGCATTTTCTCATTTGTCTGACGATAACTTATAAACGGATTTGACCATCTTTTTTTGTTAAATTTACATTAAAATCATGTTTCGCACAATCTCATTTAAAAAAATTAATTTCATTTCAAGATGGTGAATCCAAGATGCCGGACAAAAATCAAACATCAAAAAGTGGTTCTATTATGGCTGTGAATAACTGCATTTATTTCTATCTCATAAAACTTGTACATTTTGAGATATTAAGCCGTTTCCAGACTTTTCAAACATAATATATATATATATATATATATATAGCAATTTTAGTGTTTAAGGACAATTTAACCCATCATAGATTACTCATGGAGTTTTTTCATGTATCAAATGTTTTACATCATTTTTTTTTTTTTGCAATAATCTTTGAACATTTTGATGTTGTTTCAAAATTTATACAGATATAAATATTGTCATTGTGAGATGTTTACATTTTCATTTCAATTATTCTGATAAAAAAAGAATATATACTTAGTTACAATTTTGGTAGTTAGTAGATTTTAATACTTAGCACACGAACAGGTAGCTAGTGAAAGAAAAAGTCAAAGTATATTTGTATAGACATCTACAAATACATACATTAGGGGTGTAGAAAAATGGTTTTCTTAAATACAAATTATCGAGATTCAGAAAAACCGAAAGTGAAGATTAGGAACAAGAGCGAGAATGAGAGTTGTATTCTTGAGATGAGAGGAAGAATTTCTATTTACTGATTTAATTAAGAAAAATAAGTACTTGAGTCATTAGTGTTAAGTTAAACTATTTTGTTTTTAATACTAGGTCTTTAAATAAATTGCAAATGGATTGTATAGGTCTCAAATTAAAATTGGTTAGTTATTGTTTAAGAAAACAATTATATTGCTTTCTTCTTTTTTCAAGTTTTTGTAATTAGCACATTTTATCTAGAACTTGAGAAGAAATAAATATTTATTATTTTAGTAATTTGATCTGTTTGCAAAAAGTAAATTTCTTTCATGAACAATGAAAATTAATAATCTATTAAATAATTGCAAGAAAGGAGAGTAATCTATTGTAAAATCATATTTAAAATAAACATTGTAGATAAATATACAAATATTTGTTGAAATATGTTTGCACTATCTATTTAAATTTAGTATATTTAACTGTTTTTGCAATATTCAACGTGAAACAGAATACAATCATAGTTTATGTGATACTGTCTAGAATATATTAAAATCTTATTTCTTTCTTATATTAATCATTGTAGAAACATTACAAGTTTAAGGTTTTAAATCCACAGATTAAATATAGATCAGTATCATATATATATATATATATATATATATATATATATATATATATATATATATATCAATGAAAAACATTTGAATTTTCGTATAATAATTTTGGTATTCATGTACTGAAAAAGGTTTGATTCAGGATATCAGGATATAATCACTTTATTCAGGGATAAAGGTAATTTTTTGGTAGGGATTTTCTAACCCTCTCCTGAAACTTTTGAATTTTTAGAGTCTAGCATAATTTTGTCTCATCATTTGAAAAACTACAGGCTCTTTCATTTGCAATGTGCTAGTTTCCCTTCATTCCTTCTATTACACCATAGATGTATTCAGTCTATAAAAGATTGTGATGCCTCCGTGCTTATGACAAGACAGTTTTAGACATTGTTATAAATTTAAATGATGGAAACACTTTGCAAAATTTATGAATAAACTTTGCTTTTGAGGCATACAATGGAACTATGCAAATAAAAAAAAAAAACCTCTGTAGACTATTTTAAAAATGAATCAGATGGAAATTTTTGGCAGAATCGAGAAATATACATCCAAAAATTAATCTGTTTTTGTTCACAAAATTGAGAATATATTGAGTTTTTCTTAATACAATTCTCGATTTTAAAGATCTCAAAATCGAGATCTTGTTGAATGACCTTGTTTCACAAAACATGCTCATTCAAAATTAACTCTTGATATATAAGTATAACGTGAAATTTTTTTATGGATGTTGATATTATTAAGAGATTATATTTTGCCTTAATAAGTTCGAAAATAAAATATGGAATAGTATTTTGGTACCCAAATAAACAAATGTATATCGCTTTATAAGGGACTGTGGCATTTTGATCATTGTAAAAACAAGAAATATACAGGATTGTTTTACTCCCAATTAGTTGGACACTAACAATGCTTCCTCATACATTAGTAAATATTGAACATGGAAGAATAAATTTGTTCGTTTATAAACATGGACATTAAAAAGAAAATATCCAATTTTTCAATTAAAAATAAATAAAAGTGGCATTTGTCAAATTGTATTTGTCTGTGTGAGACAAAAATTATATAAGAAAATGTGTGCCATTTATTTTTTGTAAACCAACATTTTTTTTAAAAAAAAGAAGGCTTGAATAAAATAAAATAAATATTATATTTCACTTATTGATTTTATCTTTGTTTTAGGTGGCTAGTGAATTAAACGCAGCCATACTAAAAATAGAACATCAAGAGCCAACCACCCCAAGACTTTACAATTTGATGAAATTAATACTTTGGGCACAAGACGAACTTGAGAAGAAAAAAGTTAAATATCCTCGAATGACAGATCTTGGAACAGCAACTATTGTAGCACCTCAATGACAGCATGACAATACAGAAGAACAGTTCTTTCAAAATCAATAAAATAGAACAACCTTTATTCAAAGTGTTATGTGACGTGAACCAAAAACTAGGTGGTAAATATATGAACAGAATCTGGCATTTTTTGGCCGCTTTTGTTATAGGGCTGATATTATATCTAAATATTTAACACTTTTATTTTTAATAGTGGTATGTAGTATTTTTTTCCTCCTCCAAAACCACTGTGTGTTTAGTTTTAATGTTATTTGGTAATAGGTAACACGTATAAATTAGATATTTTTCTAACTATGTAAAATGTATATGACATTTTATTATTGTTTGAAATAAATATAATTTAATATTATTAGGAAATATGTATAAAAGCTCATTGACATGATTACAACAGCTGGATGTCATAATTAAATTTTATTGGATATAGATTTTAGTTATTTATATACATTATAAGTATTAGTATGAATGGTTTTTATGGATCTATTCAAATGAAATTTATAAAAATATATGTTAAAATGATTTTTAATTTAACAATTTGATCTGAAGAAAAGCAAATATACCCTAAACTACAGTAATTGTATTCCTCCCAGTTATTCCCACATATTTTAGAACTATAAAATTTGTTTTGTTTAAACATATGTAGAGTATATCATCAGAATCCAGAAATATTTAAAAAGTTTCTCAACAAGGGATTTTTCTGAGGGTGCCAACAAATCAACTCTGCAAATCAGGGTAGGTAGAATTTAAATAATACAAATCCCTTCCAAGAAAAATAATTAAAAGTTTATGTCCTTTCTCAATTTTGTATTAAGTCTTGCTGACTTAAATTTCATTATCACAGTTCTATAAAATATTCTGGAAATTATATAAGTATTTTACTTCATTTGTGATAGGACAGCTTCACTATACCTTGATAGCACTAACTACCCAAGAAAAATGTTTATTATTTATAACTTAAACTATAAAGCTTTGTACAATTGATTAATATTTTCTACATTAAAAAATGCCTCTAAGAAATCTTCTTTTGTTACATCATACTTCTCATACAAATAAATGTATGATTTATTCGTAAAAGAAAGCCAAGCTGAGTCCAAAATATGGTTCAAATCATAATGAACACTTGAATTATTTGTTATTAATGTTAAAAATTGTTCCATTTTCATATATTTTCTTGATTGAACATAGCTTAGCAAGGAAGAATTCTTCTGAGCCCAAATTGAATAGATTGAGTTACTAGAAACTTGTGGCTTATATTCGTTTGAAGGGACTATCGAAGGTTTTCCTCGATTTATCAACATATTAGCAACTGCCTTGACATATATTTTTTTATCTGAATATTTAGTTCTGTAAAATGGATTCTTTTGGGCACACATTTCTAATTCACAATGTTGTAAAGAATTCCATTTAAAGCTAGATTGAAAGTTATTGACTTGATGTATTACTTGCGGTGCAGTTTTAATAGATAACAATTTGTAGTTTGGATGAGCGCATAAATGAGATGTAAGTTCAGAAAATTTTAACCTTTTAGTAGTACCATTATGATCTAACACTGGCTGCATCACAGATCCTACTTGCTCAACAATCAGTCGATTTAAAGCTGTAAATTCAACATTTTTTATTTCTTGATATGATGTTAACATACTATGAAGGTGGTCATTTTGGAAAATTATTGTAGCATCACAAGTGTTATTCAATTTGGATAAAGTAAATAATGTGTTGTAATTTTGAGTTACAACTTCACCAGTAATGTAAGGTAATACTAAAACACTAATAAATGTTTTATTGGAGAACTCATTTTGGAGTTGTTGTGTAAAATAACTACATATTCCAGAACCTGAACCACCAGCAGAACTGTTGATGGTAAGAAAGCCTTCCAGTCTATCACATTTTTCACATTCTTTTCGCAATGCTTCCACAGCTTGATCCAAAATTTGAGGTCCTTTAACGTTATATCCAACAGCCCAATTATTTGCTGATCCTCCACTATTGTCAATAATAACATTATCAGGATTATAACACCAGTTGGAATGATTACGGATTTCCTTCACAACCTTTTCTTCTGTATCTATAAGAATTGCCCTGGCTTGTAAGGTATTGTTTTCTCTACTAAACCAGTTATCCAAACTAATATTTTTATAAGAATCATTTATTAAATTAAGAGATTTACAAACACTACTTGTATTATCTTCATGGATGAGGGAAAAAAGTTCAGAACCGAGTTGGTTACCACACTGACCAAACTGTAAACATATGTGTGCCATTTTTAGATCAAAAATACTTAAAATATGATTCCATAAATATTTTCTTCAGAAATAAATTAATATCTGGATGAGGAAGAAAATTTGATGATATAAATATAATTGCTCATTATGCATCTGTAGAAACAATCATGACCAACCTATAAAACAGAAAGAATAAATATAAATAACAATTGAATACCATACAATCTTTCAAAACAAATTTGTACTATCGTAAATAATATTCAATTAAATTTAATAATGAACCTCATGTTTGTATTTAGAACAGCAGATCCCAAGTATAAATTACAGAGTTTTAGTTTCTTGCATATATACAGATGAGATGACCAAACTTTGGCAGCGAATTTAGACCATTTAAAATTTTTATTTGAGTGAACAAAAGAAGAAAATTTTCAAAAAGCTGCATTTTTAAAAGGTTTGTATCTTGGAGGGCATTCACACAAGAGATGGAGAGCATTAAGGCTCTTTGAACCCAGTAGGCACTTTAATGAATTGTTAGGATTAGTTCCTCCAAACTGTCTGGGTTCTTTATTTTCAACATAATCAAATCAGGGGTTCAGTACTCAATTAATCTTTATTAACAATTAATATTAAGAATGACTATCTACTACCTTATTACAATACTAGAATCCTTATTATTACTATTAATCCAGAATGACTAATTGTTGTGACTCGCAGATCTGATTCTACTTTGTAGTTTATAATGACTTGTCTCTGAAATAATTATAAGGTTTATACACGAAGTTTCCTCACCCTGCTTGCCACTCATCGATGTTAGTTTGAAGTTTCAATACTCTTAGGTAGCTCTTACCACCAAGTCCATCTGGCTATTTGCAAGAATTATACTCCCAAGAAGCTCTTACTGGCCAAGTCCATCTGGTTATCTTCAAGAATTCCTGCAGCACCTTCCCTTGATCAATCTTGGCGCACTGACCATTTTTTCTCCCACTCCCAAGGGTTTATATATCGTTGTAACATCTATGACTTGTGTCTTGTTTGTAAGGTAAGCAATTTCATCATTTTTCCAGGTCTGTCATAATAATTGTTGTCAATACTGGCTTCTTAAAAAGAACTTAAACTATATTCCTAACTAAAACTATCCTAATTCCTAACAGAACCCTACAGGATAATATACCAAAACAATAAAGGAAACTCCTGGGTCTTCTTCTTGAAACTTAGTTTCAGTTTACAATGTATGCAATCTGTTTTTACTTTCTAACATTTAGCATACATTGTAAACGTGTAATATGCTACACATAGCTGCATTAAGTATTGTTACATTCAATCGTCAGTTAACCATGGGTTATCATCTGCATATTAATACCCTCCCCTCCTTCTGTTGACTAAATGTAAAGTACACACAAGTCTTGCGATTTACCACATGGATTTGGGTTATCTTCACATTCCAATAAAATCTGAATGAACTCTGTGGATCCATGACTGATTATTGATTTTTCGATAACTCACGAAACTATATTTTTGAAGAGATGGCAACTGATACGTTTATGTTTGATCTCTTAGAGGCTACACATTAGAAGAAAATCTTTGATCCGATTATGAGAAAATTGTAATTTTGTGTTTTTCTTATGGTAGCTACTCTTTAACCCTTCCCACGCGGCAAACGAGTATAGCCGCAATGGTAGACTTTGACCCAAACGCGGATGACGTATAAAGTCGCAAAAATATATTTTAGCCTATGGTTAGTTAATTAGTTCACCAAAGTTCCGGTAGAATGCAGAGGCATGTCCCCTGTCTATTCAGGAATAGAAAATGTTTTGTTGAAAGTTCTATGCCTCGAGGCAGTGGAGGGGGACGCTATTTTGTCTGGAATTGCCCGGCGGCGCACGCACGCTGTAGCTTCTATAGAGCGGATAACGGCTACACTCGCAGTCTCATTAGTCCGATAGGCGACGACCTCCGTGTTTGCATTTGAGCATTGTTTTGAAGAAGTATTGTTTTTTGTTTTTTTAACATTACCTTGTATTTTTTACATATTATTTAACAATATAACTGTTCCAATTTACAAAATTTAATTAAAAACTAAATTTTTTTTGCAATTTCTTACTATTTTGTTATATGTAATAAAAAAATGTTAAATGTAGCCGAAAACCAATGATGACATTTTTTTTAAATTAACCTTTCACATACAAAACGAAAACAAAAATTAACTTTGAAAAAAAAAAAAATTTTTAAAGTTATTTCAGCGTTGAGGTGAAATAAGGCAAATTTTATTCAGCGTGTGAAGGGTTTGAGTTATCAACAAAATTAAAAAAATTATAAAAGTTCTGAGATAATGCCAAAATATAGTCACAACAAATTTGATTAAATTCGGTCCACGCATTTGATCTGTAGAACTTACGACAGACAGACAATATTATAAAAGCCACCTTTTTGGACGCGGGACCTCAAAAGGGATTCAAAAACAAAACTAGACTTTGATTTTTTTTTGACCTATCACATAACACTCTATATACCGTACTGTACTACGTATATGTGAAAAAGTAGTAGCTGTATAACAATGAGTTCCTATAACAACATCAGGGATCATTTTCGTATTTTTAAAACTATGAATAGTCATTTTGATATATGACCGGCGTTTTTTGATAATTTGTTTGTTAGTTTTGTAAATTTTATCAAATAAATTGTTCTCGGCTTATCGTGTGCTAAATTAACATATAGCTGTTTGGTAATGTCAACCAATTCAATTTCCGACCGATGCGTCAATTCAAATTAAGCGCTCTCAGAGGTACAACTCTTGTCATCTGTTTTAAAAACGGAATATTCAGTTACAACGGGACTTTTCCAAGGTATGGTCAAAGTTTCCGTGGAACACTGCACCGGCTTTCGAATTGCTATCAGCCCCCACATCACTAATTATTCCACCAATAAACGGCCTGCAACTTCGAGAGATGATACATTTGATTGGCAAGCATCATATTACCTCAGATCAACTCCCACCCCCGGCTTAGGGACGCTTTCTTTTCCAACTGGGCAAATCAGTCTTAGCTTAGCAACTAAACTGGACGAATCAGTCTTAGCTGAGCAACTAAAACAGCGACTCTGCGTGCATACTTCATTGCATTCGTTAGTTTTCTCTTTTAATAGAGAACGCTTCTCGATTAATTCATTTTTTGATTAATCTCGCTTCACGACTTATGGTTGTCATTCGCAGTGCACCCATGCACTATTTGTATGTCTGTGACTCGCTGTGCAACAACGCACAATACTTAACTTTCGTTCGCTCCCACTTCATGTCGCTCTTTGTCTCATTATGAACAAACGCAGGCTCAACGCAAAATACTTATATTTGTGAGTGATCAAACCTACAAGTGTTTTTTAGTTTTATTCTTTCTTGTGCTCAATTATGTACTATTTTATGAATGTGACATTATGGTGAAAAATATATGTGTCATGTAACAGACTTACGCACTCCAAGGACACATCAGGCAGATAGACCTTCAGATTCTGCACCAAAGGTATAGCGCATTTATGTTAACCATCATATGTCACATTTTTATATGTTAATTTTCTTTCTTCTTAATCTTACAAATGAATTCAAAGTTTTATTAATTTACTTTAAAATTAATTGGTCCTCCGGATTTAATAAATATCTGTCTATCAAACCAATCTCATTGAGTACATAACAGTAGCGTTTCGTTACCCATTTAGCTAGGATGAATCCAAATCACTCTACTATGCATAAATTTGATTAGCCTATTAGCAATTTAATATCAAATTTTGTAGGACTTCTGTATGTATTTTGCAAAACAAAAACATATATATTTTTTATCGTATTCTAAGTATAACGTATACCAGACCTCCAAAAATATGATAGCAGAGAAACATTACTAATTTTTACTCAACCGATTTTTAATCAAACATTTCTAATATCCTAATTTCTAATTTACTAACCTCTTTTATATAAGTTTAATACTGACCCACAAACATAAGACGGCCAACAATTTCAACATTTTTGTTTTATAACTCATTTTAATCATCTTATTTTCTATATGTTTTTGTTACGCTGATTTAAAATTTACTAATAATATTTTATTGCAATTTTTAACTTCTGTGATCAAAATCTTGGAATTTTTGGTTGTTAACACACCAAAAAAATGGGATGACAAATATTTTTTTTTTCTTTTTTCAACTGATTTGTTTAAAATCCTCCACTCTTGAAGCCTCCCACTCATCCCAACCCAACTACAACACAGGAAGATATGGCAGTCAAGCTTCGCGCGAAAAAGCTCTGTAGTTAAGTGACATGGCATTTTAAGTTTTGTTGTATAATAGTATGAAAAGGCCCTCGGCAGATAATAAACTAACCAACATTTAATGTTATAGATTTAAAAAAAGATCAACACTATATTACGAATAAATTTACATTTTAGTTATTAGAAATACAAAATGGCAAATTAGAAATATTTATAATATAAGACATACATTTGCATATAGAAAGAACTAAAAATGAATCAAAAAATAAATTATTTATTCTCATTAAAAAAATATATAATAATTTACATCAATATTTTCTTTTACTTAGAATCTTTAAAAAATGCAACTAACTGTTTTGAAAAACGAAAATGGTTACACATTACATCTATAATAGTAGGTAGGATCAGTTTCACATTTCATAGTCTCAGATGTAGGAGTTTCATAAGCAATGAATACAAAACTCCAAATGTGTTCTGTATTCATTACTGTAAAGGAAACCGCAGTAGCTAAACAAATGTATATGTAATGGATATTATTTGTCACACAATGAAATGACTTAATAATTGCAATGTTGAATTGGCTAGTAATTTTGATTAATGTGAGTAATAATGTTAAGAAATAAATGAATTACAAATGTTTAGCAAAAATTAGTTTACATTAATGGTTGTATTTGGTTACATTAATGGTTACAAAATATTTTAAGAATTAACGTGTTGTTAGTTTTAGTAATATTATGAAACAGTTAAAAAAACATGCTTATCAGTGCTAAAAGCTATAATCCACCGTGTCTGAGTAATTCTCTTTCAAACCACTCGAGGGCAGCCTCTTTATATGTGTATATCTTTGTTCACATGGATATATTTTTTCATTTAATCCTTTGTATCTGCCCTACTTTTAAAGTTCATAAAGTTTACAATATAGCTGGATATTACCTTTCTAGCCGATTACACGGTAATCCTCCTCCCATGTAATATTCTGTAGTTTTATTATTTGAAATGTTCCTTTTCCTGGAGCTGTGATTTATAGGTCTTGCCTATATTAGATTTGCAATGTTACATAACAATTTTGCTTGAATTTCAAACAGTAGCTGATATCTTCTTCTTTTTGTCTTTATTTTAATATCTTAGCCCAAGTCATCACTGCTTACTCTTATTGAAAAATATTGTCACGTTTAAAAATTAATTTATAATTAATTATATGTATCAAAATACCTAGTACAATGTTACTTATTCATCTATATATGCTAATTTTACTTTTATTGTTATATTTTATTTTATTCCTACAATTTAAATTTTTTAAATATTATTATCCCCTCCACAACAATATCAACTCCAGTGGACATGTGTTGCACTTTTGCATCTCGGTAAAGTACATATCGGTCATGGTGTGGATTTGCATTAACATCCTTCTATTTACTCACAATTGATCTTAGTTTATATTTCTTTTAAAGTTTTGTGTCCAAAATATTATTTCTAACTACATAAAGTCTTTATGTTGTTCTAAATCCATTTAAAATCTCTCTCCTACAATATACCTAGGGTATATACTTCCCAATAATAAAATTCTACCCCTAGTGTGCAGAAGAAATTTTTCTTTTTTTTAACCTAAAATCTGCTAAAGTTTGTACAAAGTGTGTTATTGTTTATTCTAGCTATTATTTTGATTAAGTGTGTATTATCTCAAACTTTATTTTATATACCCTAGGCTTTTTATTTTATATTCATTTAAATATAAAGTTGTTCCCATTATTTGCTTTAGGGTATAATGTTGGTTAATTTAAGCCTTCATCTGTCGCTACATATCAAAATGATACAATGGGCTGAAATTTGAGCACTATTCTGGAGTAGGGAGATCTGCTGGTCCAGTTCTCTCAACTGGTTTTCCACCTCTCCTCTCACATATCAATGCAGTTTCTGACTTTGTGCAGTGATGATCTATCGCCTGCTAGCCTATTGTACCATACTGATATATTGCAACCAGTCCCACCTTTGTTAGTGAAATATCAATATGATATATTGCAACTATTCTTGTGATTTTTTCAAAGTTATACAAAACAATAACTTTTTACATTTTTTCGAGAAAATAGCTAATAACGTGCAACATTTAAATGTAGAAGATGAAGTACGTTTGAATTATATAAAAGTATCATTTGACCTTTTGTTCAATGGTCCCAGTGAAGAGGATGATCTAAATGAACACGGTAATGATGTAGATAGTGACATGGAAAAGGAAGATAATGGGGAACGTGGCGAATACTCTGACATGGAACAAAGTGACTTCCAAGATGATGACGAAGTGGGAAAGTTGCAAAGTGCCATCAGCATTTCCTAGAGACTAGTTCAGCTTAACTTCAAGTTTAAGGACAAGAAATACAACCCAGGATGGACCAAAGGCAGGAGGCTCCAGAAAAACAATAGCCGCAAGTATTATAAAACTGTAGTAATGATATGTATTCTGTTGCTAAGATTGGAAACAATGCTGAGAAATTGTATTTCCGTCCCCTTCAACAAAACCAAAGGCTGCAGTGTCACAATATTTTGAGACGACTACCTGGCGTGAAAGGTCCAGCTAAACAAAATAAATCTGTATTAGAACGCTGGAGCAATTTTTTTAGTGATGACATTTTAGACACTAATGTGCAATGCACAAATTTGTATATTTACAAGATTCAGGACAAATTTAGCTTGCAAGATGCAAAACCAACAAATTTAGTTGAGATAAAAGTGTGTATTGGACTTCTTTATATCTTGGGGACCCTACAATCCAATGACAAAATTTCGAAGAAGTAAGGGAAAGCAATGGGTATGGTATAGAAAAAATGCAGGATGGTCATGAACCTTAGACGGTTCAAGTTTTTGCTCAGGTGTTTGAGGTTTGATTATTACACCACTTGTCCTCAACATAGAAGCTTAAACATAAAAAACACGAGTTGCTGTACCAACTGAATTGAAAAATGTTAAAGGTAGAGCTGAGGGTTCAAGCTTGTTTGTCTTTTGAGAAAACAGTTCGCTACTATCATATGTTCCAAAAAATAACGGAAACGTGTTGTTGATTTCAACTTTGCACTATGATTAAACGTAAAGTCAAGTGAGAGGTCTACGTCCTGTACTAGGATAGCTCAGTTGGTAGAGCATTGGCGCGTAAAGCCAAAGGTCCTGGGTTCGATTCCCAGTCTAGGTTGTATATTTTTCACTTGAAATATTATTATAAATTCAATACTTGCTAGTAAAAACGTATAAGCGGAAAATTCAAATAATTAAAAATCAATGAATACATGAGTAGGGGCTGAAAAATGAGTAAAAATTAATTTCAATGTCGCATATGCGAGGTAATTAATTTGTAAACCCAAAATTGCAGCAATTAAACGTAAAGTCAAGAGAGAGGTCTATGCCCTGTACTGGGAAGCGACTAGGATAGCTCAGTTGGTAGAGCATTGGCACGTAAATCCAAAGGTCCTGGGTTGGATTCCCAGTCTAGGTTGTATATTTTTCTCTTGAAATATTATTGTAGAATAGTTATTTCTGGCCCAGCTGAGGGAAAGAAGCAAACGAGATCAGCGAGGAATGCCTCTAGATCTTCAAAGCTCACTCAACAAATTCTGAAAAGAACAGCTTCAATTTCAACAAGGTATTGCAGGTCGACCAAAGCGTTAAAAAAAGGAAAAGATGCGAGCCTTGCAAAGTGCAAAAGAAGTCCAGGGTAACATCTAACCCCTGCAACAACTGCAGTCATCCGATCTGTGCTGAACATTGTGTATTGTGCTACCCTAAGATGAAATCAACAACTGAGGATAACAGCTTTTCTGATGATGATGAGAAGTTAAAATAATGTACTTGGTTTTACAAAGATTTGTTATCATTTGTTTCTATAATTGACAGTCAGTTGATTAGTTGAATATCAGAAATAAAAGTGTATCTGTGTGAAATGAACCTTTGAATATTTTTATGTAAAATAAACTAATTCTGTTATTTTGTGAAAATAGTAGTTTCTATTTCACTCACTGGTACAGCTTTAGGCCTAGTCATAAATATTTATAATTTATAAAAAGAACGAAAAGTAGTTGTACAAAAATATTTTGAAAAATCAGCACAATAATAGGATCATATTGATACATTGCAGTCACTCCCACCATATTATGTAAAGCTGCAAAAATGCAAGTCTTTACTTTTTGAATTTCTTTGTTTAATAAGTTCTAATCAACTTAGAAAGAAAATACTACACTTGATAGGAAACATTCCAGTGTAATATATTTTGGTCAATAAAGAAAACTATTTGTACTTTTACTTACAAAAAATAGGTTAAATCTAATACATGTGACTACTAATGTAAGTTTGGGATTGCGACAGACGGAGGGTTAACCAACCTGTCATAGTAACCTATTCACGAAGTTATTGATAAACAAAAATGAAATGTCGATTAGATTAGTGGTAGCAAGAATTCCAGAAAATAGGTCAGGTTTATTATATATATATATATATATATATATATAATAAAATTATACAAAAATTGTAAGAGTAAAATCGGAAAATATAACAATAATGTATACATAATAAACAAAAGGAGAAAAAAAGAACCACTGTGTATGAACAATATGATGTTTATTTATGTTACAATTTATTTGTTTGAAATTATTGTTATGTATGAATAACAAGTCATACACACAGAAGCATTAATTTCAATCATTTTAGAAAGTTGACTTTAAGAGACAATATTGTCTTAAAAGTGTTGTTGCTTATTAAATTATTGTTGATAGAGATGTAATACATATTACCAATATAACTTTATTTGCTCATGTGCAGTTATTCATAATTAAGGTTATAACCCTAAATTATTGTGATATCGAAACTTAATAAGGTCTATGATGAAAAGAAAAATACAATATCTCATTAAAATTAAAAAATACCTAACCTAATATACATTTTAGAAGACCAGTTGATGATTATTATCAGACTATTCATCATCAGGAGCATTTTAAGTTTTTATGAATTATTGATATAATATATTCACTTAAAACTAATAATATTAAACGCCTAAGACAGGTTAAGGTTTTTAAAAACAAATTACTTTACTTCTAACCATATATATTTCACTGAAAACTAAAATGCTCCCGATGAAGTCTAGTATAATAATAATCTTCAACTTGTCAACATTAAAGTGTAGATTTTGCAATATTTCTGTTAGGTTAGGTAATGATATTACGAAAACATAGTATTTTTCTGTTCATTATTGGCCTTGCCTCTTAATATAACCTCTTTTTGAAAGGTTAAACAACATCTTTTAAGTTTTATTGGAGGGGGTGATCAAGTGAAAATTAGAGTGTACATTAAATGATTGTCTATTACCACCAATTTGTTGAATCTTGTATAGAAATATGATTTTTGTAATTTTGATAAGAAGTTGTTGTTATGAAAATTAAAAAAGCTATGGAATAACAGTAGTTTTAACTATTTATGGAATTATCTTGCCTAGATTAGATATTGGTAAAAGTGGAATAAAACAGCTTTAGGCCTACTAAAAGAAAGCTAAAACAAATTAGCATGATCCATTTCAGAATTATGTGAAATAGATTTCGAATCTACATTTTCCCCTTTGTTATTTAAAGGCACAAAACTTCTGTCAGCAATGCTTTATAAAGAAACGAAGATAAGAACATAAAAAACCCCTAGCCCTCAAATATTCTAATAGCTTAAAGGGTTAGAAAAGAACAAATAGTTGATCAAGAGGGAAAGGATTTAACCCAAGACTAGATGAAGAAATATGTAGATCGAGCTAGGATCCTTTGAGATTGGCAAGTTCATACTCAGTGAGGAAGAAACTACAACATACTAACCCAAAAGAAAAACAAATTGAGGTTAGGTACAGCTAATGACATTAAAATATATACACTTATCTTTTGGTTTAGGCTTATTTATTAAAAAATCCAACAGGTACAACTAATGAAATGAAAAAATATAAAGGTACTACATCAATACAAGTACAATACATATTTACCTTTCTCTTGATTTGAGCTGATTTATTATTTTTTTAATCTAGCTATAATTTATAATTATTCCTTTTTTCATTGTGTTGGTTTCATAAGTTTTTAAAAATAGATTACATTTTACCCGTGAATGGCTGCAGAAAATAAATTGGATGATATTGGAAAGTACCTTGCAATCAACTCTTTACTCGCAATTCTACAACCTTGTAATATACGAATTACGAATACCTACTTTTCAAAACTGGAATATTATAAATTATAAAACTAACTTCCACTAAGAGACTCTGGTGTTTAGTATGAGAAGTCTAAATTGAATACAAATTTTACCGCCATAATATTCTGTACTCTATAGCCTACTTGTTTAATAAACATGCAGGCGGCAGTAGTTGAATTCCACGCCTTCCAAGATATTGAAGATAACGTCAAAAAGTTTAGTATATAGTCAAATAGTTGGCTACAGTCAGTGATCAGATGGGACGAGGGCGGTCTACCTTATAGTGAGGACACAATAGCGCCTTTTGCAATACTTTTCATTAAAGGATTGGAAAAGGATCAATTTTTTTAACAATTCCTTCCGTTCGTCATGGAAAGATTCTCCTATAGCGGAGACCTTAAATGTTTATTACCTCAACGTAATATACAATATATTATATTATATTTTTAAATCAATTTAATTATGAATTTTACTGAATGGTAAATGAACACACACATGGGTTTACAAAGTAAACAATCAAATTAAATTTTATTATATCAAAAAAAAAATACAAACAAACGACCAAGAATTAGAAACGAAATATAAGTTAAATATTAATCGAAATACGATTGTCTGATAAGAGCACGAGTGAAAATTTATATTGTCTTTTTATATATATATATAACAATCTCAGGGTAGGTTAACGTGCCGACCTTATCCAGTCTCCTGATCGTATTTATTGAAATTCTCAACCAATGTTATATTAAATTTTGATTATGAAATAAAAATATTTGAAAATTTTGTTTTGGAATTTAGGAAGTTCGAAATATTTTGGATAGATTTCACCAATTTGTTGAATTATAGTCCTGGTATTCTTATCACTTATATATTCTCTCGTCAAGCACGAATAAATAAAAAATATACTTTTCACAATTAAAAATTCAAATTTTGTAGTCCGTAGCTGTACGCGTCTATCGTCTTCGATGTTCAAAACTGGACTGTCCAAAGGACATTAATTTCTTCTTGTTTCGCTTCTTTTCAAAAATTTTAAAAGATGGCGTATGTAGCTTCACGTATCTTAATACACGGTATGAAACGAATTCGTTGTCATAATTTTGATAGGTTTTTTTTATTTAATCCGAAAGATATGTAATGATTTTTATATTATAATAATTTTTATTTTTATTTTGTACGATCTCGTAATATAATTATTTCTCTATATTCCTTATAACTAAAATAATTTATTTCTAAAATTTTTACATTAAATACTTGAAATACGTTTGAAAAATCGACACATTTTGTCCTAGCCAATGAGATCACGTTATCTTCCTTGACGTTATTCACTCCGCCTCGGTTGTCTGACGTATGGTAGGCGTAGCCTTCCGTCTTCCCGGTCTGCTATCTCCGCGATATTACATTTCGTTATGATTGTAAATATTATTTGATTTTTATAATTTTGTAAAATTATGGAATGTTGCAAATATTAACGTATATAGTAAATGCGCACTAAAATCTGTAAAATGTTATTAACATTTGCTCCTTGCCTTATTTGTTGTCTGAGGAGAGATGCGGGGATGGTATGAAGATATAATTTGATCGGTAACTCTCTTTGTTACCCGCTGGAGCTGTGTAAAACCCCGCAAGGCTGTGTGGGTGTGTGCGTGCGTGCGCGCGTGCGTGTGTGTGTAAGTGTGTTTGTTTGTGTTTATGTGTAGTTTTAATTATTACAACGTTCAAAGTGCACGAACCGAAAAGAGTCGAAATGGCCGACATGGAATAAGTAAATGACGAAAAAAAGGATTTTTTGACAGGAAAACTAAGGTTATATAAAAATAATTTATTTATAAAGTTTTAAATATAGATGAGAGAAGTGGAGAAAAGGGAAATAGAAATTTACAACAAAACAAAAAACACAAAATAAATTTACAATGCATTATGATCGAATTGGTAGAAATAAAAGAACCATTTAAAAAACTTACGTATTCAAATGTGACCAGTCAAGTGTAAAAGATGTATGTATAATATCGGAATAGAATAAAAATAAATTTATAGAAGTAATACCAAATTTATTATTAGAATACGATTCAATTAAATTAAATATTGTTGTGGAATTCATGTATATAGGAGCTAAGATTAACGAGAATCAAAATAGGGCCTTTATAGTGAAAAATATAACCGTTTTTCAAGATAGTTTATTTAATCAAATATTTACAAGAGAGTTTCAAAATATTTACAACGAGGAAACCGAATACTTAATAAAGGTTGTGGGTCGTCCCTAATATGTGTAGACGACATACTTTTAAGGAGAAGTAGATTTTAGCCGTTGAGCGGTCATTCATATTTAAGTTTGCCTCAGAATATTGCTAATGAAAATACGATTATTAATCCAAAAATTTTTTTTAATAATAAATGTTTTTAATGGTCAATGGGCTATTTTAGCGAAATATATTCAAGGAACGCACTTTGAAAGAGTCAATAGTAGATAAGATAAACCAGTCAACAATTTAATTTTTAAAATATTATATTTCTTACGCCTTTATATAAATATAAAAATATCGAAAAAAACAACCCTGGAGTAAATGTACAAATCTACGGCGCATATAATCTTAACTAAATATACCCATTAAAATTATGACAGACAAAGGAGAATAACCATTTCTACTTATTATTAATAACAAATAGAGATAGTAACATTATTTTTATATTAAAACATTTTCCAAGTTAATTCCTAAACAAACAACCAAATTTGAACGTAAAAAAGTATACTGCAAAAGATGTTTATCATACTATACGGGATCACAACGTACGTCTAGATTAGAAATACATAAACAAAACTATAATATAAATAAGTCGGTTAAAGCTGTTATGATTAGTAATATAGATAACGCAGAGGCTCCTAAAATTAAAAAAAATTCCAATACCAGAACGTTTCTTTTGTATTGTATAGTGATTTTGAATGTATTTTAAAAAGTTAATAAAATAGATACAAAATATACCACAATAAATTAATTACACGAACCTATGAGTTTGTGTGTGTGTATATAGATTCTGATAGAAATAGACCTCCCGAAGTCTATTTCATCACAATTGCTTACAGATACCTATTTATATAGGGGTGGTAAACGTTAGTAGAGATTGGGACGGTTGAGGACAAAAATGGTGGGGGTACCCCCTCCCCCTCCCCTCCCCGCCAATTTGTTGCCCGACGCCATTTTGATACCCCCCTCATCCCGCCCCTCCCCCGCCCCTCCCCTGCCCGCCATTTTGTTGCCCGACGCCATATTATTACCCCTCCCCCTCGCCACTCCCCCTTTGCCCCTCCCACCCTCCCCTTGCCCCTCCCCTTTAGGCCCCTCCCACCCCTCCCCCTTGGCCCCCCTCCCCATTGCCCCTCCCCTTTGCCCCTCCCCTGTAGGCCCCTTCCCTTCCCCCATTGGTCCCCCCACCCGTGACGTATTGTTGTCGAGACACACACACACACACACACACATGACGTCATACACACATGACGTCATACACCTAACTTTTTTAATACCGGTGGGATTCGAACCTGTGAAGTTTGGATTTGAAGGCGGACACGCTACCGACTGAGCTATCGTGCATAGTATTACAAGTCGGATATTTAACGCAGTATATAAGCCGCCAACGCCAGAACATTCCGTAGAAGTTCGGACACGAACCCCTTACCGTAAGACTTACCGAGTTTTTCGCGACCGCGAAAAACTCGCGTAAGTCTTACGGTACGGGTTCTGAGTCGTACCTCTAGGTTACTCTGACAACAAATAGTAGTGTCCAAATTTAATGTGCTTGTGTTAACCTAACCTATGAAGTTTTCCTACTTTTGCCTATGTTCACCACAGCCTATTTGTATCATATACCATACTTAAAAAAAACCTATCACCAACACTGTTACAATAATGTGTTATTATATAATGTGTTAAGATAGTTAACCTAACCTATAAGTTTCCTACCTTTGCCCATCCACAGCCAATCAGCTGGTACAATTAATGTGTTATATATATATAATGTGTTATATATTTATATAATGTGTTAAGATAGTTAACCTAACCTATAAGTTTCCTACTTTTACCCATCCACAGCCAATCAGCTGTTACAATAATGTGTTATATATATATATATATATATAATGTGTTATATATTTATATAATGTGTTAAGATAGTTAACCTAAAGTGTCCTACTTTTACCCATCCACAGCCAATCAGCTGTTACAATAATGTGTTATATATATATATATATACAATGTGTTATATATTTATGTAATGTGTTAAGATAGTTAACCTATAAGTGTCCTACTTTTACCCATCCACAGCCTATCAGCTGTTACAATAATGTGTTATTATATAATGTGTTAAGATAGTTAACCTAACCTATAAGTTTCCTACTTTTGCCCATCCACAGCCAATCAGCTGGTACAATTAATGTGTTATATATTTTATATAATGTGTTAAGATATAATGTGTTAAGATATAATGTGTTAAGATAGTTAACCTAACCTATAAGTTTCCTACATTTGCCCATCCACAGCCTATCAGCTGGTACAATTAATGTGTTATATATAATGTGTTAAGATATAATGTGTTAAGATAGTTAACCTAACCTATAAGTTTCCTACTTTTGCCCATCCACAGCCAATCAGCTGTTACAATAATGTGTTATATATATATATATATATATATATATATATATAATGTGTTATATATTTATATAATGTGTTAAGATAGTTAACCTAACCTATTAGAGTTTCCTACTTTTGCCCACCACGGCCTAGGTACATTTAATGTGTATAATCTGTTAAACGTTGTTTCCTCCGTTGTCTACCAGGGTGTAGCACATGTTTTTATGTATCGTGTTAAAATATTGTTAACCTAGACTTAATTCCTACTTTTGCCTAAACCTATGCTTACCACAGTCCAAACGGGTGTTAGTCTGGCCACTATTTAACCGAACCGAAATTACCAACCGATTTACCAACCAAATCCAACCGATTTACCAACCAAAACCAACCGATTTACCAACCGAAATATACTTTTACCAACCGATTTACCAACCACAATATACATTTACCAACCGATTTACCAACCAAAACCAACCGATTTACCAACCAAAACCAACCGATTTACCAACCAAAACCAACCGATTTACCAACCAAAACCAACCGATTTACTGTCTGGAGTTAATATAAAACCACTAACTCCGCTTACAAAACCATTCCGCGACAACATAATGCTTGTTAAAATAACCGACAGTTCGGATTGCGAACAAGGGAAGAGCCTCGTAAAGAAGAATATCTGTGGAGTATTTAACAGTTATCTTCGTGGGAAATTTACGGATTTTGTTTCCGCAAGACATGGCGTAAAAGTAAAATTACCATTCCCTTTGAATGGAAAGAGACCTATGGCGAAACGTGTATGCAATATTATTGGAGCAGATGGGATGCAAGCCATTGCAAAGAAATTTAAAAATCCCATTGCAATCCCCTACAAGGTAGAGTTAGCGGATGTTGAGTTGGCTACTCTACAGGAAAAAATGCCCGAAATACTATTGGCTTCTTTCTACCTTATGGATTTGGACATTACACAAGATTTTGTGGGGATCTTTAACAAGCGAGAGATGTGTGAGCATTTAGTACGTCATTAAAAATAAATAAATGTTTAAAATAATATTCTTTGTAATTTGTTACCTCCATTCCACCAAAACTCTTTTTAGTAGAGATGAAGATATTTGATGTGACCTTGGAATTGTAGCCGAAAACGACACGACCCCCCAACCCCCATTTTTCCTTTTTAAATATATAACGTCGTAACGTTTGTTAGGAACCGATTTACCAAACCGTAGATAAAATTACCAAGATTTGGTTGGTAAATTGTTTGCAAAAAGTATATTTTGGTTGGTAAATCGGTTGGTATTGGTTAGGTTAGGTTAGGTTAGGTCTGGTTAGGATAGGTTAGGATAGGTTAGGTTAGGTTAGGTCTGGTTAGGATAGGTTAGGATAGGTTAGGTTATGTTAGGTTAGGTTAGGATAGGATAGGTTAGGTTAGGTTAGGTTAGGAAAGGTTAGGTAAGGTTAGGATAGGTTATGTTAGGTGAGGTTAGGTTAGGTTAGGATAGGTTAGGTTAGGTTAGGTTTTTAGGAGAATGGTTGTTAGGTTAAGTTAGGATAGGATAGGTTAGGTTAGGTTAGGTTAGGTTAGGATAGGTTAGTTTAGGTTAGGTCTGGTTAGGATAGGTTAGGTTATGTTAGGTTAGGTTAGGATAGGATAGGTTAGGTTAGGTTAGGTTAGGTTAGGTTAGGATAGGTTAGGTTAGGTTAGGTCTGGTTAGGATAGGTTAGGATAGGTTAGGTTAGGATAGATTAGGTTATGTTAGGTTAGGTTAGGATAGGATAGGTTAGGTTAGGTTAGGTTAGGATAGGATAGGTTAGGTTAGGTTAGGATAGGTTATGTTAGGTGAGGTTAGGTTAGGTTAGGATAGGTTAGGTTAGGTTAGGTTAGGTTAGGTTAGGATAGGTTAGGTTAGGTTAGGATAGGTTATGTTAGGTTAGGTCAGGTTAGGTTAGGATAGGTTAGGTTAGGTTAGGTTAGGTTTTTAGGAGAATGGTTGCCACACGCCTACCAACCTCCACCCCACCCCTACCATCTCCCGGGCGTGTGGCAACCATTCTCCTAAAAACCTAACCTAACCTAACCTAACCTATCCTAACCTAACCTAACCTAACCTATCCTAATCTAACCTAACCTCACCTAACATAACCTATCCTAACCTAACCTAACCTAACCTAACCTAACCTATCCTATCCTAACCTAACCTAACATAACCTAATCTATCCTAACCTAACCTATCCTAACCTATCCTAACCAGACCTAACCTAACCTAACCTATCCTAACCTAACCTAACCTCACCTAACATAACCTATCCTAACCTAACCTATCCTAACCTAACCTAACCTAACCTATCCTATCCTAACCTAACCTAACATAACCTAACCTATCCTAACCAGAACTAACCTAAACTAACCTATCCTAACCTAACCTAACCTAACCTAACCTATCCTATCCTAACTTAACCTAACAACCATTCTCCTAAAAACCTAACCTAACCTAACCTATCCTAACCTAACCTA